>CM071792.1:30437328-31637328 GCA_036559045.1 Platycarya longipes | reverse complement strand
ATGCATGAAACTTAAAATCATCTTCATCAAAATAAATAAAATAACACACACCAAAATCTCATTTTGATCCATAATAAAATTCCAATTAAAACATTCATCATTTCCCAGAAAAAGATATCCATAAATCCAATCATAGCGGGCGTTACGTATCGTCGTCCCCGATATAATACACACACAACACCAATCATAATGGGCGTTACGTATTGCCGTCATTATTTTGACTCATACACACTTATTTCATAGCAGGCGTTACGTATCGCCATCTCCGATATGAAATACACACCCAATAACCATAACGGGCGTTACGTATCGCCGTCCCCGTTATGTCATCCACACACTATCAATCATAATGGGCGTTACATATCGCCGTCCCCATTATGAAATACACACACAATGACCATAACGGGCGTTACGTATCACCGTTCCCGTTATGTCATCCACACACTATCAATCATAATGGGCGTTACGTATCGTCGTCCCCATTATAAAATACACACACAATAACCATAACGGGCATTACGTATCGACATCCCCGTTATGTCATCCACACCCACTGATCATAATGCTCGTTACGTATCGCCGTCCCCGTTATGACTCAGTCAAAAACCATTAAAAACTATCAAAATCCATAAACCCAATAATATTGTTTCTCACTTATAAAACCCTTCAAACAAATCATTTTAATATACCATAACTCAAGTTTCACGTAAAAACTTCAAATATCATATATACACATGAACGACCGTGCAATTTCACAATGCATATTACCATGTACAAAATATCCAATATTCAATAAACTCAATCAACCAACAAATACCAACATCAACCAACACATAGATGTTAATATAAAAATATATTTAAATCTTAAAAGTTCGTTTGGAAAGTACTTACAGCAGGTAAAAACTGGATCATTGAGCAAACGCTAGTCCACAACGTTCACAGCGAGTCACTTTGTACGTTGGGCTAGAATGCTCGGTTTGACACCAAAATTTAGAGAAATACTCATTGGAATGTGGGAAATCTTATGGAGGTGATAGTGTGGCGGTGCAACCACCAGAAGATGGCGGATCGGCTCAAAATGGGTGTAAACCCATTTTTGGATTTATGCTCATATACGGGAGGTGGTGTCACGGATGGGAAAACTGAGTTAAGAAGGTGGTCGGCTGCGGTGGGGGAACTTTTTGGTGATGGAGGTGAGACCCACGGTAGCCTGACGGCGGTGCGGCAAAGAAAAACCTATTTCGGGTGGAGGAGGAAGGGAGGAGCTAGAGGGTCACCGGAGGTGACTGGAGGGTCGCCGGAGAGTGGGGAACAAGGTGGGGTGGTAGGAGGCCAAGGTGACCGGTGGTGGTGCCGGAAAATTGGTGAAAGCCCAATAAACCCATTTTTGGGTGTGAAGTCATAAGAGGGAGGTGAGGCCACCGTGGAGCACACCGACGGTAGGGGAGACTCGCCGGCGTGTGGGTGTGGTGGTGGTGGGCTTGGAGGTGTCGCTGGGGAGGAGGGAGAAACGGGCGAGAGATGAGAGGGAGAGGCAGGGGACGCACGGGCTGAGGGAGGGGAAAAATAAAGAAGAAAGAAAGAAAAAGAAAGAAAAAGAAAAAAGAAAAGAGAAAAAGAAAAAGAGAAGGAAATAAACGAGATCCAGTCCTTACAATACAGTTCACAGAGTTTGATCCAATAAAAAGAATTTCAAAACAGAGAGCTGAATAAATTAACTTAAACGCAGAGACTACTTAAAATAAAATAATAAATAAAAACACATCAAATAAACTCATAATAAAATAAAAGAAATTAAATTCCAATCATTAAAATAATTATCTCACATTTAAATTAATAAGGAAAATAATGTGACTCAATATTTCAATATAAAAACAACGTAAAACTAATATTAATTAACTAATAGCTCAAATAATAATGTTAAACAAATAAAATACAACTAATAATATCATTAAAATAAATTAAAACAATCAACAACAAGTATAAAAAAATACGTAAAAATACACGTAATCTGAAATCTCACACAATACAATAAATAGGATAAAAAAACATACAAAATAATGAAAAAGCAATATCCTAAACAACATTTATAGTATATAGCATCTGCTAGCTAGGCACTATATACCATTTTGGGCAGCTTAGGATTAATTATACGCTAACAGTTAACCACAAATTCTTTTTAACCACAAACCACACACAATAGACGACAGCACAATGCAGCATCAATAACACATCCAAACATCGCAGGTACATCTACTGAATACAATTAACAGCACACATATGGCAGAGCAGAGCACGAATCAAGAACATAGCAAATCATAAGACTACACTTTGTCTTGTAAACATGTCCATCTAGAGATTAAAGATGATAACATGTGCAGAAGCATTAGTAAGCTAGCTCAAGTCAACCCAGAACACTTAGCCCTTGCTTCCATCCCTGATGTTTGTTACTCATATACGTATTGTTTTGATCTTGCATTGCTGGAAATCTCCAAAGCAGAGTATTTTTCTGATTTGACATTTTGAACATCGATAAGAACCAAAATTAGGGGTGTAACGGGTCCGATTTTGAACAAAATCTAAAACCGAACCGATATCATCGATTTTGAATTTTTTGTAAACTGATTACGCACCGATTACCTTTTAAAACTGGTAGTACCCGTTTGGTCCATCTCCAGTTCAATTTTTTGATTTTAAATTAGTCTATAATAATCTATTAAACTATTAGTATATATATTAGTATTAGTTATATTAATTAGAATAATTATATATTAGTATTTGTTATAATAAGTTTGATTTTTTGTAACTATATTATTGATAATGATAGTATTAGAATAGTATTAGTACTAATAATATTAGTATTACCACGTCATTATTTCATATGTAATTATTTAAGATAGTAATTTATATATAGACTTAAAGTATATTATTAATGGTAATATATATGGTATTAGGCCATAAAATATAAATTATAATTAATTTACATTATATACTAATGTAAATTAATATATTGCATATTACAGGATATTACTACTAGTAATATAGGATATTACTACTAGTATACTACTAGTAATATGGTATCAGAGGCATGCCAAGGTCGTGCCTCATTATACGAGTTTACCCTTAGTACTATAAAGAAATGTGAAGTCACATTTGCTTTGCAGATTATCTCCTCTTCTCTTTCTTCCTTTTCATGTAAAGGAGATAAACCCTTTACTGTACGTGTACCTTGTTAAAGATTGCCTTGATAAATTCTCTGCTATATAGCATTAATTGTTTCCAAATGTCCTAGAAAAAGTCATAGCTTTTGTGTATGGAGTTGTCAAGCCAATCAAAAGGCTGCCCTTAACACATTATTAATTAAGATTTTACTACATCGACTCTACTGCTACTAATTAATTAATTAAACAGCTTGTCAAAAGTAATACCTTTCGTCGTGCCCAAAATGTCTTTCATCACTAATTAAGAAGAAAAGGTGATCAGCTGGTAGGATCATCACCTAGTCTCAATCTCCTCCGGTCCCTCTACAAAGCTCAACACTCAAATTAACAGATGATCGGCACAGCTTGGTGGTGGATATGCACAAATTAGGAAACTGTACAAGTTTAACACAGCACCAAGATCAACTCCTATATAATGGTGTCATATAAGGCCGACTATTTTTTAATGCACCTCACCTCAGTCTGATGATAAGTGACATATAGATATATATATATATATAAGAAAATGATACTTGGCCCTATTATTTTGCCCTCTCAAAATTACCGCTCAGTTATTTTAATTGTTTTCCTTAATAGATAATAAAATTGACTATTAGTGAAGTAGTATATTTTTTTAATGTTTAAAATGTTTGAAAGAAAAGAAAAAAAAAAGTGCACTTGCACTAATGATAACTTTGAGGAGACAAGTTCATGGAACTGAGTAGCAGCACCAATATATAATCTATATATATATATATGTATGTATGTATATATTATATATTGTCGCCGGCCACTCTTCAATTTATAATTAGGCATTGGAAATATCTTGATTATTAACTACGATTCTCATGTACATTGGACAAAGGCCATTTTCTTACGATTCTCATGTACATGATGAGTTGTTCTTTTAACTTTGTTTTGAATTTTCCACTACTTCTACGTACAGAACCCATCCTAGAAAGTAACCAAACAGCATCTACTTTACCCAATATATGCATTTAATGCACCATCTAAAGTCGAAACAACCACCTTTGAATTAGTCCCTCCTTGGCAAACTTAATGGACAGGGTAGCCTATATATATAGCAGATAAAGTCTCTATTAATTAAGAACAAAAAGGTTGCATTGGGTGCCCCAGAGGTAGTTTGTTATCTCCGGGAACAGCGTTTAAAGAAAGGCCAGTTAATATTACAACTTATTAAAGGCCATATAACTTCTATTTAACCTAGGGTTTTGTAAACCCTGACACGCACAGATCAGAGGGTGATGTCAACGAGAAGATTTTAATTTGGACGTTCATGCAGCATGTGGAGGAGGACATAATAAAACCCAAGGATGCCAAACAAAGTCGTTGAATACTGAAAGATTAATTGGTAAGGAAGTATTTTAGGAGGTTGAAAGGGGTATTATATAAATTTGGAAGCTAATAACTTATAATGTAGATTTAAGGTTCAGGAAGTGAACACAAGAAAGCAAACAAAAGTCCCTTTATGGCCTCCTCGATCGGTATCTTACTTTCATAAGGTCAATGGCCGGGTCTTTCTATCTATGTATATTATATATATATTTGGAACATTATTCAATATCTTCTCCAAGATGTTGTAAACAAGAGAAAAACAGAAAAGTTATTTGCGTTTACATCTGATCTCTTGGCTTGCCTACGGCCGGCGAGGTTTTATGTTAGGAAATGAGAACCCCATTAAAATATTTAGAGAAAAAGTAATGTTAATGAGAGAGATCAGAGAGAGCGAAGAGGATGGGGGAAAAGGAATCAGACATGAGGGTGTCTTTCTCTGTCTAGCTCTCTTTCTTTTCCTTTTTATCCGATCCCGTCGTCTCCGCGGAAGGGAAATCCACAGTGACTATATTTTTTGGTGCATCTCTTGTGGGTTTTGACCACGGAGTGGGAGATAAAGAGAGAAGAAAGAGCCTGTGCTCTTCTTCTTCTTCTTCAAGTGTCATTTTCCTAAATATACTCTCGAGGACACACCGGACCTAAATCCCCCACTCGGCCTCCTTTTCCTTTAATTCCATGCCTTTCTGGGTTAATTTCTTTATTTTATATCTTCCTTCTTTTGCTTAATAACGGTCTCTCTCTCCCTCTCCCTCTCTCTCTCTCTCTGTTTCTTTTAGAAGATAGCGGATTTTTTTTTTCTTTGGTTCAACTGATCACTTCATATTTTCGCTCTTTTGTCTCAAAAAGCATATCAAGCTGTTCTTTATAGCTTTTCCTTGTGTTGCTGGAAGAGAGAAAATATATATCGTTCATATATCTTAGGAAGATCGAAAGATTAGAGACCCACTTGTCAATAGCTTCACTTTCTTTCGTTTGTTCAGGGAATAAGGTTGAATTGATCTAAGACAAGCTTCTATCTGGTAAAAACGGTTTATGATCAAAATGCCCTTGGAAGGGATTTTCATTGAACCCTCTTCAACCCCTCTCCCCGATCTCTCCCTGCACATTAGTCCTCCCAACAGTACTTCTTCTTCTTCCCTTTGCACTACTAGCAATGAACTAGACACCAGGTTTGATCTTTTGGGCCAACGAGAAGCCCACAATTCCAACAGCAATATTAGCTCTGAGAGGACTGATTCTAAAGCTCATACCGAACTCTCTCTTGGGAGGAATTCCAGATGTGGAGCTGAAGAAGCACCACATAATCCTTATCAACAACAAAGTCATCTTCTTTACCAGCCTAACAATCACTTAAATCACATAAATCATGGGGTTTCACTCCTCGATGTCTCCTCAGACGGTTTGAGGCCGATCAAAGGGATTCCGATCTATCATAGCCGTTCATTTCCCTTCTTGCCGATGGACCCAACTAGAGACAAGGATCCTAAGATGTGCTTCTACCAAAATCCTTCTTATCCCTCTCTGTCTTCCTCTACACCATCTGTATCTCATTCACCTTCGCCTAACTATGGAGGGGGCTTGGATCCCATGTCAATCTTAAACTCAGTTCCCAATGCCTCTTCGGCGGCTTTTAGACTGGAGGCTACAACAAGGTTTAATGGGTTCTCGGCAGATGCTTTCAAAACCCAGCAATTGCACCATCATTATCACCACAATCAGTATGGGATAGGACCTTCGGAGGCGTCTCATGGGATGATGAGATCGAGGTTTTTGCCTAAGCTCCCAACAAAACGGAGTATGAGAGCACCAAGGATGCGCTGGACGAGCACACTCCATGCCCGATTCGTCCACGCTGTCGAGCTTCTTGGTGGCCATGAAAGTAAAGAGCTCTTCTTTTGCTAGCTAGTCTGATCTTTGCCCTTTTCTTTTCCTTTTCCATTTTTGTTATTTCCATTGAGTTTTAGATTTTATGCATGTATTTTCTTAATTTAGACTTTTTAGTCTAATCTTTTTGGGGATGATGAGTTTCAGGAGCTACTCCGAAGTCAGTTCTTGAGCTCATGGATGTCAAGGATCTCACATTAGCTCATGTCAAGAGCCATTTACAGGTAAATATCACATAATAAGACTCTCTCTCTCTCTCTCTCTCTCTCTCTCTCTCTGCGTGTGTGGCTCGTTCATCTGCGACGGTGTTGATCTGTCTTGCCGGCGCAGTAGCCGATGAACGCAGCGAATGACTGAATGAATGAGACAATGAGTGAATTAAGAGTGAGCTATGCACGAGTGTATTAATTCTTCTGCGACAGGACAGGTACATGAGCTTCTGCTTTCACAAATAGAGAGAACAAAGTAGAATGATGACAGGCAAAAGTGGTGATCATCATTTCTCAATAAAAACTATCTTTACAAACTAATTAACAAACATCAACTTCCCGATTAACGAAGCAGCCCACTGGCCACAGACAGTACATGAAGAAAGAGAAAGATAAAAATATCTGTTTTTTAATTTTTCTCCTTTTTTATCGTATTACTCTTTTTTAGGGCTGTATATATACATAATTCCATTAAATATCCAAGTGTTCAAATGTATTTCTAAATGCGAATTCCCAATGGCTTTGCAGATGTATCGGACTGTTAAGACCACTGACAAGCCTGCAGCTTCCTCAGGTAATTCGTATTGCTTAGCTTCACCTTTTTCTTTATTTTCTGCAGCCTTATCTTTAACTTACCCCCTGCGTTATGTTCTTTTCCCATAATATTTTACTGCCCCGTCTTCCAATATATGGTTAATTCTCCCTTTGACATTTCTGTTCCTTTCTACTGTTGGAGAAAATCTGTTTATCTTTTTCTCGTGATGTGCCAAAAATAGGTTCATAAGTGAAGTATAGTAAATAATTTTCTGTTATCTAATGTCACGTTATGAAATAATAAAATGATGATAAAAAAAAAATAGATGATGAGAGCATCACTTCTACTATTAATCGTATATCCTGTCGCGAATGACATATGCATATACATAATATTGATGCAGGCATGCATCCATATGCATGCATGTCCTAATTAAACATTGACATGAAAGTATTGGTTCTCTTTGAAGGTCAATCGGATGGATCTGGGGAAGACGAAATCTCCCCTATGGGAAGTGCCTGTGATCGTGGCCTACGTCCGTTTACCGATCAAAGGGGAGAGGCTGAACGGCCCATACAACAAGATGTGGATCACTATCCTTCCTCCAGTCTATGGATCAGTAACTCTTCGAGGTAGCTAGCTTCACGAATCTCTTTCTGATATCTCTAATTCACGCAAATATATAATATTGCAACATATATAGAACCCTTTTTTCTGGAAAATAAAAATAAAAAAGAAAGATTTTTCTAGTAGTATATTATGGTCATATGTTACGCCAAAGGCATACACTTCAAGAAGCTTAGGGGGATGGGCTGACGTGAACTGAGTTCCTTTTACTTTTGCATGGTACCTTAGCATAGAAACGCAAACCCACATCCACCATTTTGAAGAATAAAAGGGTTCTTGTGGCAGCTTTTGCTTTATTTCTGTTTGGTTTTTGCTTTCTATTATATATTTCTCTTTCTCTCTATCTCATTGATCTTCTCTCATAAGATTTATATTTTTGCTAAGATTATATTTGTAGCTTTGATCGATGCGTGGATATCGGAAAAAAAAAAAAGGACAGACAAATATAATCAAACGATATCGAGGACAGCTGCTTTTGCTTTTTCTTTAGAATTAGAAGTGCGCATCTTGATATAGAATCTTATATATTCTAATTGTTGTTATTGTTAGTAATGATGACTGTTCTCTATTAAAATCAGTCTGGGTTCTTATTCTGATCTCCACGAGGAGATTGCATATATATATGTGTGTGTGTGTGTGTGTGTGTGTGTGTGACCAAAAAGACCATTCACATCATGACTCCAAGTCCAAGTGCTCCCCCTTTTCAAAGTTTCAATCAACAAATTAAGAGATTATATGATCATCATGGTCGAGGTACCAGCCTCCATTTTGTTTGATATTACGATCTAAAAGTAGCTAGCACAAGTAGTACTAGCCGTATAAGTTAGAGTGGAACTGTCGGCCGCTAGCTGGAAATAGAATGGCCATCAGAAGGGTGATTCGATCAAGTAGTACTGTAGCTTGTTCTTTAGAAGATCAGTCTGTATAAGTTTTTTTTTTTATGCATATTGATATATTCTATAACAGCTATAGCTATTACTAATTAAGTAATTACTTCAAAATTAGATGATAGAGCTGGATGCTTATTGGCTGCACTTCATTTTGTCAATGATTCCCAATGTAAGGGGACAGGAAATGCTATATACACATATGGTAGAGATTCGTATGTACAGCCTAATAACGTTGGATTTCCTTGTTAACCATTACCAGCATCATGCTCTTCTATATCCACCATCATTTAAATACCTGTAATAAAAATAAAAATAAAATGAAATAAATATTGAGAAAAAGAGATGGGGATCAAGGAGATCAAGAGAGAAGCTGGCGGAGATAGAGACTTTGATGGCTATATGTTTACCATTCTCAAGTAGGCATGTTCATCTAGATTTTGGATTTGAAAATTCGAATTTGAATGATGAATAATTTTTTTGAACCTCTTATAAGGTAAAAGTGTCGAAACTTTTAAAAAATAAAAAATGAAAAAACATGAAGATCAGGTAGGACAAAACCCAGCCTGAATGAACAGGCCTATTCTCAAGTGTCTATAAATACAAAGCATGGATTAGTGGTCGAAAAATAATATATTAAAGCAATGGGGAATCAACTGTTTTCTAGAAAGGAACTCTTTTAATGCTGAGTTTATGCACTATTTTGCATTACTTGTTTAGGTTTTTTACCAAGTAAATTACCTAGCTAGCTAGCTTATGGGATAAAAGATAAATTAATATATTTTCTTTTTACAGTTTGATTTATAATAATTCCTCCAAATGTGGCAAGGGAAATAAGTTCAATATATATAGCACTGCACCAGATTGTTAATTGGTGTAGTTAAGTATGCATGCATGTTGAGCTTCATGCATGAGTTAAATTACCAAACGCAGCCACATATATGATAGCTGGTATAGTACCACTGGTGGAAATTTAGAGATCGAGAAGAGCATAAACATCTCATAATACTTAATTAGTTATTAGTTGTACCAGGTGATGATCAGTTAGGGTTTAGTAAAAAAGAAATGGTTCTACCTTCTTTAAAACAATATCATGACATGAGGAGCTTATATACATACATACATATGTATATGTAAATAGCCAAACTCGTTCAGATGAGATTTTGCTTTGTAGAAAGTAATACCATTATAAGTTAATATGAACGCTACAGGTATTGCTTTGAGATGCTATATATTGCGTCCCTTAAGTTTTTCCTATATTTTACTATTAATGAGTCATTCTACTACCAACATAACATATATACATACACACTGTTGTAGACGTATTCCACAGTCCAGTCCTTCAAGATTCCAGTTGACTTCGTCCTGTGAAAATGAAGATGAGAGTGGATCGCGGTCCGAAACCACTCCGATAGTTAAGTTAGTTTTGAACCAATAGTTTATAAGGTTGTGTAAATGGAAAATGCTAGGGAATGTATATCTTATCTCTTTGCGGGATTGAACAGATCTTATTTATAGATATTTGCATGCTCCTCCAGAGGATGCGGATGATGATGAGAATAAGCGTGACTCGTAATGACGCTATGACGTCACTCGACAAATGATGGTCTGACTCTTCTCGTCCCTTCCTCGATGATTTGTCCCTTCAATCAATGCTCGATCAGGCCGAATGATGGGCAGTAATCAATGCAGTACATTTCCTGTCCAGTTCGACAATTAATGCGGCACACTTGAACCGACTTTGCATTCAATGAGCTACTCTGTTAGATCGACAAAAGTCTTATTATTATTAATGCAAGTCGGTTGTGGCGTGGGAGGGAGAGATATGTTTTCTCTCAGTCCGATACTTTCTCTGGCTCAATGGATTGTCGGGATTTCCTAGGCTCGCCTTCTCATTAATATGGACGCTCAAGATTTACCCTTCCCCTTAGCTCTAATCCTACAGGCGGTCCTAGGTTTGGGTTGATCCAATCGGGTCATGGGCTTCATTCCTCCCTCCCCCTTTTAGGCTTGGCCCCTTCGAGCTTAGCCTACTGAGAATTTTCCTTACACACACATACCTTAATGACGTTCCGATGGCTGCGGCTAAAGTACTATCTAAGTCTACAAAATTAGTTGTATGTTAGGGAATTAATCTATAAATTATACAAGTGAATGAATTAGTGATGCCAACAAGTTTAATTTCTATGTATTGATTAATTATATTTGTTTATGAGGATAGAATACATTTGGAAATAATTGTAGCTCATCGGATGATTTTTAGATTTATGTTCCCATGCAATATATATATATATATATATATATGTGTGTGTGTATGTATGCGTGATGATAAAATGGCATACTACTAAAATAGTATATATAAATTCTGGCTTACTCGAAGTTTTAAAATTTTTCTAGTAGGGAGGAATGGTCACAAGCTAACAACAATGACATCGAGCAGCTCAAAGCTGCATCCTTCGAGTCACAACAAATTAGACGGCCAAGACCACACCATTTGCAGGTACGTACAGATTATTTAAGCATGGAATCGACCTATCATACAAGAGAAATGTTTTAACCACAATGAAATTCTACAAAAGTAAATTGATATACTACGTTATAAGATTATGATCATTTGCTACAGAGACATGACAAGATCGTTCTAAACTTCTAATCCCACTATGAGATTACTAGATTGAGCACGCAACCATAGCCTTAAGTTCAAGAGCGCTGGTTGTCTCCTCTTCAACATTTTTAAAATTATTTTTATTGTAAAATAGATTTAACGTATTATATAAAATCATGTCAGTTTTTCGTGTTATTTTCATGGGATTTCCTAGTGGTTGTAGCACATCTCATCATAAAATACAACTCAATTTAATTTGCTTCTCAAAATCCATAAAGCATCACCCACACACACTCACACACACATATGACATATCGCATGGTGACATTTGTGTTATAACTAGATAATGTACAATTTTGCAAAATCCAGATCAGAATATTAATTCCATTGCATATATTCATGATTGCGAATACTTTCTTGTAACCAAATTTACAAAAACATATTACAGGAATGTGGTTCAACTCAAACGAAGAGCTACTTAGGGAACCCAAGCTTGGAGTTCACTTTAGGCAGACCCGATTGGCACGGCAAACCGCACAACTGATACTTCACCGTCTCTGGCCTTAGTTTTGATTTGCAGTCCTTCATGAGTACTAGTTCATAATCTTCATGATGGACAAGTTATATATATATAGAAGGGTGTTTGTAAGGAAGTGGAAACTGCATATCTCGAGTTACTTATGCTAGTTGAATCTTTTGATTGAACGTGCATTCAGCATTTTTGGGGCTTGTTTGTTATCATGTGTGGCTAAAGCTCCAGGTGATTGCAAACAAAAAAAAAAAAAAAAGAAGATGGAGAAGTGATGAGGAAAAGAGATCAATGGCATGAGAAGGGTTTGATTCTCATAACTTTCAAAGACTATATATTCCTTTCAAGCTGGATTTATATATAATTAGGAAGAGATCATGAGATCGAAACTAGCTAGCAGTTGTATCGTGACATACAGTAAAATCACTCTAAGCATGATCTTAATGCTAAACATGATCAATTCATGACATATTTGAGAACTACTGCAAGTCACTGCAAACGGGTCCCGGCCTTCATATAATGCTCTTAAAGTAATTGGGCGCTGAGCATTCCCTTCAATATCTAGTACGGACAAATTAAGCTGCATTGGCCTACTGCATTGTAAATATGCTGATTTCTGTGTACTGTCAACTTACTTGTTATTATTCGATCACTTGTAATTAGTGAAACTGGACTTTGGATCTTTTTCTTTTTTCTTTTACCAGTGATCAAAGGTGCATTAATATATATATATATATATATATATACACAACTGGTAATCAGGGTTTTTTGTTTTTTGCTATTTCTTTAGGCCAAAGGAAGACTATATTCATTATTTGGATTTGCATTAATTAATACGAGAGAACTACAGCCATGGACAAATCCTTTGTACTGATCTTTATATATATATATATATATATATATATATATATATATATAAGTGCAATGTACATAGTAAAATGAGATGAAATGATTTTAGATAAAAGTTTAATAGAATATTATAAAAATATTTTTTTTTATTATTATTGTTTTTAAATTTAAAAAAATTGAATTTTTTATTATATTTTATACTGAAAATTAAAAAAATTGTAATGAAGATATGAGATAAAATTTAAAAAAATAAAAATAAAAATAAAAACCTTTTATTATCCAAAAGCACTTGCATAGCAAATAAAGCTAGCTCCTTCACCATTGCCCTAAGGTTTTACGGTTCGATTGGATATGAAGGTAGAGGAGATCATGGCATGGAACCAGAGGCCGCTAAATACACATCGATATAAAGGCGAAATTTAAGTGAGTCATTCGTAATTATAATATAATAAAATATAATTTATTATATAGAATATTTTCAAAATTTTCAATCAAATGAGATTATATTTAAAATATATAAATAAATATTTTTTGAATTTATATTTAATTTAACTTAAAATGAGGTCTCATTGCAAATTTTGTACCTCAATTTTGTAAGATCTTAAAAATTTTATTTAAAAATTAAAAAATAATAATTTATTTGATTGAATATTAAAATATCAGGAGGCCTTGCACATATTGAAAGATATAAAAGTTTTTGAAGATTTATTTTATTAAAGGTTTATTTAATGTATGATTTTTATTTTCTTCGAAAAACCTTACTTTTCTATTTAAGGACCTTACATAGGGTGGGTGAGAGCTTTAAGGAATGGGCTAAATGACATTACCATTGAGCTGGCCCTAAGGGGAACAAATGGAGGACTCAACTTCTACCTGCTTGCATTTTTATTTCTGGGAGAGTGTCTTTTAAGTGAACAAGTTAGAGAAAAAGAAAATCTAATGTCCAGTCCGGTCCGACTTGAAAACTTCAGAAAACAGTTCTCAAATCACATAACAACACGTAAGGATTTTATGAAGAGTTCTTCTACGGACAAACGAGAAGCACAAACAGATGTGCAAACGACTGACGTGGCATATTGCCACGTCAGCTGATATTTAAAATAATATATATATATATATCAAATAAAGCGTATCCAACAAGCTTTTTCTTCTATTCCCGCTTTTTTGAGCATCTTGCCGTGGATTTTTCTCTTCTCAGCATTTTATGTGACAATTGAGAAGCAATTTTCTATGGATTTGTATAGAAGCCAGCTGCAATAGTCTTCATTCTGGACATTTTTCATGGGTTTTCCATGGGATTTTGTGAAGTCTTCGTAGTAGCTAGTCTTTATTTGAGCGCAAGTGCAAACGAAGTCTGAAAAGGGACCAGACAAAGGGAGATCTCAACGTTTGGGCATTTTCAAAGTTTGCAAAAGTCTGGAAAGGGACTACGTCCTCTGCCATATGCTTTTCCTTTTAGGTAAAGAAATACTTAGGAAAAAACTATAAAAATAGAGTTCGTTTGGGCGTCATCTTAATCCTCTGGTTGAGAAGCTTTGTGTTTGGGTTTGCCTTCATCTTTTGGTCTTTGTTTGGGTCACGTAAGAGCCACTAGTTTCTTCTTCATTTTGACTATTAATTTACTTGCTTTTGTTTGATGAATGATGGGTCTTAAATGAACGAGAAAATGCTTTGAGTGATTTTTCATTTTGGGTATATTTTAGTGCTTTTAAATGCATCATATGAAGTAGTAAATATGAAAAGTTCAAGATAGAAAGTAAAAGAAACAACTAAACAGATAAATCATACATAAATGTCTTGAAAGTATAAATTAAGATTCATGGCATTTTTATCCAAGATGGCATTTTTATCCAAGATGAATCAAATAGGTCATGATTGTATTTATTATATATTATATACAAGAGGAAGACAGTTTATATATAATGATTGTTTTTCATATAATAACTACAAAGATGTGTTTAATTTGGCATGAGATTATGTAAACTTGAAGACTTAGATAGATAGACTTTGATCATGAGAAGTGACCTAGAGGTATGTGTGCTTTGAATGGGAATGAAATGGAGGAAAGTGAGAATAAAGAATCAATAGGTGGAATTTATTTGTACATGGTGAATTTATACATTGAAAAGCAAAAGGTGTGGGACATGTTACAAATCTCTTTAGAGGGATGGAAGGAAAGATAGGTATTGCTAGCTTGATTAGGCTATAGAAAGGGGCCTACGTTTTTTTAATTATATGATAAACAATCATCAAAACATCTCTTCCAGTTGGATTTTGTGATTTTCTAATTTCAACAATTTAGAAGATTTTTTGTTAACAGCCTGATTTTTTTTTAAGTTTCTTTAAATCATGTTATAAAATTATCAACTCATCCATATGGAATAACTTATACAGGGCATGAAAAAAGGAAAAGAACATCACTACAAAAAAAAGTGGTTTTTCTCACAGATTCTTTTCCTGCGAATATAATTTACTAGCAAATAATGATATTTTGTCACCAAAAATTACCTGTCAGAAATATTCTGTCAGAAATAATTATAATGGACCATTTTATTTTCAACGATGTAAAAACTGTGAATATTAATTATTTTTTTCCAACAGATATAAAATCGTAAGAAAAATTTGGCTGGTAATACTTTTTTCCTACAAATTATAGAATTATTAATGACGAAACTAATTAGTCACAAAAAAAAAAAATTTTAATTATAATTTTGACAACAAATAATTATCTTTTCTTATCAAATTTATATAATCACAAAAATTATCTCATATATTATATTATATAAATTTATTGGTTATAAATTAAAATACAGGAAAATTAATAAATTTCTTACCAAATAAGATCATTAGAAAAAAAATTACACATTATATATTTGATTTTTTCTCATAAAAAAAAATTGAAGATAAATATTATAGGGTTTGATTAACTCTCCCCTCTTCCCTCTTCCCTCGCTCTCCCCTCTCCCCTCTCCCCTCTTCCCTCTTCCCTCGCTCTCCCCGCTTCTCCCACTTCTCCCGCTACTCCTTCGGCTACGGCCTACGGAAATGTCACCGCAGTTCAGCCACCAAGTTACCAGCGTCAGCCTGCGCTCGCCGGCGCCAACCTCCCCCAGACCCCACGTCGCCGGCCTTCCTACCTCTATCCTAAACAGCCCCTCCCTCACCCGATTTGCTCTCCTCTTCAGCCCAGCGCTGCCGCAGCCTCCCGCCGTCTCAGACCACCACCACAACCTCGCTGGACCACCCCCACCTCCGATCTGCCTTCCCACATGCCTCCCTCCCTCTCCTCCTCACCGAATCGAGCCCCTTTCCTACACGGGTTCTTTGCCGTCGCACGGCCCAAGTCCGCTTCCAGCGGCTACCGCACCACCTCCTCAAGGCTACCAGCCATCCACCGGCACCCCCTGCTCCCCCATGCCCTGCCCGAGCCCCCTCTCCTCTCAGATCCGTGTACACCTCTCTCTCCCTCTCCTACGTGTGTCACGGCCTTCACCACCATTTTGTTTTTGTAGTTCTATCACACTCATTCTTTATTGTGTGGTGAATTGTGTAGATGGAATCTTTAGTGTGGATAAAAAATCTGGTGAACCATTGCTGCTTCAAAACAAGGTAAGCCTCGGATGAATTATTATCAGTTTGTTAATGTGGTCAAATGCAGTTTCCAACTTTTGATAAGCTATGCTATGTTGTAAATTGCGTAACTAAAGAGTGTGCTCTGATTATGCTAGTTGAATATGTATATACTATGAACGATTAATTGAATATGATGACATGATGATGTGTACACATAAACAAACTTGCATGCCTTTTATTGTGATCAGAATTTTATTCATGAGCTTTGTAATGTTTCCTTTTTTTCTTTTGGTTGCCATATATTTGAACTTTTACAGAGCTGATGTATAATGAGATTTTATTTTGACCTAATTTGTTGTTACTGTTGGGATTGGTAGCCAGATTCAGACTTGATTTTTCTTACCAACCATTTGGGTTGAAAGATAGTTCTTTGATAAATGGCCACAATTTATCTGTTTCTTACTGAATTCCTTCTCTTAGCTGCTGTGTTGGACTTTGAATATGTAGTTATATATTAAGTTTCATGCATGCTTTTTGCTAATGTGTAGCTTATTCAGGACAACATTCCTTTGAAGTGTAATTTAGGTGGCTGTTTTGCTATGTGATTAAGTGTACTTCAAAGATAAGATGTTGCAAATACAATTTGGGTTAGTCCTAAGTGTTATTAGCTTAGTGTTTTAGCATTAGTAGGTTGGGATCATGCCTAATTTTTAAGGATTTTATTGCATGACCTGTTTTGGGATGTTAGAAGTGTTAGGTTAATGTTTTGCTTAGTTCTCCTTTAATTTCATGGCATGTTTTAAAATGGGTATTAACTAGGTAAAGCATGATTCTGGATAGCTAAAGCCTTAAAGCTATTAAATGGGTAGTCTTTGCTATGCTTATGCTATGTCCAGCCTTAATTTAAATATGCTACTAAACTAATAATATTATTTGGGTGGTTTAGTTATAGAATAGTTGGTTAGGCTTAGGTGATTGATTTTTATGCTTGCTATATTACGACATGTGAAGCTGTCCAAGACCTTTAAGCCCATGATTATGCCATGTTTTGATTGGAAAATATCCCATTGTGTTGTGCAGTCTATTTGTGTTAATGTAGCATAGTTCCAATATAAGTATTATGATATTGTACATTTATAAATGTTAAATGTGTGACTCTTGTGGCCCAACATCCAAACAGATGATGAGTGAGCTTGTGTGATGGGCGAGACATCAATCTCATGAGTACTTTTGTGTTTTCTGTCTATATGGTTTAAATTGACATGCCTTTCTTTTTCATATAGCTAGCCATGTTTCTGCTCCGGATGTTGGTATGCTGCTTGCCATTATTGCTTGAAACAAACAGGCTCCAGCTGGTCCTGCCATTATTAGTGATCTTTTTTTTTTCCTGCCCAAGGGTTGAATTTAGTTATGATTTTTTGGCTTCATGTGCACTACATTCTATCATATATATTGCTGCTTGAACTTAGACAAATGCAAAAATGATTCTTGTAGATAGATCATGGAAAGTCCTCAATTTTTTATTTTTGACACCGTTAAACCTAGTCTAATAGCAGACTTTAAGTGGAAGATACTACAATCCAATGCCAACCAAACTAATTGTAGAATTTAAGTGCAAGATATTACATCACACCAATCCAATCAAGAAATTTCTTATTTGTTTTACTGCTTATGTTCAAAAGAAAAAATCAAAATGTAAAGCTTGGATATTTTATAGTTTTTCGCCTAGTTTTTCTCCAGACGCTGAGTAAGTTTCTTTTTAGTGGTTCATATATCATTTTCTCATGGCACTCTTGGACATCTTTTTTAATATCTCATCTTCTCCATGTTCCACAGGTGCATAGAGCTTTTGTAAAGAGATAAATCCTTGACATGTTAGATCACCCTTTAATTGCTGCACTGTATGCTTCATTCCAGGTTAGAAAACTCTCTATAATCTCATTAATTGATTTTTGATTACTTAATTCTAGTGCTGTGAAGTGTACATCTTTGCGGTTTGAATAGAATGTTTAGATACTAGTAAGGCATAGAAAGCTTAGATATATGAGCAAGGGCAGACCTACATTAGATAATTTAAAAATCTTATTTTAATATATAGTTTTTTAAAATCTTATGTTTACGATACTTATGTTTAGATTCAAGGGTTCAAATCTTACCCTTCTTGTCTTCCTGTTATATTATTTTTATATTGTACTATAATTAATCGAGTCATCTTATGTGTAGTAAACTGCTGGCCCTCTGTAGTCTGGAATGATACGTATGTCAGATTAAATATGAAGCTTCGTCAATGTTTGATCTGTGAAGTGTTCTGATCTCGGTACCTCTTCCTGATCTTCAAGTGGCACCAAATGTTAGACAGATTGATAGGGAATGGAGGTGAGAAATTCCATGTCTTCTCTACCATTTTAATTTCCATTCTATCAATAGTAATTAATGGCTACCATGACTTGTTTATAGATTACTGATTTCTTGACTCAAGGTTTTAATATCCTCTAATGGTAGGTGGTTTGTTATATTATTTTGCTTTTACTTTTCTATTGAGTTTGGTTGAACTTCCATGTTTGGAATTTGCTTAATTGTTTGTCTTTACATTCTCTTGGATGTGTTGGGGGATATTTTCCCAATTTTAATTAATTATATGCAATTGGTTCATGGATATTTAGTTGTTTTTATTGAAAGTGTTGAAGACACCAATGAAGTAGTAAAGAGTACTCTTACTACTGGGTATTTTTTCAGTAGTATGAGTAATAAGAGTGTTGTGTTGAAGAGACTGACCAAGACAGACTATTGTTTAGGATGGTCTTAGTTTACATGAAGATTCAAAGGTTGTTGGTTATGAATACAAAAAGAGAAAGTTCAAGTGTCGAAGAACTTCATCTCAATTTTAACTTTGGCTTCAACAAGATTAGTAGCCACTTGGTGTTTTCAATTATATTGTTTGTACCAAATATTTGTGCTTGCCTTAATCTTAGCAACTTATTAAGTTTGAGGTTATATTTGTAAGTTTTTCTATGTTCGTAATGTACTATTTTTTATTGTTTATTAAGCTTAGTATATTTGTAATATATTATTCACATAATTCTTGATGTGTTTTAGATGGGGGTATTAGGATTTTGTTTTACTAGTATTTTTTCTTAATCTATGATCTTAGTGTATTGGTAATACATTATTTACATTTATTTTATCTTAGGTATAAGGTTCTTATTATGTTTTAGTAATTTTTTTTTTATTTTATAAAAGAATATTTCCAATGATCACAAATCGTCGGAAATATTTTTTTTGGTCGCAAATGCTTATTTCCCGTGATTTTCATCGTGGCATATAAGTATTTTCGACCTCTGTTAACCATAGTTAGCACTTTTTTTGCGACGAAATTTTACACTTTTTGTGAGGAAAAGAATCGTCGGAAATAAGATTATTTCTCACGATTTTTACGGTGGTAGCTTTAAGCCCTTAAAGTTACCAATCTATTCCTGCGAGTCTGCTACGATCTAATTTGGTGACAAAAACTACATTCTGACAGAAATATATGGTATTACTCACGAAAAAATACGCAGGAAAAGGCAATTTTTGTTGTAGTGCATTCATCTTCACTAACAGAATCTACCTCAAATCCTCAAATCTTAGTATGTTATTTTTTATTTCTAAAACTTATTGGAATAGGTGTGTTCAATGTTTACTGTGAGATCCCAGATTACGTGTATTTTTACGTATTATCTTTATTCTTATTATTGATTGTTTTAATTTATTTTAATAATATTATTGGTTGTGTTTTATTTGTTTAAAATTTATTATTTGAACTATTAGTTAGTTAATATTAGTTTTACGTTGTTTTATGTTGAAATGTTGAGTTGCGTTGTTTTCTTATTAATTTTAATGTGAGGTAATTATTTTAACGATTGAAATTAAATTGCTTTATTTTATTATGTGATTTTAGTTGATGTGTTTTCTTTATATTAATTATTGTATTGTAGATAAATTATGTTTTGGCTTAATTTATTTTATTGTTGGGTTTTATATATTTTATTTTATTAATATTAAATTGTAGCATTTTCAGTTGGCTTTTATTTATTTTATTGTGCTTTATTTCTAGTTAGTCTTCATTTATTTTCTTTCCCTTCCTTTTTTTTCTTCTCTTTTCCTTTTCTTTTTTCTTCTTTCTTTTTCTTTTCTTTTCTTCCCAGTTTCTCCCCCCAGCCCCGTGCTCAACCCCCCCCCCCTCTTCCATTCTTCCGTTCGGCCTCAAGCCTGGCCAGCCTCCACCACCAGCCGCTAGCCCTCACGGCCTGTCCCGCCTAGACCCTCTGCTACCGGCGAGTCCACGAGTACCGGAGGTGTGACCTCCGACCACCTAATTTTCCATGGACGGCCACAAACTCGAAATGGGTCTCATGGCTTTTCTTGCATTTTTTGGCGCCACCATCGGCCACCTTGGCCCACCACCACTACCACTAGACTCCCCACCCTCCGAAGTACCGAACCCACCGCTAGTAGCCACCCTAGCTCCACCCTTCCTCATCCACCCAAAATGAGTCTTCAAATGGGTTTCCCTTTGCTGCGCCACCGTCTGGCCACCGTGGGTCTCACCTCCACCACCAAAACGTTCCCCCACCTCAGCCGACGACCCCCCTAGCTCAGTTTTCCCATCCGTGGACCCACCTCCCGTGTATGAGCATAAACCCAAAAATGGGTTTCCACCCATTTTGAGCCCGATCCGCCACCTTCTGATGGTTGCACCGCCGCACCACCACCTCATGAGATTCTCCACCCTTCAATGGGTATTTTCCTAAATTTTGGTGTCAAACTGAGTATCTTAGCCAACGTACAAAGTGACCACTATGAGCGCTGTGGATCGACGCTTGTTCAATGATCTATGGTTTTACCCGCTGTAAGTATTTTCTATATGAATTTTAAGATTTAAATATATTTTTGCATTAACATCTATGTGTTGATTGGTGTTGAAATTTAGTGGTTGTTGGTTATTTTGTGTGATGTCGTATACATTGCATAATGCATACATGTTCATGTTTGTAAAGGAAAATTGGATTTTTGCATAATTCCATGCATGTTCATGTGTTGGATTTGAAAACTGAGTTTTCAAATGTATTAACGGCTTTCGGGTGTGTGTATCACGACCCCAAACCGAGATGGGGTATTATCTCGATGGAGCTCCTCTAGTCACTCGGGAGCGGAATATACTCAATAACGTCCCATGGGTTGTCGCCGGGTGACAACCAGATCAGACGGGATGGTAACGCTCTCATGCCGACTCCATGGCTCCTCTACTGGCGAGGGCTAGGGGATGCCTGATCATGGTACGTGCTGGGCGCATTTAACGAGACATCACCCGTTCCGAAGTCACATGCGTGGTTGTTACCTACGGTGTGATGATGAGAGATAGGGTGTGCGAATGGTCCATAAGGGAGACCATGGTGCATACGGTTAATAAAATAGATATTTAGGCCATGTTCTGAGAAAACAGTGGGTTTTGATTATTGGTTTTACGTGGACTATTTTCTAGGAAAATGATTGTAGTTTTAAAGGATTTACGTGTATCATTTTCTGAAAAAATGATAGATGTTTTTATTGGAGTTTATCTTGAGCCAAAATGAGATTTTGACGTGTGTGGTAATTTTTATTTATTTTGAGGAAAATAATTTTGAGTTTCATGCATATGGTGTCGTGTTCATGCGTGTTGTGTTGGTGCATGAATATATTTTATATCTTGTGGTTTATTTGAGTTGTACTTACCTGCGATGCCATTTTTGTATCGTAGACTTTAGATGCAGATGTCGATAAGGCTAAGCCTGAGGAGGCAGCTCCGCTGTTGAAGTATAGTATTATAATTTATTATCTTGGAAATTGTTATTCCCATTTTTGATAATTATATATCTTTATATTTTGTCTTTGGAATGACTGTATTAAATCTCCTATTAGAAAATTTGTATTAAACTGTTTTATAAAATATTTCTAAAAAGTCTGATACTTAGATATTGATTTCAATTATCCGTTGCTTTTACTTATGCATGTCACATGTTCACACACTTAACACTTGACGTTGGGGGTGCGTGACCCGTGTTATCATCATCCTAACGCCTCGATTCTCGTGTTCTTTTAAGAGAAATTTGAGGGTATCACAGGTGGTATCAGAGCAGTTTGACTCTGGGTAAATCCACAGATTACCTAGAAACAATACCAAAAAAGTTTGTTGTTTTAAAATTCGTTTGTTTTATTGTTTGTTTATTTTATTCTATTTTATTATTCTAATCGTTCTCTAAGTTTTTATTCTGCTAACTTATATTGTAAGATTTTCGATATTTATTTCGTTTTGTGGTATTTTTTATTTTAATATCTATTTTGTTATTTATTTTTAGAGTTATTTTGGTTCTGATTGGTTAGTTTGCTTTACTTTATTTAATTTTAATAATTATTCAATATTATAATTGGGTAGTAATTAAGATTTTAGCTAGTTTATTTTATTTAGTTAAGTTGTTGAGCATTTATTTATTTCTAGATATGCCTTTGTTATGTTTAAATTGAGATTTGGGTCTTTCAAATTAGATTATTATTTTATATCAGTCATTTTATTGAATCTTATATTTTAAATAATTGTATTATGGAATGCCTTATCTTAAAATTTATTATTTTGTTATGGGTTATTTTGTTTTATTAAGCTTTTGTGCATTTATCATATGGATTTAGTTTTATTTTAATTTCATTTCATGAGTTTCCTACAAGATGGTTTTAAATTGTGTTTATTTATCTTCTTATTTTAAATACGATGTTTTGTCTCTTAAATATCTTGGAACTTTGAGATTCATTAAGACATAGATTTAAAGGAAATTGCTACTATATTTCCTTTTAGAGACATGCATTGAGATAAGCTTTTAAATTTATTATCTGTTCATCTATTCGCTTTTTTTATTTTAAAAGTTTACCTATTTATTTTGACGAGTGGATTCGTTTTGGCGACTTGTGAGTATTTATTACCTTATTTATTTATTTATTTTACTATGGTTTGTTTCTTTTGATGATTTTAAATCCTAGAGATTTCTGTAATAAGCTTGTTAGAGTTGAACTTCAGGAGAATTTTGAAACTTTATTTGCCATTTTATTTTCCGTTCTTCTTTTAATTCAATCTCCTTGTTCTATTTAATAAAAGCTTTTGTTGATTTTGTATTTATCAAGGGAAGTGGACTTGTTTTGTTGAATGGTTGACATTTATGTATTTATTTATTTATTAGATCTTTTTTCCCTTTCAGTTTTTATATAATATTTATGTAAATTACTTAAGTTTTATTTGGTGTTTGGGTATATAATTATATCTTTGTGAGATAGATTCGTTTTGATAATCATGGGTATTTATGTAATTGTGCTTCTTTATTGATGTTTTATATGTTATTTATATATATTACCTAGGACTTACTGAATGTTTGAGTTTTTAAGTTTTAATTTTATTTTCGAGAGATTATTGGAATTGTACTATATATGGACTATTTTTGTGAGTGTGGAATCTTTATCCATCGATTTGTTGTTATGAAATCTGTTTTAGGAATACTTATGATAGTAGGCGATCATTTGTTTATTTGGTGAAGCTTTGATTTTGGTTGTGGAAACTTAGAGTTTGATGGGTAATAGTCGTGTGTGTGTAAATTTTGGAGAGTACTCGTCTTTGATTTGTGTTTGACTTGGGAGAAGTTGTTTCGTTAGGTGACAGATGTTGATTTGATGTGATGGTATTAAATTCAAGGGATCTAAATTTTAGGCTTCTGGGCGAGTTAATTGGAGTGGACAATTTAAACTTGATATTTTGTGAATTTAATGGTTAGCAGCCTTTGTTGAGATAACTTAAGGAATTAGTTGTGATTTGAAGTCGCATAGAAATTTAAATATTTGAGGTTATTCCATCTCATGGGTATTGAAAGTCCGATTGGGAGAATTATGTGTATCGTGGTTACCTTACTAATTAATTTGAGTAAAGTTGATAGGATTTTTATGTGATGTACATTGAAACTTAGGTGTCAACTATAGTAGTATAATCAGAATTATGAAATATTAAAACTTTAGGATTTGGAAGTGTGGTATAGGATTTCTTGTTAATAGGTGTTGAGTCAGCTTCTACTCAATGGTGATAATTTATGAGGACTTAATTTTATGTATTTAGTGAGTTATCAGATTGCGCACGAAAGCATGATGTCTTACGATGTAGTTTGAGAATTCAAGTCTTGTGCTGGTCTTGAGGTATTAGTGGTGACTTGAAATTTGGGATGAAACTTGTAAGTGGAGATTCATCAGTTGGTTGGATAAATTATGCTTATTGATGGTTAAGTTAGGGAGTTAAACTTGGGAGCTACTTAAGAGTGGCATGATTTGTTGTATGGAGTTATTGAATATTAGAATTTTGAGATATTGTACTAAAGCCTTTGTACATATGGAGATTTCAGACTATATACTGCCATCTTAGGAGTCCTAAAGATGGAATGTTATTTGGAGACTATATAATTATGATGGAATAACATTCATTTGTATTTGAGGAAAATATGTGACTGTGTAAATGCATGGAGTAAGTATTGAGCTATGTGGTAGGTGAGGTATTGAGTTTCTATTAGTTGCAATCGAGCAAATTTCGAGGACGAAACTTATTTTAAGGGGGGAAAACGTGATATTCCAAATTACGTGTATTTTTACGTATTGTCTTTATTCTTGTTATTGATTGTTTTAATTTATTTTAATAATATTATTGGTTGTGTTTTATTTGTATAAAATTTATTATTTGAACTATTAGTTAGTTAATATTAGTGTTACGTTGTTTTAGGTTGAAATGTTAAGTTGCGTTGTTTCCTTATTAATTTTAATGTGAGGTAATTATTTTAACGATTGGAATTAAATTCTTTTATTTTATTATGTGATTTTATTTGATGTGTTTTCTTCATATTAATTATTGTATTGTAATTAAATTGTGTTTTGGATTAATTTATTTTATTGTTAGGCTTTAAATATTTTATTTTATTGATATTAAATTGTAGCATTTTCAATAGACTTTTATTTATTTTATTGTGCTTTATTTCTAGTTAGTCTTCATTTCTTTTCTTTCCCTTCCTTTTTCTGTTTCTTCTCTTTTCCTTTCCTTTTTTTTTTCTTTCTTTTTCTTTTCCTTTCTTCCTAGTTTCTCCCCTCAGCCCCATGCGTGACCCCCCATTTCTGTTCTTCCGTTCGGCCTCAAGCCTGGCCAGCCTCCACCACCAGCCGCCAGCCCTCACCGTCGGTCTCGCCTAGACCTCCTGCTACCGGTGAGTCCACCGGTACCGGAGGTGTCACCTCTTACCACCTCACTTTCCCTGCACGGCCACAAACCCGAAATGGGTCTTATGGATTTTCTTGCATTTTTCGGCACCACCACCGGCCGCCTTGGCCCACCACCTGCCGCCTTGGCCCACCACCACCACCACTAGACTCTCCACCCTCTGAAGTACCAAACCCACCGCCAGTAGCCACCCTAGCTCCTCCCTTCCTCCTCCACCCGAAATGGGTCTTCAAATGGGTTTCCCTTCGCCGCGCCATCATCCAGCCACCGTGGGTCTCACCTCCACCACCAAAACATTCCCCCACCTCAGCCGACCACCCCTCTAGCTCAGTTTTCCAATCCTTGGCCCCACCTCCTGTGTATGAGCATAAACCCGAAAATGGGTTTCCACACATTTTGAGCCCGATCCGCTACCTTCCGGTGGTTGCAGCGCCACACTACCACCTTCATGAGATTTCTCACCCTTCAATGGGTATTTTCCTAAATTTTGGTGTCAGAACCAAGCATCTTAACTAACGTACGAAGTGACCACTATATGCGTTGTGGATCAACGCTTGTTCGATAATCTATGGTTTTACCCACTGTAAGTATTTTCCAAATAAATTTTAAGATTTAAATATATTTTTGCATTAACATCTATGTGTTGGTTGGTGTTGGAATTTAGTGGTTGTTGGCTATTTTATGTGATGTCATATACATTGCATAATACATGCATATTCATGTTTGTAAAGGAAAATTGGGTTTTCGCAAAATTGCATGCATGTTCATGTGTTGGACTTGAAAACTGGGTTTTCAAATGCGTTAACGGCTTTCGAGTGCATGTGTATCACGACCTAAGCCGAGATGGGGTATTATCTCGGTGAAGCTCCTCTGGTCACTCAGGAGCAGAATATACTGAGTAACGTCCCCTAGGTTGTTGTCGGGCAACAACGGGATCGGACAGGATGGTAACGCTCTCGTGCCGACTCCGCGGCTCTTCTATTGGCAGGGGCAAGGGGATACCTGGTCATGGTACGTGCTGGGTGCGATTAGCTGGGCATCGCCCGTTCTGAAGTTACATGTGTGGTCGTTACCTACAGTGTGATGATGAGAACTAGGGTGTGCGGATGGTCCTTAGGGGAAACCATGGTGCATAGAGTTAATAAAATGATGTTTAGGCCATTTTCTGGAAAAATAGCGGGTTTTGATTATTGGTTTTACATTGACCATTTTCTAGGAAAATGGTTGTAGTTTTAAAGGATTTACATGTATCATTTTCTGGAAAAATTATGGATGTTTTTATTGGAGTTTATCTTGAGCCAAAATGAGATTTTGGCGTGTGTAGTTATTTTTATTTATTTTAAGGAAGATAATTTTGAGTTTCATGCATATGGTGTCGTGTTCATGCGTATTGTGTTGGTGCATGAATATATTTTATATCTTGTGGTTTGTTTGGGTTGTACTTACTTGCGATGTCATTTTTGACGTCATAGACTTTGGATGCAAATGTCGAGGAGGCTAAGCCTGAGTAGGTGGCTCCGCTGTTGAAGTATAGTATTATAATTTATTATCTTGGGAATTGTTATTCCCGTTTTTGATAATTATGTATCTTTATATTTTGTCTATGGGATGACTGTATTAAATCTACTGTTAGAGAATTTGTTTTAAATTGTTTTATAAAATAATCCTAAAAATGCAGGTACTTAGATATTGACTTCAATTATCCGCTGCTTTTACTTGTGCATGTCACGTGTTCACACACTTAGCACTTGACGTTGGGGATGCGTGACCCGTGTTGTCGTCATCCCGACACCTCGATTCCCATGTTCTTTTAAGGAAAATTTGGGGGTGTCACATTTACCATCAACTTCTTGCTAATTGTCATATTGAATTTAATGTCACGGCATCCCTCAAATTGGTCCCATTCCAAATTACATGCATGGCTACTATGGACCAATCCCAACATGGTCACCAGCTTTACGACCATATCCAAATGGCAATCAATGTCCAACCAACATTCAGGTGTTCTTTGACATTGTTCTTGTCTCTTATTTATAAGTTTGCATTTATTGGCAGTTTAATTGGCTTCATCTTTTTGTTTTAAATAAAATTTTTGTTACCTATTTCAACATGGGATGTGACCTCAAACTTTTCTCATCGCTACAACTTTCACAACGAGCGGATACTGTGTTGGTAAAGATGACACATCCATTTCTAGGGAAACAGAAAAGCCATGTACCTCATCCAAAATTGATGAAAAAAGTAAAGAGGATAGATCAAGTTCACCGAAAACTGATGATGGAACCACTGTTGAGGAGCAGCCACATCAAATGGATGGCAGTGATAAGATTGAGGAGCGAAAATCAAGGATGGAATTTAACTCTATTGAAAAGTTGCTGAGTTATTATAAGGAATACGGTAAAAGATGCGGATTTGGGATAAGCACACAAAGGAGTGAGAAGGGAGAGGATCAATGCATTAGATATGTCACTTTTGATTGTGTTCGTGGTAGGAAGGCTCGAAACAAGGGTCAAATGTTGCTGCTCCACGTCCTACAGGAAAGACGGACTGTAAGGCAAGAATTAATGCCTTAAAACATGGAAAGATGCGGATTACAACAGTTTATAATGAGCATAATCACGACCTCAGTCCACAGAAATCTCGCTTCTTTCAATATAATAGAGAAGTGAATAAAACTGTAAAAAGAGTGCTAGACATAAACGACTTGGCTAGCATTCCACCTGCTAAGAGTAATAGATCTTTTTCCATCGGTGCAGGCGGCTTCGAGAACCTTTCATTTCGGGAAAAAGATGGTCGCAATTATCTCGCTAAGACACGAGAATTACGATGTGACGCCTCCAAATTCTCCTTAATATAAACACGGGAATCGAGGCATCAGGATGCTGACAGTAGGGATCACGCACCCCTAACGTCAAGTACTAAGTGTGTGAACACGTGATATGCATAAATAAAAACAGCGGATAATTGAAGGAAGTCAATATCTAAGTACCAGAATTTTTAAAATTATTTTACAAACTATTTTAACACAAATTCTCCAACAGGAGATTTAATACAGACATCCGAAATACAAATTATACAAATACATATTTATAAAAATGAGAAAATAATTTTTCAAAATAACAAATTATAATATGAATACTTCAACAGCGAAGTCGCCTCCTCAGACTCAGCCTCCACAAAACACTGTATCCAAAAACTACGATGCCAAAATGGCATCGCAGGTAAGTACAACCCAAACAAACCACAAGATATAAAATATACTCATGCAACAACAACAACATCACTCATGAACATGATACCGTATGCATGAAACTTAAAATCATATTTCTCAAAATAAATAAAATAACATACGCCAAAATCTCATTTTGGTCCACGATAAAATTCTAATAAAATCATCTATCATTTCCCAGAAAAATATATCAGTAAATCCAATCATAGCGAGCGTTACGTATCGCCGTCCCCATTATGACTCATACACGCTTATTTCATAACGGGCGTTATGTATCGCTATCCCCGATATGAAATACACACCTAATGACCATAACGAACGTTACGTATCACCGTCCTCGTTATGTCATCCACACATTATCAATCATAATGGGCGTTACGTATCGCCGTCCCCATTATGAAATACACACACAATGATCATAACGAGCGTTACGTATCATCGTCTCCGTTATGTCCTTCACACCCACTGATCATAACGGGCGTTATGCATCGCCGTCCCTGTTATAACTCAGTCAAAAACCATTAAAATCCATAAACTCAATAACCACATCTCATATTAAAATCCAACACCAAATATCCACATAATCAAACGTGTAATTACACAATATAAATCACAACACACAAAATAATCAACAATTAATAAATTCCAACATCAACCAATAAATCTCAACGTCAAAAAAATATAATATTTGTCGATACAAAAATATATTTAAATCTTAAAGTTTAGTTGGAAAATACATACAGTGAGTAAAAACCGGATCATTGAACAAACGCCGATCCACAGTGTTCACAACGTGTCACTTTGTACGTTGGGCTAGAGTACTCGATTTGACACCAAAATTTAGGAAAATACTCATTGGAAGGTGGAGAATCTCATGGAGGTGGTGGTGTGGCGGTGCAACCACCGGAAGGTGGCGGATCGAGCTCAAAATGGGTGGAAACCCAATTTCGGGTTTGAGGTTGTACAAGGAAGGTGGGGCCGTGGTTTGAGGAGTTGAGCTAGGGGGTGGCCGGCTGAGGCAGGGGAATATTTTGGTGGTGGAGGTGAGACTCACGAAAGCCGCACGACGGTGCTAGGTGGAGAAAATCACATATGGGTGTTTGGAATACCCATTTCGGGTAGGGACCATTTGTGGCTACCATGGATGGTGCCGGCGGTTAGGGGTGATGCCGGAGGTCACTAGGAGGTGGTGGAAGTTGGCAGTGCAACTGGGTGGCCGATGGTGGCGCCAAAAACGAAGAGAAAGGGAGATATCCATTCGGGTTTATGGCTCACGTGCGGGTTATAGGTTGCTGTGAAGTGCACCACCAGTGCAAGGGAGGTCGCCAGAGGGAAAGGATGCCAGCGGTATAGGCGGTGTCGCCGGACGGCAGCCACGGCGGGGTTGGGCAGTGAAGCACACGGAAGGGAGGGGGAGAAACGAGAGACTGAGCGGGCTGGGGGGAAAAATAAAGAAGAAAGAAAGAAAAAGAAAAAAAGAAAAAGGGAATTAAATAAATGAGATCCAGTCCTCACAACTCAGTTCACAGAGTTTGATCCAATAAAAAGAATTTCAAAATAGAGAGCTAAATAAATTAATTTAAACGCAGAGACTACTTAAGATAAAATAATAAATAAAAACACATCAAATAAACTCATAATAAAATAAAATAAATTAAATTACAATCATTAAAATAATTATCTCAAATTTAAATTAATAAGGAAAATAACATGACTCAATATTTCAATATAAAAACAACGTAAAACTAATATTAATTAACTAATAGCTCAAATAATAATTTTAAACAAATAAAATACAACCAATAATATCATTAAAATAAATTAAAACAGTCAACAATAAGAATAAAACAATACGTAAAAATACACGTAATCTGGGATCTCACATTCTCCTCCCCTTAAAATAAATTCCGTCCTCGAAATTTGCTCGGCTGCAATTAATAAAAACTCCAATGCTCTCTTATCACACAGCTCAACACTCACTCCAAGTATTTACACAATCACCTATTTTCCTCAAACACAAATGAATGTTATTCCATCATAAACATATAGTCTCCAAATAACATTTCATCTCTAAGACTCCTAAGGTAGCAAAGTAATCTGAAATCTCCATAGGTACAAGGACTTTAGTATAATCTTCCAAAACCCTAATGTTCACTAACTCCATACAACAATTTGTGCCTCTCAAATAACTCTCAAGTTTATCTTCTCAACTTAACCATCAATAATCCTAATTTACTCTATTAGAAGATAAATCTCCTCTTACAAGTACCAACACAAATTTCAAATCACTACTAATTTCTCAAAACCAGCACAAAACTTGAACCTCTAACTACATCGCAAAACATCACGCTTTCGCACACACTCTGATAACTCACTAAATGCATAAAATTAAGTCCTCAATAAATATCACCATGAGTAGAAGCTGGCTCAACATCTATTAACAAGAAATCCTATACCACTTCCAAATGCTAAAGTTTTAATATCTCATAATTTTGATTATACCACTATGGTTGATACCTAAGCTCCAACGTACATCACATAATAATCCTATCAACTCTAGTCAAATTAATTAGCAAGACAAACACGATAAACATAGTTTTTCCAACCGGACCTTCAATACCCAAGAAATAGAATAGTTTTAAATATTCAAATTCTTATGTGATCTCAAGTCACAACTAATTCCTTAAGATATCTCGACAAATGTTGCTAACCATTAAATTCATCAAATATCAAACTTAAATCACTCTCCCCAATTAATTCACCCAAAAGCCTAACACTTAGATTTCCTGAATTTAATACCATCTCCTCAAATCAACAATCAACACCTAACAAAACAACTTCTTCCAAGCCAAAATTAAAACAATGACATATACTCTCCAAAATTTACACACACAACTATTACACCTCAATCTCTACACATTCCCAAACCAACTTAAAACTTCACCAAAGAACAAATGATCACCTACTATCATAAATATTCCTAAAACAGATTCTATAACAATATATCGATGGCAAGGATTTCACACTCACAAGAAGAGTCCACCTAAAATACAATCCCAACAGTCTCCCATAGATCAAATTAGAATTTAGAAACACAAACACTCAGTGAGACTCAGATAATACACATAATTAGCATATAAAGTATCAATAAAGAAATATAATCAAGTAAATACCAACGATTTATCAAAACAAATCCATCTTGCAAAGATATAGTAATATACCCAATCACTAAATAAAACTTGAGTAATTCACAAAAATATTATATATAAACAAAACTAGTGAAAAGATCTAATAAACAAATAAGAAAAAGTCAACCGTTCAAGAAAACAAGTCCATCTCCCTTGGTAAACAGAAAATCACCAAAAGATTTTATGAAATAAAACAAGGAGGTTGGATTAAAAAAGTGAGTGAGAAACTAAAACGACAAAATAGAATTTGGAGTTCTCCTCAAAATCCAACTCTGAAAAAATTTATTGTAGAAATCTCTAAGACTTAAAACCTTTAAAAGAAACAAACCATAATAAAATAATTAAATAGATAAGTTAATGAATAAATACTAACAAGTCGCCAAAACAAATCTACTCGTCAAAATAAATAAATAAACCTTTAAAATAATTCAAGCAGAAAGGTGAAAAGATAATAAATTTAAAAGCTTACTTCAAGGCATGTCTCGAAAAATAATACAAAATAGCAATTTCCTTTATCACAAAGAATCTCAAAGTTTCAGAAATATTTAAAAGACAAAAGCCCTAATTAAAATAAAAAGATAATAAACAAAATTCAAAACCATCTTGTAGGAACCTCATGTAACGAAATTAAAATAAAATAATAATTATAATAAATAAATCTATATGATAAATGCACAAAATCTTAATAAAATAAAATAACCCATAACAAAATAATAAACTTTAAAACAAGGGATTCCATAATACAATAATTTAAAATAAAGGATTTAATAAAATGAATGATATCAAATAATAATCTAATCCGAAAGACCTAAATTCCAATTTAAATAAAACAAAGACATATATAAAAATAAATGCTCAACAACTTAACTAAATAAAACCAATTAATTAAAATCTTAACTACTACCCAAAATCAGGTTAATGAACAAATATTATAATGAAATAAAGCAAAACAAATCAACCATCCAGAACTAAGATTAATCTGGAAATAATAAACAAAAGGCACATTAAATTAAAAAAGCTTAACACACCAAAACAATTATTTAAAATCTTACAATACAATATAGTATGAATAACTTAGAAAACGATTAGAATAATAAAATAAAATAAAATAACCAAACAATAAAACAAACAAATTTAAAACAAAAACTTTTCTAGTACAATTCCTAGGTAACGTGTGGATTTACCCAGAGTCAAACTGCTTTGATACCACTTGTGACATCACAAATTTCCTTTAAAATAAATACGGGAATCGAGGCATCGGGATGCCGACAACACGGGTCACGCACCCCCAACATCAAGTGTTAAGTGTGTAAACACGTGAGATGCATAAATAAAAGCAGCGGATAATTGAAGTCAATATCTAAGTACCAGAATTTTTGAATTATTTTACAAACTATTTTAACACAAATTCTCCAACAAGAGATTTAATACAGTCATTCGAAATACAAATTATACAAATACATATTTATAAAAAGGAAAAAACAATTTTTCAAGATAACAAATTATAATATGAATACTTCAACAGCGGAGTCGCCTCCTCAGGCTCAGCCTCCACAAAACACTGCATCCAAAAACTATTACGCCAAAATGGCATCGCAGGTAAGTACAACCCCAACAAACCATAAGATATAAAATATACTCATGCAACAACAACATCACTCATGAACATAATACCGTATACATGAAGTTTAAAATCATCTTCCTCAAAATAAATAAAATAACACACGCCAAAATCCTATTTTGGTCCACGATAATATTCCAATAAAATCATCCATCATTTTTCAGAAAAATATATCAGTAAATCCAATCATAGCGGGCATTATGTATCGCCGTCCCCGATATGATATACACACAACACCAATCATAATGAGCATTACGTATCGCCATCCCCATTATGACTCATACACGCTTATTTCATAATGGGCATTACGTATCGCCGTTCCCGATATAAAATACACACTCAATGACTATAACGAGCGTTACGTATCGCCATACCCGTTATGTCATCTATACACTATCAATCATAATGGACGTTACGTATCGCCGTCCCCATTATGAAATACACACACAATGATCATAACGGGCGTTATGTATCGCCGTCCCCGTTATGTCATTCACACCCACTAATCATAACGGGCGTTACGTATCGCCGTCCTCATTATGACTCAGTCAAAAACTATTAAAATCCATAAACTCAATAACTACATCTCATATTAAAATCCAACACCAAATATCCACATGATCAAGCGTGTAATTACACAATGTAAACTACAACACACAATATAATCAACAATTAATAAATTCCAACATCAACCAATAAATCCCAACGTCAAACAAATACAATATTTTTCGATGCAAAAATATATTTAAACCTTAAAGTTTATTTGAAAAATACTTACAGTGGGTAAAAACCGGATCATTGAGCAAACGCCGATCCACAATGTTCACAGCGAGTCACTTTGTACGTTGGGTTAGAGTGCTCAATTTGACACCAAAATTTAGGAAAATACTCATTGGAAGGTGGGGAATCTCATGGAGGTGGTGGTGTAGTGGTGCAACTACGGAAAGTGGCGGATCGAGCTCAAAATGGGTGGAAGCCCATTTTCGGGTTTGAGGTTGTACATGGAAGGTGGGGACGTGGTTTGAGAGGCTGAGTTAGGGGGGTGGTCAGCTAAGGCAGGATGTGACACCTCCAATTTACGTCTGGGATTTAACGTAAATTAAGGCGTCTAGATGAGTAACACTTGGCCACTCACCCTCATACTTAACAAGAGTAAAAACATATATTACGTAATTCGCAGCGGATCTGGTTTTTTTTAGATATAAAACTTTCTAAAGATCACATGAAAAATATACTTACAACATTCACATCATTCATTAATAACTTAACATTGTACTTTTTACATACACAAGGCCCAAATTGTAGCAAGTTAGCAGCAAAACATATTACATTCATCCAAAAGACTATCCTTCACCTCACTCCTTTTCTTTCTTAACCTCGAGGAATTCTCTCCCATAGCGAAACCTATCCATACTAACACTAAAGTCTCGCTGGAGTAGTTGTCCCTGTGGAGTCACACAAACTCAACACATGGACAACGAGCCATCAAGTCCTAAGGTTAAACAGCATCTTGTACATCGTCTCTCCTCAGCAAAAGTGGATGCATCAAGGCTCCAAACTCCAGTAGGTTGATTACTGATAGGAAGTCCGAAAGAAACAAAAGAAATGTCCATATAAGGACTATAGTCGGAGAGTCCCTCAGGACTCCCCGAAGTCTCCCGCTTCATCGGGGCTGTCCCCTTGCTGGTCATTGAATCCTGTATAAAGTTGATGTGCACAAAAATATAGAGCCACAAAAGAATGAGATTTCCTTTGAAATCTCAGTAAGTACATAAACAGCTTAAAGGAAACAGGGAAAAAGCAACCATAATATTATCACCACTGAATGACTAGGGAAAATTACCCTAAAATACACATCCTAAGACCACTGTCTAACTGGTACTTTTCTTAACTCAACCGAATACACAATCTTATACGAAATTACACCATTTTCTTAAAGGTTCTTATTCTTTCTTATTACTGATAGGCGTTACGTCTCGCCGTCCCCATCACATATACTCATCAATCATCTGGGCATTACGTCTCGCCGTCCCCGTTGTGATGAGTCTAGTGTCAATCTCACGGGCATTACGTCTCGCCGTCTCCGTCTTGACACGAAACATATACATGTATCACTGCGGGCGTTACGTATCACCGTCCCCGCTATTTAGATCAATCTCACGGACGTTACGTATCGCTGTCCCCGTGAAAGACCATACACTCTTATAACACGACAGGCGTTACGTATCGCCGTCCCTGTCGGCACGTCCGTCATCCGGGCGTTACGTCTAGCCGTCCCCGTCATGACGTGACTAACTTATTCTTGTACTTCGTTTTCTTTTTAGTTGTTCTTTTCTTATTTATATGAGTTTCTCACTCATAACCCTTTCCATTTGGAACACCGATTTTATTCCGGGAAAAACCCTAAGACTAAACAAAATAGAGCATCTCGCTCGAGCGGGATGTCGAGCGAGTATCGAGCGAAGTCTCGGGTTGGAACTCGCTCGAACAGAGTATCGAGCGAAACTCTAGCGAGGGGTCATATTTTAGCTTTGCTCGACTCACATGTCGAGCGAGATCACGGCTCTAGGAATTTTTCTACTCAAAACATGCCAATCTTTTTACTATACTCTATTTGGCTTCTTAAAAACTTAAATCTATGTTCTTACAATTAAAATGAATATTTTTACAAGACAAGTTAAAACCAACCTTACTCATATGTCACTTTGTCACTTAATCATGTTCTTAAGAGTTCAATGCTAGTAAACATAGTTCAATCACTTCAATAAACCATTTCCATGCTTAAGTTAAGCTAGAATATGGACTTACAAATTCTTCAAAGTTCAAGAGAATGGATCCAACCAACTTCTTGCAAGCTTTATTCCAAACTCACTCACTTAGCTCACAAATGAACTCTTTAAGGGTTTTGAGAGGGTTTTCTAGTGTATCTTCCAAAGGGGAATGTGTTCTCTCCTTCTAAAGGAGCTTAGAAAGCTCTCAAGGCTCTATTTATAGGGTGGTGGTCGACCAACATGAGGGAGAGAAAAGGAAAAACACCCTAAAGTGCACTAGTTGCCAGATTTGCATGGATGATGAGGTGTCTATCTAAGCAAATCTCATGATGAGGATTAAGCCTCCAAAATCCTAGACTTTGCAGCTGGATTAGTCATCCAAGGGATCACATTTGAGATATTTTGGCTGCTCATTTTGATCCATGGCTGAGAAGTGAGCTAAAGGGATAAGAGGTGAGGTGGCATTTCATCTAACCATGCATTCACCTCTCATCTCCAGCCCTCTCCTTGTGTCACACGCCCCTCTCCAGATTTTTCCACCCATTTGGTTACTTCTTAACTCTCTTAAGTCTCCATTTAACAAGTTCTAGAAGGCCACTTCTTAGTTTAGTTAAGGTAGAGCCAAAATTGATCCACTTAGTCACCTATCAACTAGATTTTGTTTCCCCTTGTGTTTCCATCACACTAACTAATCACTTGGCTTCCAAATCAACTTTACATCTATTTCCAACTATCCCTACACATGTCCTAATCCCAAATAATCTCAAAAAAAATTGCCTAATTCGTTACATGCCCCAAATTAGTTCAATTCATCCAACTCGGGTTCCATTTAAGCCCATTCCAGAGCTGCCTACTTGATTCCCAAATAAGTTATTGATCCCTTCCGAATCTCAGAAAACTTAAAACATATAAGTTTTATATCTATCTTTCAAGGTTCTATACCAATTTGAATCACCTCATTTGAACCTCATATGAATAACTTATGGCCATTTCACTAAAACTTGACAGATAAATCCGAGAATGCATAATTCCCACAAGTGTTATCTCACATTCCTCAATTAAATCTCCCACTCTAATTTCCTAGTAAATAAATACATAAAATAAATTTCCTTATAATAATATCCATAAAATAATTTACCTTAGAAAATTTAGACTATTACATCCTCCCCTCCTTAAAAAGAATTTCATCCCCGAAATCGCTAAGATATAAATAATTAAGGGTTTAAGGAATCTATACCTCGGTTGCTAGTAGCAGTAGATTCTTCTGAAGAGGTAGGTACTTTTTCCTCATTAAGCAGCGAATCTTAAGAGTAGTAAAATATCATGTCTACATCTAGATCATATTACATATTCACACTTATTTCTTACAAGATACGCAATCTCTCTGCCTCTGTCTCTTCTATTATGGGTCCCTCTTCACATTGACGTTTACGATCTTCAGATCTATCAGATGACTCTACTATGACTGATTTTCCTTTATCCTCTCTTCTCAAAAATCTTTTCTCTACTTTTAACCATTTTCGAGCGGGTTGTCTTTCCTCACCTGGTAACGCTCTTCTACTTACAGGGTTACCTTTTTCGTCTACGTCCATAACATGGGTTCTGTGCTTCTCACTTTTATTTAACCAGCTTAATCTCTCAACTTTCCATTGCTTCAGTTTTTCCCTACGAAATCTCTCTCTAATTCTTTCAGATCTTTTCTTTAACTGATCTACAGGGGTGACTGACATACGTGCATTTCTTTTTGGAGCCATAATCCTGTGTAAGGTTAAATATTAATGAATATAAACATAAAAGAAAACACAAATATCATACAAATGTCATACAGCTGATTCAATTTATAACACATATTATTACAACTATGTTTCAAACAAGTGGGGATAATTAACTCTCATTACATCCTCACGTTCCCAGGTGGCTTCTTGAAAAACAGGATTGTTCTAGAGTACTTTTACTAACACTATGGTACGATTCCGAAGGGTCTGTTCTTTCTGATCTTCAATTCGTACAGGCCACTCTTCATAAGTTAAATTGGGACGCAAATTATTAGGACGCAGATCCATTACTGCCACTGGCTGATCATTCAAACACTTTTTCAGAGAAGATACATGGAAGACGTTATGAACTCCTTGCAAATCATCAGGTAGGGCTAAGCGGTAAGCCACTGGACCTACTTTTTCCAGAACTTCATAAGGTCCGATATAACGAGAACTCAACTTTCCTTTCTTACCAAACCGCATAACTCCCTTCAGAGGCGAAATCTTCAAGTACACCCAATCTCCCACCATAAAATCTAAAGCCCTTCTACGATTATCTGCATAACTCTTTTGTCTACTTTGCACTGTCTTTATCTGATTTCTAATCCTTGTGATCTGCTCTTTGACTTCTTGTAAATACTCGGGTCTCAAAACACTACTTTCACCCACTTCATCCCAATAAATAGGAGACCTACACTTCCTCCCATAAAGTGCTTCATATGGCGCCATCTGTATAATAGCTTGGAAACTGTTATTATAAGCAAATTCAATTAATGGTAGCAGACTTTCCCAATCTTTGTCAAAATCCAATACACAAGCTCGCAACATATCCTCCAAAGTCTGAATAGTTCTTTCTGTTTGCCCGTCCGTTTGAGGATGATATGCACTGCTGAAATTTAAATTGGTACCCATCATTTTTTATAAACTTTGCCAAAATCGAGATGTAAATCTAGGGTCTCTATCCGAAACTATAGTTTTGGGTACTTCATGCAAACGAACTATTTCCTTCACATAAATTTTTGCCAACTTTTCCATAGAATACGTGTTGGAGATAGGTAAAAAGTGAGCACTCTTCGTCAACCGATCTACTATTACCCAAATCGAATTTTTTCCCGCAGATGTTCTTGGAAATCCTACTACAAAATCCATAGATGGATGCTCCCATTTCCATTCGGGGATTGGTAGAGGTTGCAACTTACCGGCTGGTCTTTGGTGTTCAGCTTTTACTAACTGACACACTGGACACTTGGCTACAAAAGTCGCGATACCCTTCTTCATTCCTTCCCACCAAAACTTTTCTTTTAAATCTTGATACATCTTAGTACTACCAGGATGAGCAGTATATGGTGTACCATGAGCTTCTTTCATCAATCTTTTTTTCAATTCTGGGGTATTCGGAATGATCTTCCTTCTCCCAAAGTATAGCATCCCATCGCCCGAAATCATAAAGTGCGAAGACCCTTTTCCTTCTAGTATTTGCTGTTTCATCTTCTCCAGCTTAGCATCCTTTTGTTGTTCTTCCTTAATTTCTTTGTCCGTTAAAGGAACAATTTCTTGAATCTCCATTAGCTTGAGGTCCTGTGATAATCTGTTTACCAGAATTTCTCGCATTACTGCCAGCACTGATAATTCTTCCGTTTGAACTTTCCTACTCAAAGCATCGGCGACCACATTAGCCTTTCTAGGGTGATATTTAATTTCGCATTGGAAATCACTTATAGTCTCTATCCACCTTCTTTGTCTCATATTCAAGGTTTTCTGGCCAAAAAGATACTTGAGACTCTTATGGTCCATAAATATTTCACATATTTCTCCATATAAGTAATGCCGCCAAATCTTTAGAGCAAACACTACAGCTACTAACTCTAAATCATGCGTGGGATAATTCTGTTCATGGTCCTTAAGCTGTCGGGATACATACGCAACTACTCTTCCTTCTTGCATTAATACACACCCCAGTCCCATTTTTGAGGCATCACTATATATCACGTAAGGTTTATGAAGTTCTGGCAAGGCTAAAATTGGTGCTGTAGTCAATCTCTTCTTTAGCTCTTGAAAACTCCTTTCACATTGTTCACTCCAAACGTACTTAGCATTCTTTCTGGTCAATGCTGTCAGAGGTGCAGACAGTTTGGAATATCCTTCCACAAATCTTCTATAATATCCAGCTAACCCCAAGAAGCTTCGTATTTTATGTGCATTGGTTGGTTGCTGCCATTCTATCACTGCTTCTACCTTTGCTGGATCCACTGAAACTCCTTCACTTGAGATAACATGACCCAAAAATTTAACTTCTTGTAACCAAAATTTACACTTACTAAGTTTGGCGTACAGTTGGTGTTTCTGCAAAATTTCCATTACTACCTTTAAATGTTCTTTATGATCCTCGTCAGTCTGAGAGTAGATCAAAATATCATCAATAAAAATCACCACAAACTTGTCTAAATATGGTCTAAATATTTGGTTCATCAAGTCCATGAATACTGCTGGTGCATTCGTCACTCCGAATGGCATAACTAAAAATTTAAAGTGCCCATATCGAGTTCGGAAAGCCGTCTTATGTACATCTTGCTCCCTGATCTTCAACTGATGATAGCCAGACCGAAGGTCTATTTTTAAAAACACAGTTGCTCCTCTTAATTGATCCAACAGGTCATCTATCCGTGGCAACGGATATTTATTCTTAATCGTGACCTTATTCAATTCTCGGTAGTCTATGCACATCCGCATTGTCCCATCTTTCTTTTTCATAAACAGTACTGGTGCTCCCCATGGGGATGAACTGGGCCTGATAAATCATTTCCTTAAAAGTTCCTCAATCTGAGCTTTCAATTCTTCTAATTCTACTGGTGCCATTCTATAAAGAGCCTTATGAACTGGAGTTGTGGCCAGTTCCAATTCAATAACAAATTCCATTTCTCGATCAAGAGGTAGTCCCGGCAGATCTTCAGAAAAGACTTGAGGAAAGTCTTCCACCCCGGGAATTCCTTGAATACACTTAACAACTTCTGAGGAATTTAACATAATTACCCAGTAGCCCTTTGTCTCTTTGTTAATACTTTTCTTTATTCGCTTAGCAGTTACTATGGAGGAAATTGCCTTTAATATTTCCCCCTTGTAACAAAATTTCTCCTCCTTGGGTAAGCCAAAAACTATTTCCTTTTTTGCGACAGTTAAGTTTAGCATAATACTTGGCCAACCAATCCATACCTAAAATTAAATCAAATTCCATCAAATGGAATAGTATCAGGTCAGCGACTAGCTATGAACCTCCAATCTCCAAGGGGCAACTTTTTACCATCCGGTGGCATCCTGCTACCTTTCCATCAGGCATAACTACCATAACCTTTTGGACCAAGAATTCTGTTTCTAAGTCACACATTTGGACACAATCATATGAAATAAAGGATCTTGTCGCTCCCAAATCAAACAAGGCATAGACCATGCATTGCTTCAGCTTAACCTTACCTAAAGAAAATTTTATTCTACTATTATTATTATTACCACTCCCAAGGAATCCATTCATTAACTAAAATAGGGGACTTAAAAATTTACCAGTAATAACATTAGCATCTATTGTCTCGTCTGCCTCCATGTCTACTTCTCTAGGCGTGATAGCATAAATTTTAGCTTTCGCAGGAGCTTTGGCTTTTCCTCCAGGTAGAGCTACTCCTTGAGAGGTATTCTGAGGGCAATCCTTGATCAAATGTCCTGGCCAACCGCATCTGAAACAAACTCTAGTATCCACTCGACAATCTCCCTGGTGCCGACGCCCACATTTTGCACATTGCGGAAATAAAATTGGCACATTTGGATTTGTTGCTATTCTTTTCCTTTATCCATGGATCTAAAATTTGGTTTCCTCCTAGCATCTTTTTCCCCCAGAAAATTGAAATCTTCTTTTTCCATATGCTTGAGTTTGCGCCATAACACTCCTCTGTTCAGCTTCTGCTATGGCTGCTATATTCACCAGTTCTTGAAAGTTCTCAATTTGCAAACATGCCACCTGCATACGAATTCATGGCTGCAGTCCTTCCTGAAACTTCTGGACTCTCATCTTTTCAATAGCTACCAAATGCGAGGCAAATCTTGCCAATTCCATAAATCGCGCTGAGTACTGTTCCACCGTCATACTGCCTTGTATTAACATAGTAAATTCCAAAACTTTATGCCGCTTCACAGATTCCGGAAAAAATCGATCGTCGAATTCTTTCTTGAACCTTTCCCATGTGGGCACAACATTTTCTCCCAATTCTAATTTTAACAGCTTTCGCTTCGTGTCCCACCATAGTCCTGCTTCTCCCTGTAGTAAATGTCCCGCATACTGCACTTTCTGAACTTCGGTGCAACTACTAACTTCGAAGGTACGTTCCAGGTCTACAATCCATTTGTCTGCTTTTAATGCTCCTTCCGTTCCGGTAAAGGGTAGGTATCGGTACGCCAGAAATTTCTCATACGGACACCCTTGAGCTTCTCTTCTATTTTCCTTCTGGTGATGATGACGGCTCTGTTCTATTTGATTTCTCACCACTTCCATCATTTGCCGAATAGTTTCAGCTATTGCCTGGCCTCCTTCTAATGGGGGGTTTGCACCACTGGTCCCCCTTCCAAGGGTAGATTCCGTGCCATTCGCCCTTCTCCCAGCGATGGGTTTGGTGCCGTCTGTCCTTCTCCCAATGGTGAGTTAGGTGCCATCTATCCTTCTCCCAACGGTGGGTTAGATGCCATATGTCCTTCTCCCAACGGTGGGTTTGGTGTCGTCTGCTCTCCTGTACGTGAAGGGGTAACCAGAGAAGGATTCTAGGCTATCACGTCTACTTGTTTCAAAGGAGGACGACCTTTTGGCATATTGTTTTCTTGAAATACACCCAACTTTACCATAAGCTATACTTAATTTAGAAACTTCCAAATTCCTAAAGTCCAAAATATTCATCCATATTACTCCAAACTCCAATCTGATAAAGATTCAAGCCTATACTTGTGCCATGTGATCCATTTCTCCTAGGACACTGTGGATTTTATCTAAAGACGTAATAGCTCTGATACCACTCTGTGACGCCCCCAATTTACGTCTGAGATTTAATGTAAATTAAGGTGTCTGGACAAGTAACACTTGGCTACTCACCCTCGTACTTAACAAAAATAAAATGCATATATCACTTAATTTGCAGCGGATCAGGTTTTAGATATAAACTTTCTAAAGATCACATGGGAAATATACTTACAACATTCACAACATTCATTAAAACTTAACATTGTACTTATTTATATACACAAGACCCAAATTGTAGCAAGTTAGCTGCAAAACATATTACATTCATCCAAAAGACTTTCCTTCACCTCAATATTTTTCCTTTTTAACCTCGGAGAATTCTCTCCCATAGCGAAACCTATCCATACTAACACTAAAGTCTCGCTGGAGTAGTTGTCCCTGTGGAGTCATACAAACTCCACACATGGACAACAAGCCATCAAGTCCTAAGATTAAACAGCATCCTGTACGTCGCCTCTCCTCAGCAAAAGTGGATGCGTCAAGGCTCCCAACTCCGGTAGGTTGTTTACTAATAGGAGGTCCAAAGGAAACAAAAGAAATGTCTATATAAGGACTATAGTCGTAGAGTCCCTCAGGACTCCCCGAAATCTCCTGCCTCGTCGGGGCTGTCCCTTTGCTGGTCATCGAATCTTGTATAAAGTTGATATCCACAAAATATATAGAGCCACAAAAGAGTGAGATTTCCTTTGAAATCTCAGTAAGTACATAAACAGCTTAAAGGAAACAGGGAAAAAGCAACTATAATATTATCACCACTAAATGACTGGGGAAATTTACCTTAAGATACACCTCATAAGACCACTGTCTAACTGGTATTTTTCTTACTCAACCGAATACATAATCTTATACTGAATTACACCATTTTCTTAAAAGTTCTTATTCTTTCTTATTACTGATGGGCGTTACGTCTCGCCGTCCCCGTCTTGACACAGATCATATGCCTATATCATTGCGCGCGTTACGTATCGCCGTCCCCGCTATTCAGATCAGTTTCACAGGCGTTACGTCTCGTCGTCCCCGCTATTCTGATCAATCTCACTGGCGTTAAGTCTCGCCGTCCCCGTGAAGACCATATATTCTTATAACACGACAGGCGTTACGTATCGCCGTCCCTGTCGGCACGTCCGTCATCCGGGCGTTACGTCTCGCCATCTCCATCATGACGTGACTAACTTATTCTTGTACTTCGTTTTCTTTTTAGTTGTTCTTTTCTTATTCATATGAGTTTCTCGCTCATAACCCTTTCCGTTTGGAACACCGATTTTATTCCGGGAAAAACCCTAAGACTAAACAAAATAGAGCATCTCACTCGAGCGGGATGTCGAGCAAGTATCGAGCAAAGTCTCGTGTTGGAACTCACTCGAACAGAGTATCGAGTGAAACTCTAGCGAGGGGTCATATTTTGCCTTTGCTTGACTCACATGTCGAGTGAGGATCGAGCAAGATCACGGCTCTAGGAGTTTTTCTACTCAAAACATGCCAATCTTTTTACTATACTCTATTTGGCTTCTTAAAAACTTAAATCTATGTTCTTACAATTAAAATGAATATTTTTACAAGACAAGTTAAAACCAACCTTACTCATATGTCACTTTGTCACTTAATCATGTTCTTAAGAGTTCAATGCTAGTAAACATAGTTCAATCACTTCAATAAACTATTTCCATGCTTAAGTTAAGCTAGAATATGGACTTAAAAATTCTTCAAAGTTCAAGAGAATGGATCCAACCAACTTCTTGCAAGCTTTATTCCAAACTCACTCACTTAGCTCACAAATGAACTCTTTAAGGGTTTTGGGAGGGTTTTCTGGTGTATCTTCCAAAGAAGAATGTGTTCTCTCCTTCTAAAGGAGCTTAGAAAGCTCTCAAGGCTCTATTTATAGGGTGGTGGTCAACCAACATGAGGGAGAGAAAAGGAAAAACACCCTAAGGTGCACTAGTTGCCAGATTTGCATGGATGATGAGGTGTCTATCTAAGCAAATCTCATGATGAGGATTAGGCCTCCCAAATCCTAGACTTTGCAGCTGGATTAGTCATCCAAGGGATCACATTTGAGATATTTTGGCTGCCCATTTTGATCCATGGCTGAGAAGTGAGCTAAAGAGATCAGAGGTGAGGTGGCAGTTCACCTAACCATGCATGCACCTCTCATCTCCAGCCTTCTCCTTGTGTCACACGCCCCTCTCCAAATTTTTCCACCCATTTGGTTACTTCCTAACTCCCTTAAGTCTCCATTTAACAAGTTCTAGAAGGCCACTTCTTAGTTTAGTTAAGGTAGAGCCAAATTTGATCCACTTAGTCACCTATTAACTAGATTTTGTTTCCCCTTGTGTTTCCATCACACTAACTAATCACTTGGCTTCCAAATCAACTTTCCGTCCATTTCAAACTATCCCTACACATGTCCTAATCCCAAAGAATCTCAAAACCAATTGCCTAATTCGATACATGCCCCAAATTAGTTCAATTCATCCAACTCGGGTTCCATTTAAGCCCATTCCAGAGCTGCCTACTTGATTCCCAAATAAGTTATTGATCCCTTCCGAATCTCAGAAAACTTAAAACATATAAGTTTTAGATATATCTTTCAAAGTTCTATACCAATTGGAATCACCTCATTTGGACCTCATATGAATAACTTATTCCCATTTCACTAAAACTCGACAGATAAATCCGAGAATGCATAATTCTCAATACCAAGTGTTATCTCACATTCCTCAATTAAATCTCCCACTCTAATTTCCTAGTAAATAAATACATCAAATAAATTTCCTTATAATAATATCCATAAAATAATTTACCTTAGAAAATTTGAGCTATTACATTCCCTGTGTCTAAATCTCCAATTGAGAAGAGATTCCAAGAGTTGTACACAAATGTTAAATTTAAAGAAGTTTAGCAGCAAGTGGTTGGTATGCTCGATCTTGAGATATCTCTACATACATCCGATGGTGTATTGAAAACCTATTCAGTAGAAGATGAAATTATGGTTGAAGAATTTACTAAGAAAGTGACATATTCAATGGACTTTAATGAGGAAGACAGACATGCAGAGTGTTCATGTGGCTTATTTTAGACGAGGGGGATACTGTGTATGCATATTTTGGCATATTCAAGGCTAACGGTATAAGATCATTACCAGACCAGTATATGTTAGATTGATGGAGGAAAGACATCAAGAGGAGATACTCCTTAATCCGCAATAGATATGATAATGAGGATCAAAGGCCTGATGGTAATAGGTATTTAATTCTATTGAATACGTGTTATCAGATGATACCATATGCGGTGGGTTCCAATAACTTCATGAAGATGCAAAGAAGAGGATAGATGAGATGACCGGCTTCTATCATAAGAACCAACAGCCCCCATTGTTGACCCAAATAGGTTTAGAGTCCAAAGATTTATTGTTTTATATAGTTATTTGAAAATGCATTTTTATTTTCTTGGTTTATACAAGTTCAAATGTTGGTATTACAACACAAGACATTACTGTAGCTGGCAATTCATTATAAGTGCGTAGTTCAAATGTTGTTAGAGGAAAAGGAAGACCCCCATCGCTGAGGAGAGCATCTAGGATGAAGACAGACATGCGGAAAGGTAAAGTTAAACAGAAAAAACCACCTGCTAGAGGAAAACGTAAACACGTGCATGTTTTACCATTAATGATAATTAAAATTTACATGTTATTACAAGTGAGTTTTGATAAATGTTACTTTTTGACAGCGAGATGAAGGAGATACACCAGTATCGGACACTTGCAGGACATTATTTGACCCACCAGAAGTAGATAGCACTAGTCATACAAAAGTGCAGGTATATTAAATGCTATATTTTTATATTTGAGCTACTATTTGCCTATCGAAGAAGTAACCGTTCTAATAATGTTTTAAATATTGTTATTATATGCCAGACTATTCAAGACTATCTGGTATTTGATAGTAGTGGAACCTAGCATCAAGAAACAGTGAGTAGAACCCAAGAAAGTGTAATATTCCCAACCCAGTTATGCCTACTTTAATAGTAATGTTTAAATGATATTAATATTTGCATTTAACTCCTAACAGCTCCCATTTGGGTTGGATGGCTCACAACCCGTGGATTTTGGATTAGATGAATCACAACTAGTACAACTTGGGTTGGATAGCTCACAACCGAGATAATTCATTGGGATTGAAACTAAATTTTGTGTATTGGTTGTAAAATGTAATTAAATGAATGATTCAAACTATTCCAAAAAGATAATATCATAACAGCTTTTTTGTGTAATTTCATAAAAGAATTTATTTTTGTGTAATTTCAGGAAGGAATTTATTTTTGTGTAATTCTAGGAAGGAATTCATTTTTATGCATGGTCATGTAATTTATGATGCTTATGATATTTTGTGTAAGAAAAAACTACCAATTAATTCCTGGAAGGAATTCATTTTATTTAATTTTTGTGTATATGATGTTTTATGTGTAAGAAGGGCTACCAATTATGTCTTTTGTGCATGTAGTTGCAATCTGGTAGTTGAGTAAATGTTTTGAAAGTATTGAATGTATTTTTGATAGGTTGAGTTGGCATTTTAAGGCAAGAATTATAAGACAATAGAAAGGCTTTACCCTGAAAATGTAGACTATTTTGTGAGTGATTGTGAGAGAACGTACAACCAATAACAAGAATTATATTAAAAAAAGCACAGTTTAAAAAATCTTTGAATTTTAACATTGAAATATGATTCTAAAATTTTGTGATTTGTCTTGCATGTATATGCAAGTATTTATGTTAACTAGAATTGGGTTTGCTTTCCCATTCGTTGCCTTCGCTTTAATGGCAACCAAATGGATGTTTTGAACATTCCAAATTTGCATTACCACGCCTTCATCTGTTTCTTTCTCAATTTGTTGTTGAAGTAAAGAAGGAATTTCACTTCATCAACATTCCAAAAAAGAAGGCACTTCATCAACATTCAAAAAAAAAAAAATTGCACTTCATCAACTTTCCAATAAAAAAAAAATCTACACTTCATGACATTCCAAAACATCTGCACTTCATCAACATTCCAAAAAAAAAATGCACTTCATCAACATTCCAAATATAAAAAAACTGGGAAATGGTAATGTAATAAACTTCACTGTCAGGTACCAAAAATCCTTCAAACACTAACCAACTACTCTCTAGCCAGAAACCATCTAGGATACAACTTCACCAACATATAATACACAACTAGTCTAAAATATAACATCATCAACTTTCAGCTTGTTGCTCAAGAACCACCGTCTGCTCAAAAACCACCGATCTCATCCCTCTCATTGATCTCATCCCCAATTTTACGTAGCTTGATCTCCCTCTTCTTGATCTCATCCATGCTTTTGCACAACTTGATCTCCCTCTTCTCAATGTCGGCAATATCCTCTTTGATGACATTCTAAAATGAACCAAATCATAATGTGGTTTATTATATCAATGAACTAGAATAACAAAGTGATTTAGTACATCACATATCATAACAAAGCTGTATAAAAAAAAGGGTACACTTATATTAAACCAATTGTCCATACAAACATTAAGTTAAACTTAAAGAAAAAAAAATGTTGTATAAAAAAAAATGTACAGGACAAACAAAGTTGTATTATCATTGTTACACTTATATAAACCGATTCAATTAGAAATCAATATGAATTGCCTTATTCAAGGCTCTCCAATGACAAAGCCGTTTGTCGTTGTCGTCTGGAAGGATGAATGACTAATTTGCTTCTTATTTTGTATTTTCTAACTCCTTATTCGAGTGGATTGGAAAGCTGAATGACTATGCTTTACCCTTGTATTTTGCACTATCCAATGGTATTGGTCAATATCCCTGCTTGTTCTTTATTTTCTGTTTTTTATTCATCAAAAACTTCTTTATAAAAGAAGGTATTTTTCTGTCATCTTTTGAAAATCTTAATTGTCTCACTATCATGTTTGATTTTACCCGAACAAACCTACTGCATGTCTAACTATTCATTTTTGTGTGCACACGGTCCCTAACACAACTTGTCCAAAAACATGCTAGAAAGACTTTTATCCCTATAACATATTCCTTTAAATTCTGGGTTGGAATTTCAATCTACACAATGAAATATAATTCAATTGTTATATGCTAGGTTTTAGTGTGAAGACAGCATAATTCAAGAAAATATAACCAATTCTCCACAAATCCAATATTTATCTACACGCTAAGCTAGAATACGTCTTAAAAATATGCAGTTCAGCTAAACAAACAGAGCCAGAGAAGAAAAAAAGGAAATGGGAGTCACGAGACCGAGAGAGTTACCGAGATGATGCTTGTGCAGAGATGTTAAATGGTGGGTGCGGCGAGGGCGTCTCTCCGTGATTCGAGGGCCAATCGTAGTAATCGGAGGGGACATTTTTGAAGGAGAAGTCGTTGATGCCGTAGGTAGAGAGCGACGACAAAGGGGGGAGAGGGGAAGGGTTAGGGTTTCGAAAACTTGAGGGAACAAGGTGGTTTGGGTTAGGACTTGGGTTTCGAAAGGGGCTGGGTGGGTTAGGGTTCAGATTTCGCAGAGGATGGAGGGGGAGCTCTGGTTCGAAAGGGAGGAGTGCTCTGGTTCGAAGGGGAGGGCGGCTCTGCTCCGCCTCGAAGCTGTGTCTCCATCCTTATTCAGGTGAGGGCTAGGGTTTCGCGGAAGATGGATTTCGGTCTCTGGTTCGAGGATGGAGGGTTCGACGATGGGGGGCACTGGTTTGAAGGGGATGGGGGGCTCGGGTTTAAGGGCTTTCAACTTTCAAGTGGGAAACGAAATAATGAAGAAGACGAAAAAGGGAAAAGATCAAAAAGAAGTTGTTAAACGGTGCGTTTGGTTCAATTTCGCCACGTCATCATCATGCCACATCATACGTTTGTATGGCGTCTGTCCGTAGGCGTCTGTCCCTGGAATTTTTCTTCTATGAAATAAAATTGATGCCGCAATTCACTCGATCAGATCTGTCACTTGGACTCCCAGCTCCCTCACTTCGTAATCGGACTTCTCACTTGGACTTTCTCCTTCAGCTTCATCCCGGCACTCCACCTAGATGACACCGACCATCTGGACGGAGACAGCGACCCAGACAGTGACGGCGCTCAACCCAGTAGGTGTATTTCTCATCTCTTTTTCTATATTTCATTTCTGGTGTACTGGATTGGTTAGGATTTAGGTTTTCGATTTGAGATTTTATTTGACACTGCCATAGACGATGAAGAGAAGAAACTCGCAATTTCTATTTTTGATGATTTTGCACCCCCCCTGGGTTCAGTTCAACGTTAGAAAGATGAGGTCCAAACCCACATGTATTTGCGAGTCAGTCAAGAAGAACAAAATTGGAGCACCTCCAACGGTGATGGAATTGGAAGAATCCAATAAAAATTGGAAGCATCGACATGACAACAGTAGAGAACTCTACAATGCAAAAACACCCAGTAATTTATTCTTGAGATGATCGACAGATGGGTTTTGTTTGGTTTGGAATCGTTTAGTTTCCAAATTTTTGTTCTTTAATGGGAGGAAACGAAATTTGAGACCAGAACTTGTTTGGTGATTTTTGGAGCTTTCCCATTTCTGAGTTCCCTCTGATTACAATACATCTGTAATTTCTCTGTTTATTTTGTTGTCTGGTTAATGATTTCTTTGTTAATATTTTTGGAGCTTTCCCATTTATGAGCTTTCCCATTTATGAACTTATTTGTTTTGTTTTCATGGTTAATAATTTCTTTATTTGTTTTGTTATGTACAAGTTCGTTTTGCAATGATTTTCACCAGACGGCAATGGAAGACAATGAAACAAGCCAGCGGTAAAAAACCCGAGTGCGACAGAGTGAGGGGCTCTAAATGGAGGGTCGACTTCTTTGATTTTCAAGATGGGTGGAGGGCTGTGACCGAATGAGGATCTGAAGGTAGCAGATTTGGTGTGGCCAAGTCTATGTTGTATTTATTGAAATAAGTGACGTGGCACGCTATCATTGAAGGACTGTATTTTTGACTTTTGAAACTTGACCGGACCATAGAATCTCCCTTAGAGAAAACTAATCTAGGTCAACCGACAGCCCACTTCACTTCAATTTGTGACCCGTTAGTCTTCTATACCTGCAGGCCGGAGTTGGGTCCCTGAGTGAAATGTCCTTTTGTACACATAATATTCGCATTCTGTTTGATCTTATGGTTTGAGATGAGCATAATGGACAGGCAAAGTTGTATGCATATTTCTCATTTGAAAAAAATAAAAATGCATACATTCAGCACAGTGCACAGAGATGTCCTCTGGCTGCAAGATCATCCAAATTCTAGTATTTGTTACAAAATCAGCAACTAAACAGAGAAATCGTTGATTCTTGAACCCAACTTGGACTAGACCCGATCCTCCATCGTAAAACGAATACTACTACCAAAAATTATCATTTTCTGGCTGATCACACATTAGCCTTTATGGTATCTGACTGGTCTAGACAAATTGCCTAACAGATCTGTGAGTTACAATATTCAAATCCTAATGAGTGAGCAGAGCAGTCCTCGATCCTTAGGGACAAAATCAGAGCAAAAAAAGGTTCACACAGGCGCGCACAGAGTGATCAAATACAAGAAACCACTTTTTGTCTTCATAAGGATAGGAATACTGCAAACTCCAAAGAATAATACAGTAATTAAAGTAAATGTTAAGTGTTCCATTCTCACTAGTGGTATTGACTAGTAATTATTTTAATTACATTCTATCCTTCCAAACTGAAGATCACAAGCAACAATATATAGCAATACATTATCGCAGTAGACATGTCTCAAAGAAGATGGTGCAAGCACAGAGATGGACAAACGTGCAACATCTTATATATAAATGGTCATCTATTTGCGGTAATTTTCAATCTGATATCTTGTGTCGTTCTTGACGGCGGTGAGCATGCCTAGCATAAGAGTAAGCGGAGAGTGTGGAACCAGTCATGGTCAGTGAGTGCTTAGCAAGGTTCACGCTTTTCTTTGTTGCCAACCACAAAGTCCAGAAGAATCCGGTCCAACCTGATTTATATAAAGGTTTTGGATTCCAGAGGGGTTAACAGAAATGGAGGAGCATCAAAAGCAAATCCAGCATAAAATATTAATCACGGGCCTCACATAACAATGAAAATTAGTACAAAAAACCATGTTCGGATAGGAAAAGGCAGCACATTCCACGTGTGTAGGGCATGGGCTTCGCTAGAAGTCCAGGCAATGGAAAACATTTTGCAGGTTTCTTGCCTGCACATTTGCACTCAGAAACAACAAAAAACTATAGTTTCATTTTTATTCTCATGATATACACCAATATGAACTAGCTCAAAATCAGTTTATTGGTGAGATCCACCCACTTTTTCTTATTTCAATCATCTTTGTAAATCTAAATTTCCATTTACAGATAGGCATGCAAAGTTCAAGAGTCAATATTTGTCTAAGAAAGTTTTTTTTTTTTTTGTAAGTATTATTAGTCTAAGAACGTAAAACCACAATTAAACTCTAAAGAGCAAAAAAGGGAAACGTTAGGTTTGTAGAACTGATAAACCATTAACCATGTAGCACTTGATAATAAGAAAGTAAAAACAAGGATATTTTGGGCAAAAATGAAAACAAAAGAAAGGTCATCTGTACCTGTAACTATGAGAGAAGCTATGATTGCGGAAATTGTAGCACCAGAAATAACAAAGACAGCTACTGATAATGCTCCAATATATATAAATGTTACACAGGTGAAGAAAAAAGCCAAGAAGCCACCTGCTGCTGCCAAAGACACCAAAAGAGATATAACAATGGCATTGACTGTTGCAGCCAGAAAGAAAAGCATAAAGATAAGCAATCCTGTGAAAGCAAGAAGCGCGATCGTCCCAACCTGCAGTGAATTTGGAAAATAAAGAAAAATTAAGCCCACATTTGGATTCAGAAAGTGTTTCATCTCAATTCATCTCATCTCTGAATCCAAACTGAGCCTAATAAGAGATCTTAAAACATTAAATATTATTTAGACAGGACATTCAAGCCAAGCAATGAAAATTCATTCATATGCCTTTAATTATAATCAAATTTTTATGTGAAAAAGTAAATAATATCTAATTTATGATTTCGTAACACCATTGCAACAATTCTTGTAATGATCATAAGAAAGAAATTAAGAATAAATCACATAAGAGTGATGCATAAGCAACTGCCAAATCTACACGAGGAGCAACAAAAAGAGATGGTACCATCAATTCAGACATAGTAACTTTTGTGGATGCCTGAATTTTAGAATAAAAGAACAAACTGGAGAAAGGATGAAACTGTGGAAGGATCTAACCTTTTAATTAAAAGTTCTATTTTGCAAGATCTTCAAACACCAAGTCACAATGCAATCCCAATTCCAAAATTACATTTGAACAAAGAATTGAAGAAGATCTCTAACTCCTAGGGATTGGCTTAAGTGGTAAAGGCGTTGGTCTTACGGGTATGCTCTCCTAGGTCTAAAGTTCAAATCCTCTTTGGTACAAACAATCTCTAGGGGCCATCGGACTGGGAATTTTCTCCTTGAATTACCCAATGTGCACTTGCAGGAAACTCCTTGCCAAGGGCTTGTGCAGGACCATAATTAGTGGGGATGTTATTCTAAACACCTGGTGCCAATAAAAAAAAAAATTGAAGAAGATCTCCATGACAAACAAATAATACTCGTTTTGGATAAAGAAAAGAGTAACAGATTGAACTTGGTTTCTTTCTTCATCTTTATTCCTCTATTGCTTAGGGTCGACAAGAGCATTGTGAGATCACCATTTACATATAAATTGGGCATCTAAAATAATGCGAAACGCATTAAGGACGAATTTTTATTTCTTTGCTTCTGTTGTTTGGTACCAAAAGAATAGAATATATCGTGCTCACAAAAAGGGGGTGAAAAAGGAAATAAAGGTTAGAATATGTATTGGGCATCTTACCTATAAAAAAAATATAAGCACTGGGCATCTGCTTATCATTCTCATGATCAATAAAACTCTTGCGCACCCAAAAACAAAGTATTGGGCATCTAAGGAACAGTTGTTGCAGTGACTTTAAGCTAGAGGAGTGCAGGCAGAATTTATGAAAGGAACTCATCAATAATGAAATAGCTTTATCAAGCTCCCACCGCCAAAATAGGACTAAAACTCAAAGTGCATGCAATCAAACACAACATCCTTCTGAAACCAAGTTAAGTAAAAATTACAAAACACGAAATTTAGGTAAATTTCTGTTAAAATTCAAAATTTAACCCCATATCCTATAAAATGAATTTTTCTTAAAAGCTTAAAATTCTGGCCCTTACAGTTTTCTAAATCCTAAAAAATATATATTTAAAAGTAAGTATTATCTTTCTCTATTCTTCTTTGAATGCCCTCCAATATTCCGTGTTGTTTTCTATTTTTTCTTTCTTAGGCCGTTAGGCGTGACTTTTTTCTATTTTTCATTGAAAACATTAATTTTTTTGTTAAAATGAGAAAACTTTGATCAGCAATTTATGATCTTTATTAACTATAGACATCCTTTATGTATTTATAAATCGACAACTAATAACTTGGTATTTTTATAATACTTTCTTCTAACATGTGTGTATATATATATATACACACACACACAAACAAAAAGAAATCTTTAACTATCATTATATGTGTTCTGGATCCATCCTGATCACACCAAAATTACACCTTAATAAAATCTTGATTCTTAACCCACTCGGTAACCAAACTAAAAAAGTGATGAGATACACTAAACAGAGTTTTTATATTTGAAATGAAAGGGAACAAATCTGAGTTGGGGAAGGGATGAATAAGATGGAAAAAAATGGAGCGAGTAGGGGATCTAAAGGGGAAAAAATAAAGCGCTCAGAAAGCTTAGATTTTTTATATGTGATCAATTAGAGAAAACAATTAATTTGGCGGACTCTCCTCCAATTTTCCTAGGTTCTTATACTTGAATACTACAAACCAAAAATATTTTTGACGCGATAATTAAATTACTGAAACTGGCATTTATCCAATAAACAAACACGGAATCAAAGCACGAGCAAGACAGAGACACTCACAGAAATGACGAGGAGGGCACGGAGAGGACTGCCCCTCTGAGTCCAGAGAAGAACATTCCTCCCAATGTTTCCAGAAGCTTCACGAAGGAAGGGTAAGTTATCGGCCACAGAGGCTTTGATCCGGTGCAGCAGCGGAGCACGCTCACGCTGATCGTCAGGAAAGAAGATCGCGGACACCATGCGATGGAAAACGCCGTACAAGGTCTCCTCCTCAGTTCGATGGGGGTGACTCCCTTCGCCATTGGGCTTCTCCGTCCCGTAAGGTTCGGCCATTTTGCGAGGCGCGTTCAGGGAGACAGGTGAACGAACTGGCTTTAGTGTCAGTCGTGACGTTGAACAACCCGAGGCTGAGTGAGGAAGGAACATAAGGAGTGAAAATATATGTTTTTATATATTATCGATTATTTATTATGACAGCTCTTCTATACTGCCAGATTACGATACGTGCACGTGGAGATCAAAGAAAGAGCGCAACCCTTACAAAATATGCACGCAATAACAAAGATAGAGCGTGTCTAATTCCCGTACATTAAAAAAACTTGATATCTATATTTTATAATTTTATATAGATAATTATATTAACTATCCTTATTCTTGTTGTGCCGAGCTCTTTAATTATTAAAGTGATGAAAGATACAGGCAACTAGAGTCTTAAAAGAGAAGCTTCTCCTTTTCTTTAAAAAACAAAATCAATCTTGCCAATTGACATGAGCCTCTTTATGCAACTCTCCAGTCATCGATACATCAGGACGAAGCAAAATTGCAACAAAAATTTCAATGTCCTTTCATGCGCCGTCACGCCTTGATGAGTTTGTCAGTTACACACATTACACCAGAAAATTCTCCATCTCAAGATTTTTCCAAGCTACCCCACCTCATCTCACAATAACGGACCCATGGTCTCCATACACTACCACAGGTGTGCTTGAAGAAAGATGGTCTGGCAGATCGTCACAATCCAATCCATCCAAATACTAATAATGATTTTGAGGAAAGAAATAGAGATCTTTCCAAAAAATATCTCAAGACAACAAATGTAGTACATCTACAGCTTCTACCGCCTCTAACGATGACTCCACAAATAGGGTTGTAAACGAGTCGATTTGAGCGAATTTGCCTTGTACGAACTCAACCCGTTTACTAGTCGAGTCGAACTTGGGCTCAGCTCGTTTAGTTATTGGGCTCAGAATTGTTAGGCGTGTAGAAGGGCCAAACCCGACTCGAGTTCGGCCCATTAAATATAAGGTCAATTGTATTAATACCTTTAAAACATCCATTATCAAATCCAAACATGATAAGGCTTTTTAATTCTCAATTATGTAACATACAAACATGATAGAGCTCATTTAATACATTATAGATCCAAATGCGAAACATACATATTCATACAAAATTAAAGATCTATAAGACTACAATCTTTAATTCTCAATTCTGTAACACTATTACTAACAGTCTAACATACTATATACTAATAAATTAAATACTCAAATTTTAGTATTGGACCTAAATACCTAATTAGATGATATACAAATTACAACAAATTATAACTTAACAAATTAAATTATTACAACTTGCAAATAAAAATCAATGAATTATAAATTTACAACAAATAATTAAATACAATAAATAACAAATTAAATTGTTGTCCAGTTGCTTGGCCTACTCCCTTTGTGCCTCTACCCCTTTACATACATTGTAAGTTTGTGATACTAGTGAGAGTAAAAAAGTCAGGCAAAATTTTAATCCATTACTCAAGTACTCTGAAGTGCTAACTTTAGTAGTACTGTCAATGGATGTTTTAAGTGAAATTGCAAGACTTAATCTACCTTAAAAGAAAATATACAATAATAACTAATAAGAGTCAGTAATACTATGTCACCAACACAGATAATGTAAACACAAACAATTTCATAATTCAACATTAATGTACCAGACATACAAAAAAAAAATCAATTTGTTCTGTTGACACAAAAATAAGCCCGAAATTAAACATCACTGAACATAAAAACATAATAGGATTTTGTATACAATAATAACATATTTTGTACATAAACAAAGAATAGTCCCACAGTTTTCTATAAACACACAATAAAATAGAATTCTACATACAATAAAAATATATTCTATGCACATAAACAAAAAATAGTCACTCAGTTTTCTATAAACATACAACATTCTATATACACAATAAAAACAGTCCCAAAATTTAAATAAGTGAAACCCTAAAGAGTCTGCAACATACAACATAGCCTAATAGAGAAAACCCTAATCCTCAATCTTGCTAAAATCTAATTTTTAAAAAAATTGATTTTTGCTCTAACATCATCGATGGAAACCTAACAGAAAAAACTCTAATCCTCAATCATGTTAAAATCTAATGTTAAAAATAAATAATTTTTGTTCTAACATCATCGATGGAAACCTAATAGAAAAATAATAATCCTCAATCATGCTAAAAGCGTACCAATAAACACAAAAATTTATAAAAATGTAATTATGTAAGGGATTGGAGACAATGGCGGCGAGGGAGAGCACAAGAGAGATACTCACCTGTGAGGGAATAGGAACAAGTCACAACGACGACAAGGGATTGAGGACAACGATGACGATGGCAAGATGGCGATAGAGACGGCTCCTTGTGGGAGATTTGAGCGCACAAAGAGCAAGGATGAGAGAAATCGAGTTGGAGGCTTGGAACTGGAGGCACGATCGAACAAAAATGATTTAGGGTTTCATTGTATAGCGCTTTTATATAATCTTGAATGGATGACCAAGATGAAATTGGGAAAGGATCTAACGGCTGTAAATTAAAACAGCTACTTTAACAATCAAGAGCTAAGATTACCTTGTTCGAATCCAATGGCTACAGTTTAAGGCTGCCACTTTATGAATGAAGGGCTGAGATCAATTCAATGTTGATCCAACGACTACAAATTATGAATGAAGGGTTGTCACTTAAGTTATTATATATTTATAAAATTATACCATGTTACTAACTTACTATATAGTTTATATATTTATCAATTTATAATATTATATATATTTAAATTATGTATTAAATTATATATTAAAGTTTTAAGTATACCATATATTAAAGTTTTAAGTATACTAACTACTATACTACTTATAGTTAGTGCTTAATAAGTATATCATATTTATATAGTATATATAATATATATGACTAACTATATTATAATTTATAACCATAGTGTAACAGCCCGTTAGAAATTCAATAGTAGAATTTCTATAGGCTTTAGAAATCTAGTAAAAACTCTGTAAGATTTCACGAATCGACTAATCTCACATGTTTTAGTTTGTCAGCATAGTCAATGTTACCACTCATTATGATGTCAAAAGTATATTTTTATTTATTTGAAATAGTTATAAGTGTCGGAATGCGTTATGGTCTGCGCTATTAGATTTAGTTGATTATTTATGATTTTATTGCACAATAATCATATTTTTAGTTTTCGATCAATACGCTTGTTAGAATTCGTGCTTTAGTTTTTTGTGATATTTTGAGGTTGAATCTCATTAGAAGAATTTCATTTTTAGTTTAGTGTGATTATTTAGAATTTTTTAGCGCAAAGTTTAGCTTTCACTTTTTCGAAATGAATAATAACCTCCTTAGTAGCATCTAGCACAGTATTTTCAGAAACACAGTGTGGAAAATCCAAATTAGGTTGGAGAAGTTTTATTTGGACACTTGACAAGATTTTAACCACGCTTGATGAGTAGTATTTGACATTTGGCACCAAGATGAACTAAGAGATATTTTGAGAAGGAATCAAAGTGTGAGACCGAGCCACCTAAACAAAACTCTATTTTTTTCACCTGACCGTTCAAATTGTGCCGAACCAAAGAAGGTTCCAACCCTAGAAAAATCCTAAATGGTGGGATTCCAATTGAAACCCAAAAATCTTGATTGAAATCAAAATTCTAAACGGTTTTTTCAAATCCTAAAAATGGCCTCCGAACTTTTTTTGATCCAATTTTTAGTTTTGTCTTTAATCACTTGGTTAAATCACTTTCATATGATATTAATTTCTCAAGTTCATGTTATGACATCATTATTCAACCTTTTAAATCTTGAAAATTCAATTGGACTAAGAAAAATTGAATTTGGGCTTGATAGCATTTCAAACACTAACCAAACCCTCTTTAAACCCCAAATTGAAGTGCACTTGGTTAAGGCCCACGAAAATTAATCACTTTGGCAAAGCTTCTTGGGAAGATTTCCTCCCCCACATGACAGGTCATTCTCTTCTCTTGACTATACTCAATAGGGACATGATGTGAAGTACAAAAACACATTACCTCCCTCTATACTTCACAGCTGCAGCAGCCAGCCATACTTCTTACCATTCCTTACCTTTATTTGATCTAATCACTTCCAATCAAAGATCATTCAAGACCATAAATTCCCCCTTCAGAGGCATATAGTCGTGTAAGACCCCCTTAACATCATTTATCATATTGTCACCCCACTCTTATAGAGAAACCTGAAACAACTCTCTGACAGATTTCTATTTATTCTTGTGTGGTAATTGTGGACCCCTTGTAAGTATTTTTTTACTACAACTCCTTCATTAAATTTGTTCGTCTATGAGTCTAGTTTCCTTGGGTATATTGTTAGTTTTATTTCATGGTCATTTGATTAGTCAAAAATGGTTTTAACGATGAATAGGTTACTCTAGACGTTAAACTGGATAGTGGGTTATATTTTGGAGTTTTGACCAAGCTAATGGATATACCTTGGTCCGAAAATTTTATGGAGTATTTTTAACATGTGGTAATGAATAACCATTGAGGTTTTATTGCATGACTAAAACTTTTGATGATGGTTTTTCTTGGATCTAGAAACTTGAAAACTGGAAGTGGAAAAACAGTTTCTGTTTTTAGTAAGTTTGAATATTTTGTGGTCTAATCCTATTCCAATGGCTTAGATAATTTTATTTAAAGACCCTAAGCCTTTTATATACATGTTAGATGTTGTTTTGAAGATATTTGATATTAGTTTCAAATATATAAAATTTTATGCAAAGAGATATTCGGATAGGTCAAAATGTTGAGGTTCTTGACTAAATTTATATTTTGGTTGATTTTTAACCATGTGATCTTGAGTTTGAAATTTGGATCTGTTTTAGGACATATTTTTAATCTATGTGATTTTTGGGTTTGAAGATCACTTATTTACAAGTCATGGATCAAGATGTTGATCAAAACAAGTTAGAATTGAAAATCTATTTTTGGACTTAAGGAAACCCAAGAACTTCAAGAGTTGTTTTGGTGATTTTGATGATTTTTGTTTGATGATTTAAAGCATGATTGTTCTTAAGAATATATTAGAGGTAAGATTTGGATTTTTGAAGTTTTTAGAGATGTTTTGAAATAGATCAAATCATTTGATTCAAGAGTTATTCTTTTTAGTTAAAAGGTCGGATCTTTTTCTAAAAAGTTTGGTATTAATAATTATCTTTTTTATAGTGGATATCTGAAGTATATTTTTAAAGTTAGGATATGAAGATTTTTGTTTCAAAAATTTGTTTTGATCATGAGTTTTAAAATTGGAAGAATTGTAACAAAAATTAAGGAAAAAAGCCTACGCATATGTTTAGTTTTAAATTTTTCTAAGTTGGTTGTTGAGTTTAGGACAAGATTTACATGTGAAATATAAATTTTGGTAATTTTTGGAGTTAGGATGTGAAATCCTTAAGTTATGGGTAAAATGGTCATTTTTCCACATATAGAGGGTAAAATGATAATTTTGCTCTAAGTTAGTATTTTTGGTATTGCTAATTATTAGTGATTAATTTATAACTTTTAGAATACCCTATTTTTCAATTTCTCGTATTTTGTTCTTTATTCCGTAGAATGCGACGATCGAAGTAAGTTAGTTCTTAATTTACTAGTAGTTTATTGTGTATGTGTGAAGGGTAAGGGAACTATAGTTTATGTATGTATCTTATCATATATATCATGTCATGTCCTGTCATAACATGTTTATCTATCACACGAATTATGTTGTCACTAAATATTTATCTGTTACACAATTTATTTTGCCACATATACTATCTGTTGCAAGTATGTTATGTTATGTATGCCATATGTTACATGTGTATCATATCACGTGATATTCTTTGTTACATATTATGTCATTTATGAAATATTGTCTGTTACATGTTATGTCATATTACAAAATATTGCTTGTTACATGTTATGTCATATTACAAAATATTGCTTGTTACATGTTATGTCATATTATGAAATATTGTCTGTTACATGATATGACATACTATGAAATATTTTCTGTTTTATAGTATGTTATGTCTTTCATTTCACATCACGTCATGTCTCAAGTACAGAGTGTCTATAAAGCAGTATTCTTTCAATCAGTCATGTTTGTGGTACTCGCGATGTAATCATTATGATTGTCCGGGTATCTCCATTTATAATTCACGCGATGAAGTTTTAACGTAATCATTTTGATTGTTAGAATACCTCTACTCAAATGCTATTGGCATAATCATTCTGATTGTCAGAGCATTACTAGGTACTCCTGGTGTAATCATTCTGATTGCAAAGGTATCTCATGTAAAATACTCATGGCATAATCATTCTGATTGTTTGAGTATCTCTGACAGGATAAGTTGGACGGAATCATTATGATTGTTCACTATTCTTGAAAAAAAAAACTAGCGGAATCATTTTGATTGTCAGTGTTTATGTTCACGTTCATGTTTAATCAAGTTTAAAATGCTACTGGTGTAATTATTCTGATTGTCAGAGCATTACTAGGTACTCCTGGTATAATTATTTTAATTTCTAGGGTATCTCATGTAAAATACTCATGGCATAATTATTCTGATTGTCTGAATATATCTAATAGGATAAGTTGGGTGAAATCATTCTAATCGTTCACTATTCTTAGGCAAACAACTAGTAGAATCATTTTGATTGTCAGTGTTCATATTCACATTCACGTTCACGTTTAATCAAGTTTAAATTCACTTCCATGCTATATTTCAAGTTCATGTTTATGTTATGTTTCAAGTTCACGTTCAAGTTTACGTTCATGTTATGTTTCAAGTTCACATTTACGCTATGTTTTAAGTGCATGTTTTTTAAGTGCATGTTATGTTCAGATTCACATTAATGCTATGTTTCAAGTCTATGCATGTTTAAGTTTACGTTCATGCTATGTTCAAGTTTAAGTTCACGTTATGTTCATATTTACGTTATTTCAAGTTCAAATTCATGTCATGTCAAGTCAAGTTCAATTCACGTTTTAGTTTAAGTTATGTCAATTATGTAATACTACATGTCAAGTTATACTATGTTTATTTACGACTTTGATTATGCATCCATGTTTTTACTGTCATGCATGCATCATTAACCTGTGTTGAGATATTCTGTTAACTTGCTGAGATTTGTCAAATCTCATTGTGGTAGTCCCACTACCATTCTCCCCGAATGGTAGATCTTATTACAAGACCCGAAAGAGAACTGTGATTCGACCCGCTAGACACGGTCAACTGAGTGACAATGTGGCGTCATTGTTAAAATAGTAGTTAACTTAAATTACTACTTATACTATGGAGTTACATTTCCAATATTCTTTTATCATAGTCATTTTGGACTAGCGTTATAATGTTAATTTTTTATTATGTCTTTTTGTATGAGTGATGTTTTAAGTATTTGAGATATTTTTAATTTGGTGCATAGTATTGCTAAAGAAAAAAAAAATATCCGCTGCGAATATTACATAATATTAGATGCATGCTAGGTGTATTACATATTTATCTGTTATGAATAGGGACAGGTAACCTTGTTTTGCATGTCCCGACTTTTCAGATGTCCGTCCGATCCCCAGCGAAATCTGGGAGCGTCACACATAGTATATTAGTTATAGTATTATTGTAGTGTGTATTATATAATATTATATAATATAGTATAAGACTATACGTAATAGTATGATAGTATCACTTTAAGTCTATAACTAGATCACATTAACTAACTAGATCATTCTAACTAATAACATCACAATCACATTAAGTTCTAACTAACTATAGACTCTATAGACTATAGTTACTAATAGACTAATAGAACTATATAATAATATAATAGTTACTATAAAAGTTAATTTAATAGTTACTATATAGTAATATTAACAGTTATTAACTATTGGTATAGACTTATAAATAACTATTAGTATTATTTATGTACTAATACTAATAATAATAATAATAATAATATAGTTATGAACTTATGCTAGTAATAGACTAATAGTAATAGTAATATAATTATGCTAATAATGTTAACTGTAGTAGTACTAGTAATGGTAACTTATATAAATGGTAATAAACTAATAATATATACTAGTAACACTATTAATATAGTATATAGTATATATAAATTTATAATATACTATATTAATATAGTATAATATAGAGTATAGTAGTAATAGTTATAGTATTACTAATAATAATACTAATAATAATTAGTGATAAATTATTAATAGACAATAGTCTATAGACTATAGTATTATAAATGATAATTATAATTATAATATTATAATTATAATTATAGCTTTATATTTTATAGTCTATAGTATCAATATATGATTCTTTAAATTATAATGCTATTAGTAGTCTAGTAGATCACCATCTTTATTTTGTATATTAGTATATTCGTATATGTTATTTGTTAATGACTATATACATAAGTATGTCTATACATTGACTTATAAATTTAGATTATCAGTCTAAAATACATCATTATGTATGTTATAAAACATATATATATATATATCATATTACATATGTAAAAATATATATGAGTCGAGTTCACGCATTTATACGAGTCAATCAAGCTTAAACGGGTCGATCAAGCTTAAACGAGTTTGTTCATGAATATTATTCGAGTTGAGTCGAATCGATTCGATCGAGCTCTATACAAGTTAGTTTGCAAACATTAATCGAGTCGGTCAAACTTTGTACGAATTGTATCGTTTACTAATCGAATCTAATTTTGTGTTTACGATCAATCTATTTAATATACGATTTGAAACGATTTCGAGTTTTATCAAGTCGAATTGAGCTATCTATCGAGCTGCTTGTTTGTTTTATAGCCCTATCCACAGAGTTATGCGAACTGTAAAAAACTTATCTTTTAAGATAGTTACCTCTTTATAAGGCATGGGTAGAGACCAAAAAATTAATCTTAATATCTTTTTTTTTTTTCTATTTTCTCTACTTTTACATTGTGGTTATTATATTATTATATTTATTAGAGAATCTCATCCTTTTTATATATCATGTTTTTTTTTTTTATCTAAATGAAAACTTACTTATTCAAGGAAATTTTGTTATTAAAATGATGAATTTTAGATTTTAAATTTAAATTAAGAAAAAATTGATAATATGCACAAAACCAAGTATTGCTCTGTTTGGATAGTGAAAGTGTTTTATTTCATCACATTCATCTCATCATTATAACTTTTCTAACTTTTCATACAAAAATAATAAACAATTCAATATTTTAAAATTTTAAAACAATAATAATATTAAAAAATAATATTTTATTCAACATTTAACTTTCATTTAAAATTATCTCATCTTATTTTACTATACCTTGAAGAAAGAGCATGTCTAAATTCCATACATCTATTTGGGAAAACAATTATTATCTCTATTAATAATTTTATACAAGTAATCGTACGTGTTGCAATATGCATAATATCATATGTAAAGCTATACATAATTGTATCTTACACTTTAAAAAAATTAGAATTTATTATAAATAAAGGTTAGTTTATATATATATATATATATATATATGAGGACTGCTAACATAAATAAATTTCATAAAGATCCAACATATTGAAGTGGTAAATTGTCAATATGCCACGTCTCTCTCTCTTTCTCTCTCTCTTCCCTCTAGGTGACCACTTTCTCCCCATGTTGGCATTGTTTGTTGCTAATGTGCCCATTTTGTCTACACCCCCTAGGTGGTTTCAGACCATCCCAGTCAACATACAACGGACGTTGACCACGTAAGCTGTGCACAACAAGCTCACATGTGATGCCCCCAATTTACGTTTGTAAATCAATGCAAATTGGAGTGTCAGAATAAGTAACGCTAGGCTATTCACCCCCATACTTATCGAAATTTAATACATCCACCTAGACTTACTAGTACATGCAATGCAAATTACAGCGAAAAAATTCTAAATAAAAATTTTCTAATGATCACATGGTGAAATAAAACTACATTATCTACATCATCTATTTTTATAATAATATTATAACCTTACATGCATAACCCAGTTAGTTTTCTCAGCCAAAATACAAACTTATCAAAATTTTGATTTAGAGCTACCTAGGCTCTTTCTTCACTTTGGAAAACTCTCTCTTCATGCCGATGCCGGTCCCTACTACTACCAACTGGTCAAAAACTTTTACGTAGAGAGAGTACTCCGGAGACCCCTCAGGGTTTCTCCAAGTCTCTCGAGCAATTGGAATCTAGCCTATGACTGTCATCCAACCCTGCAGCGAAAATCATATTAAAAAAAATATACAAGAATGAGATTTACAAGGAAATCTTAGTAAGTACACACGTAATTTAATAAAAACATAGGCATTATAAAATATTTACATACAAGCCAGACAACCTAAATATGTATTTATGACACGCTTCATGTGACTCATGCATGACTTAGACTTATCTCTTATAGGGACTTACACTGAGGGACATTAAAACCTTTAAAACCCTTGCAAGTCTTAAAATTCCATTTTTAGCTTACAAACTCATTTATCAAAATCCGTTTACTCTTTTTTTTTTTCTTATAGACTTAGTCTTATCTTTTCATGTTTTTATCTTATTCATAGGGTGACGACAGTTACGTATCATCTTCACCATCGAATTTTCCACTATTATCACCTGTGGTGGGGCCATGTCCAGTATTGTTACCTCTGATTGGGCCATATCCAATATTGTTACCCCTGGTTAGGCCATATCCAGTATTGTTAACCCTGGTTGGGTCATATCCAGTATTGCTATTCCCGGTTGGGTCATATCCACCTTCTGAACCTCGACAGGCGTTACGTATCGCCATCCCTGTTGGGTTCTTATTCTCGTCAATCGTCCGAGTGTTACGTATCGTTGTCCTCGTCGTGACGAGTCTGACTTCTTAATCTCTTCACTTGTAAAATTTTCTTAACGTATTCTCTCAAAATAGATATTATAACTTATGACGACACATATATGTGACGTAATGTAACATATGTATAACTTTAGACTTATGACATGCATATTTCATGTCCATATGAAACTTATAACATGTGAATTTATATCACAATAAGACACGTTACATATACAATCATTTACGTAACATCAATTCATAATGTCCATGCATAACGAAAAATGCTTAAATGACAAAATAAAATATTAAAATATTATTAAATCAACGCTGGCCGAACCCTATGGGTAATCAAATCTCATTTTTTTCTTATTCAACTCAAGCCAAAATCCACATTTACAACTTGTCAAATTTTCCTTTAGTTTTCATAAATAAATTCAAACTTAAACTATATCGTTTTCTTGGTTAATTCTTCAATAATTTCTTACATGATGATTCTTGAAAGTTTTTCAAATAAACTAGAGTTTCTAAACTTACCATAATTATTAAAATATCATTCAAATAATTAAAAATCAAGTCACTAAGAAGTTTAGAAGAAATTCACCAATAAAATCAATACCTACTATGATGAACTCAGTTTTGCTACTTCAATCCCAGTATTTTTCCTGATTGAGTCATTATCTCTTAAATCTCAAAACATAAAAGTTGTATATATTTATATTGTATTTCCATACCTTCTTGAATCATTCAAATCCGACATCAAATGAATAAGTTATGCCCGATTTACTAAAAGGTGTCAAATCTTCCAACAACAATCCTGTCAAGGCCGAAATTCACTAGAATTGTTTCTCATTTTTTTCTCAAGTCAAGACCCCATATTTTCACATAATACTCTTCATATAGCATTATAAAATATATTTCTAAAGTCCCATAATTTTCCTAGTATTTTTCCATAGCAAAAATCATTCTAAAATATAATAAGTTTAAACTTAACACGTAAACAAAAATTAAGCTCAAATAATATCAAACATAATCCAATCACCAACCCACTTATTCTATACCAAGATTAAGTTAATATATGCGCTTATCAAATTTCTCTAGGCTTGAATAAATGATAGAACCAATCTCTTGCAATGATTCCCTCAAAATTACTCAATTAGCTAACTTAGGAACTGTTTTGAGGTTAATGGGTTAAGAGACTATTTTTTTTGCTTTTTCCTTGTGTTGGGCGTGGGTTTTCTCATCCAAAAGAGGCCTTAGGAATTGAAGGTGACTATTTATAGGAAGAGGGGCGACACTTGCATGAAAAGGGAGGATAAACAACCAAGGTTGAAACCAGTTCAGCCCTTTGCCGATAGGTGATGTAGTGTTCAACTTACTTAGCCTAATAATCACTCTAAATCTTAGGTGTGGCTGCAAAAATCTTCATCTAAGGGTTCATACTGAGTTACTTGGCAGCTTATCAAGATCAATGATTGAGAAATAGACTACATGGGGGGTATGAGTTGGCATGAGCTGGCTATCTGCCCAGCCATGCATAATCTGATCTCTTGGCTTCTCCACAAGCCAGCCACGTTCCAACCCCTTATTACCCTCAATTGACCACGTGTATACCTCCCCAAGACACCATATGTGATGTTCTAGAAGCTCACTCCATGATCTGGTTGGAAGGAAATTCGAAATTAGCTCACTTAGTTCACTTAGTTGTTTGCCAGCAGAAAACTTGCCCCTTATGTTTCCCTATTGTTTACAGCCAACAAAAGCTTCTAGATCACTTCATCTCCACATGAAACATATTCCTACACATGTAAAGACCTTATAAAAATTGATAATCAATCCCAATTTTCGTCACATGGCCGAACATAAGACAACTTATTTAAGTCGGTTACCAATTGGGCTCAATCCAGGGCCGTCCACTTCACGCCCAATTAAGTCCTTGATCCAGTCCAAATATTCAAAAACCCAAAACATGAGACTTTTATACCTGCCTCTTAAGGTTCTATAAAAAATAAAATCACCTCATTCGGACCTCATATGAATAATTTATGCTCATTACACCAAAACTCGACGGACCAGCCCGAGAACACTTAATCCAGGCACCAAGTGTTTGATTTTTTATTTTATCACTTCCTCTTGAATTTCTCTCCTAAATTTCAAAAATTTATCTCTTTATAGGTCTAAATTAAATTTCTATTGTTGATACCTTGTTAAAATTCTCAAAAATTCATCTAAAATTTATCTTAGAATGCATAATTTCACATTTTCATAGTTCACAATTATTATCCAAGTCTCAAATTCTATTTCATAGAAAAATATATTTTTAATAAATTCCTTTAAAATATTCTTAAATAAATACTTTATCTTAAAAAAAATTGGGCTACTACATCACATCATTGTCGTGAGCTCCATGTCCTCTCTAGCTATCGTTACTTAGACCGCTACAAACTTCTGCTAGGTTAGTAGTGGTTCCCGACCACCATGACAACTAACGCCAATTGTCAACCACGACACAGTACATGAAACGTGAACCAACATGCATAGTGAGTTGTTGTGAGCTCTATGTCCTCGCCAATGATGCTGCTTGAATTGTCGAAAACTTCTTCCCACCCTGAGGTTGCCCTTAACCACCATGGTGGACAAGATGAGGAATGAGAAAAAAATAATAAGGGGAAGAGGGTAGCAGAGAGGCACATGGAGAATATATATATATATATATATATATATATATATATAGAAAGGGGGGAGACGTGGTAGTGTGCCACAAAGTGTGAAATCTTCTTGGTAGAATTCTTTTGTATCTATAATATTTTTTGTATATGTAATATATATGGTAATGATAAACAATATTATTTTAGAATAAAAATGATTTTTTGTTATCAAAACTTTCTAGAATTATAAAATTATAACCTGTTGATGCTAAAAAAAATTGGTCAATAGGTCAGGGCGAGAGAAATAGTCATTATTGGCCCACTAGTGTAATTTGGGTTTTGTTTGGTGTCGTTTGGGCTCCCGACGAGATTCCAGTGTAACTGGTGCATAAATTAATAACAGATAAAATAAATAGACATAAACATAAAATTTATGTAGTTCAACGTAAGGCCTATATCTACAGGCGTTTGGGAAGAAGAATCTACTATAATGAGTATTTTATAATCTCTCATATTTTACTATACAAGGAAAAATATAGATATTAATAAAGAAAATTTCTCTGGTTGAAACTCCTAAATGCTTTTCGAAAAGAAAGAGAAACTGAAGGAGAGGAGTGGGTTGCTTGGGAGACAGTCGATGTTTTTTCATCTGTCTGAGGCCCTTTTATACAAGCTTTGAGTCTATAGTGATATGACTTCATGTGTCAGTTATTTTTTTTTTTTGTTTCTAGTACCTCGCGTATCTGCTTCTTCCCTTCTTTTCTTTCTTCCAACAACCTACTTTTTTGCCTACCCCAGACCCTGTATTTCCTAGCCCATGCTGCCTTACAACTCCCTATGTCTACCTATCACTTCATGTCCTTTGGAGCCCATGCCTCATCTTAAATAGTTGGGGCCCATATGTATTTTTCCCCCTCACATAACCTTAGATAAAATAAATTGGAAATGGCTTCTGCTAAACATTTATGAGTTAACATTATCTATCAAAGAAAGAGTAATCATGATCAAATGTTACTAGTTAATTTTTTTTTCACTGGTCAAGAAAAAATGATTAAAAAGTGATAGTTTTTTCTTTGTCCCGACGTAGTTCCTAATGATATATTAATCGGATAAGATATCCATGAAAATCTACAATCATTCATGAAGTAGAGCACTGTCTATTTTCAAGGGTTTTTATCTTTATTTTTAATTTCGGTGGATATAGGAGAGTCGAGACCCTTCTTCAAAGCGTTAACATTACAATGGGCCCCCAAGATTGGAAACTGATAGCAGACTCGGTTTAAAAAAGAGCGCTACCAGTAAACAAATTGGGTCAGCAATGTTTTTTAGGTCGAAAGGATGAATTCTGTTCAATTGAGATGATTCGTCTCTTCTTGGGCCTAAGAGTGATGCACTTTGAAATATAAGTGTTACATATAAATAAAAATATATTTTTTTTTTACAAAAGGAAATTTATAAATTAACTTATATATAATCTGTTAGATTTATTTTATAGTAAAAGAATATATCTTATCTTATTAAATCATATTAATTTATAAAATTTATTTTTATATAATTTTTTTGTCACTAAAATATTTCTCACTTAAAAATATATCCGCTCGATGAATGACTTATCTAAAATTTAAGCATAATTCATCAAGTCATGAACTATATTTGAATAATGCTACTTATAAGTTTGGGATCGAGTGATTTGAGAAAGTAAAATATTTAATATTGAAAAAAGTAAGTTTATAAGTTAATTCATGTTATTTGTCACATTATAAGATTTATCTTATTACAAGATATATGAGAAATAATAGTTATAGTAGTCAGTATGTAAATGTTGTATAATTATTTTAAAAAAAGTAAATAAATACAAGATCTACGTGAAAAAAAAAATTTAATAATATATCTCACTCTTTTACACTTGACTCGACCCGTTAAGCATAGTTCCGATATGATCCGTTTGGGGATCCATACTGATTAGTCGATTACCTGTCATTCCGATAACTCGACAATCCTTTTTTTTATATATATATAAAAGTCGTCCAAGACTGTTCACTAAACACTAACCCAGCTCAAAACCCTAACTCCAAATCCACTCAAATGGGTTCGAAATCATTTAATCCTAATTCCAAATCACTCAAAAGAAAAAAAAATGCAGGTACCAGATTAGGAAATGCCATAAATCGATCCATAAATCGCCAAGACCATCTCCGACCTTTATCCTCGCTCCCTCTTTGGTCAATGATCAAGCATTACAAAATATATACTATCTCTTTATTATTGAGCACTTACAAACAACACATTTTCAAGTATGCAACTGAGAGTACAATGATGGAAGAACCAGAGCCAAACCCCACCCAAATCTGAGATCTCATCCAGGACATTGTCGTTCTCGTCGACAAGGAGATTGAGACAATGTCAATGGTAGTTTCTAAGTCGGGCGGTGGAGGTAAAGATTGTGTAGAGAGAGAGTGAGAGCCAAACCCTACCCTAGATCTGAGATCGAGATTGCCGTTCTTTCAAATTGTTGTTTCTTTGACAAAGAGATCGAGAGAACGTGGTGGTAGTTTCTGAATTGCGTGGTGGAGTAGGAGACCGTGTAGAGGGAGAGAGAGACACACACAGAGAGAGAGAGAGAGAGAGAGAGAGAGAGAGAGAGAGGAGACCGTGGTAGTTTCTAAATTGTCGATTGAATAGTAGTGCTCGATAAGGGTTTTTGGAAAAAGTGACAATGGTAGGTTAAAATCGATACGGTAATACTCGTTAATCCAATCAATCAAAATTGGGTCAGAATAACGAGCTGAACGTTATCAGAACAACGCATTGGGTCGAGTTTTGGGTATTTTGTTCAGCCTTATCCATGATTATATGTAACATTATTCTATTACATTTTACCTTTAATTACGTTAGTTTATAAATTTGTTTATAATTTTTTTTTACAAAATTGATATTTTAAAAAATAAGTCTTATTAAAGAGAAATGAGATTTACAGTTATAGAATATGTAATTATTGTGCATTCATTTAAAAAAAATAATACGTATTAAATTAATTTTTTAATGATAAATTTCACACTTGCAAAAAATGAATGTGCAATCCTTGTAAAATTCATGACTATATCTAAAACTATACTTATAAAATGATTATTAGTATTATCATCATCATCATCATCATGATGGATAGGGTAGTAAAATAAACAGGCAACTCGACAGTCAACTCGAATTCGATTCGATAAAACTCGAGATCGGCTCGAATCGTATATTAAATAGGCTGATCGTGAACACAAAATTCGACTCAATAATTAAACGATACAATTCGTATAAAGCTCGACCAACTCGTTTAATATTCGCGAAAAAACTCATATATAGCTCGTTCGACTCGAGTTGGACTCGACTCGATTAATGTTCGTGAACAAACTCGTTTAAAACTCGATCAACTCGTATAAATACGTGAACTCGACTCATATATATTTTTACATATAAAATAATATATATGTTTTATAACATACATAATGATATATATAGACCAATAATATAAATTTCTAAGTCAATATATAGTCTTATAGACGTAAGTATATATATACTACTATGCAAATATTAAATATCTGAAAGAAAGATTATGATCTTATTTAATGGTATTATAATTTAAATAGTCATATACTAAATTACCAATACTATACAATAGACTATAGAATATAAAGAATATTAGTATTAGTACCATATAGTATTAGTATTAGTACTATATAGTTATAGTAAAACTGTAAAAGTATAAGTATTACTAATTTACTACTATAGCCTATATTATATATTATACTATAATAGTAGTATATACTATAGTTATAATATTATATTAATATAATATAGTTAGTTATATATATACTATATAAACTATAACATATTTATGAAGTTATTAAGCACAAACTAGTAACTACTAAGGACTAAGTAGTATAGACTATAGAGTTATAGTCTTCTCTTATTAGTATTAACTTATTAGTATACTCTATATGTATACATACTTTAACTGTGTTGAAAATATACATAATTTAAATATATATATATATATATAGTGATACAAATTTATAAATATATAATATTTATAGTATTAGTACTATATAAATATAATATAGTTAGTTATATATATACTATATAAATTATAACATACTTATTAAGTTATAAAGCACTAACTAGTAACTACTAAGTACTAAGTAATATAGACTTATAGTCTTAACTTATTAGTATACTCTATATATATACATACTTTAATTGCGTTGAAAATATACATAATTTAAATATATATATAGTATTATAAATTTATAAATATATAATATTTATAGTATTAGTACTATATAAATATAACATAGTTAGTTATATATATACTATATAAATTATAGCATGCTTATTAAGTTATTAAGCATTAACTAGTACTATTAAGTACTAAGTAGTATAGACTTATAATCTTAACTTATTAGTACTAACTTATTAGTATACTATATAATATACATACTTTAAATATGTTGAAAATATACATAATTGAAATATATATATAGTATTATAAATTTATAAATATATAATAAATATAGTATTAGTACTATATAAATATAATATATTTAGTTATATATATACTATTAAATTATATCATGCTTATTAAGTTATTAAGCACTAACTAGTAATTACTAAGTACTAAGTAGTATAAACTTATAGTCTTAACTTATTAGTATACTCTATATATATACATACTTTAATTGTATTGAAAATATACATAATTTAAATATATATATATATATAGTATTATAAATTTATAAATATATAATATTTATAGTATTAGTAGCACTATATAGTAATAGACTAATAGTAAAAGTGTAAAAGTATTACTACTATAGCCTATATTATATATTATACTATATTAACGTAGTATATACTATAGTTACAATATTATATTAATATATAATATTGATAGTATTAATATATAATATAAATAGCAATATAGTATATAATATATATAGTAAGTATTAACATAGTTTAAATTTATAAATAGTATATATATTTTAGTGTAAATGTGTGATATATTAATTTTTAGCCGTTGGATTTTCAAAAAATTAATCTCAGTTGTCGAGTCATAAAGTGACAACCTTAATTTGTAGTCGTTAGATCCTCATCAAGTTAATCTCAACCGTTGAATCATAAAGTAGTAGCTTCAACTTCTAGCCGTTCAATTTGTGTAATATGATCTCATTTGTTCATTCAAAAAGCCGATGCCCTACATAGTAGCCGTCAGATCCATTTCATGGATAATCTAGACCATTCATTTAAGTGATATAAATATAGGAAATTTGGAAATGAAACCCTAGAAAGCTAGAATACAAGTCGGCAGTGAGCTCTGAGGCGCTGGGTCTCCGTCTCCTTCCTCAATCCTCACGCAGTCATGCATCCTCGACTACCCTTATACTTTTCTAGGATTTTCACCTTCCACTTTGTATAAGTGTTTAGTGAGTGAGTCTAGTGTGATTCGTGAATCCACGAGTGCGTATAGTGCGAGTCTGTGATTTGTGGAAATCAAAATCCTCATAGTCATAGATGGATTCGTTGGCCAGATTTGAGGGGAACCGTCATGGCCATCTCCATCTCTATGAGCTTAGACATGCGTTGACTGATAGGTCATTAAATGCTAGCATTTATGACTCCCAACCAACTATCTCTCTGTATCTACGGTTTGGGGTTCTTTGGTTTGTTATTTCGTTCATCCATGACTTTCTTTTGACTCGGTTACTAATTTACTCAGGCTATTATGTTAGTTAAAGTTTTGTGCTTAGTTAAAGTCTTTTGACTCATGTTAAGTCATGTAGCTGTAGGCTACATCATGTGACTATTCACTATGATTGGTAACCTGTTATGATTTATTAGCTATTTTATTTTGTACTTGCAGTTTTCAAACAAACTATAATCATCCTCTGTTGTAGTCATCTGCATTACAAGTGATTTTGTGTATTTATCTATTATTTTGCTATATCATTTTGTTATATCCTTTTACATTTATCTCTTTCGTGGTTCTATATTCCATTTTTGTTATCTATTTCGCCAAAACCCTCTAAGGAGCTTGAGATTGTGGACTGAGATCTGTGCTTGAAGTTGAATCAACATTCAAACCCCTCTGTGAGATCCATGTTTATTTGTGTTCTATGTTTAATTTCTTACCACCTACCCGGCTACCTTCAGCACGTTTTTTATTCTGTAATTATGTTTGGGCTACCTTAACATTTTTGTGTGTTTAATATTTATGTCGTTAATGTTCCTTGTTTATTTGTGTTCTCTATTATTAATTTCTTACCACCTTGACTTGGCTACTTTCAACATGTTTTTTGTTTATGTTTTTCAACTTGTGGTTGGCTGTTTATGTTAATTGCTTGGCCTATTTTACTTAAACCCACTTTCTTTTGCTTAACTTGCAATTATTGTTCTTGCATCTTTTTTGAACTATTGTTTAAATATCTTTGCTTAAATCACTTAAAGCATGCTTGGCCTAAAATAATATTTAGGATTTCTCAATTATATGTGGCTGCCTTATTTTGATTTGCAAATATGCTTGTCCTAAAATGACTTAAACCATACTTGTCCTGAAATAACAAAATTATTCTTAGCTTCTTACATCTATTTAGACTATTGTTTAGGGTTTTTATGTAGTTACCTCATTTTGATTAATAAATATGCTTGTCCTGAAATTACTTAAATCATGTTGCTGCCATAATATCTCATGTTCTTGCATTTTATTTGTGTGTTTATGTTGTTGATGTGCCTTACTTTTAGAGGCATATCGAGCCACCAATGCAAGAGTAAGAGTATGCTGAAAATGTTAAGAGTCATTCTATTTGACTCTAACTAATCAACTCAGCCTTGCCTTTTGAAGGCACATTGAGCTACTAAGGCCTTGCATTCTAGAGGCACATTGAGCCACCAAAATAAGGTTATATAACTGTTGGATTCAAATATCTATGACTTTAACATTTTTTGGTGTTCTTACTTTGGAGGCATCTTAAACTATCAAACAAAGTTGTAGTCTGTGGAGTCAAGTGTAAAGTGTTGATTTCCTGACCTTTTTTTTTTAAAGAATCTTCAACCTTAGGTCTTTAGCACATGGATGATTATGTTGAGGTGGTTCCTGAGGAGTATAAGAATGAAAACTCTGTTGGGATTACTCATGTAGAGCCAATCTCTGATAATGATGGTGGAGACACTATAAATACCTCGGCTGCTAATACTGTTTTTACTTAGGGACCGACAGATATCCAAACGGTAGTTCAAGATAAAAGAAGAGAAAAAAGACTTCTGATATTTAAAATGATTTCACTGAGATTGAACGAGATGAGAATAAACAACCTCAATGTAGGTGGTGTAAACAAGTGTTCAAAGCATCTCGATCTAGTTCAACGACCACATTACGTAGGCACTTAGCCACTTGTTTGCCATTTAAGGGGTCTAAAAAAAAAAAAAAAGGTATTAGCGGTTAAGTCAAAGGAGGTGGATGGTGGCTTCACGATCTCTAATTTCACATATGATCGAACTAGGATCCGAGAGCTTACCTCTCATATGATACTTTCTTATGAATATCCATTTTCTATGATGGAGCATACGATTTTCAAAAAGTTTATGAATGCGAACACTCCATATTGGGAGAAAATGTCCCGTGCTAGTGCGAAGAAGGAATGCTTTAGAATGTATGACACTGAAAGACAAAGTTAAAGGTTTTGCTTAAACTTGTTAACAAAGTTCATATCACAACTGACATGTGGACATCTTGTCAAAGACTTTCGTATATGGTTGTCACATGTCATTTTATAGATACTGATTGGCACTTTCAAGGGCATGTTTTGAACTTTTGTAATGTGCCTCCACCACACACTAGCCATTTTAATTGTTGATGCATTAGGAAAATGTTTTCAATATTGGAGAATTGAGAATAAGATAAGTACAATGACTGTTGATAATGCAACTGTTAATGATGTTGCTCTTAAGATCTTAAAAGATGACTTCAGCTTGAAGAAAACGTTGTCAGTTGGAGGAAAATTATTTCATGTGCGTTGTTGTGCACATATAACAAATTTACTTGTGTGTGATGGACTTGGGGAGATAAAGATGATCATCAATTGCGTGAAAGAATATATCAAATATTTGGCAGCATCAGAGGGTAGACTGAAACAGTTTAGTGAACTTCTAAACAGTTAGGATTGTCCTTTAAAAAATTGATCCTAAATGTGCCTACAAGATGGAATAGCACTTTATGTTGGATGTAGCACTTCAATTCAAAGAAGTATTTCCTATATACGGTGATCGAGATAGCAGTTTTGAATGGGTTCCGACAGTTGATAAGTGGGGGCAGGTTGACAATGTTTGTCAGTTTTTGAGTGTTTTTAATGAAGTAACTAAGATTATTTTGGGAAGTGATTACCCAAAAGTGAACTTGTTCCTTTCTGAAGTGTGGAGAATGAAGGACAACCTAAATAAGAAGAGTAGAGATCCGAATGAGTACATGAAAGCAATGGTAAAGAAAATGGAACTCAAGTTTGAGAAATACTGGGGGAGTGTAATCTCTTGATGGCCATCACTTCAGTACTGGACCCTAGATTCAAGATGGTATTGATCTAGTTTTGTTTTCCCTTAATTTATTCTGAGCTTGACGTTGCTAAGAACACTGAACATGTCACTAAAGTTTTGCATGAGCTATATGATGAGTATGTTAAGGACTTCAACTCTACCCTTGAGGTACAAAGGGAGCAGGAAAACACTCATCTTCAAGTATCCAATTCTTCCTCACATGCTGAAAGAAGCATGGAGAGTGGTTAGGCATTGCTCAAATCTTTTCTAAGAAGTGTTGATATTGTGCAACCTATGAAATCAGAATTAGATAACTATTTAGAAGAGAGTATCTACATCTGTGAAGAGGGTTTAGATGCAAGTTTCGATGTCTTGGAATGGTGGAAAGCAAATAGTCTGAAGTTTCGAACTTTGTCAAGATTGGCCCGAGATATATTGGCTACACCCATCACCACAGTTACCTCAGAATCGACATTCAGTGCAGGAGGTAGAGTGATTGATCCTCATCGAACTTTTTTATCAACTGAAACAGTCCAACTATTGTTATGTGAGGTTGATTAGGTTAGAGCAATACATGGCATTAAAAGATCATCAACTACTTCTATAAGTTTTACATTTATTTTAATTTCAAGCTGTATAACTTAGTAATCTCATGATATTTGGACTATTTATACCACTGATATCAATGCTTGTTTTATTGTCAATAGAAAGATGATCCATCAGAGACCCAAATTCTCTTGTCATAGCCACTTGATCCAGATTGATACATTTAAATAATTTGCTGGTTATTTTATTATCTTTTAATCTGACTAGTCTGTCAGTTGGAAGATTTAACTTGTTTGCCACACTTTAAATCTACATTATTTTGGACAATTTCCTACTTATGATCTTTTGGATATGGTTGGACAGTTTCCTAATTGGTTTTAAACTTCTGATGTTATTTAATTCGTATTGTCAGTTATCTTTAATTTTGGACCATTTAGTTTGCTTAATATTTGGACAATTTTTTTGTTATATCCAACTAAATTATTGGATCTGATTTGAGTAATGACATACTGGCTTCAGCCTTCAGGTAACTCTTTATCCCTCACCATCATTCCTTACATATTTTTTTTAATGACAAATTAAATTTTGCATTGGAAACATCACTTGACTAAATTACTAAGCTGTAAGTTCTTGAGTAATGATGCAATGAATTAAAAATAATTTTAACTTTTTAGTGTAGTTTGTAGGTTACTAAATTCCATTTTTGGTTAATTACTTAAATCATTATACTGCGTAAGGACTATTGTAATGGTTTCTATGGTAACTAGTTTTATTCCATTTATGTTGGGCATCTTTTTTTGTTTAGATGTCCATTTCAGGTTACTATTTTTTTTTTATAAGTAATTTCAGGTTACCATGTTGCTTGTTGATGTTGAAGTGACTCTTATTAGTATTGTGTGATTTTGAGTAGGTTGGTAGTAGCAACTGGGCAAGCTGGTAGCGGCACTAGCAACTGGGCAATCTGGTAGTGGCACTAGCAACTGGGCAATCTGGTAGTGGCACTAGCAACTAGCAAATAATTTGTTATTTGTTGTATTTAATTTTTTGTTGTAAATTTGTAATTCGTTAATTTCTTATTTGTAAGTTGTAATAATTTAATTTGTTAAATTTATTTATTGTAATTTGTATATCATATAATTAGGTCCAAAACTGAGTTGTTCATATTTACTTTATTAGTATATAATAATTAATATGTTAGACTGTTAATAGGGCTATTTACAAGTATGTTTTGGATTTGGACCTATAACATATTAAATGGATTCTATTATGTTTGTATAATTGTATGTTACAAAATTGGGAATTAAACAGCCCTATTACGTTTGGATTTGAGAATAAATGTTCCAAATTGTTCTAAGTGGACTTTTATTTAAGGCCTCAACTCAAAATTGGACTCGAGTTTGAGTCGAGTTCGGCCCTCTAACATGCTTAAACAACTCGAGCTCGAACATGATTTTGAGCCCATTAACTAAATGAGCCGAGCCCAAGCTCGACTCAATAAGTAAACGGGTCTAGTTCGCACAAGGCAAATTTGCTCGAACTCGGCTCGTTTACAGTCGCGATGATGAAGACATTTTTTCAAGGCCACTTAAAGCTGTCTTTTGAGTTTTGCTCCTCATCATCTTTACAATGTCTCATATATATATATATATATATATATATATATAAATACTTAAAAAGCGCCTATGTCTGATTGAGCAGTAATAAAATTGTTTAACTTTACTTTCTATTTATGTCCCTGCTTGCTTGATGTTATTATGGTTAATCTTGAGGAAATTGCAAAGCACACACGGGTTCTCTCATTCGGCCTCTTCTCACTCCCGAGTTCTCTCTCACAACTACGCATCTCACATGGCTTCCTCACCCTCATGCTGCTGTCGTCAACCCCCAACTTCATTGCTGGCCACCATCAACTCCCTCTACCCCGGTGACCATACCCCCGCCACCACAACCTCTCGCGGCATCTCCCTCCCGAACCCGCTTTCAATTTAGGCCCAACTTCAAACCCAAACCCTAAATTCTTCCTCTCGCTCTCGATCTTCTCAGCCACGCCCGCACCACCACCTCACTACTAGCCACACCATCACGAGCAGCAACCACCGCAGGAAGATTGAAACTGTTGAAGAACCACCGCTCTCTTTATCTCTATGTTCATTTCAATTTGTTTTTCAAGAGGTATGATTTCCTTTGATTTCTGCACAAGCGCCGTCGATTTCGGCCTTCTCGGTTTTCCAAGCCTTCTCTTTTTTCTCTTTCTCATCTATGGACTAATTTCCCGCATCTTGCGTGTGACCTAATGATATTTTGTTCATTTTTGTTGGACTAATTTCCCGCATCGTGCATGTGACCTAATGAGTATTTTGTTCATTTTTGTTCCTACAACCCTTTATCGTGCGTAGATGCGATTTGTATGCCTTGAATTTGTACCTGTAGTTTCAAACTAAAGGTTTTAGAAAAGTGATTTCCTTATGCAATATAGAGTGAGTTGAAAGCACTCTGGTTGGTACTTTGTCTGGAGATGCATGTGTTGCCTAGGATTTTGTTTGTCAGATTGTAAGGATTTCTATCTTTGTCGATTTCTTTTCATTTTGTATATCCTTCATGTTTATATTCTAAAGAATTTTATGCCAAGAGTTCCAGAAATTGGTAGGTGACTTTGTTGGCTTTGTAGTTCTGAAGATGGCATCAATGAATAGCCAAACCAAAATTGGGGTTTTTTTAATTAGAATGGGATTAGTAAAGTTTGTCTTATTTTTTGAGTTATATATAATTGGCTTTCAAAGTTGAGTCCACATTGTTTCCGGTTCTGGGAGAAAGGTGTTCTTTCTTGGTTCATTATTTGGAAAGCTTGAGAAGTCTTGATATGATGTTTCTTCGCTGCTTCTACTTCATGAACTTTTATTGCAATATGGCAGAGTTATAAACTTGCTAAGTTTTGAATGATGTCCTAATATTTAGATTTTTTAGGTTATCCTATGTTCATCCTGAAGTTTCTATTGATCTTTTTGTCCTCTTTTTGTTCTTTGGCGATTCTTAATCTTAATTTCTTTCAAATTACTTGCTGTCGTTTATTTTTAAGAGGTGGTCTTTTGATTCCAGTTTTTGCTTTCCTCACATTTTCTTCGTAACTGCTCCTGTAATAAGTCTCTTTGTACTTATAACTTCTATATTAGATTTACTCATTTCTGATTTGCTGTCTTGATGTCTTCAGAGAATTTGATTCTTTTGCGTTGATTTGGCTTTGTTCGTAACTAAATAAGATATAAATTCCACCCGATCTCCTTTCCTTCTTTAATCGTTGTTAATAGTGAAAATTGCATTTCTTGAAATAAAACACTCTTTGGTCTGTACAAAAATCTTGTACACAAACCTTGAATATGGATCATCATCTTTAAAATCTAAAGTGGCATGAGTCAGTTCAAATAACTCTTTCTAGGATATGAAGATATTTTGAATGATTGCAATCAATAACAATTGTGGAAAATTTAATAAAGATGCCATCCAAAAAAAAAAAAAAAAAAATTAAAACGGAAAAATAGTGAATCTTATCAATGTAGTTTTAAAAAATGGCATGTGTGTGAGTGAAGAAAAATCAGGTAAGTTAGATGAGAGTTTGGCAAGAAATGGGTAGACTTAAACCATGATCTTCTTGGTTTAGTGTTGTTGTACATATTTTCTGTTTAGTCTAGAGATGTTCTTTTCTGCTTAAATAATGGCAAGCAGAACAAATGTCAGACTTCAAAGTAGAAGAATGGTGTCAACATGTGTAGAGTTTGTGTAGTTTTCTTCTTCTCATACTCTTTATCCATCTATTTTGTACCTTCTGTTTTGGAGCTTATCAAGGGATGTTGTGATTTCAATTATAAGGATATGAAGATCTTAAATGCTATAATATTACATAAGAAACTAAAGAAAATTGGAGGATAAGTGAAGAGAAAAGATAGAGTAAAACCTTGCAGAGATCCATGGTTGAGTTGCTATAGATTTTCCTTCTTTTGTTGATCTTTTGGACAGATCTGGAAAGAAAATTGTAGCTATTGCTTTGATGGCTTATAAGGTGCTTGTGCTACATTTTGAGTTGGTCTATAAAAAGATAATATTTTTTAAGTTTGTTGATGTAGCAAAGATGCAAGGAAGAATCTATTGGAAGATCGACTTGGGATTAAGAAATCTACCTCAGTGCTCTTATTTCTATGAAATGGAATGTATTTATTTGTTTCTTAGATGAACTTTGTTATCTCCTATTTATATCAGTTTTTTAGATAAATTTTTGCCAGTTTTATATCAGATTTTTTTTCATGTTCTCTCCTATTTCTATTCAATACTTCTTTTGATGATAATGCGTTGTGGTTCCAGCAATTTTCATGGGAGTTATTTGTTTTCTGCGATTTTGGAGAAATTTGGATTGGAGAAAAATGTATTAAATCCCAGCTTGGAGACAAGGAACATTAGGGTGGCTTGCAAAGAAATTATCTGACAAGTTAGTGGTTAGGCAAGTGATTTTCTTCTAAATGTATGAAGTTCTTGTTCTGGAGTTGCTAGAGCAACCTCATATTCTAAAATAAAATGATCAACCAATTTCTCACTTTTCTTTCTACATCGTTATTAATATGTTTGTATTTCTTATTAAGGGATGCCTAACTTTTTGCCAAAATCTTAGTTAGGTTGACCATTTGTTATCATTTTTCTTTTTGTTTCTTAAATGAATATATTGAGCTATCTACATCTTTATTAGTTTATGTACTTTTTACTTAAAGATCAATCAATGCAGTTAGATCCCATACATTTCATAGTTGTTAGGTGTGGCTCCGCCATCTTTATGCAGAAATGCTCAACCAAATAGGCCAAACCAAAGCATAGTCATCGTTGATAGCTCTCCAAGGTCCACTGTGAACTCTACAATTCAAACCCCTCAAAGATAGTTTGTGGATGAAGGAAAATTACGGCAGGTTATAGCTTTGAAAAGTCATGCTTTTATAATCTTATTCTCTTATATAGATATAAATGCATATTTATATGCATTAATGGTTCTATATGTCCCGTTCTTCTTAGAGTAATGTGGTTTCCCCATATCTGGTTCTAGGCCTGTCTGGTTCCTTAAAAGTTTCACAAATCAAATTATTAGGCGTTTTTTTTTTTATTTGACAAACTATTGATCTGATTTTCAGAGTGCGAGTATTGTGTACAAAACTAAGGAGCCATATGAGTTATTAATAACATGTATGTATTTTGAATGAGCTAGAATTGAGTCAAGGGGTTATCAACTTTAGACTTTATATATTGTAAAAAAAAAGGAATGTTTTTAGAAATTTATTGGCGAATCTGGAAACTTCTAATGTAAAGTTGCATGCTCTTGCAGAGGATATCAGCCTTTATTTTTCCCTTTGAGCTCATGTTATCTGGTTTACTTTATTTTTTGTTTTTTGCGACGTTATCTGGTTTTGGTATTCTCTATTTTTCCTTGCCTTTTTTTGCTACATAATTTAAACTCATGGTTATGTTATTTTGTTTTTTATGCTGATACAACCTTCAGTTCATTACATAGTTGTGCTGTTGTACTTAATCTGTCGGTTTTAACATGTCTCTTCATCTTATGTCATCTTACTGCCTGATATCATTAATTTGATTGGCATGTTTGTTCTGAATGTACACAGTAGGTGACATTTACATTTTCTTCAAGTCATTTGAGCTTGTCTTAGTAACTACATTTTTTGCAGTAATTAATTCCACTGATAATGGCATATCAACGTGCATTTAGTGTTGGAGTGGTTTTTACATCATTCTAGATCTATTTGATGCATTATTTGGATCTTCTTCTCTCTTGAGATCTTTTGTTTCCTTTATTTTCAGATTTCTGAGAGGTTATTTTCTCATTTTGGCCCTCGACAAAGACAAGGTTTTTTGGAGATGCAGGGCTAACTCAAATGTGAGTGCTACAATAGAAAGTGAATTTGAATGGATGCCTACAAATATCAAGATTTAGCTATATGTCCATTACACAGTCTATCAATTGGTTTTGCATCATCTTTACATCTTATTGCTCATAGTGGAGTGACATGTAACCTAACAAAATCCACTTATAAAAAAATATGTAACCTAATAAGATCCGATTTGCTCTTATAGCTGCAAGGTTATCTTATTATTATCTATTACACATAATAATTGTACTTCTCCATCTATTATCTGCCATTATTTGCTTTTACATGAAGTTTTATGTTCAGCACAATTTTTGTATATTTTCAACTAGGCAAACTAGGCAAATGTGCATTGGCACGTTGACCCTTTATGTAGGAGAATTTTCTTTAGATATTTTAAGTTTTTTTATTTGAGAATATAGACCATTATGATCTTGTGCATTTTGCCTCTTTACTGACACTACAAATTATTAATGCTAACTAAAAAAAAAACAATTTTTAAATTTATTTAAGCAACCCTGCATACATATCCTGGTGTTTTCACTCTTCATCGCATCAGAAAACGAGACATTGCTAAAATCCCAATGAATGTAAATTCTCTATTTTATATATCTCTTCTCTTCCTAGGCCACGTATGTGTATATACTACATATATGTAAAATTCTCTGTTTGGCCGGCATATATATTTATATATATATATATATATGTTTGGATGTATATCACGTGTGTATATAACATATGTATAAAATATGTTAAATTTCAAATTTACTAGTTTAGGACAACCTGCATGCATGCATTTGTTCTGAATCTCTTTGGGGGACAATATTCATGAACCCACCCGATTATTGTTCGTGTTTTGGTTGATATACACACATATAAATTATTATAAGGATTATATATCACTCATGAACCCAATAAAATTTCAAGCGCTACTACTAGCTAATTAGATTGTATATTCCTCTTCTGATTTCATTGCCTTCAAATAATAGATTACTCTACTTTACATATTGACAAGATTATTATTTGATTCAAGAAACACATAGTCTGTATTTATATTTGTCACAATAATTTATATAATTTATATTAATATACTTCTAAATCTTTGATAACCATGCTTTTAAATTCTTTTCATGCAAAAATATTTATCATATATCCAAAATATTGCAACACTATGTTTAGACAAAATGGATAATACAATTAGGTATAGACAGAGATCAATTTCAAAAACAAATCTAGATGCATAATCTCCAAAAAATTTTAATCGCCATTTCAATGGCAAAGAAAACGAAACCGTCCTATTTTGTCTGTTAAGAAATGAATTGTACTATGGATTTCAAATATATCTTTTATTTTTCAAATTTGTTTGAACCTATGATTTTTCTAAATTTATTATTATTTGAATTAGTAGCTTGTAACTTGAATGAATTATGTAATTCTCATTCATTTTAAGATTTTTTTTTTACACTCGATATTTATATATATTTAATTTATTTTATAGTAATACAGGCCAACGTGCCTCGCACGTAGCGTCACTACTAGTATATATATACTTTTTTTTTTATTGTTGGTTTTATTCTTCTAAAACTCATCGTTAATGTACTATATATTTGATAAAAAAAAAACAAAAATAGAAAAAGTACTCTATATAATGTGAGAGAATGATTCATAAAACTTTTCTTTTTAAAAAATATTTACTTAAATAAATTTAATTTTGTAATTTAACGTATTTTAAGTGAAAATATCACAATAAACTATCGGCCCCTTTTTCTTTCCGTCCTATTTGAGTATTTCTATGCAATTTTTCAATTTTTATATATTATTATTTATTATTTTTAATTTTATTTTTAAATTTATTTTTTTAAAATTAATTTAATTTTTTTATTCATTATTTATATATCAAATATTTAATAAATTAAAAAATAAAAAAAATGTAGTTTGTAAAAATTATATAAATAGTAAAAAATTGTGTATATTTTTTAAGAATATTCCGATCCGACTGCTCCCCAATATTACAGCCCTCCAATCATTCGTTGCCACCTAGTCTTTCTACCATAATAATCATAGACTAGTACTACACAGAATTTATGCCCCTTCTCTTCCCCCTCCCCCTTCGAATTTACTCTTCTCCAGCCCGACGTCCTACCCCTCTCTCCCCTTCCCCTGCGGCATTTCTCCCACCAGTGCCTCTGTCCCCTCCCCGTAGCAGAAGCCCCCAGCGGCCCCTCCCCTCCCCTCCCCTTCAACGGATCTCACAGCTCCTTCAGACAGGATTGAATATTGGGTTGATTGACTGGTAATTTCTTCCTGAAAAACATTAAACCCATTTTCCCGAGAAAACAAAATGTAATCTAGTTTTGAATTTGGCTTAAAATTTTGTTTCTTCTTTTACATTTTCTTCTTACCCATTTTCCCAGAAAACAAAATTTTGATCGACAAAAATCGATAAGAAGAAGAAACAAGAAACGCATTTTCTCGAAAAGTATATTTTTCGTTTGATTTCCCGGAAAATTCCTCAAGCAAAGGCAACCTAAAAATTTTAGAAAAAAAGGGATGGAGTTGGCGGATTTCAGTCCTTTCGGTTCGTGCGTCTGTGGGTTTCAATTTCTGTTCCTGGTTCCAAGGTTGATTTTCGACCTTCTGTTTGGGTTTTCTGGGAATTTCTCATAAGCCTTGTAATTCTCTTCGTCTTTATGCGACCCAGTTCCTAATGATATCACCAAAACCCGGCCATAATCCATCCATTGGTTTTATAGGGAAGAAGTCGGCCATAATCGCAGTTCCTAATGAAGGATCTCCTTTGTCACTTCACCAATGGCAAGTAAAGCCTGGAAAATACACTAATTTAGCAGGTTAACACCAGTGCGTACTTTGCACTCTCTGTGTGATTCTCATCGCCTGGATTTGGAGCTACCGACGGAAAGGGATCGATTGGAGCGACAGGAAGGGGCGAAATCTGGAATTCAGTCTATTCTATCACATGTAATTCAGTCTAGAGTCTAAGTCTTCATTTGGTAAAATAGGTGACGTCTTTATTTTATTGGAAGGCTGCAAACAGTCCAAGTGCAGCCCGTCCGTATAGAAGGGGGACACATTTTTTCGTCCTATTTTCCCTCTCATTACTCCCTCTCTGTACTCGACGCCTTCACACGCTCACAACATAGGCTTGGCTGAGCCGCCACCACCGGCCACCTGAATCCCATCCTACGAGTTCACCGGAGGATCTAGGAGCTTCCCTTTCAAGGCAGGGAACCCTTACAAAATTAAGGTAATTTCTGACTTTCCGCAATTGCTTGGTTCTTGTTCATACCTATGGCAAAGGATTCATTTAACAGAATGGGCACTACCCATTTGAAGGGCTGTAAGGGCCGGACTTGGGAAGGGGGAAATTCGTGGCTGAAATCCACGATTTTGGATAATGGTGATTGGTGGTTTCGGTTCTTATGGTGTGATTGTTAGGAGTTTATTGCTTAAAGTTTGGGAGTATGGGGTCGTTCATGCCGTTTATGGAGGTTCTACGTATGTCCGGATGGATTTCGAGTGTATGAGGCTGAAACCCAATGGAAATGGTGTGTAGCTTATGACTTTGTTGATGTTTATGCTCGGGCTGTTTTTTTTTTTGGATAAGTTAAAAATTTTATTCATCACAATGAAATAGGCGAAGCCCAAGTATACAGGGAGTATACATAACAGACGCCAAGTTATATTCTAATACTAAAAAAGCGAAGACAAGAACTCGTTTACAGCCCCTCCCTTGAGTACAATAGCAGAGAACCAGCTCATCAAAGTGCTTATAATCCAAAGTTCATCTACATTGCGTTCCCTATCATTAAAACACTCCTCGTTTCTTTCCATCCAAATACACCACATAATCCATAAAGGCAACATCTTCCATGCGGCTGCCACTTGGGAACGAGTATGAAGGCTGGTCCAGCTTGCTAGGAGGTCGACCACTGCTTTGGCATAAACCAGCTCAGTCTAACTCTTCCAAACACTCCATCCCACAGCATTTTAGCCACCTCACAATGTAGGAGTAGATGATTCACTAATTCTGCTTCTTTTCTACACGTAAAGCACTAATTAAAAACAATCATTTCTTGCTTTCTCAGGTTGTCTATGGTCTGAATATTCCCTATTGCTCCTGTCCATACAAAGAAAGCCACCCTTGTTGGAACATGAGCCTTCCAAATCCTCTTCCAAGGGAAGCAAATATGGTGCTGATTGAGCGTCGCCTTATGGTATGACCGAACTGTGTATTTTTTTGAAGCTGTGTGTCTCCAGCATAGTTGGTCCCGGCCTTGTCTTCTTTTCTCCACTGAGTACAACAACCTGAAAAACTCAGTAACCTCCTCTACTTTCCAGTCCTGGGCAGATCTGGAGAAACCTACATCCCAAAGCACCACTCCATTGGAGAAACCCAACAAATCTGAAGCCAATGCTTGCTGATTCGTCGCCAATCTGAAGACAACTAGAAAGACTCTAAATAATTCAATATCTCCACGCCAAACATCAAACGATAATCTGATTTTTAAACCATCACCAATCATAAAGTTAACTTGTTTCAAGAAGCAGCCCCACCCTTTTCTAATAAACTTCCATAAACTCACTCCATACGATCCCCTACACTCGTTAGTGCCCCAACCTCCCCAATCACTGCCATATTTTTTATCAATCACTACCCTCCACAAAGCTTCCTCTTCCCCATGGTATCTCCATAGCCACTTCCCCAACATCGCCTTATTAAAACTACATAAACTATGAACGCCCAAACCTCCATCTACGATTGGGCAACAAACCTTTTTCCAGCACACTAGGGGAGTTTTAGACTCCTCTCCCATGCTCCCCACAAAAAGTCTCATACAATTTTTCAATGCGATTAGCCACACCAGTGGGTAAAGGGAATAAAGAAAGGAAGTAGGTAGGGATATTTGAAAGAGTACTCTTTATAAGTGTAATTCTACCCCCTTCAGATAAATATATGCTCGGGATGTACTTGATGATTTCTTCTAATAAAGTCACAAAATTACAATGCTCAGGATATACTAAAATCTGCAATGCAATTACAAAGTCGCAAAATTAGCACAAAATTAAAAAATTGTGTATAACTTTAATTATCACCATGCTGAACAGAAATCAGCATCTATACAGTTCTGGGAATACCTTTGTAGTCTTCTCAATCCACTAGCAATTTGAACAGGATTCATACTAGCAGCAATAATCTAGAAAAAAGTATGATGTTTAGAATAATGTAGTATAAAACAGTAATAAAAAACAAAAAGAGTCATCATGGTCTGATTCAACCCCAAAAGAGGAGGTTTAAGTTGTCATGGTCTGCATTTTAACATCACTATCATCCACCAGTCATAGCTTATGAGCTGAAGAAGGTTCAGTATTTTAGCCCCATCTATCAATTCTCATCATCCTTAATTGAATCCCCCCAATTCACACTTCACCATCTATTAGAATCCAAAACAAAACTGGCTTCTAAAGATAATTTTTTGTAGACTTTTCATTCAACTGGATATAACTAGATAGTCACTTCTCTTAATGAAATTAATAAACAAGAACATAAAAAGTCCCCTGTAGACACCATACCATACCAAGTGTTAAGGTGTATTTGAACAGGGGGGGGCTCAATGCTGCAGATAATTGAACTTGAAGGTGAGTAGATTTTTGCCAAGTGGATGATTAAGATCTTTTAGGGGTTTTTTATTTATTTATAACCAGTACTGGAGCTACTTTCCACCAATGACTTTCTGTACCCAGTAAGGAACCATATATGCAAAATCACCATTCTTTCCGGATTAGCTTCCTATATATGTAGATAACCTCAGTTTGAAGTCTGTCCCCTACTCCTCTCTCCCTCTCTTCTCTCTCACTCGTCAACGCACACTCACATACACAGAAAAAGAATAGCATTTGGATTGGTCTGTTAGTTGGAGATGATATGGAGTTACATGAGCAGGGAAGAAATCTTGCAATCAACTTCACAAATGATGCAAGGAATTAGAGAGCAAGCTCCTAAAAGTGACTCCACAATCACGTCTTTAAAGGGCTCTAGTAGTGCATCTACTTGTTTTTCTGCTTCCAGGCAGGTTTGAAGTGGATTAAGTGAATCCAATATCCTCGTGAAATCAGCATTTAGAAGCCAACCCACCTCTCAATGGCCTTAACACTTCTTGGATTCGATACTCACGACTCTTAGCAATTTGCAGCTAAACAGATCTAAACAGATATAAACATATTTGATAGGTTGCTAAGGGAATAGAATATTGTTTAGAGCTCAATTGTCATGAAGGATTCTTCAGGGAACTAAGGATGGGTTTTGGAGTCCTCATCATTCAACATCATATTAATGTAAAGGCACTTTCCTGCAACTCTCAGGATTTTGGAATGGAAGGCAAAAATGTTTGTTGGTGATTTTGGAAGGTGCAAATGGCATTGGATGGAAAGGTTTTTTACAATCAATTTGAAGCGTTACTGGATCCAAATCCACTATTTTGAAGCATGCAAATAGAAGGGAGTTTGTTGATGGTAAGATGGTGGGAAGACCTTCCTCGGTCAAAGGTGCTTCGTACGCTTCAGTGTTGAGGTCGCTAGCGGATAGTCCAGCCGAGAGTATCTCCACGGAGGAAGGAAAGGGTAAGGTGCTTGTAGGAGATCGAGATGGCTGCGGTCATGTGACATTGGGAGAAGTGGAAGGGGACTTGTGGGCTATCAAAGCTCAATTGACAAGAGTTATGGAGTATGTGAAGGATCTTATGAATAAAGTGGATAAGGGGCCGGACCTTATTGTGAGTTTGGGCGGTGGGTCAGAAATGAACAAGGGGGGGTGAGGGGTAGATCCTATGAGTTTGAAGACCTCAAGTGCGCTGGCAAAGGGCGTTTTGACACCATCACAAGGTTCACTTTCAATTGAAGGTGGTGATTCTTCTAGGGTCTTGAATCTTTTGGAAGAAATTGCCGAGCCTATTTTAGAAGATGCATATGAGGTAATAGAAGGTAGTGCTTCCCCTACATGTTTTATGCTTGAGGGAGCAGTAGTGTTGGACAAAGTGGTTCGGAAAGGATTGTCAGGGAGTGGAGTACATACAATTAGTGATCTTGTCGATGGAGGGGAGGAACCTTTAATGGTGATAGCAATGATGGACAGCAACCATGAAGCTGTTGAGGAGGTTCAGAACTTAAATGCAGGAGATGGTGGGAAGGAAATTAGGATTTACTGTTGGTGCCTTGTGAGGAGGCATGTCTAGGGTCGGAAGTGCAATTGGGTACTGTGTCTTAGGATAATGTTGTTCCCTTTGTTTCTCTTTCTTCGATAAACAATATAGCAGACTCACCATCAGATTGGATTCTGCATATGCTTAACAAGATTCAACATATCGTGGGACTCTCACATGGAGGATGTGAAGACCAATTTAAAGCATTACTCACCGCGATTGAGACGAGCCACTCGTGTGATATCAAATTAAGTTTTAAAAAAAGTAGGGAGTTAAAGTTTCTTTCTGGGCAATCAACTGCAATCATAAGGGTGGTAGCTCAAGTCGAGGGAAGACTAAAGGAAGGGCACTTTGAAGACGTTCTCATAAAGGGTATTCGGGTGGAGAATTAGTCTTGCAGGTAACAAAGAGTTGGGATTGGGGAGGTGTGTTTTATTCTAACTAGGGCTTGATGTATTTTTGGTAGTTTCACAGGCTTTTTAGGTCATTAGGAGCTCTTTAGTATGTGGTAGGTATTTTCTTGTATACATCTAGTATACTTGGTTACTTTTATTAATATTTATAATATTCTTACTTAAAAAAAATACATATCTGTTATTTATTTTTCCTTTTATGTACATAGCAACAAACCCATTCTTCAAATGCTGAGAAAAATGTTTATTTATTTTCCTTTGTTTAACTAAATAGATTTAACCCATAAAAATACTTCTCAAACATTCAAACTTTATTATCAAAACAAACCCATAATCAACAAAGAGAGAACAAAACAAATTGAGAGAATAAAGAAAACATGCCCAAAAGCTACAGCAGTCTAAGCTAAACATACCCCGTTGACGGAAGTGACGGTGATTTGGGGCGAGTGGTCGGCATTTGGTGCCTTGTCCAGATTCTCAAAAAAAAAAAAAAACAACCCTGTTAGATCTGGCCAGCCAAAACAATATTCACGCACTACCACAACATAAAATATTATAGATTTGGGACAAAATAGAATCCAAAAAGAAAGGAGCAGATCTAGCCAAACAAAAGCTTTTGCTAGTCACCGGCAACGATGGAGCCAGTAGGTGAGAAAGGGAAAAGAAGACGATTGACTGGTAGATGAGAAATCAAAAGACCAGAGAAGGAAGCCCTAAAACATTGTCTCCAAAAGCTTCTTTTGAAATCTGAGATAAAATACCTCGAGTGTTTTTTTCAATTTTGTCCTTCATCCTGTGGATCACTAATCAGTTCTAGAGCGCGCACGCACACACACACATAGAGTGTTGGCGCAAAGGAGATGAACGCTCTGAAGAGGCAAGAGTGCACGACGATTCGAGAAGGCCAGAAGTAGGGGTAGCAATATGTTACATGACCCATTAACCCAATACGAATACGACATGATAATAGTGGGTTAATGTTTAGTCTTAATGGATTTTGGGTCAAAACGAGTTGACCCGTTACGACGCGATTGTTTAACGGGTTGATAGTGGGTCAAACTGTTTTGACCCGTTATGACACGTTAAGAAAATTAAAATTAAAATTATACCCTTATACTTAAAAGTAAAATTGTTAGAATTTTAATTTCAATATTCTTATTGTTTAGATTGTAATTCAAACTTGTAGTTAGTGTTAAAATTTTTATAGATATTGTAATTTTAACATTTATATAAAATTATGCTAAATTTAATTAAGTCAAACGGTTTAAGTTCGGGCATATTCAACCCATTTATATAAATAGGTTGAAACGGATCATATTGTGTCGTGTTAATCTATTTCGTAATATTCATTAATGGGTCCTAACAAGTTGACACGACACGTTATATTAACGGGTCGTGTTAGGATTTGAAATTTTAACATGATAAGCTTAACGGGTCGGGTTAGGGTTGACTTATATAGTATAATATATATGTTTTGACACGACACGGACATGAACACGACCTGTAGACATGATTTAACACCCCTAACTAGAAGGGTTTCAAATTCCGCCCCCTTTTGAACACTATCACCAAATCAACATGATCATTTTTTCTTTTTTTAAAACCCGGGTTCCGAAAACCCAGTACCCAGCCCGGGAATACCCGGGTTTAGTCATGTGGGTAATGGCCCTGATTTCTCTTGGGCGGACATGTCCGGATGAAAATTCGGCCTGGATGAACAGTGCTAGTTTTGTTTCCTCTGAAAGGGCTACTTTACAGAAGCTGATCCCATCTTCTGTGGTGCATTTGAAGGAAAATAAATTACTGGACTTTCAAGGATTGCGAGAAGAGGATGACAGAAGTCGAGGATTTTTCTTTAGAACTCTTATTCTTTTGGATTGTCACCCAATACATTTTTTTTTAATTTCTAGCTACAAAGATGTGCTACATGTTGCTAGAGTTTGATTTATCATTTACCTATGGCATTTTTGTTTTTCTTTTCAGGTGTCCGTGGTGTCCCTGAATATGTCATTTTCAAGGCTTTGTAGAACAAACAATTTCTTCCCCTATTTTAAGAATTTACAGCATACTTATCCTAGGGCCAGGTAATCTTTTACTAAAAATAATATTATGACTGAAATCTTTCTTTGGTTCCCTTTGCCTTGGGAGAGAAGTGGGAAAAAAAAAATCCCAGGAGGTAGGCCTAAAATAACGTGTACAAGCAGTGAAGAATGACATGCCAAAAAGTAGGGAGGTTAAAGAGACTACATTTTAGAGAGGATTAAGGGTTTGTTAAGTTTAGTTGATCTGTGTTTAATTTTTTCGTAACATCCTAAACTCACTGTAGAAGTCATGCATATTCAGGAAGCATTTTAAGACAAGTTGTAGAAGTCATGCATATTCAGGAAACATTTGAAGATATGTTACTTGTTTCTCCAGCGTCAGAGGGGAGATTGAGATACAATAATTTCAGTAGAAAATTTCCCAGAGACTAGTCTTTTTCACAAAGCACCAGAGTGTGTGAATGTTTTTATTTTCCTTCTCTCACCAAATCAAAGGATATTTGTTTGGATTTTGTTATATGTAGATGAATTTGTTCTTGGTTCAGGTGCATGCCTAATGTTATAGGCTGGCCGAGTTATAAATTCATTGGAGCTAATACTGCATATCAGAGGGGTTTCAGTTACGATATCCGGGGTTTGAGTTTAAGATATGAGTTTAGTACAGGGCCATTCAATAAGTATAGCCGGTTTTCACCTTTTGCTTCTGGGTACATTGGGAGGTCATTTTCTTTGACCAATATTCAGCGCCACTATGCCTCTCAAGCTTCCAGAGAACAGAAATCACAGAAGATGCTTTTATACCTTACCATTTTGGTATTTGCTATGGTGGGTAGTAGTTATGCTGCTGTTCCTCTATATAGAAGGTTCTGCCAAGCTACTGGGTATGGAGGCACTATCCAGCGGCGTGAGGTGTGATTGGGTTTATTTCTGCATTTTCATTTTTTTTTTCAGTAGCCTTGCCTGTTTTATAATCTTTCCACCTTCATACTTCCTCTTCTTTTCTTTGTTACAACAAGATCTTACAATCTGTAGAGTGTTGAAGAGAAGATAGCTCGGCATGCTAAAGATGGAACCGTTACTGAAAGGTGTGATTCTATTTCATAGATGGGGCTTATTGTTTTCTCATAATTCCAATATGAATGACTATAGCTTACTCAACTATTGGATGATTAGAAGTTGAATGTGGTTTCATTACCAGTTCTTTTACATTTTCATTTTATTGTTTTGTTTTTGTTTTATAAGTCCTTACTTTTCATCATCCTGTTTTCGGGATACGAATTTATTCCTTATTTCTATGCTGTGTGTTGACCTGGTAGTTTGCAAGACAGTGATGATGTTAAAATGGAAGAGAAGGGAAACTAACATAGAAAATATTTTAATTCAAATGATCTAATTGGATTATTGGAGAATACACAAACTTCTTGAAAGTATTCCCCTCGCCTTGCTTGTCTTGTGCCCCTACTAAGTTACAAGTGTGCACCCCCTATCCTTCATGTGTGAGACTTCTTTGAACTCAATCAACTCTACATGAAAAATATTATAGTTTCACTATCAATTAAGATTCTCCTCCCTCCTATAATACAAAGTCAAAATTTTCGGAAGTAATATCATGTGCCTGATGATATTGACTTCTTATTGTTCTGCTTTCAGGGAGATTGTGGTGCAATTCAATGCTGATGTGGCTGATGGAATGCCATGGAAGTTTATTCCCACACAAAGAGAGGTTCTTTTTTTTAGTGCATGTGTGTGTTGTGTTAATATATGTGCTTAAACAAATTATTTGATTGACTTATTATTTTACTTAAGAGAATCAATGCAAAGAACATATCATAAAAAAGGCTCTTAAAACTAGAATGTGCGTGCTTGTAATGTGTACGTACATTGCTTTTTTAATTCTGAAATGCTCTTTGTGCAGTTTGTGTCTCTGAACTGTTATGATCTTGGCATCTTTTTTACAGGTAAGAGTCAAGCCTGGAGAAAGTGCCCTCGCATTTTACACTGCTGAAAATCGAAGTTCAACTCCAATAACTGGTGTTTCTACTTATAACGTCACCCCCATGAAGGTACCGATAACATCAAGCATGCAGTATTTTCAATGAATCTAACCTGAATGGTGTTTCACTATAATATCTGTTGAATTTCTAGGATATGATCATTGGGTTCTCTAGTAAATGTCGACTTCTCTTTGTATCATCTAGTTGTTGAATTCTCTTGGTAGATGCTTAACCGTTAAAAAAAATTGAAAATTTTGAGAAGTTAGTCTGATATATTGAGTTTTATGTTTGTTACTTACTCTTAGGGGTGTGTGCTGGTGTGTGCTCACCCGTCTTCCCTTTTTCTGTGCTCTGGTATTCTCAAGGTAGTTAAATGTATAAGGCAGTGTCAAATGAATAATGATAAAGAAGAAATATAAAAGTGGGGAAGGTAATTTGATCAGTGCTTCCAATTTTTCTTTTTTCAGTCTCTAAGAAGATAACTTAGAATTTTTGGGTTGGTGGTGAATTCTGGAAATCCTAAAAAGAATTTTCAAGCATTTCCCTGTTTGTGACCAAATGGGATCTCTCCCCTATTACCGATTGGAGTACTCAAAGACCATTCAAAACACAAAGTGATTGAAATAACTCAAAAAAATTTAGATGTCAAGTGATCATGATTCCCACAAATTCTCAACTTCTGGACATCCCTTTCATGGGGAGGTAGAAAAAGTTCAGTTTTAGGGCCTTGGAGTAGAGTTTACTTCAGAGCTTAATGTTGAGATCCTCTTCTTCTTCTCAGGCTGCAGTTTACTTCAACAAAATACAATGCTTTTGCTTTGAGGAGCAACGTCTTCTTCCGGGGGAGCAGATTGACATGCCTGTAAGCGGTTTTTTTCATATTTTTGAATTGATTTTTCAGAAAAACTGTTTTTGACTACTTTATGTTACTGATTCTACTGAATATTTACCAAAATGCAGGTATTCTTCTATATTGATCCCGAGTTTGACACAGATCCTAGAATGGATGGTATCAATAACATAATTTTATCGTATACATTTTTCAAGGTTTCTCAGGAATGAAAGGGGACCTTCTATTGCAGCTTTGCTATTTTCCTAAGATCACCAAAGGGGGTGGCCAGACTTCGGTATTAAAGGAAGATGGCAAACAAATATAATAAATATAAATTTTTGGATATTTAAGGTTTTGTCTTATTTTCTTCATTTTGTAAATTCTTATCTGATTACATATGTTTGTTATTCCATCTTTATGACAAACGAAGGACAATTTTTATTTTTTTTATCACCTAATCAGGGTAGAATAATGCTTCAGTTGTTCTGTCTAAAAATATTTACCCTCAAGTGGATTTCCTGAAACATTTGGGACTAGAATGATGCATTTCATGCAAAAGCAAACATGAGAGCGTTGCCACCTAATTCGGCAAGGTAATGACCCCCATTACAATTAAGGACTCCATTAGGATTAAGTAGATGGCTGCAATCTGGTTAGTTAGACAACTCTTTCCATGTCTGGGAGGGGTTGGGAAGTTGAAATCATATATAGTGTGGCCAATTTTGAATGGCAAATGGCAAATTCTGATTTCTCAATTGACCTATTAAAATAACCGGCTGGATTTGGAGAGCAAAATTTTAAATACAAATTAAATTCTTAATTCCAATTAGGTATTTATATATTATCACCAAATAAAAGGATAGGAATGAGCATTTCTATTCTAAAAGGAACCTAAGACCTTACGTACCTAAAATTAAATTTCTTGCTGGAAAAATAAAAAAAAAAAGTAACAAAAACAAAGATATTGAAGTAAAATATATCTGATTATGGGCAATCAGAGAACAACCCAAATCCACTATAGTTCCAGACTACAATAGCATTGAGCAAAGGGAAGCAATTACTGGCAAATCTCCAACCAAATACCAAATTGCTCCCAGCAAACATTGAGCAAATCTTACTTTTTCCATGTTGATTGTTGTAGTACTTGAACAATGACACTCCGTCCATAATGGAGTTAACAAATTAAGCTTGATCTATTACGATTTGGTTGAGCAGTATACAGAGAGTGGTGGTTTGTCCATCCTGTTCAGTTCAGTTACAGTAGTTGTCTATTCAGTTGTTTCAGTGTAGAGAGAGAGAGAGAAAGAAAGAGGTATATATGTTAAATTCTTTTTGAGGGCTAATCATCTTTTTCCATAAAACTTAAACCAGAAGCATTGAATTGTCATCAGTAGGTTAATTTCCGAATCATGACCTAACTTGTTATATGACATGCCGCTTACCCCATAAATAAGCTGATCAAAGGCTTCCTACTTCTTTGGGTTTTCCCCTAAAAGTAATCAACGCCTGTTTTTATTTTTTTATTTATTTTTATCTCTCTTTGTTAGATAACGGCTTTAATAAGGAATGCTTGAAAGTGGGTGGTTAACAACCTGTGCTCAGATGTTGCACCTTTTTTCCCTTCTGGATCTTGGATTATCTGTAGGAAAGACACCTTACCGCCGACTGCATGCTGCAGTTTGCAACGTTTGTACTGAAGTTGATCAGACAATCCATCCAAGTTGTTTTTGTCATTATTAATGTCGTTTTTTTTTTCTAAGCGTCATTATTAATGCTGTTAATTATACTACTGTCTTCCCTATTATTATTATTATTATTATTATTATTATTATTATTATTATTATTATTATTATTATTATTATTATTGATATAATTGTCAAACCTTACTTTATTTATTTATTTGTTTTGCCTTTATCTTTATTATCTCCATCATTATTATAAATTTCTTGTGTAAGAATTCTAAGGCTACACAAGATATTCTCTGATCTGCATGAAAAAATGTTAAACACAGTTGACTTGCTTCACTCGACTACTCCATGTAAAAATGTTAAACACAGTTGAACTGGAATCTCAAATGTTGTAAAAGTTGCATCATGTCCTTTTAACATATTTTTTTTATGGAATTTTTGACTATCTTATAAACTATCAAACTTAGATGATATCGGTTGCCGGCCAGTCTGCTGAAATCCCAATTAAGCTGTTGAAAAGCCACGACGTTATTAAATTCTTGGTCTATTAATTGGAAGTTAATTCTTTTGATTAGTGAATAGAAACTTGGGATTATGTAGTTAACAGAAGCCAAGAGCTAAGAGGAGATTTGAAGGAACTTATTATGCCATGACAAATATATGAATGAGAGGGAGGTTTAATCAGAAAGTTTGGTGGAAGAGAGGATGAAAATTTATAGCCATGCTGGTGATGTGGCAACAGAAAAGAGGCACTGAAGACAGTTACCAATCTCCAACCTCTAAGCTCCAACCCTTTATATATATTTCTCTTCACTTCAGTTCAGTAGAGATTCAAAACATCCGAGCTTGAAACATGGAGACGACACGCACCAAATCTGCACTAAAGGTTGCATTAATGCTTTTTCTTCTTCTTCTTCTTCTTCTTCTTCTTCTTCCTTATTTATTACTTCTTTTCTTCTTTAACTACAATGTTTATCCTTCATTCATTTTTTTCCCTTTTCTTTGAAAGTTTGTGAAGGCTAGCACACAATCTGCAGTCTCGTGGGGCTCCACTGCTGGAGGAATGGTGAGATGTGGCCCTCCTCCTCAATAGCCTCTTAGAAATCTATCATGCATTACCAAATTACCAAATGAGCTAATTGCCCCCCCTAGAGTCTAGACTTCCTCACTTTGTTTAGTAGTGGAGTTTGAGAACCAACTTCTATTAAAATCTCGCCATCTTGTTCTGAATTGTACAACAGTAGTACAATATTCAAATCTCGCCACCTTGTTCTGAAGGTTACGATAGCCTTAGAATATTAACACAATGATGTTGCTTTTATATTTTTAACTAGTTAAATATTCAGTTGACTTTAGCAGGACAGGGAATGTTAAACTAGATGATGAGTGAGAAGTGCTAAACCACTCAAAAAGTCACTGTCAGAATGGTAAAAGAAGAAATACACGACTACAGGAGCAGGGGATAAAAAGGAATCCAATTAGAAGTTTTCTACTTTAATTAGAGATCTTGGTCAAAATATTAGTTAAAGAAGAATTACGTAGAGATGTGTAAAATAGGAAAAAGAAATTGTTAATTCGTGTAGGCATACTATATTTAATATCCAGTACCATTAATTAAATGCCATGCATTTAAAAATCCCATATTTGAGCTAATTATGCATCACAATGTGGATTTTCTTTATCAAGTATGTCTTCAAATTACCCCGAATGTATACCTAACAAAACCTGAGTCTCATTATTAATTACTGTTTCTTATGGATCTTTTTTCAGTTATTATTTGTAACTTTAGCTATATATGCCATAGATTAGATCTTGGATCCACGAAATTACACTCCCCTCTGTTTTGAAGAGGGAATAAGGTGGTGCCTTTAAATTTATGTAGATTTAAGTATATATGCTTCGTAAGTGGGCCCCTTCATATTGCTTCATGTATCATGTGCTTATTTTTACATGATTGGTGTGGAGGCCAATGTGCATGATTGTCACTAAAGTAGGTAAAATGGAATGTTTTGACAGACAAAAGACGAACTCAAAGACCGGTTCTTTGACAAATCCAAGGTAGTCAACTTCAATATCTTATATATATCATGTTCCTCTCTCTCTCTCTCTCTCTCTCTCTCTCTCAATTGTAAGACAACATGTGCATATCATACTCTAGACTTCTCAAAAGCATTACCCGAAAGAGAACACCAAGCCACAAGGAATCAAACTTCACACCCAAGAAAGAGCCGTCAAACGCGCAATGTTCAACTACGAGGTGAGTTATATATGATGATCTCGCTTAATTATAATTTTGTGTTTGCAGATGCTTATTTTGATCGTTCCAACAAACTGAAGCTCTCATTTTTTCTCAAGCTTTCTTTAAGCCATCGAGTTCATTATGATAAAAATATACATGATGCATGCAGGTAGCAACCAAGTTGTATATCATAGAACAACAGAAAAGACGAGCAGAGAGGTTGCAGAAGGTACCCATATCTTGGAAACATTAATTAATATTCTATATAATATATATATATGTGTGTGTGTGTGTAATTAGAGGCTAAGATCAGCACATGCAGTACGTTCTCTGATGGAGATCTTATATATATATATATATATCTATATATATATATATATATATGCATGTGAAAAAGATGATAGAAGAGGAAGAGATTCGTTTGCTACGGAAGGATATGATTCCAAGAGCTCAATTGATGCCATTTTTCGACAGACCCTTCTTTCCACAAAGGTAAAACGTTGGATCCATGCTCTACTTTTGGGTACCTATGTGATCAGTCCCCTAGCTCACTTCCGGTTTTTTAAGTCGAAGCTGATATTATATATATATATATATATATACACACACACACAATATAGATCAAACAGGCCATTGACGGTTCCTCGAGAGCCAAGCTGTTTCCGCATGATGAACGGCAAGTGTGGAACCCGGATGTTTTGTAGTGGAATCTACAATTTTCAAGGGAGTCATATGGTCTGAAGCCCATCGAATAAAACTAGTACACGGCTGCGGAGGAAGTTTGTTATTAGACGTAGTACTCCTCGATCTGATCATGGTGGTTCATGCATGCTGTACAACGTAGTCGATCAGAGAATCCTTAATTCGGCTGTTGTTATCAGAGATTTTACTCTTCTTTCTTTTTTTATGGCTTTTTCTCTTGTTTTTTCTGGGTGACATTGATAGGAAATTAGGAGAACGAGTCGGCTTTAATTTTTCCTAGAACAAAATAAAGTTCAGTGTTTTTCATGACTTGTATATATATCTGTCTCTCTCTCCCCAGTCTCCACATGCATATGAAGTCGTTGACATGAAAGACACTTCAAGCACATGTGGTGACAAGTGATCCCTATTTGCACCCTCCACCGAAGCTGGTTTTATTCTCTCTCTCCTCAAGCTCCTCTCTCTCTCATCAAAAATTTTTTTTTCTCCTTACCTACTCAGTACTCTCTCTAGTTTGCTTGCAACCGAAATTCAAAATTGGAAATGAAACCGACAAAAACTATCATATATATTAGGATATATATTTGGGTGACGCTGGGGTGGACGGCACCCTAATACATTTACAGCCCCCTCCCTCTCACTTAATTCACTACAAAAATATAATAAAATATAATAAAAAATATTAAAAAATATAATAAAAAATACAATAAAAATAATAAAAATTAAAAAATACAATAAAAAATACAATAAAATAAAAAAATAAAAAAATAAAAAAATATATAATAAAAAACATAATAAAAAATACAATAAAAAATAAAATTAAGATGAATTTTTATAATAAATTCGGCCTCATCCAGCCCGCGTCGGCGCCGGCGGCGGTGGGCGACACTGTCCAGCCCATCAGGACCGGAGGGAGCCGGCGACCCCACCGTACCGGGTTTGAAACGGATTTAAGGCTGCCGGGAGCACACCGGAGATCGCCAGGACTCGGGTTTGAAACGGATTTAAGGCTGTCGGGGGCACACCGGAGATCGTCAGGGCTCGCCGTCGTAGGGGTGGGGTCACCGACTCCCTCTAATCCCGAAGGGTTAGGTGGTATCGCCTACCGCCTCTGAGAACAGCAGAAACTGTAAAATGAGAAAGTTCGGTCGGACCGAACCTCAAGATTTTCCTATATATTAAAGAAATGATCACGTAAAAAAGAAAAATGAGGGGGAGAAGCTACACTCAGTGCACTCCCCCTCACATGAACAGTGCCATGAACAGTGATAGCACTGTTCATATGAGGGAGAGTGCCCTGAGTGTGGCTACTCCCCAACATTGCCCCGTAAAAAATATTAATTACGAAAATTGAATGGTGGCTTACGAAAATTGAATGGTGGCTTAAATGGTGGCTTCAGCGCATTTCGGGACTCGTGGCTTACGAAAATTGAATGGTGGCTTAAATGGTGGCTTCAGCGCATTTCGGGACTCGTGACTTACGAAAATTGAATGGTGGCTTAAATGTAGACTTTTGGATCCAAAAAGAAGATAACTCGGCGTGCCTTTGCATCCATCTTCTCCTATAATATCAGAAATATTTTAACCATCTACTAGAGGAAAAAGGCGACACCCGTCGAAGTTGATCAGTGACTCCAAGTATTGTATCATGCTACTCGTACGTACGTATGTTGATCCGGATTCTAGATTTCTAAATTTAAAATTTTTTTAAATATTTTTTATTAAAAAAATCAGAAAATATTAAAAAATAAATAAAATTTCAAATCTGACTGCGTACAATCTAATCCGAATGAACAAGGCCTAACTGTTCCCAATTAATTAATTGATGGAGCGGTACATGTCAATAGAAAAATTTTACTCATCATCTCCATATAATACCATAAGCTATATATAATTGTTTATTTTATTTTATTTTTTACCTTATTAAATATATAATATATAGATAATGAGTACAAGAGTTCAATTATTTAAAAAAAAAAAAGAATAAAACCAACAAAAAATTAAAATAAATCTAATGTGTGGTGCATAAAAATTATGATGAATAGCAAAATCCTACTTTGTATTTCCAGATGAACCCTAAAAATTAAAATAAAAAGTCGCGTTTATAATATGTTACCAATTAATTAGACATGATCATCTAAAAAAAATTGATCAGATTGCTAGACACCCGCTGAACTGAAGCTACTTCTGGACATTAATGGAGTACTGTTTGTGTGATTTGTAATGGTGAGGAAATATCAATAAAAGTAACAGAGAATCAAAATGAAAAGAGATGAAGAATGGATAACGGCGGACATATAGTGTCACGCTGGACCTTGTTCGATTCCAGATGAAATCCTTACAATTGATTCTCGATAATTTGCCCTAGCTAGGTCACTCTCTGCACTTAACCTCCGGCCTACAGAGCGTATTCCCCTACGTGTCTCTATTACAGAGGCCAACCCATAATAAACTGTAGAAACTTCTGGAAATAAAGACTCAACAAAACGACATTGCAAATAACAAGCAAAGGACCTACGGCAAATGTAAACGACAGAACATTAACAAAATAACAAGTTACAAACGGCAACGTATTGAACTATATATCCTCCAAAACGAAGCGTTTGCCATAACTCCTACACATTAGAATGGCTAAAATGATAAATTCATCTCTTACTTAGCCAATAAACCTTAAAATAGGCCATATTAGACTATTATTAATGGTCTAGCCATTACTAAATCTAAATTAAAATCTAAATTAAAAGCTAAATTCATTCTATTGGCTATAATGCATATAGTTTAGCTAAGTAGTCTACATTAGTCTAGCTATTTTAAAAATTTTTGCAAATACACTTAATATATTAAATATTAATTTTAGTAAACAATAATTTTTTTTTTTTAATAATTTCTTCTCTCAACCTAATTATTCAAAAATATATTTTGCCAACCATTTTACTACATTTCCTTCTTATTTTGGGACACCATATTAATTTAACAAGTTTTATTAAATGATAAAACTTGGTGGCATTAATGAAACAATATTGTTTCATTAAGAATTTATGTTCTACTTATCAGAAAAACAGATGACCAAATGAATTGAAAGATATGCCTTTGTTTCAATTGTTAAACATTAACTTAACAACTCCACCATGTCTATGATATTTCATTTTAACATGTTGATACACATTTTATAGTAATTAATGAGCTGCACAGATTTAATTGAATCAAAGGCACAACAAATATTATTAGATAAACAAAATAAACTTTTACATATCCAATTCATAAACTACATGTCCATTCCATAAAATAATCTATAAAATCTTACATAATTCAGAATCAATACTGTCCAAACCATAAACTTTTGCATAACAAATCTATGAATATTATTAAGCCACTTGTATTATAAATATACTTTCTGCCACATGCTTACTTGGAAAGTAAATGAAACAAACAAAACAATCAAGGCAATTTTTTAGCAAAGTAATCCTTCCACAGAGCTAGTGAAAAAATTATTGTTTTAAAAAGTGAGAGAGAGATAAGACCCTTCCACATCTTCAGTCACTATATGAGAAAGACAAGAAAAGAAAGAAAGAAAGAGTGAGAGAGAGAGTGTGTGTGTGAGAGAGAGAGAGAGAGAGAGAGAGTGATGATGATGATGATAGCAAAGCTCAAAATGAAAATCAATGTAACCACTCCATAAATTGAGTTTTCCATCATTGGGTAAATGCAGATGCCTTCACATATAAAAAAGAGTACTGGGGCTACTTAAGGTTCAATTGCACTTATAAAAAAAGGTTCAATTACTGCAAAGATGCAAATAACAGCATCACCAACCCAACAATATATTCTCATATATTAATCAATTACCATGATGTAAATATTTTTCGCTTGAAATACAACAAAAACAAACTATGTTCTGAATTGTATCTATTAACATAGTGATTAAAAATCCCCTCAGTTTGGTTGACAGCCAACTCTACTTGGAAACCAAGTTTGACTATGGATTATTTTGGAATCTTTCTTTCTGGGTTATAGAACTTCAACAACAACTTAAGTTTATAGTGGATCAAGTATTCTCATCATCATATAAATTTGAGAGACACCAGTTCTGATATAAAGCTATGTAATAAGTAAAAAGCTATTTCTTTTCTTGGATAATAATTAGCAATCTAAGCAACTTAATTTTACAGTGGACCAAGCATTATTATCATCATACAAATTAACAAAGTGCAAGTAATTCCTCTGCAACAAGCGCTAAAGTGGTTGCATTGGGTGTTCTTTGCACACCCAAACAACAAAAATACTACACTGTCATGACATTGCACTCTCTAATCAGCAGAACAAAAAATAAAATCAGCAAAAATATATCATAGATTTGAACAAGCCTAATTGAGTTTTAATTGAAAACCAATTTAGAATTTTTGATTAAAAAAAAACAACATGGGTTTTTCACAACCCAATATATGAACTGAATTCAACAGTGCCCACGATTGTACTCTATGAAACAAGCTGAAAACAATTCGATGCAAACAATTGCAAACAAATCAACTTTTTAGGGAAACCAATTAAAATCTCTAAAGATCCAAAGGCAAGAATTTTATTTAAAGTAACGACTAAACAATATTCAACCTCTGATTGCCAATAAATGTTGAGAGAGAGAGAGAGAGAGAGAGATGACTTAAATCTTCTGCAATTGATAGACAAATACATATATAAAACAATACTTCAACCATGATCGAGGCTCCCAAACAGATAATGAAGTTTATCTAAATACTTACCTATGTAGAGAATCCTCACATAGAGATTTGCATTACAATTCAGCAGAAAATAATAGCTAGAGTCGAGCTTGTAGAGAGAGTCTTAACTGTTGATCGTCAGTATAAAGAACTTCACAATCCAAACATCAAAAGCAACTACCCAATTTTCAAAGATTTCCCCACAAATCATATCATTTTAATACAATATAATTTATTGAGACAAAAAACGTAGCCTAATCTCTAGTTGGAAGGGAAAAAAGTCCCTAATAACAATAGATGAGGCATGAGATTAAGAAACCCCAAATTAAAGCAAGCTCTTTCAAAACAAACCACCATAATCAATGAACACTTAGAGAAAGACAGCTCGAAGGTTGAAAATAAAATCAACACCGTCGAATTGCATGCTGGGTGAGACCAAAGTAAGAGTGAGAAGAAATTTTGAGAGGAAATGTGATATCTTCGTAAGAAGGAAATGAGTGCAATACCGAGAGGAAATTTCGAGGGAAAGGGGAATAGGGCTTCGCGCGAAAGAGAGAAATGATAAAATATTAAGATGAAGGTGGAATAGTAGCTGGCTATGTTTGAAGAGGCCACTCGAATTACTGTAGCATAACTTAGATAGTCAACTCAATGTTGGATGTTTTTGACACTTAAATCCATAATTTGGCTTTGCAATGGACTATACCCAGTCCATCGCTAATACTTTTAGTAATTTAGGCCATATTGGATTGACTAAAGTCCAAAAATATTGGACTTTGTTACGATCACTAAGATTTTATTCATCTTTAGCAATTACTTTATATTAACTAAATATTTATTTTATTAATTTCTTCTCTCTTATTCATGCAAATGTATATTTTATTAATTTCTTTATATTCATGCAAATGTTTATTTTAAAAAGTTTTTTAATTTTTAATTAGTAATTTAATTTAAATAGGATATAATTACTAATTGATTTTTCTAACCCATAATTTAATTAGAATATGATTATTAATTAACATATAATAGTAGAATAGTAAAATATTATAAAATAAAATAAATTAATAATTACAAAAAATTAAGTATTTTTTAAATTATTTAATTACTTATTATTATATAATAAATAAATGAATAATTTAACATAAAAATTTGATGTGAATATTCAAAATTAAATTATTTTATTATTATATAATGAGAAAAATAATTATTTTAATATAAAGACTTATATAAATATAATAGTCAAAAGTTAAATTTTTTTTACATTAACTAAAATTATCTTTTAATTTTAAACAACCTCCTGTTTTCGCTCCCTTCGAGAGGCTTCCACTCCAGAGCCTTGAGATGCTTATTAGACCTGAACATTTGGGACGTCCATGGCGAGTGGGCTTAACCACTGTTTTTCACTCATCAGTTAACGGGCCTCACTTTCTTATTTTCGTCGTAGATCCGCGCCCTCCGGCTCCGGCCCTTTTCCTCTTCGTTCTAAAAACAAGGGAATTACAGACCAAAGTCAAACCCCACACCCAAAAAAATGAGAACCGGAATTTTCAAGTTTCCCGCGAAGGCGAAGACCCGTTTTTACCTCGTAGCATGCGCTGGTGCAGGCACGGCAACCGCCGTTTCCTTGCATACCTTTAACCCTAATTCCCCCACACTTTCCTACGATTCCGTCCTCCGTTCCTCCATTTTTCCCGAGAAAATGCTGACGGTATTTCATGGCGTCATTCGCTCTTCTCGTGCAATCTACACCGTCCGTCCCATCCTTCTCTCTCGGTTTTATTCTGCAATTCCTTTTCTTCCCCGTACTTTATTGACCGCCTTATAATGTCGTGTTTCTCTTTTTCTTGAAAACAACCTGTGTTGCAGATTGCTTGCACTGTTGTCGATTACAAATATTCTTTACATGGGCTTCCAGTAGACTCTCACGAATACCTTAAAAAATTAAGTGAGGTGTTTTTCTCTCTCTCTCTCTCTGATCTTTCTCTTCTCGCGTGTTCACAAATTGGATTATTGAGTAGGTACTTTTTATTTTTCTGATGTGTGATTATTAAATATAAAGAAATTAAGTCGCGGCTATGTAATTATATGCGGAAACTTGCTTGGTCGCTTGTTACTCTCGGAGCTTACGCGTAGAGATATTTCAGTTAGTACCCTAGAGATTCACTTTCTGGAGAGAGAGAGAATGGGGCGAGGGGGAAGAGGAAATAAACAAAGGCTCAAGTCGCGGGAAATAAACACTCATGATTCAATTGAAGCATCTTTCCCCAAGTCAACTGGATGAAGGAATCGATCTGTTTTTCATTGTATTTCATGGAACTCTTGGGGTTTTTTATGGGTCCCTTTTCTTTTAGGGGTCTCTCTTTCATACTTCCTGTATCTTAGGGATCGTGTGCATTTTCTTTTATTTTCTTCAATTATATACTTAAGAAAGGCCAAACTGTATGAAATGAGAAGTTTCATATGCTTGAAATTGCTATGGCAATAATGATTTCCTTTGGCCATGACATGCCCGTTTCCCTTACCTCATGATTAAAATAAAAATAAAAATGCATTCATGGATTCTATTTTTTATAAAGGTAAAAGACAGACTATTGAAATATACGCAACAGGGATTCTTTGGTTTCCGATTCAAGTAAGTAACTTAAATTAAAAAGTGTTGCTTGGTTTATAGAATTTGGTCAAAAGCATCTTACTATAATGTAAGAAAGGGTAATTCTCAAGATATCAACATTTATCGTTATCATACATATATCGGCCTACATGAACTGAGTACATTCTCTAGAAGTTAGAATATCCCTATGAAGAAAAAGTTCCGCAATTTTACTGTGAAAAAACAAGTATCCTAACTTGAATGAAACTAAGAAACTATATCAGTGGGTTTTAGTTCTATTGAGAATTTGATCTTAGTTCTTACAATTGGATTTAGGCCCACTCACGCTCGGCCAAGAGAATTCAGTATCTATGTGAAGCAAATAAAGGATTCTATGTCAAAGCTGGTCAGTTTGTAGCTTCTCTCCGGCAGGTTCCAAAAGAGTACTCATCAACTCTTTCTTCATTACAGGATCAGGTCTGAACTATAAGATATATATATATATATATATATATATTTGCTTTTCTTCTTTAAGAATTGGATAGTTGAGCAGGCAGGGATGCATTTAAATGGTTCTTATGCTAATTTTGTGGTCACTAATGTCTTAGACAGCGCCTTGTAATTTCAAAGCTATAAAAAAAGTACTGATCAGCAATCTGGGACAGGATTTGTCTGAGATGTAAGTCGTTCTTCATTTATTGAAGTGTTGATTTCTAAGTCAATTCATATGTGATGATGACCAAGTTGTACCTCTGTTGTGTTTTATAATATTACCAATTTCATTGTTGTCTAGTCTGGGTATAACCCTTTACTTTATGCAGATGGTTGGGTTTTGTGTCCTAGAAAACTCTGTTCTGAACAACAACTTGTTTTATGAATGAAAAATATAATTACTGCCTTTATCAATGCATGTTATATATGGATAGACTTTTAATTTTTAGCTGGTGGTTTCTCTTGGACAATGTCTTCATCAATTATGCTCAGGCAGTATCCACCCTTGATTGGTAGTATTTTATTATTTCTTCTTTGGTTGTGTGTGTGCAGTGTGTTTTTTTTTTTTTTTTTGTGGGGTGGGGGGGGGGGGGGGGTTGCAGACGTTGGGGCAACAGTTTGATTTCTGAAAGTTATAGTGGTGTTACTTTTATTGAAGGCATCTTTCAACCCACAAATAGTAGAAGTATGGAAGATGGTACAATCTGTCTTGTTGTGGTGCATTGTGGAGGGCATGAAATGATAGACATTTTGAGAATTGCATGTGGATGCTGGAGGAGCTACTCTGTTCCTTTGGGCGGCTTCTATAGATCTTAGTGGGTTAAGTTTCATGATTTTCTTATCTCTTTCTCTATCCTAACTAGGTGCAACTCCTGTATACTTGGGCTACACCCTTTACGTATAATAATAAAATCTTTGATTACATAAAAAAAATTGAAAGCATGTCTCTTAGTTGTGTCTTCTCTTTCTTTCTTTTTCTAAATGAATTTGAAAAGATCTTCATGTTCTTGGTAAATTTTTCTTCCCTGTGACACCTTTGTGAGATCTTATCCTTTACCTTTCTATAATAAGAAAATATAATTATGTATAATTTCTTCATCATTTTTTTTTAAGAAAATTTTAAACAGCAGCCAGTTTTATTTTCTACACTACACACCAGTTTAATTTTGTCCATGTCACAGTTCAGCTAATCCAGAACACTAGGCCTCGTTTGTTTTCTCAGATGAGCTGAATTAAGTTGAGATTAAAGTTAAAAGTTGAAAAAAATATTGTTAAAATATATTTTTTTAATATTATTTTATTTCGGGATCGAAAAAGTTGAATTGTTTATTTTATTTTGTATGAAAATTTGGAAAAGTTATAATAATTACGTCAGATGAGTTAAGAGGAGTTGTGAAAACAAACGAAGCCTAACAGAACCGCAAGCCAGTCATTTTTCTCCCACATCTCTCTCCTCCCTCTGATCCTCTCTCATCTCGGCTTCAACGAGCTCGCCACTGTCACACCCTCTCCCTACCACACCGCCTACACAGCCCAATCAAGTCCATACACTCTCTTCGCTCCCTCTGATTCTTACATGTCTTGCTCGGTCCCCTGCCACCTCTAAGAACACATTGTTTCTGGCCTCACTGTCAACTAGCTCCGGAAGCTTAGCTTTCAGTACCAGGATTGAGACATTGAGCTCAGGCCGATGCATCACCATCACCTCCAAAAGGTCCAAGAACGGTTTCTACCAATGTTTTTTTCTCTTAGTTTTGTTTCGTTGTTGAAAAAAACTGAGAGAAACAGTGTACTACATGGTTTCTTGTTTAGCTACTTAGAAATTAGGAAAAAAATTAAATGCTGGTATTAGTTTTTTTTTTTTCTCAGCAGTATCAGGTAAAGTTCAATGTTTGTGAAAAGCCCAACTGTTTCTAGACTTTTGTTTGATTGATGAGAAAAATTGAGAGAGTGTACTACACGGTTTCTTGTGCACCAGGGGGGATCAGACTAGGGGAGAAGATTTTCCCATGCATTTTGCATTAAAAAAGAAAGAAAGAAAAAGTGATACTGAGAATCTGTACGGGTGTGCCGGGTAGCTGCTGCCGTATGGACTTGCAATTTTTTTTACCTCCCTGTCTATTTCCTCCATGGTACTCACTTTCTTCTTCAATGCATTGCTTTTGCCTGTTTCCAAGATGGTTATCAACCTACTCTCCCCCCCCCCCCCCCCCCCCCCTCCCCCCCCCAACAAAAAAAAAAAAAGGAAAAATTGTAAAAAGTAAATTTGTACATTTATACTTCAGATTTTTGTCGCTTGATGAACAGCCAATAGCCGCTGCATCAATTGCTCAAGTGCACCATGGGACATTGAAAGATCAGCAAGAAGTTGCAATTAAGGTTTGTCAGAAAAGTAATGTCAATCTAAGTAATTCTACTTTTTAATTTTTTTTTTAAGTAATTCTGATATGATTTTAATTTTCCTATTAAAAAAAAATTTTAATCTTACTATTAAAAAACTCATTGAATTAATGGGTAGCTTTTCAGTATATTCCATCATGATCATGCTAGATGTCTTTGTCTTGTAAGAGCATGCGGACAACTTTTTCCTAGGAGGGATGGTTTGGACACAATCCCACCTTATTAGTGTTTTTGCAAGAAGTGATAGTGCATGCACATGTGATAGTGCATGGAGAGAGAGAGAGAGAGAGAGAGAGAGAGAAGAGAGAGAGAGAGAGAGAGAGAAGGGATCGTGCATGAAAGACATCAATGGTAGGGGTCTTGCTTTTGTAATATGAAGAATATATACATATCTAACTATCTATATATCCGCTTGTCCACATGTGTGCGCATGTATATCTACATATACTTATCTATATATATATATATATATACAACTTACAAAAAACATGTATTGGGATCTTGCTTTTGGTCTCCACTTCAACTGCCATCCACATTCAGTTTTATTCAAGATAATGTTCAGTAATCATACTAAGGGGCTTTGTGAGTTGCACCTAAGATACTGCCTTGATTACTGGCTAATGTTGAAAAGTAACTGTTGAGTGAGTAATCTTCCTGTATACTGGGATAATCTCCCTTCTTGGTTAAAATTTATCGTAGTTATAAAGAATGTTGAAAGCAACTGACTCGAATCATAACAGTATGCATTGTCATTCCATTTGTCTATGAATATCAGTACGTCCTTAATGGTCATACTCCTAGTATGAATGGTAAGTAGTACTTGTCAACTTGATGATGAAATGATTTTCTTCTTTGGATTATAGGTGCAATACCCTGGGTTAGAAAACCAGATGAAGTTGGACACAAGTATTATGTCTTTCCTTTCGAAATGCACTGAATGGGTACACACTGAATTTCTTGACACTATGATTTATATTTGCTTCATAATTCAATGATTCCTTTTTATGGTACAAATATTCTTCGTTTTTGGGCTAAGGCTGTTGTAATGACTGGTGATGATAGTTTTTCTAGTTTTTTTTTTTCTCTCTTTAGTTGCTGCATGTAGGTATTTTCTCTTGTATGCTTCCTGAATATTTGGGCTATGCCTATTTTATCAATAAAACTCTTATTAACAATAAAAAAAAAATAGTACAAAATATTCAAATTATCCACTATTCCAATCATTTTGCAGATGTGCATGAACTAGAACTCAGTTCTTCTGATGTGATGTTTAAGCTTTTTTTTTTTTTTCTATCTGATGCGTTCATGGCATTGCAACTCTCAAATTATCTATACTGGTCTTTAAGTCAAATACTGTTGTTTGCAATTGGATCAAGCGTGGTCATGGTTCGTATATGCTTCACGATATGCAACAAAGGACAGCCATGTACTTGGATCATTGACAAAAGATTTGGTTTGTGCAAATAACCCTCTCCTCTAATTCAAGGAAGCCTCAGTTTCAAGTATGTAGCTTCAGCTACTGCAGTCCCTTTCTTCCTTTAGAGCTAGAGGAAGTCATATCTTATACTAATCTTGAATAAGATCACTCTTCCATTAGAGTCCATCATTGGGTTTTTGGTTAGGAGAATCCTGGATTTCCATAAAACTACACTTTCTGGAATCCTTACATTATGAGAATCAAATATCTGAGAACGTAAGACTTCAGTGTCTGGTTTACAATGACAAAACCTACATGTCCCATCTGTGTGGCAATCATGTTGGAATGAAGTCTATGAATTTGACATTGCCAGAAGTTTGAGTAAAAATCGCAAACCAATTAAGAGAATCATGACAAAGTCCTAGAAAGCAATGGGAATCCCACCAGGATTCCATGAATGATGTGGCGCCTTTCTGACTGGCTTCTGCTTTAAAAAAAAAAAATGTAGCATTTCTAGCTTTATTTTTTTCTTTGTTTTGTGGTCTTTTTTTTTTGTTTTGGGGTGGGGGGGGGGGGGGGGTGCTGAGAATCTGTCAAGGATCTCTTTTCTTTAATGTCCATTTTCTTTCTTTTTTTCTTCTTCCTGTTGTTATCATTTTATTCTTCTAGGTCCCATGTTTTTCATTTGCTTTATCAGGTTTTTCTTTTCATTCTCTCCTTCCACAGTTTTTCCCTGAGTACAGGTTTGAGTGGCTAGTATCAGAATTTGTGGAGACTATTTCTTTAGAACTTGGTGAGTCCTAGAATGGCTTCGCTAATTGTACTTGTATTGATTCTTGTTGAGTAGAAGATTGAGTTCCAGTAGTTCTTTCATCACTACCATCAACTATTTTCTTCTTTTTTATTTTGCATTTCGTTTTAAGAAACATGGATAGATTGTTGAGGAGGTATAAATATATATAACCCCAAGGGGTTGGCCCAAGTGGTGAAGGCATTGATCTTGGGGTATCACTACCTTCAAGGTCCAAGTCTCAACACCTCATGGGTGCAAACAATCCTTTGGGGCCACACTCCCTTGTGAAAAGTCAGTGAATTAACCAGTTTCGCGTAGGAAAACATCCGAGGTTGTTGTGTGTGGGACTGGGGTTTACTTTGCAGGGGTAGATTTGAAAGGTCTTGCCTTAGAGAGGTTCCTCGATATTAAAAAAAAAGTATAAAAAATGAAAAAAGTTACAAAACCTCCCCAACCTCCACACACCATACTTTTTTAGTTTTTACTATTTCTTTCTTTTATTAAATATTTGATATATGAATAATGAAGAGAAAAAATCAATTAATTTAAAAAGAATAAACTCAAAAATAAATTTTAGAAAATTTTTAAAAAATTAAACATATTTGGTGTGTGGAGGTTGGGGAGGTTGTGTAACATGGCTCATAAAAAATATGAAAATTACCTCAAAATTCATCCACTATAAGTGACTGTTTCTAATAAAGGGATGTTTTTTCAGTCTTTTCAAATAATTAATTATTTAAGTCCCAATTGACCAAGATATTGGTTACATATGCCTCATCAATGCTAAAGTTCTTACAGGCTTTTGGGTTACCTCTGTTATCAGAAAAAAAATGTCAACTCTTTTGGAGGATTGCTGCCCTAACATAAAATCCATGTAGTATCATCACTAGCACATCCTAGTCTTTTAGTTTATTAATAGGGGATCCAAGATTGTTAATGATCACATTTAGTTTTTGAGCACAAACTTTTATTATTCTCTCACATTAGTATTTTTGGTCTCTTATAAAAAAAAAAAAAAATAGTTTTTTTGGTCTAATAAATGTGACACAACCTTTTATCATTTTAGTGATGGAAACATATGTGCTTGTTTTACATCTTTTCAAATACTGTCATTTTATTTTTTAGAAATTGTATTCTCAATATCTTCTCATTACTAGTAATCAATTGTGTAAAAACCCATCTATTTGGGATGGTGTAGTAGAGATGGTGGAAAAAAATTAGCAAGATGAAAGCGTCTTTATCTCTCAAAGGATGGGAGATTAACTCTCATCAAAAGTACTATTTCCAACCTCCCTACCTATTATTTCTCTCTTTTTCTGTTACCAGTGGGGGTGGCAAACCGAATTGAAAAACTTTTGAGAGAGTTTTTGTGGGGAGGCATAGGAGAAGAACAGAAATTTCATCTAGTGGGGTGGACAAAAATATGTAGCCCAAAGGAGGTGGGTGGTTTGGGGATGCGTAATTTAATCCATTTTAACAAAGCACTTTTAGGGAAGTGGTTGTGGAGATTGGTTGTAGTGGGGAAGTATGAATGTGATTGGGGATGTTGGAGCTTTAAGAAGGGTCGGGGACATGGGTAAGCCTTTGGAAGTTTATTTGGAAGGGGTGGAAAGTGTTTGCAACACATGTAACTTTTGAGGTTGGCGATGGTACAATAATTAGTTTTTGGTTGGATAAATGGTATGGAGAAAGAGCCCTATCTGCTGCCTTTCCAAGAGTTTTCAGTGTAGTGAAAAATAAACATGTTGCAGTTTCCAATGTGTTGTGTCGTGATAATGGCACCTTGTGTTGGAACTTGACTTTTTCTAGAAATGTTCAGGATTGAGAAGTGGATGAGATAACAGATTTCTACAGTTTCATCTACTCTAGACAGTTGGGAGGAAATGGGAGGGATAAAATGCTGTGGACAAACTCCGGAAACAAGAAATTTTCTGTCAAGTCATTCTACAAGACATTGCAAGACCACTAGCCGGTTGTTTTTCTTTGGAAGGCCATATGGAAAGCTCCAGTACCACCTAAAGTCGCTTTGTTCGCTTGGACAATGGCTCTAGGTAATATTTTGATGACTAACAACTTAAGAAAAAGAGGTGTGATTGTCATGGAGTGGTACTATTTTTGTAAGAAAAATAGGGAGTTGATCTACCATATTTTTCTGCATTGTGAAGTGGCAAAAGAGCTATGGGATGGATTACTTAGGAGGGCTGGTTTGTATTGGGTTATGCCTAAGAGTGTTGTGGATCTACTTGCATGCTGGAATAGGTATAATCAATGCGCTCAGCTGGCTGCGACATGGAGAATGATCCCTCTGTCTTTATGGTGTCTATGGATAGAAAGAAATGAGAGATGCTTCAACAACAAAGAAGGAAGTGGAGGAAATCTGGAACTTTTTTGTATTTTCTTTGGTTCAATGGTATTCTGCTATTGTACTAAAGAGAGGGAATATTCTTGAGCTTTTGAGTTCTTTTCAGCTTGCTAGAGTGTGACTAGGTGTCTCTTTTTGCCTAGTTGCATCCATTCAATAAAGATTATTACTTATAAAAAAAAAAAACTCATCTATATAAACATCGACACTTCTGATCATTGTTGTAGTCATTATATAAGATTATTTCAAGAGTAATTGTTTTTCCCTCTTTTTATTGCTCTTCAGACTTCATTCAGGAAGCAAGAAATTCAGAGAGAACTGCCAAAAACTTCGAAAGGCAATGACATGGTCCAGGTTCCTCGTATATTTTGGGTATGATTATCTTTTCCTCATTTTCTATTATGCAGTTGTCTGCCTTACTATAAATTCACGAGTTTGATGATAAACATATTGAAATGTTTTGTCAATCTGACTATCATATAAATGGAATTCAGGAGTTAACAAGAAAACAGGTTCTGACAATGGAGTTTTGTAGGGGTCGCAAGGTAAGATACTTATGATATTTTGAAACACACACACACACTCTCTCTCTCACCCTTTTTGTCCTACTTAGACTGACTTAATATTATTATTATTTCTCCCACATTTCCATATGTATAAAATTATGATTCTTCTTTATGAGTTGACCATTTCTTAAAAAGGGTAATGAAAGGTATAACTCGTATTCATCTTTATGTGCTATTAACTGGAAGTTCCTTAGATTTCAGGTTGATGACGTGGAATTTCTTAAAGAAATGGGAATCAATCTGACAAAGGTTGTTTTTCTAACACAGCTACAGGTCATATCTTTGTAATGTTTTTCTTCAATTGCGATGGTATATGTTCTAGAGCCACAAATGACCTGTGCCTAGCCAAATTTCTGGTTGCCCCAGCTTGGCTTGGGGAGATTATAGATGTTTGAGCTTTGGCACAGCTCAACGTGAGAAAAGAATATAAGTTTTAGCATGGTACTGATGTTTGACAATTAAGATCAGTTTGCCTCTGTTCTCTGTTCCTAGAAGTTTGTTTATGGGTTTGAAGGGCACCCCTGTTTCAGACATGTTTCAGACGCCTCTTTATTTTTTATTTTATTTTTTTATAACTATTTATGTTTTAAAAATGTATTTGTTATCTTGAAGTTGGAAGACAAACCCACGCATGATCCTCTACCGTTACTAATCTGCAATTCAGTGAAAGTGAGGACAGACTCCAGACCTTACATTACCTTGTCAACGTGGGACTCCAAGCAGCTTTTTCTAATGCTTTTAACCATGAGATAACACTTTCTTGAAAGAATTATTTTTATTGAGATTATGTGCATGCAGTTAAGTTTTTCCTCTTACCAATACATAGAGCTTGGTTGTAAGACCGTATCAACTTGACTCACAAGCCTAACAAGTTGAGCTCACTATTCTCTGGAATTTGCTCACTTTGTCAAGTGAGACTGGAAAGTGGACCCGGGCTTAGTTTGCTGCCAAAATACCATCAAGTAATGCTAAGCACAAGCTACTTGCTAGCAGATTCTATCATTTTGGCCATATGAAATACCATTTTCGTAGTGACTATGCAAAACCTACATCCAGGCATGATGCTGAGAAAATTACTTTTGTTACGAAACATTGGCTGATTGGTGAATGCTCATGTGTATGTGTTGTCTATAACTTTCGTTGAATCTGAGAGGCCCTCCATAGCTCTTATTTGAGTGGTTATGCAGACTTTTTGCCAGCTAAACCATTGGATAAGTCAAATCATTAACCTTTTGTAGGTTGCAAAAGCACTGGTGGAAGTATACGCTGAAATGATATTTATCCATGGTTTTGTACATGGAGATCCCCACCCGGGTAATATATTAGTTTCTCCTGAAGGCCGGTATGGGTTTTCTTTGGGTATGTTCTGATTGATAATAAAGTATGCCTTGATTTCCATCTGGGAAGTAGAAATGTTGTATACGAGAGATCTCTTACCTTTTTCTCTGTCATAAATCAACTTTGCAGTTCTTTTAGATCATGGAATCTACAAACAACTCGACGAAGGATTTAGATTGGACTACTGTGAGCTTTGGAAGGCTTTAATTCTTCTTGACTCCAAAAAAATACAACAACTAGGGGAGCATTTTGGTGTTGGAAAGTACGCTAGGTACTTTCCTCTCATTTTCACTGGAAGAACTATTGACAGGTGATTGCCATTTTCCTTTTAGTTGATTTCTAACAGAGTGTTATTAGTCAATCACAGCCTTGGAAAAAGATAGATAGTGCGTCTTGTTACATACATGCACCTCGCATAATGATTTATGATTCTTTGCAATGTGTAAATCTCATAAATTATTGAAACAAAAACAACTAACAATGGAGGAGGTTAGGCTGCAACCTTGGCGTTGTTTAAATACTTCTGATAGTATAATCGCATGATGACTAGAATGTTAGCGTAATTTATTACATCTTTGAACAATATTAAGCATGTCTACGATGGAAAAGTTTTAATCTGATATACAAAGTTTGTGGTGACTAACAAGGTGTGTGCCTCGTACAAAAAAGAAAAAAATTAAAAATGTTGCCTTTCAATTTATCTGCTTGTGTTTGATGATCATCATTTTTAATATAAAGAATGTGTAAACCCTTAACAAATTACAACTAAAAAACAATTATTACAAAAAAATTCATAATGAAACCTCCTAAATCTGTAATCAAAGAGTTTCCTTTAAGTTCTGTAACGTTAAATATACAATTTTCTCTCCTGCCAAATTGTCCATGTAAACACCACAGAATTGCATTCCATATCAAATAACTTTTACTACAAAAATTCCATTGTAGTCCTGGGCATTATCCCAGTTGCACCTTAAATTGTTTTGAGACTAAGAATCATAATTGATGCTTTTTTTTATGAGAACCATAATTGATGCTACAGCACAATACAGAAGGAAACAGTACACACTTTCGCCATTTCTTTTTACATGCAACACCAGTTCTCCATGATTGCCCCTTTCTAAAGGTCATCAATTGTTGTGGCTCTAAAGGATTTGTGCTTTGCGTCCTCTTTTTCTTCTGATATACACATACAGATATACATATATATATATATATATATATATATTTCTCTCTTTGCTTCTCTATATGTAGATTGGTGGATATGAACTCATAGGCCTATCTACTTTCTTTACATAGAAATTCTTGAATTTCAAGTTGGTCCTGTTAGTGACTTCTTGGAAGCTACCATAAGGATTTTCCTTAAATGCAGCAATTTCCATTTTTATGTTCTTCTTTTTCTTTCCCTTGCTTCCTTTCTTTCTACTATATGGAATTTTGCTTGATAGACCCAAGCACTTTAGAACTTCTCTAGTCAACCACATTCTTTGTTACTGAATATTTCATTCATCCTTTATTTCCTTTATAATATCTACAACAGCATCTCATGTAACTCGTCATGTGATTGATAGTAAATCACCCCTCGGGAGGGGAATGTCTAGCGACGAGAAAAGGAATTTAAAGCAGGAGTTGAGGTCTCTGCAGATGGAGGACATATCTTCATTTATGGAATCTTTGCCTCCTGAGTTCTTAATTATTTTGCGAACAGAGTAAGTAGAGCTAAGTTTCCACTACACAAGATGCTAACTAATTTCCAGAGAAGGGTGTAATGTAAGAGAAATAATGAAAAAAAAATAAAAAGGAATAATGCTGAATGAAAGTTTCACATTCTTTGCTCATTCTGTTTCTTTCAGTGGGTTATTGAGGTCTATCCTTCGTAAGTTGGGTGCTTCTCAACGGGTTAGGTTGCTAACCTATGCCAAATATGCATTATATGGTCTTTCTCCGAGGTTGAATCTTCAATCTGGTAAACAAGCAAAATGCACAATCTTAATCTTGTTTGGTACTGATTGACCTAAAGTTCCCAATAGCATTACTCTCTTTATGGCAGACAGATTCTCTCTTATTTATGTTCATTTTTCTTTGTGCTTCAGATTTTCCTATAAAAGCTGTATTATCCAGGTTGAAGACGAACATTAGTTATCTTCATTTAAGGCTTGTTCTCGGTAAGTTTGCGCTTTTATGTACTATTTATTTGATGTCCGTCCAATCATAACAGCTGCATTGACTTCGGAATTGATCAATTTTTAGAAGTATTGGAGCTGCTTTCTTGGATGGGGAAGATCAGGCGCCCACTGTACGCCTTAACTGAAAGGTTTGTTGGTGGAATAAGGAGTATCCTAACGCTGTCTTTGAGTAATTAAAATCCATCCATTTCCTCGTGTAAGTTTATTATGATGTTCTCTTAATTCTTTAGTTCTTTCTATTTGGGCCCCGCACTCAATCTTAAAAGGAGCTTTAGGGGAACATCTCCATTTGAGGGTACTCTGAAGCACTTGCCAATCTTGTTTTTCCTTTGGCTGATTGGCATTTAAACTCTTTTGATTAGAAGTATTCAACTGGATCCGGATATCTGACCATAACTGGATCTGGACCGAATTATAAAAACCAAACAGGTTATCTGCCTGGATTTAATAAACGGATTTAATACAAATATCCGGATTATAACTAGATATCCGGAATTTTTATATTTTGTTTATTAAAATCCGGATATCCAATTTTTTTTAATTTTCTTTTTTAAAAAATAAGACTTAAAACTTAAAGAAATATTTATTAGTATTAAAAAAAACACCGGAAGGGAAACAAACCCAGAAATTCATGAATACAATTCATTCAATTTTTTCAATCAAAGGTAACCCAGAAAAAAAAAAAAAATGGCAGCCTGGCAATCGAAGGTGTCGTTGCCTCTGATTTTGGCATTTACCCCAAGGGATGAGGTTGAGATTGACGGCGGAGATTAAGTGGGTTTTGAAGAGCTTGACCAGGACGTAAATGATGATGAAGTTAGCACTATAGGATATCAATAATAAAATCTGGTTTCTTTAAAAAAATAATTTAAAGTTTACACACTTAATAAAAAAACCGCAGCACCTAGAGAGATTAATAGCAAGAAAAGAAAAACAAAAACAAAATCAAACTAGACCCAGATTCAAAGTTAGAGAGCCATACATCGAGGGGCAATTTTTTCTCCAATCAAAATGGACGTTGGCAGCTCATAATAGAGTGACGTTAGGGACTGGTCGGATTGTTCTAGCGTCAAAAGCAGTCTAATAATAATTGGGTTGTTTTTTGACAATAAACATAATAAAATATAAAATACAATACAATAAAAAATATAATAAAAAACACAATAAAAAATAAAAAACAAAATAAAAAAATAAAATATGAAGATGAATTTTAAGGAGACTCGACCCTCAGCCGAACGGAGCTGCTGGAGGCGGGGGTGGGCGACACTGCCGGTACCATCAGGACCGGCGGGCTACAACGAGTCCATCCCTGCAACGGCGACCCACGGTGATATCTGACGAAGTCTCAGGGGTGTCGCCCACCGTCGCCCCTAGTGGCGGGTTGCTTTTAATGGGGGGGTTAGCCTGATCGACCCCTAGCTTTTTCCTTCATGATATGAGTTAGGGTTTTTGGTGAGAGAGAGAGAGTGTTGTTGGAAAAACTATGAAAAAAGACTCGCTTGCCTTGCCGACATGAGGAATTACAATTTACTTGAGATTTGACATCATTTCGTACAATTGAATTGATTATGTACTTGGTGTCCATCTGAATCTTCACCTTCATTACCATCTTGACCTTCACTTTGGTGTCCATCTGAATCTTCATCGGGAGGTTATTCTGCCTTGTTCTTCTTCTCGCGGACGAATGTTGGAATAGAGCCGTTGGAGATTGGACTGAGTGTGAAGATAAGCAAGAGAGGGTGATAAGAGTTGAAGAAGAAGGTGCGAGAAAGTTAAGGTTTCAGAATCCACAAGAGAGAGAGAAGTGAGAGACGAGGTCGAAGAAATCAAGAAACGGATTTAGTATTTAAATAGAGGCGGAATCAGGATTTTATATTTGGAGATGATCGACAAAATATATGGTATGTGTGAATATAAGTAATGTGTTTTTTTCCAATATTTTTCTTTATTTTAAAAAAATTATAGATCAAGAATAAATTTGAAAGTACCTAATAAGTAATGATATAAAATTGTTAGATTTTTTTGTATAGTTTTTTAATTAACGAATATTCTTAATTAATCTACAAATCTATAATACCCAATTGACAACCCAACGCAAAATCCAAAACACACAAATTTTGGCAATTATATAAATTTATAATCAACCCAAAATAACAAACGAGTAAGTAAAAAATGCAACACAAAACTCACTAATGTTGAACTTAGCACTCAATTAATTATTCAATTAAGTTTATTGTACTCATTTATTTCTTATAAAATGTAAAATACTGATCAATAAAATTTAATTGGAATTGTTATTATTCATGCCAAATTTAGATTTGTTGATGCTATAATATAAATAGGAATTGTTATTATATATCTTATAGGAATTATTTTTTTTTATCAATAATCCATGCACTAAATAAATGTATTTTAATTCAATGAGACAAACTGAATACTATATATGTGAATCATATAAAAGAAAATTAACCAAATCCAATATTGTTGCAAATTTGCATCATATAAAATAATATAAAATAAAATTTGACTTTTTTAATGATTATAATATATGCTTTTAGTCACGTTCTTGTAAATAATATAACTTCTTAAAAAAAAAAACATGCACAAACTGATCATAAGTGGTCACCGACATTCTAGGTGCAATGGGATTAGGTTCAATCCCAAGTAAATGGGTTTTGGTGCATACTTATCGCACTTGAGTTGATGCCCGGCCCAACGATTGCAAACCACCTATAAAACTAGTTATATTGCGAACAAAACTTCTTTTGCCTGCAGCTACAAAGGAATGTTAGCATTCTTTGGACCGGGCATATTGGTATGAACACAGATGATGAAACACTGAACACGCAAAGTCGCAACAGTCAGCATACAACAGCTTCTCAGAACACGCAACAGTATAGCTTGTCATGAACCATAAGTTTATAAGATAAAGTACAATGGGTAATAAGACGATATACTAAAAACTTGGTAGATAGGAGAAAAAGTAAACTAAACTATATACTATATTAAATTTTTTTAAAAAATTTGGGTACAAGTAGTTCCATCCCTGTATTTAAAGCTCGGTTACGGATTATACCGATTATATAACCGGATTTGGATCCTATCCGGGTTAGTATTATAAATTTAAATCTGCCCGGATCTAATATGGGCGAATATTTGTCTAGAGTCATCCGGTTCCAGATGTTTTTTTAGATATAACCGGATCCGGAAAAAAATCCAGACCGGATATACACCCCTACTTTCAAGTCTGGATGCATGCGAAAACACACATTCTTTTCTCGTTAAGTATCTATAAAATGCGAAGTAGCCCATTGAAGGGATGCCATTTTGGTGCCCGCTCCCAGATCTTTTTTTTACTGAATAGTTAAAAAAATATTATTTAATACTATTATAAATCTTTTAAAAAAAAAATTATTTAAGAATATTTAAAAAATGATGTAAAATTTTTTTTTTTCAACGGAATGAACCCTTTATTGGGTCATATTTGCTAGTTGAAGTTAGAGGGCGAAAGCGGTTATACGCTGTGGTTTGCTTGTTTGTTTATTCGACAGAATTACACTACAGCAATAGCACGTCGACACAGAACCACATGTTTGAGGCTGCAAAAACCACTTTCACGTGTTCAGTTTAAAGCATTGTACTCCACCATTTCACAGATTTTGAGCAATTGAATCACATAATTGAGCGTAAATGATCAGTTCAGGCCACCACCGGGTAGACTGCTCACAAGGGCAGCCTAGAGGTGGTAGTCAGTCGGTCCAGTTTCTTGACATTGTTATTTTGTTATTTATGGAAGAGGGTCTTGAAATCGTTACCATTTGCACGAAGAAGTCAATGTTGAAGAATAAGAAGTGCTACCCTTGCAATAGATGTAGGAATAATCGACTGGGAAAGTTGAAATGACAAAAAGATTAGGTTGAGAGATGAATTTCATATTCTGAATGCAGTTTGGACCCGTTGTGTAACAGAAGGGAAATGGTAATATGAAAGTAAATATATTTCAAACAAGTGCAGCACCAGATTCTTTACCGTAAATAAATACGATATTAAAGATAATCCAAGTTACCCAGCGATTATATCTGTCTGCTGCAAGCAATCAGAAGTAAAAAAATTTTATTGTTCCCCGATGTCATACCAAGTTATCAAAGATGCCTCTCATTGTCCAGGTTGCCAGTCAGTTCCTGCAGGATACGCAAAAACTCGGTCAATTTTTTTTTCAAGTTTTCATAGAACCAACTCAAAATGAAATGGAAAAATCATAATAAGCAACGCCAGAAAACAACAAAAGACTCCCACATGCTTAACAAGCATCCATGTCCAATTTTCATATCACCCCCACCAATATTGTAGAAAAGGTTGAGATTTTAGGTCATAAAAATTCTGCAGATTGTATTCACTGGAGAAGAATTACAAATTAGAATCTTTCAGTAAAAACACAATTCTAGTGCGCAGAATGAATTTAGTGTTAACATACAACTATGCTTAGGCACAAAGTCTTGCTCTAAGTTCTGCAGCAACAGCATCAATGAACTCTTCAGTATTCAGATAATGCTCCCTAGAAGCCCTGCACCGTGCATTATGGCATGTCACCAACACAAAAGTAGAATTAATTAAATAGAAGTACCTACTCTACACACACTTACTTAGGTCCATGGATAAGAATTGCAAGATCCTTGGTCATCTTCCCAGATTCCACGACTCCAACACAAGCTGCTTCTAGTTTCTCAGTGAAATCCAGAAGCTTATCATTCCCATCCAGCTTTGCCCTGTCAGCCAGGACGTAGTTAGTTACTCATACATTTTCTCTATAAGTATTTAGTATTCATTCGATTGTTTATCCTTTTACATAATATATCTGTGTGTGTGCACACAATATCTTTGGTATGTAGAGAGCCAAAGTCTGCAGATCAACAAAATGGTATCACATACCTGTGTGCGAGTCCTTGTGACCAAGCAAAAATCGAGGCTATGCTGTTGGTGCTAGTTTCACCTCCTTTCTGATGAACCCTATAATGCCGTGTAACAGTACCGTGGGCAGCTTCTGCTTCTATGGTTTTTCCATCTGGACACACCTGAAACCAATTCATATTACTAGCAAGTCAAAACTACACATAAAAGAATGGTAGAGAATAAGCTATTGTGCCGCTTCACTTCAATGCCTGTTTTACTGTATTTCTACATTCTATACCTTCATGTACAAGAGATCCAAGATGTCACCCATAATTTTTATTTGGTAAAAAATCATTTAAAAAACAAAATGTTAAACACAACGCACCAGCACAGACGTCATCAATCCAAGAGATCCAAACCCTGTAACCATGCATTTAGAAAATAGTGATCAGAAAAAAGTAATGAATGCCCAGATAAATGTACTAATATATTTTACAGAATAAAAAGTCTAAACTTAGGTCCTCAGTGGTTTGTTACACAAACCTTGGGCTAAGAAATCACTCTGGACATCACCATCATAGTTCTTGCACGCCCATACATAACCTCCTTCACTCTTGAGAGCATAAGCCACCATATCATCAATGAGTCGGTGCTCATACCTTGTAATTCAATGGTATAAGTAAACAAAATGGTTACCTGCATATCAAATAATTTTTAAACAAAAACTGACAGAAAGCTCACCATATGCCAGCAGCCTCAAACTTCGATTTCCAATTTGCCTCATAAACTTCTTGAAATATGTCCTTGAATCTTCATTGAAATAGGGCAGGAACATGGTTTTAACGACATTGCCACAATATTAAATCGGAGAAGAATTAAATTCAATTTTACTTGTAAAAAAAAGAAAGATAAATTGAATTAAAATTTTATAATAAGGACTAATATTCATTTATTTATTTATTTTTAAATCAACACAACAAACAAGTCCACATACCTTCCATCATACTTCTTCAGAATAGTGTTCTTTGTGCTAAGATAAAGTGGCCACTTCTTCTCATAGGCAGTGTTCATGGAAGCCTCAGCAAAAGCATGGATCGACTGGATGCAGTGGTAATTTATAAAAGAGAAAAAAATAAGTGACTTCTACCAATCAAGATATTTGGCTTAACTGAACCACCAAGGAGTTTGCAGAATAAAACCTCGTCAGTGTTATACATTGCTATTGCCACTCCCCCAGCACCTGTAAAGTTGAATACCTCTAACTCTGTCTTCTCTCGTCCTTCTGGTACTGCAATCATTTTGTGAACCTTTTTCTAATTCCCCAATACATATGGATAATAAATAGTAAAATCTAGATATTTTTCGATTTTACCATTTCGGATCTCAAAAGGCCATACGAAAGTAAAATATCTTACCAAATACCAATTTCAGTTTCCCAGCTCCTTGAATAACTGTATCAGTTGCTCGGTATTGATCACCAAAAGCATGCCTTCCAATGCATATGGGCTTTGTCCAACCTGACAACAACCACATCAGTAGAATTCCACTAAATCACTTTAAAAATGTTGATGCAACATCATCCCATATACCTGGGACAAGACGAGGAACGTTTTTGCAAATAATTGGTTCTCTAAAAACAGTACCTGCAGAAAATACCACTCACAGAAACCCATCATGAAAACATGCAAACCATTGTAACTAAATGTGTAACCATAACTGCAAGTTCACTGACCATTCAATATATTCCTAATTGTCCCATTTGGACTCTTCCACATCTGCTTCAAGTTAAACTCCTTCATACGAGCTTCATCTGTCAAAAATCAGCAAAATAATGAAACTTTTTGTTCATGTCCAGTATCGATGGAAATATTATTCTCATAGTAAGGATCCATAGAGGTCAGAATCTTCACCATTAAAATGAATGTTCAAGTTCAACAATTAGTACCTGGAGTAATAGTTGCACACTTGATTGCTACGTTGTACCTGTAATTGTAAAATTATTTGTATATGTACATCGAGAATAAGGGATGTTAAGAGAAAATCAAGTCTATGTCGCCACAAATCAAAACAGGAGGTCTTATATCATAATTAATGTTATCACCAGATAAAAACTAAATTTTGACGTAGGAATATATGAAGATAACACATACAGTTACAACTAAAAAAGCAAAAAGCAAAGAGAAATATCTTTAACTCTGCTCACTGATGATGGGGAGTATTCACTATAAGCTACGCAGATGAGGAAAAAAAAAAAACTTTGATCATTCCACAGAAGTTGCTTCAAGAATCAAGATAGATGCATAAAATTGCATTCACGTAGTTAATAAAGCTTTAAGTGAAAATACTGAACAAGTTATGCGAACATAAAGCTAATATTTATCTTATAGGAAAGGAGAAAGACATTATTCCTAAAACTTAAAATAAAAATGTACCCAACACATACTTGAGAGTAGCTTCTGCACTTTCAATTGTAACTTTATCGTCAGTGGCATCACGACTCGGAAGACCAAGGTCAAAGTACTTAATGTCCAACTCCAGGAATGGGAAGATAAGCTGTAGATACAAGTAGTAAAATGACACATACAAGCATTCCCTCAAAAGCCTGACCGGAGAAACTGTACAAATGAAACCTCAAGTGAATAAGCCAAAATTTAAATTACCTTGTCCTTTATTGATTTCCAGAAAACTCGAGTCATTTCATCTCCTGTACAGTAGTATAAAAAATGCTTAGTATGAGAATCATAAAAGAGAAATGCAGCCGACTGCATAAAAGCACTTCTTTCAAACATTGAAGAAGATATATATTCCTAACTTTTTGTGAACAAAATAGCCATCTCGCGGAGATTAGGCTGTTTCCGCAATAGAGCATTTGGCATTGCAAATCTCCATCATTAAGGAATACGTATTATGATAGTATGACAGAGCTACAAATTATAGAAAAGTTTGTCAAGGAATTGGAATATGAAATGAGGTGCCTATTTTAAGTTTCACAAGTCGCTACTATAAACGGGTCAACGCATTTTAATTTGCACCAAGGCACCGAACGGGGCAGAAAGTCCATAGCAATTAGCACTTAATACTCTTTATCTTGACAAAGTAGAAAAAAGTTAGGGATCGGAATATTATCATCACGATAAGAAATCGTAGAGGTTTTAGCTACGAGAACATGTGAATCGGATACTTCTGGAAAAAAAAAAAAAAAAAAAGCATTCAATTTTTTCATTAAAAAAAATATCGAAATTTTCTGAAGTTACTGATCAAGCTGGAATCAGAAGGTGGTGAACATAATTAATACGAAATAGGAGGTGTTGTTTAGGGATTGATGGACGAAAAACCTAAAAATATTTCTCTTTTTATTAATCCATAAATGTTTGGAAGCAATAGTAACGGTTGGAATAGGGGAGCAAACAGATCTGCGGATGGAAAGCTGAAGAGGTAGAAGAAGGTGAGGGAAAGCATTTTTAACACAGAGAGAGAGGTGGGGAGAGATCTCACCGTCCATCTCAACGACGGGGTTGGACACCTTGATCTTCTGGAACGCCATGATAGCCTAAACAACAGTCGTATTGGAATTGGAATTGGCACGAAGAAGACGGAAGGAAAAATGCGAAAGAGAGCAGAGAGTAGGGTAGCGGTTTTAAATGTGAAAATACAGGGGCAGCTCCCTCACAGCTATACAGCTACAGTACATGTGCATTATAACTAGGTACGCTAGCCCGCTTAAATTCGAAGATGAGATGAGTTGAGATGAGTTGAGATGAGTTTGATTTATTTTTTACTATTATTATTATTTTAGAATTTGAAAAAGGTACGTTAGAATTTGAAAAAGGTGTATTGAAATTTGAAAAAGGTGTATAGAAATTTATATTTTGTATAAAAAATTATAAAAATATAATGATAAAATAGAAGTGAGTTAAGATAAGCTCAACCCACTTCCCAATCCAAGCAGCCCCTAAAATTATAAGAGAGCTATCCGGCTGTTGGGCTATCCGTAGCACAGCTCGATTTTAAATAGCTTAATATATAGATATGGTTTGCTTTTTTAAATTTTTATATAAAATAATATAAAAAATTAAATTTTTTAAAATTCTAAAATTTTAAAAGAAAATCAATATTAAAAAAATATATTATAATTATATATTATTTAATTTTTAACTTTTATCATATTTTATTCCGTAAAAAGAAATCAAACCTAATTTCACTCCCTTTCTCCTTAGAACCCTCCCTTGTTACTATATTGTCATTCCCTCACTTTCAGCGTTGACCGTTTGTTGCCTTTCCGAGTTATTAATAATTAAATCCACTTAGAAAGACATTAAGGAAATTCTCATATTAATTTATAAATGACGTGCATTTTCTATTTAAACAGAATAAGAGTATTGGTAATAGATTTGTTATAATTTTCTTTTTAAAAATTGTACACTTTTACATATTTTCCAAAAAAAATTCTTCAAATTTGATCAATAATAAAGAAAAAAAAAATGAAGAAAAGAGAATATTTTTCTATTTATAAATAATAATCTTCAAAAACTTACCAATTAAATTTGACGATTTTTTTTTTAAAATATTTAAAAGTATATAATTTAAAAGAAAATTATAACAAATTTATTGCTGGTGTTCTAATAAATTGATAATTATTTCACAATCAATTGATATTATGTAATAAAATAATGTTTTAAGTTCATATGTTTAAATTTAAAAAATAAAAGTATTTTCTCTCTTCCTACATCAAATTGATTGGTAAAAGGATATATTATCTTATTATTATTATTATTTTGCTTAATGGCAACGTGGTAACTATAATTGAACAGGTTGGCAATTGAATGGACTTTGGGACAAATCTTTATTTTTGTAGCAACAATTATCACTGTCATTGGTGACGTCATATAAGCTCCACCTAACACGAGAACCCAACCACGTCAACAAAAATCAAATTTCAAGCCGAAAGGAAGAAATATATCTGTCTCTCAATCATGGCCATATTTGTTTTAACTTTTCTAGAATGAATAATCAAATGGGTCCCAAGCTTTTGAAAATTGAGAAGTATAGATACCCACCAAAATTATATATTTTCGGATCAATTTAATGAAATGATAATACATATACATATATATATCCTTAAATTTATCTATATAAAAAAGATATCCTTAAATTATCATTATGTATATAATTAAAAAAAAAGTAAAAAATGTAAAAAAAAAAAAATTAAATTAAATTAAAAAAAAATGGGACTTGCAATAGTTTAGGTGAAAAGGGACGACTAATTAAGTAATTATAGCTCAGGAAAGAAATTGAGAATTATTTTACCTATATGAAATATGTGAGCCATGGAAATCAACTCTTTTGGTTGGGCCAAAAAAATAAAAAAAAAAAAAAAAAAAAACAGGGAGAAAAAGGTTATCTTTGATTAATTGGTTGAGGCTTCAAACATTCGATTACAAACTTAAATGCAGAAGTTATTTATTTTAATCCAACGTCATTTAAAGAAGAAAGGTTACGGTCTCACAATTAAAAATTCTAAATATTTCTGTAAAAAAAATTCTAAACACTTATTTGTTTTTTTAACTAATGTGATTTATTATAATATATTTTTTAATAAAAATATTTTAAATCTCATGTGATGTATTTAGTCATATCAATTCGTAAATCTTTTTATATAATTAAGAGAGGATAAAAAAATGCGAGATAACTTTGAATCTATCCTAATTAAATAATAATAATAAAAAGTCATTTGAATGGTTATTATTTAAAATTAAATCAAAAGTCTTTTTATTTCCATCTTCTCATTTCTTTCTTAATTTTCAATTAATATGATCAAAAAATTTTGATATTTATATAAATTTATATTTTTTTAAAAAAAATTTTGATAAATTTATTACTAATGCTCTAATATTATGGAGAGATTGATATAAAATTAGTCAGTTTTTAGTCACAATTAGGTCACTCACGATAGGGGTTAATATTTGAACTTCATTAGTCCTTTGGGATCACCTCAATTAATAAGCGGCACGTTCTTTGCGGTGTTTGATTGAGGTTGGAATCCATTTATTGAAATGACGTCTAATCTATTGAGAGAAAACACTGCCGAAGTAAAGTTGAGTTAAAGTTAATAAAAACAGTATCTTGTCGTCGCTTATCCTAATGTTCCATCTAACATTTGAAAACTAGATTCCAAAACATGTTCTTAAGTTGGGGAAAGTTAGCTAAGCCGGCCACTACCAAATGGATTGTCTCGTCCCTGGACACGCATATTTAAGGCCCCTTTAAATATTTCAATTAATAATTTTATTATTATTTATAATTTATCTCAAATTATCTAATTTCATCTCACTATCCAAGATTTTAGAATCAATATTAAGAGAATACAAGATTTTAATGCTGAGTTGTTCTTTAAATTAGTATTAAAGGGTATCATTTTTCTAAAAATTTATGAGCTTAATTTAGCTTAAAAAATTAGTACAATAAAAAATGTTTGCACATTACTTATAAGTATGCCTAAGATCCTGTCCATAGCTAATATGAGATTTATTTCATCAACACCCTTCCTCATGTGTAGGCTAGTAATTTTTCTAATTCTTGTCATGTGATAAGTAGTGTAGGTCTCCATTCGTCCTGTGATATGCTCTGATATCATGTAGAAATTCATTGGCCTAACTCATCTCATAAAATAGGTCCAATAAGAGAGGTTTACACATTACTTATAAGCATGCCTAAGGCCTTGTCCACAAACAATATAAGATTTATTCCTCAATACTTTCGTTTTCATATGAGATTATTATATTATAGATTATTAGATGGTGAAAATGAAAATGAATATGATTGTTGGAGGTTATTGAATGTACTCTTACTCTAATTGTGGTCCCTACTCCAATTTATTAATAATACCCTAATTTACAACAGAGTAGTATTGTGGTAACAAATCAAGCACTTAGGAGTTTATAGATTAAATAAATAAAACCAAAACTTAGCATGCAAAAAACCAACAAACCAATAAGAAAGGACATAGGAAAAAACAAACCATTTAAACATGCCTAATCAAAAACCAAGAAAACACAAGACGATGAACTAAGGTAAATGTAAAGAAGGCAAACCAAAATAGTCTATACAAATCAAGTATTTTAACACACGAGAAACATTTGCTACAAAATGCCAAGAAGAATCCATACCATTGACCCCTTGCTTAACCAGCTAGTCCGCCACCTTGTTATCTTCTCTAAAAATATGTTTCATTGAACTATTCAAAGTATCTAACAAATTATTGACTGCTTCCCAAAAATTTTTCAAGTACCATATTCCACATATTTTATTATTCCACTAGGAGATAACATTCATAGAGTCTAAATCAATTTCCACAAAAGAGACACCCAATTGCTGAGGAGTGTAAGTAATTCAGATTTATTATTATAAGCAATGCCAATATGTGAAGCATACACATGAATAAAGTGCTACTGTGCATCTCGAATAATACCACCAACACCAGAGGGACCTGGGTTCCCTAAATTGCTTCCATCCTTATTCAATTAAAATCAATAGAAGGACAACGCCATCTGACAATAGAGCAACGTCGACAAGTAGGAGATACCACAGTGATGTTTAAAGATTGGAGCAATTGTAAACCAAAATTTGTATTCCTTGATACTTTGTGAATGTTCTTACCTAAAGTTTCAATCCAATATTTAATGAAATTGATAATTGTAGGCAATGGGTCCCAAGAGCTCTCTATACTAGCCAAGCACTTGCGACGCCAAAGTCTCTAGATAATAATCACAGGTAAAATATCCAACAATAAATCCACCTGAGAGAAGGTGCTTGCACGATGAAACCAAAGAATTGATTGTCTCTTTCCAATCTTGGGCAAGAGGAACACCAAAAATTGCACCATAATAATTTCACACCTACTTGGAAAAATCAACATCAAATAACACGTGATTTTGATTCTCATAATGACATGCATCACAACAATCACAACAATCGCTATACCAATACTTCATAAACGGTCATCAACACATAGGGCGGAATTCTATGCTTTCCATATGTTAATCGACATTTTTAAGGGTAGCAATTTATGCCACATCCAAGAATGCCCATGAAAATTTTGCCCCTGATTCGAATGCAATCCCAAGCCAATTTAGTAGTGAAAATCCCATCATCTTTTTTGGTCCAGATTAACATATCCTAGCCTTCTTTAGACTTAGCTAAAATCTCCAAGATTTCATCCACATTTTTCTCACCGACCATATGCAATCTTTCACTCTTATTAACGGCTGACCTATCACTTGTTATTCATTACACAAAAGTCCCTGATCACATCATTTATCATATCCAAATAAAATATTACTTTCTCTAATTCTCCATTTGGAATTTTCCAAAATATGTGGGATGCTTCTAATAATCATTTTCCAGAAACGAGTCATCTTATTAGAATAATCCCCCAAGGTTTGTTACTCACATATTTTTTTTTTTTTTGAAAAAAATCACCCAAAACGATTGAACCTGAGTAAGGTTCCAAGCGAACCTCATATACAAGACATGCTAAATATCTTTGAGGTGACTCAAGCAAAGGCCACCTTCACTAGTCAGGTGAGAAATTTTACACCAAGAAATCCATTTTTTCTTTCCCCGACCTTCAGACTCTCCCCAGAAAAAGAACTCATCAACTGGCATAATTCTTTGATGATAGAATGAGGAACATGTAAAACCGCAAATAAATGAAGAGCCATACTAGATAGAATATGTTGGAGAAGAACAAGCATACCCCCCGAAAAGGAGCTTCATTTTCCATCTACTAATTTTTTTTTCCTCACTTTAGTCACCATCTCTTCAAAATGAAAGTGTTTCAAACGTCCCAAAACTATTGAAACTCCCAAGTATTTAAAGGGAAAAGAACCCTCTGAGAATCCTGTACGCCCCATAGTTTCTCTTTTCCTAGTAGCTGAAATTTTTTGAGAAAAATATATGGCTGATATTTCTTGATTCATGCTTTGGCCTGACCATCTTTTTTAAAGCATAAAAAATTTCATGAGTTCCCGAATCGAACCTACACTACCATTAGTAAAAACCACAATATCATCAACATACGTTAAGTGAAAAATAATAGTAGTACCTTGGGCTTGAGAAAATTGGCCAAATTTCTTGCTTTCCACACGACTCTTTATTAATCTAGACAGAGCTTCTTGAAGAATAATAAATAAATAGGGTGATAGAGAATCACTTTGACACAATCGTTATTCGCCTAGAAAAAATCTCTTAGAAGATTCATTCATCATGATAGAATACCAAGGAGTAGTAATGCTAGTTGAATTAATTCGCAAAAATAAGCTGAGAAGCCAAAACAGCAAAGCACTTTCAATAGAAAACTTCAATCCACCCGATCATTAGCTTTAGCCATGTCTACTTTGAGCATATTATTTCTCTCATGCAATTTTTTTATTAATCGAATGGATTATCTCCTATGTGAGACTTATGTTTTCATAAATACACCTACCTAGAATAAAAACTCACTACTTGAGTTAAATCATCCTAGGGAGAAAATTTGTCAACCGATTAACAGTAACTCTAGAACAAATTTGTAGAACACTAAGCAAAAGCTAATAGACCTAAATTTTTCAAAATCTGACGGCACATCAACTTTCGGGATAAGGATGAGAAAAGATGCGGAGAAAAATCTGGGAAGCTGTTTAGTTGAAAAGAATTTTGTAACGGTTTCCAAAACATTAAATAACAGTGTGCCTGGGAGATGGAAGATATAGCCAAATGAATTTCCTCCATGGTCGGAATGGAACAGAGCACAACTGAGTCATCTTAAAAAATCACTGGAGAAATTAAAGAAGAGAGATTAGGCAACTCTCTAACTAGGTCCCCTTGTAAAAAATCAGAGAAATATTTAATAGCCCCTTGATGAATATTCTTGGCAAATCTAAAATAGTCTCATTTGTGAATCTTATGCACATCACTTTTTTTACAACTTTTGTTAGTCAGGTAAGCATGAAAAAATTTAGAATTTCGATCCTCATCCACTTGCCATTTAATCTTAGCTATTTGAGCCAATCTAATATCTTCTTGATGTCTCCAATTATTCAAATCAGCCAAAGAATTAGAAAGCTCACAGTCAGTCTCTTCCTCCCAAGCTAGTTGAAGTTGATTTTCTAAAATTTCAACATCTTTTTCCAATTTCTCATTTTTTTTCATTAGTTGTTTCCAAAGATTGCTTTATTCCAATTTCTCAACGTCAATTTAAGTTTTTTTTTTTAAATTTCACAGCCAATTGATAAAAACCTCTAGCCATAATAGGTTCAACCCAAACACTTTGAACAACCTCTAGGAAATTTGGATGATCCGTCCACATTTGCTGAAATTGAAACGATGACGAACCATATTTGAATGGATCAGAAATAAAATCAATAAATAAAGGGGAGTGATTAGAAGTGGACCTTGGAAGAGTCGAGCATGTTGCATTGGGAAAATTAGACAACATAATAGAATCCATGAGCACTCTATCAAGTTTTGCCCAAGAGCGAGCCCAGCCTAATTGCCCATTACATGTACCACGTAAAAGCATTATCAAATTAAAAGTCAGCTATTGCCGCCCTTGGCCTAGGGCAACCACCTCGCCTTTCAACATCACTTATAATAATATTGAAGTCCCCAACAAATAACTCTAGGCTCAAACCCGTAGTAGAAGAATGAAGATCCTCCCACAAGCTCTGTCTATCGTACACATTACATTTGGCATAAATAAGAGTACATAAAAACTGATTAGCCCCTTCGCTAATCTGGAACATCATGAATTGGATGTCTTATCTAACAAATTGAATATAAACTGAATCATCCTAGAAAACCCAAATTTTACTACCCACCTTCTCATTAGAAGAAATAACCTGAGACAGATGCAAAAGGCTATAGCCATCCCACAACAAAGCGATTGAGAAAATAGATCATTCTTCAATATCAATGAAGATATTTTACTGAGTATTGGAAAATAGGAGATAAATTTGAATAAATTTTTTGAAGATAATTATTGTATTGGAGTTTTTGAAAATGAATAGATAAAGTTAAAAAATTGTTTGAATTAATTTTGTAATATTAATTTTGTTTTGAAGTTTGTAAATGTAGTATTAATTTTTGTATTTGAGTAATGACTAGTTGAAAAGTTGAAAATTCAACATAGAGAAGTATTTTGTATTTGAGTTGTGTTTGGGAATGAAGTGAGAAACTTTAAAGATTGTGAGAGTTTTGGGAATGTTTGGTGTTTTACAAACATGCCCTCCACAACAAATTGCACCTAAATGGAATTTAAAGGTGAATTAAAATTATGCTTTATGTTTGCATATATCATCCAAAATTCCTTCTACTGCCTTCAATGCAGATTATTTATCTCGTACCAATATTTTTATTTTTCAATAGAAGAAAACCCTCTTGCCATTCTTCATCAAAGAAACATGAGATTTTAGTGTCATGAGAAAAAATATAGAGATCGAGATAAGATAATAAAAATTGATTTATAAAGAGAGTACCAACTAAAATTTCCTTTCCTTCTAAATACAGTTTTTCTTAGACAATTTTCCAATAAAGCATGTGGGGTTTATCAACTAAAATTGATGGAAAAAACAAACTTTGACATCTCTTTCGAGTCTCATGTTCCACTACAAAATAAAATATAACAATTATAAGATGCTAAGAAGTCATATGAATCCTCGAGATAAATACGAAAAAAAAAGAGTTGCTTGTATCCAAAGTTAAAATATACAATCTTGAAACAATAAACTTGATAAATCAAAGGGCAGCCTTCATCCTTCATTGTTCATCCTTCATCTTTTGTAATATGATCTCAAGTGAAAGTTTGGCTACAGCTTACTCAGCTGATTTTCGATGAGAAAACGTGTTGGGAGAAGTGTAAGTTTGCCCGTCCTCAAGCACAGTCGACCTAAATTGTGATACATGTGGAGACCAAAACCAAGAGTTATGTAATATAATGGTAGCAAAATTGTAGACCTTTGAGTGTATTCCTACACAAAGTTCTTGTGCATCAACTATTCTAGAATGCCTAAAAAAACATGACTCACATAACTTCTAGAAATTATTTATTTACCTTTATTGATGTCACAAATTTAACAGTATATGGCTCATTATATACAAATAACTTTAAATATAAATTCACACAAATGCAACAATAATAAAAATCGATTAAAAAAATAATTAATAAAAATCATTATGACATTTTCAAGAATCATATTATTGTAAGCATTGTTCCAAAGTCACACAAATTGATTAATATACAAAATAATAGAGGTTAATTAGCACACTATTTAGGCATCATCTTGTAGAAAAACATCATCAACAAACTACATAATCTTAGTCATCTCATTGAGTGTACATCAATATATAAATCAATCGAAACGTGTTAGCACAAATGAAATAACATTACTATGCACTTTCCATCCTTCTTAAAAATTAATTATTTTTAACCCAGAATCTACCAGATGGAAAACGGTTTAATAAACATGCATATTTTTGTCTAACAATTCTTTTTGAAAAGAAGCAACTATATGAACAATATGAAAGTTAAGCACACAAAAAATAGAGATTTTAAAAAGTTAAAATTAAAATAAGGAAATTAGATTACAACTCTCTCTCTCTCTCTCTCTTAATATTGATGGAGGGATATAAAGAATTAAAAAATACAAGTGCATTAATTTTCTAAACAGTAAGATTTTGTTTAGACTATCACCACTCAAAGATAGAGAAAACAGACAATGTGATTGTTGAGAAAAATGTAGGACATCATAACACAAACAGAAAAATAACAAGAAGTTTACGATATTTGGGATAGATATAAAACAAAAATATTTAATCAATGCTCCCATATTTCATCCCTTTGGACCATTTAAGAGAAATATAACACCTAAAACTTTTACCGAAAATATTATTGTCTCTAACTCACCATAATTAGTGGGAAGCGTAGCAAATAGAGACAAAGGTTGAAACAGAAAAGGAACATGGGTCGTATCCGGAGATGAAACTTAATATTCAGGAAAATGGCTCAAACCCGGTTCACCCATTATAATGGGCTGGCTTATAGCCATCAAAGAGACAGAACAAGGGGAAGCAGTGAGAACAAACCAGACGGGATGGTAACCTAAAGCCCAAAAAAAAAAAATCAAATTCAAAGAAAAATTCAAAGAAGATAAAATAAAGGTAGACTAACCCTAATGAGCAACTTAACTTCATGAATGAAAGCCACGTGTTAAAGCTCATATCCAGAGGCCACTTGAAGAAGCTACCTCATCACAAACTATAGAAGCCCTTAATAGAGATTTTCTCTTTTTTATTATTATAATTTTAAAAAGATGAAAATATCTCTAAAATTTATGATAGTAAGATTTTAGTATTTTCTTTTGTATACGTGCTTCACAAAGAGTTCAAGGATGAATCTGTAATTGCCCAAAACCAAGAGTTGACATTTCAATCAAAAATCATCATGAGATCTCGGCTATCCAAAAAACGTAGACTAAAGTAGAAGATGACAAAATGTAGAACAACAAGGGATGAACCAATTGCTTGCGCGAAGAAAGAATTATGAATTTTTATAGAATAAATAAATAGATGATATGCACACATATGCATAAGACCAAAATCAAATCGAAACACAATGTGTAAGATGTTCAGATTTGTACAAATTGAGTAAGAAAATTATATCCACATGCATGAAACCAAACCAAATCCAAATACCATCTATAATACATGTGTAAATGTAAAACAACTTTTTTTTAAGCTCGATCAGTCGAAGATGTGTCAATTTCTACAAGATGATGAAATAGATTATATGCATATGCATGAGACAAAATCAAACCCAAACGAAATCTGTAAGATGTTGGAATTTCTACAAGTTAAGTAAGAGAACGATAACCATATACACAAACCAAAGCAAATTCAAATTCAAAAACAATATGTAATGTATGTAGATCTAAATAAGAAAATCAAAAATTCCTTAGATGATTACAGAAATAGAGACTTGGGAGATCTCAAAGATTCTTACACCCTGATTCGACGAGTGCCATTTTCGATGAAGCATCTGCTCACTACAATGCTTGAGTGTTGTGATGATCGATGGGTACTACAAGAAGTGTCAATGTTGCGTATTGTGGCCTTGCCTATGGCTGCCTTATAAAGAGACTTGGAAAATCGTAAGGCATAGGTTCACAGTAGTGCTGCGAACGAGAAGTGTGGTAGATGATAATTTCAAAGCCGACAATGGTAGCAACAATAAGATGTGGCCTTGAGAAGAGGTTGGCGGGGAGACATAAGGTGAGATAAAAAGAAAATAGTCATTGATGCAGACATCGAGAGAGAGGAAATGTGAACATTAGTTTCGATGTAGTGAAATAGGGAGAGGGAGAGAAAGGTCAAGGTATGATCGGACAGTCGAGGCATTCAGCTTTCACTGTGGGGGAGACTGCTTGGACTATAAGCATTGGCATTTGCTTCATCAAAAGCCTAGCCAAATGCAAATATGATGAATTTCATCAAAATCTAGTTGCATTGGATTCATCAAATAGATGGGTGGGAAGTTTTGAGCTACAGTCAATGAATGGATTCCTTCAAATTTGAAAGGTTACTGGTCGCTAAGCAAATGTATTTTTTATTCATGATTTAGAGTCAATGGAGAGCATTGGCAATGGATTATCCAAATGTCTTTCCATGTACAAATTTAGTAAATATCATCCACATTTGCTCCATATCGAATTAGTCGAACTCTTTTCATCCCAAATATGAGCCACTATAAATTTATTCTTCTTTCGAAATATGAAAACACACTCTAGCAAGTCTAAGTGCATTTTTTAATTGTGTTTTGTTTCTATATGAGATTTTACCATCTATGTACATATGAGATTATTATATTATAAAATGTTAGATTGTGAAAATGAAAATAAATATGATTGTCGGAGGTTATTCAAGATTATGAAAATAAAATAAAATAAAGAAATTAAAAAATATATATTAATTAAAGAAATATAAATACTAATAATATAATAATATATTATTATTATAGAGAATGTGATGACTAATCCAATGTAAATTTTAAATCTTGAGTGATTAGCTAAAAGTTAAAAAGTTACATATTCTTCAAATTTTAAAGATTGTGATAACCAATCCAATACCAATGCTAGCTAAAAGCTAAATATATCTTATAGCAAAGCGGTTGGAAAAACAGATCCTTCTTCAATATCAATAAAGATATTTTATTGAGTTTAAAAAATGAGAGATAAAGTTGAATAAGTTTTTTTAAGAAGTATTGTATTGGAGTTTGTGAAAATGAATAGATAGAGTCAAAAAATTGTTTGAATTAATTTTGTAATGTTATTTTTGTTTTGAAGTTTATAAAAGTGTATTGTTTTTGTATTTAAGTAATGATTAGTTGAAAAGTTAAAAATTTAAAATAGATAAGCATTTTGTATTTGAGTGGTGTTTGGGAATGAAGTGAGAAACTTTGAAAATTGTGAAGAGTTTTGGGAATGTTTGGTGTTTTACAAATATTTTATAATGGACCATTTTATTTTCAATGATATAAAAACTATTAATATTAATCATTTTTCTAACAAATATAAAATCATGGGAAAAATGTAGCATATAATACTTTTTTCCTATAAGCTATGAAATTATTACTGATGGCACTAATTAGTGACAAAAGAATTACATTTTTCTATTAGACATTTGGCATCAAATAATTATATTTTTCTACCCAATTCACATCGTCACAAAACTTAATATCCCAAATAATTATATTGTACAAATTTATTTGTCACAAATTAGAATACGTGGAAATTAAACACTTTTTCTAAAAAATAAAAATTAATGAAAAAAGTTTTGCATGTAAATTCTCATTCACTATAAGAATGCATTCATTAGTGACGTCATTGCTTGGTGACAAAATCTACAATATATTAGACATTTCCTATTTGTCATGAGTTACAATATGTGAAAATTAAAGCTTTTTTTCACCAATTAAGATCATCAAAAAAGCTTAGACATTATATTTTTTACTTTATGAAATTAATTGATGATAAAAAATTGTAGATATATAAACCCAACTTCTTTGTTTTCCCCTTAATTTTTCTTCTTTTGTCCTCCCTCCCTTTTTTTAAGTCGACTGCCCCTCCACTCTTCCCTCTCTTCTCCTTCAGCCACAGTGGTGCTGCCGCAGTGTAGCCATATAGTCACCGGTGCCAACCTCTGCCAACCTCCACGTCACCGGCTTTCCTCCTTCCATCCCGAAATAGCCCCTCCCTCACCCAATCTGCTCTTCTTGTCAACCTAGCGCTGCTGCAACCTCCCGCCGTCGCAAAGCACCACCATCACCTCGTTGATCCACCCCTACCTCCGATTTGCCTTCCTGCATGCCTCCCTCCCTCTCCTCCTCACCGAATCGAGCCCCCTTCATACACGGGTTCTTTGTCATTGCATAGCCTAGATTCGTCGCCCGCTACTGCCACACCACCTCCTCGAGGCTACTAGCCCTCCATTGGCACCCCTGCTCCCCTATGGCCATTGTTGTATATGATTAACTTCTACTAGCCCTGTATGATTAACTTCTTATTTACTGGCTATTTCTGTATTGCCAAATATTAGATTTTGGTTTTAGACTTTGTATTGGTTTATTGACATTTGGGGTGTAACCGATTAACTGGTCCGATTTGAACAAAATTAAGAATGGAACTAGTACCATTGATTTTGCATTTCTTAAAACTGATTACTGTGATAACCCGGATTTTTAGATATCTGCTTAATTTTCATATGTGGAATGATTATGTTTCTCCAAAACTATTTTTAGGAATTTTTGGGATATATGTATAGATTTTTATATTGAAAGGTTAGGAGTAGGGTTGGGTACAAATGTGGCTTGTTTTAAAGGTGGAAAAAGTGCCTAACCCGAGATCTCGCTCGACTCCCGCTTGATTTCTGGCTCGAGCGAGATACAGGGACAGACTTAACGTCTTTTAGTAGAACGATCATAACTTTCTCGTTTGATGTTGGATTTGAGTGATTCAAGAGGCTATGGAAAGCTAAGAGAAATATCTACAACTTTTATGTTTTAAGGTTTAAGAGATATGGACTTAATCAAATAAGAAATAGGGATTGAAGTACCAGGTCTGAATTGGAGATAGATGAGCATTGACTTTGAAGTTGACTAAGAACATTGGATAAGATTAAGTCTTTGGATTATTTTCTCAATTATCCTAAGATCTGGGCAAGTGTGTAGAGATGTGGAAAAGTAGGAGATTTTATTTAGTAAATTTCGTGTGAAATAAGAGGAATCATCTATCCAACACTAGGTGTACCCGGATTGGTGTTATCGGGCTCATCTGTCGAGTTTTATTATAAAAATCATAACTTAGTCATATGAACTCCAAATGAAGTGATTCCAGTTCCTATAGAACCTTAAGACATAGATCTAGAACTTTTATGATTTGAGGTTTTAGAGAATCGAAGTGTATCAATGGATTATTTGGGCTGGAATGGGACTGATCTGTTTTAAGTGCAAACTGGAACCCGAAAATAAATCACTCCACCACCTCACTTTAGATGTTCGAATTTGATTGGTTCTCCTCATTGTTATCTGCTAGATACACGTATAAAAGCATGTGTCAAGTGGAGGAAGAGCTTCTAGAAGAATAATTAGTCTAAAACCAAGCAAAAGTAAAGAACTAATCTGATTGGCCAAAACAGTCAACTATTCCCCTTGTTTCCAACCAATTGGTAACCAAACCTTGGGAATTAGGTGATGAGATATTTTCCAGCCACTCTAAGGGTACTAAGGAAGTCTTGGACGTGTGGACAAAGGAGAAGAAGAGGTTCTAGAAGCTTTGGGGGTGCAAGGAAAGGCCAATAGCCTTTGAGCATATCTTAGATATTTTAGACTTTTTGGAGTTTACTTTTATGTCTATATTTAGTAATTATTTGGGGCCATTGATCTAAGATGATTTTAGATAAGGAAGAAGCATAGCCATGGGATGGAAATCCTTAGAGATCATGAGAGATATGGAGGATCATTGGATTAGGCTAAGGCTGGACAACATGTTATACCCATACACGGTTTGAGTTAACCAAGGGCCTTGATTTGTTTTCCTTCTCTTTTTCCCCAAGCCATCTATTCCTATATATATATAGTCATCTTCAGTCCATAAGAGACCTTTTGGGAGAAGGGAACTCACGTCCACTTAGAGAGAAAGCCAAAGAAGAAGTCTCTCTTAACCCTTGAACCTTCAAACTTCTCCTAAGTGAGCTAAGTGAGTGCTTTGAGGAGAAATATTGCAAGCACTAGTTGGATCATTCAACCAAGTTTTGGAGAAACTTGTAAGTATACAATTTAACTTAATCTTGGCATAGAATAAGTAGATTGTTGATGGAATTAAGTTTGTTGTTAGTTGGAGCTTAAATTAGGCTTATATGATGGGTTTGGAATCTATGGTGTTTTGGATATGATTTTGTGATGGTAAAATATTAGGAAAATTATAAGGACATAGATTTATGTTTTACTAGATAAAAATAAGGTTTATGTGAAAAGATTGCTTGATTTAGGTTGAAAAACCCCATGAGCTGTGATCTCGCTCGACTGTCGCTTGATACCCCACTCAAGCGAGTTCCAACCCGTGACTTCGCCTGACTTTCGCTCGACACCTCGCTCAAGCGAGATGCCCTGTTTTGCTTAGATTCAGGGTTTTTCCCGGAATAAAATTAGTGTCTCAAAGGGAATGAGTTCTAGTTGAAAAACTCATAAGAATAAGAAAAGATATAGCATAGCCCGACTACGGGTAATAATAGTGGTGTGGTCCAATCACGGGTAACAATAGTGACATGGCCCGACTACGGGTAATAATAGTGATATTAGTAAAGACTTGTGAGAACAAGAGTTTTAAGATAAGAATGAAAAGCATATGCATGTATGAATATGTTAGTCACGTCATGATGGGGACGGCGATACGTAACGCCCGTATGACTGACGTGCCGACAGGGACGGCGATACGTAACGCCTGTCGTAAGAATAAGAATTATGTCACTACGGGGACGGCGACACGTAACGCTCGTAGGATTGACATGGCTAGCGGGGACGGCGATACGTAAAGCCCGCTATGATAAGAATGCTTACGTCATCGCGGGGACGACGATACGTAACGCCCGGATGACTGGTAAGTTGACGGGGACGCCTATCATATATGTTAAGTATGTTCCGTGTCATTACGGGGACGGCGATACGTAACACCCGTAAGATTGACACGAGACTCATCATTACGGGGACGGCGATACGTAACGTCTGGATAATTGATGAGTTATATGTGATGGGGACGGCGATACGTAACTCCCATTAAAGATAAGAGATAAGTAAGACCCGACAGGGACGGCGATACGTAACGCATGTCGAGGTTATGTAACAAGTAAGACCTGACAGGGACGGCGATACGTAACGCCTGTCGAGGTTATGTAATAAGTAAGACCGGATAGGAACGGTGATATGTAACGACTGCTGAGGTTATATAATAAGTAGATCCCGATGGGGACGGCGATACGTAACGCCCATCAAGGATAAGTAATAAGGGAAATCTAGAAGGTTAAGAAGTATAAGTATTAAGTATATGATGATGGGTCTAGCTAAGATCTAAGTTTGTATGGGAAGACGGGTGAATGATTTGTATAAGTCCCACAAAGCATTTTTATAAGTGATATGTTGGTGAGTATGGCTATGTATGATGATAGTTGTTGTTATCTGTGCCTTATTTCGTTAACTGTGTACTTACTGAGATTTCTTGTAAATCTCACTCTTTTATGTTTTATCTATCATTCCCTATGGAATGATAGATGTTGTTGCAGGGATAGATAAATTGCATTGAGACCGATCAGCACTAGAGATTTTGAGATACCCTGAGGGTTCTATAGAATGCTCCTCTCCGGTTGAGATGATCCCATGTTCGTGATCAAGTAAAGAAGTAAGAGTACTGGATGATGGTGGGATATGAGATTATGTTTTAAGAAAACTAACTGGGTTATGTAAGAGTTAATACAGTATGTTTTATGTAAATACGATGTTATGATAAGTGTAATTTTAGTGTGCCATGTGATCTATTGATGCGAGAGTTAGATCTCTTTGCATATATTGGGAATTTACTTCTTCCAGCTGCGATCGGCGTTGCATTTAATTAGTAAGCTTAGATGCATGCATGCTACTTTTTATATTTACGAAGGATAAGTAGCCTGTGATGCCCCAATTTTTCGCATCGATTACAACGTAAATCGACGCATCCGGACAAGTAACACAAGGCTACTTATCCTACGTAAATATAAAAGGTAGCATGTATGCATCTAAGCTTACTAATTAAATGCAACGCCAATCGTAGCTGGAAGAAGTAAATTCCCAATATATGCAAAGAGATCTAACTCTCGCATCAATAGATCACATGGCACACTAAAATTACACTTCTCATAACATCGTATTTACATAAAACATACTGTATTAACTCTTACATAACCCAGTTAGTTTTCTTAAAACATAATCTCATATCCCACCATCATCCAGTACTCTTACTTCTTTACTTGATCACGAACATGGGATCATCTCAACCGGAGAGAAGCATTCTATAGAACCCTCAGGGTATCTCAGAATCTCTAGTGCTGATCGGTCTCAATGCAATTTATCTATCCCTGCAACAATATCTATCATTCCATAGAGAATGATAGATAAAACATAAAGGAGTGAGATTTATAAGAAATCTCAGTAAGTACACAGTTAACGAAATAAGGCACAGATAACAACAACTATCATCATACATAGCCATACTCACCAACATATCACTTATAAAAATGCTTTGTGGGACTTATACAAATCATTCACCCGTCTTTCCATACAAACTTAGATCTTAGCTAGACCCATCATCATATACTTAATACTTATACTTCTTAACCTTCTAGATTTCCCTTATTACTTATCCTTGATGGGCGTTACGTATCGCCGTCCCCATCGGGATCTACTTATTACATAACCTCAGCAGTCGTTACATATCACCGTTCCTATCCGGTCTTACTTATTACATAACCTCGACAGGCGTTACGTATCGCCGTCCCTGTCAGGTCTTACTTGTTACATAACCTCGACAGGCGTTACGTATCGCCGTCCCTGTCGGGTCTTACTTATCACATAACCTCGACAGGCGTTACGTATCGCCGTCCCTGTCGGGTCTTACTTATCTCTTATCTTTAATGGGCGTTACGTATCGCCGTCCCCATCACATATAACTCATCAATTATCCGGGCGTTACGTATCGGCGTCCCCATAATGATGAGTCTCGTGTCAATCTTACGGGCGTTACGTATCGCCGTCCCCGTAATGACACGGAACATACTTAACATATATGACAGGCGTCCCCGTCAACTTACCAGTCATCCGGGCGTTACGTATCGCCGTCCCCGCGATGATGTAAGCATTCTTATCATAGCGGGCGTTACGTATCGCCGTCCCCGCTAGCCATGTCAATCTTACGGGCATTAAGTGTCGCCGTCCCCGTAGTGACATAATTCTTATTCTTACGACAGGCGTTACGCGTCGCCGTCCCTGTCGGCACGTCAGTCATACGGGCGTTACGTATCGCCGTCCCCGTCATGACGTGACTAACATATTCATACATGCATATGCTTTTCATTCTTATCTTAGAACTCTTGTTCTCACAAGTCTTTACTAATATCACTATTATTACCCGTGGTCGGGCCATGTCACTATTGTTACCCGTGGTTGGGTCATACCACTAATATTACCCGTAGTTGGGTCATACCACTATGTCTTTCCTTATTCTTATGAGTCTTTCCACCTAGAACTCATTTCCTCTGAGGCACTAATTTTATTCCAGGAAAAACCCTGAATCTAAGCAAAACAGGGCATCTCGCTTGAGCGAGGTGTCGAGTGAAAGTCAGGCGAAGTCACGGGTTGGAACTCGCTTGAGTGGGGTATCAAGCGACAGTCGAGCGAGATCACGGCTCATGGGGTTTTTCAACCTAAATCAAGCAATCTTTTCACATAAACCTTATTTTTACCTAGTAAAACATAAATCTATGTCCTTATAATTTTCCTAACATTTTACCATCACAAAATCATATCCAAAACACCATAGATTCCAAACCCATCATATAAGCCTAGTTTAAGCTCCAACTAACAACAAACTTAATTCCATCAACAATCTACTTATTCTATGCCAAGATTAAGTTAAATTGTATACTTACAAGTTTCTCCAAAGCTTGGTTGAATGATCCAACTAGTCTTTGCAATATTTCTCCTCAAAGCACTCACTTAGCTCACTCAGGAGAAGTTTGGAGGTTCAAGGGTTAAGAGAGACCTCTTCTTTGGCTTTCTCTCTAAGTGGACGTGAGTTCCCTTCTCCCAAAAGGTCTCTTATGGACTGAAGATGACTATATATATATAGGAATAGATGGCTTGGGGAAAAAGAGAAGGAAAACAAATCAAGGCCCTTGGTTAACTCAAACCGTGTATGGGTATAACATGTTGTCCAGCCTTGGCCTAATCCAATGATCCTCCATATCTCTCATGATCTCTAAGGATTTCCATCCCATGGCTATGCTTCTTCCTTATCTAAAATCATCTTAGATCAATGGCCCCAAATAATTACTAAATATAGACATAAAAGTAAATTCCAAAAAGTCTAAAATATCTAAGATATGCTCAAAGGCTATTGGCCTTTCCTTGCACCCCCAAAGCTTCTAGAACCTCTTCTTCTCCTTTGTCCACACGTCCAAGACTTCCTTAGTACCCTTAGAGTGGCTGGAAAATATCTCATCACCTAATTCCCAAGGTTTGGTTACCAATTGGTTGGAAACAAGGGGAATAGTTGACTGTTTTGGCCAATCAGATTAGTTCTTTACTTTTGCTTGGTTTTAGACTAATTATTCTTCTAGAAGCTCTTCCTCCACTTGACACATGCTTTTATACGTGTATCTAGCAGATAACAATGAGGAGAACCAATCAAATTCGAACATCTAAAGTGAGGTGGTGGAGTGATTTATTTTCGGGTTCCAGTTTGCACTTAAAACATATCAGTCCCATTCCAGCCCAAATAATCCATTGATAAACTTCGATTCTCTAAAACCTCCAATCATAAAAGTTCTAAATCTATGTCTTAAGGTTATATAGGAACTGGAATTACTTCATTTGGAGTTCATATGACTAAGTTATGATTTTTCTAATAAAACTCGACAGATGAGCCCGATAACACCAATCCGGGTACACCTAGTGTTGGATAGATGATTCCTCTTATTTCACACGAAATTTACTAAATAAAATCTTCTACTTTTCCACATCTCTACACACTTTCCCAGATCTTAGGATAATTGAGAAAATAATCCAAAGACTTAATCTTATCCAATGTTCTTAGTCAACTTCAAAGTCAATGCTCATCTATCTCCAATTCAGACCTGGTACTTCAATCCCTATTTATTATTTGATTAAGTCCATATCTCTTAAACCTCAAAACATAAAAGTTGTAGATATTCCTCTTAGCTTTCCATAGCCTCTTGAATCACTCAAATCCAACATCAAACGAGCAAGTTATGACTGTTCTACTAAAAAACGTTAAGTCTATCCCTGTATCTCGCTCGAGCCAGAAATCAAGCGGGAGTCGAGCGAGATCTCGGGTTAGGCACTTTTTCCACCTTTAAAACAAGCCACATTTGTACCCAACCATACTCCTAACCTTTCAATATAAAAATCTATACATATATCCCAAAAATTCCTAAAAATAGTTTTGGAGAAACATAATCATTCCACATATGAAAATTAAGCAGATATCTAAAAACCGGGTTATCACATTCTCCCTCCTTAAAAGGAATTTCGTCCTCAAAATTCGAGAGTTTCACCTCAACACTAAAATATATATATATCAGTGTATACTTAGAAAAATTCTATAATCAGTAACACCAATATAGCTGCCAACATTACTCTTCTCCTTTGGCACAACCCCTAAAAAAAAAATTCAAAGCATATGAGTAATTTAGAACCCTGATTTTTTTTTTTCCAAGAATCTCAATATATTCTCCAATAAAATTCAACAATTATAAATATTTAAACTGACTTCAGTCAATTTCTATGCTCTATCCACCAAACGTTCATCTATATTCTATCTTTTGTAACTTAAAACCCTTCTCCATGGCGATCACAAACAATATTTTCCCTTTAGTAAAACTCCAAATCCCTATTGAGTCCTTCAAATCAGTATAATTTAAGTCTCTAATCATGATCAACATCATGTTTGTGCTGTGTACTCTCAAAATTTACCACATAAATAGCCTTAACACATACCAAATCGCATCAAAATGAAACCAAAAGTTACCTTTTTCAAGACTGTATACTTGCAGATATCATGCATTTATAATCAAGATCAACATCTTGCCTATGCATTAGTAGTTCATTTATAACATTTTCCTCATCTGAACTTATACCCTCAAAATTTATTTCCTCAATCATAAAAATTCGCTAACCAAATCCACAATTTTCATCCCTGAGGAAGTATTTTCTTAAAAACTCTTATATCCACTATTGGACTCCACTCCATCTTATTCTGATTATTGTAAACTCATCAATTTCCAACACAAATCAAACTAGAATGTGAGGTCGGTGCTCCAAAATTCAAATCTTAATTCAGATCAAGTCTCCAAAATTCTAAAACTTTACATACTTTAGGAATCACTTTCCAGGATTCTATAGGATCGATAAACTTGCATTCTTTCACCATTTTGCAATTCTTCAAAATTTAGAACTTCAGTACCCAAATTTCAAAGAAATCACTCATACTATGACATTTTCTTCTAAACCTCGATATTACAACAACAGTCTAAGTCAATAAAATTCAAGTCTACTACTCTTAAACATTTTAGGTCCTTCTTGATCATAACACCCTCATACCAGAACTTAATCTTTAATCTGCTACAACTAAGAAAACTAATTCAAATTCTCTCGACAGAAAACTATCAAGTTGATCGGTTAACCTTAAATTCTCAACTTTGAAAGAGAAATTCTTCACCACTTGATATAATCCAGCAAGGTTTTCGTCAAATTTCACCATAAGGACTTTAAGAATCCATGTGTAATAGCCCAAATTTTTCTAAGGTAAATTATTTTATAGAAATTATTTTTAGGAGATTTATTTAATGCATTTATTTATTAGGAAATTAGAATGGGAGATTTAGTTGAGGAAATGTGAGATTTTACTTAGTATTGAGAATTATGCACTTTCGGATCAATCTGTCGAGTTTTAGGAAAATGATCATAAGTCAGCCATATGATGTCTAAATGAGGTGATTCCAATTGGTATAGAACCTTAAGAGATAGATCTAAAACTTTTGTGTTTGAAGTTTCCTGAGATTCGGAAGGAATCAATAACTTAATTGGGAACCAAGTAGGCATCTTTGGAATAGGCTTAAATGGGACCCGAGTTGGGTAATTGAACTAGATTGGGGCATGTAACCAAATAGGCAACTGGTTTTAGGATTCTCTGGGATTAGGACATGTGTAGGGATAGTTAGGAATGAATGGAAAGTTGATTTGGAAGTCAATTGAATGGTTAGTGTGATGGGAACTCAAGGGAGCCAAAATCTGGTTGATTGGTGACTAATTGGATCAAACTTGACTCTACCTTAACTAAACCATGAAGTGACCTTCTAGGACTTGTTGAGGGAAGACCTAAGGGAGTTGGGAAGGAACCAAATGGAGGAGAAAACCTGATGATGGGCGTGTGACACAAGGGGAGAGCTGGAGATGAGAGATGCATGCATGGTTAGGTGAAGTGCCACCTCACCTCTTATCCCTTTAGCTTGCTTCTCAGCCATGGATCAAAATGGGCAGCCAAACCACCTCAATTGTGAGCCCTTGGATGACTAATCCAGCTGCAAAGCCTAGGATTTGGGAGGCTTAATCCTCATCATTAGATTTTGCCTAGATGGACACCTCATCACATGCAAATCTGCCAACTAGAGCACCTTAGGTGCAATTCCTTTTCTCTCCCTCATGTTGGTCGACCACCACCCTATAAATAGAGCCTTGAGAGCTTCCTAAGCTCCTTTAGAAGGAGAGAGCACTTGCCTTGTGAAGCCAAATCAGAAATCCCTCCCCAAACCCTCAAAGTGATCACTTGTGAGTGAAGTGAGTGTGTGTGGGAGCAAACTTGGAGAAAGTGGGTTGGATCAATTCCCTAAAGCTTGGAAGAACTTGTAAGTCCATATTCTAGCTTAAATTAAGCATGGAACTAGTTTATTGGCATGGTTGAGTTATATTTCCTAGTAGTGAACACATGAGAACATGTTTAAGTGTAAATTGAACACATGAGTAGGATTAATTGTATTTGTCTTGTTTTTATGTTCAATAAAATTGTGGAAACTTAGATTTAGGCTTTTAAGGAGATAAATAGAGTGTATGAAAAAGATTGGTGTGTTTTGAGTGGAAAAACCCTTAGACCCGTAAGTTCGCTCGACCCTCGCTCGACATGTGAATCGAGCGAAGGCAAAATCTGAACCCTCGCTAGAGTTTCGCTCGACACCCGCTCGAGCGAGTCCCAACCCGAGACTTCGCTCGACCCTCGCTCGACAGGCCGCTCGAGCGAGATACCCTGTTTTGCCTAGACTTAGGGTTTCCTTGGAATAGAAGTGGTGTTTCAAATGGGAAGGGTTGTGAGTGAGATGACTCATGTGTATAAGAGATGAAAATAAAGAAAGAAAATAATATATAAAAGATGAGTTAGTCACGTCATGACGGGGACGGCGATACGTAACGCCCGTATGACTGACGTGCCGGCAGGGACGGCGATACGTAACGCCTGTCGTGATATGAAATTGTGATCTCCACGGGGACGGCGAGACGTAACGCCCGTGTGATTGATCCTTGCGGGGACGGCGAGACGTAACGCCCGCAGTACTATGTGTATATATTTCGTGTCATAACGGGGACGGCGAGACGTAACGCCCGGATGATTGACACCAGACTCATCATAACGGGGACGGCGATACGTAACGCCCATCAGTGATATGAAAGAATAAGAACTTTAAAGAGGAAAACAATGTAATTTAATATAAGACAATGGGTGAGTTGAGAAAGTGTCAGTTAGACAATGGTCTTGTGAGGAGTATGTTAGGGTAACTTCCCTTGTCAGTTGTGGTTTTGACCTTGTGGGTGTTTTCCCTGTTTCCTTTAAGCTGTTTATGTACTTACTGAGATTTCATTCGAAATCTCACTCTTTTGTGGCTCCATATATTTGTGCGTATTATTTCATACAGGTTTCGATGACCAGCAGGGGGACAGCCCCGACGAGGCAGGAGACTTCGGGGAGTCCTGAGGGACTTTCCGATTACAGTCCCTTTTTGGACATTTCTTTTGTTTCCTTTGGACCTCCTATCAGACCCACCGGAGCTGGGAGTCTTGATGCATCCACTTTTGTTGAGGAGAGGAGACGTACTGGATGCTGCTTAACCTTAGGAGTAGACGGCTCGTTGTCCATGTGTGGAGTTTGTGTGACTCCACAGGGACAACAGCTCCAGCGAGACTTTAGTATTAGCTTGGATAGGTTTCGCTATGGGAGAGAATATCCCGAGGTTAAGAGGGAGAAAGAGTGAGGTGAAGGAAAGTTTCTTTTGGGATAAATGTAATATGTTTTGCTACAGTTGGGTTGTGTATATGTATAAAGTACAATGTTTAAGTTTAATGAATGTTGTATATATAATTTCCGTGTGATCTTTAGAAAGTCTTATATTGAAAAACCTAATCCGCTGCGAATTTAGTAATTTATGCTTTTATCCTTGTTAAGTACAAGGGTGAGTAGCCAAGTGTTGCTCATCCAGACACCTTAATTTACGTTAAATCCCAGACGTAAGTTGGGGGCGTCACACCATGTATACCTTACATCTCTATATACCACCATACAATAAACCTCACCACTCCAAAGTCAATAAAATAGTTATCACTCTTCCTTATCAATCTGACCTTGCCACTAATGATTCCGACATTAACTAATTGTCAATTTCTACTTCTATCACGTAATCTATCTCAAAAATTCTGATTCTTGAAATCCCAGACATTCACAATTCCATGGGAGAAACCAACTTGACCCGATCTTTTCCAGAATTTAAGCCTTTCTCAATCAAATCAAAACCTATCTTAATACCATGTGATCATTTTTCCTAGGACATTCATGGTTTACCCAGAGTCGTACTGCTCTTATACCATCCTGAAAAAGTGTCTGAATAATCAACCAGTGGCAATAATGGATCCGCGTCCTAATAATTTACGTTCCAATTTAACTTATGAAGAGTGGCCTGTACGAATTGAAGATCAGAAAGAACAGACCCTTCGAAATCGTACCATAGTGTTAGTAAAAGTACTTTGGAACAATCCTGTTTTTCAGGAAGCCACTTGGGAACGTGAGGATGTAATGAGAGTTAATTATCCCCACTTGTTTGAAACATAGTTGTAATAATATGCGTTATAAATTGAATTAGCTGTATTACATTGGTATGATATTTGTGTTTTCTTTTATATTTATATTCATTAATATTTAACCTTATACAGGATTTATGGCTCCAAAAATAAACGCACGTATGTCAGTCACCCCTGTAGATCAGTTAAAGAAAAGGTCTGAAAGAATTAGAGAGAGATTTCGTAGGGAAAAACTGAAACAATAGAAAGCTGAAAGATTGAACTGGTTAAATAAAAGTGAGAAGCACAGAACCCATATTATGGACATAGACGAAAAAGGTAACCCTATAAGTAGAAGAGCGTTACCAGGTGAGGAAAGACAACCCGCTCGAAAATGGTTAAAAGCAGAGAAAAGATTTTTGAGAAGAGAGGACAAAGGAAAAGCTGTCATAGTAGAGTCATCTGATGGATCTGAAGAGCGTAAACGTCAATGTGAAGAGGGACCCATAATAGAAGAGACAGAGGAAGAGAGATTACGTATGTTGCAAGAAATAAGTGTAAATATGTACTATGATCCGGATGTAGACATGATATTTTAACACTCTCAGGATTCGCTGCTTAATGAGGAAAAAGTACCTACCTCTTCAGAAGAATCTACTGCTAGCAACCGAGGTATAGATTCCTTAAACCCTTAATTATTTATATTTTAACGATTTCGGAGACGAAATCCTTTTTAAGGGGGGGAGGATGTAATAGCCCAAATTTTCTAAGGTAAATTATTTTATGGATATTATTTTAAGGAGATTTATTTGATGCATTTATTTATTAGGAAATTAGAGTGGGAGATTTAATTGAGGAATGTGAGATAATACTTAGTATTGGGAATTAAGCATTTTCGGATTAATCTGTCGAGGTCTAGAAAAATGGGCATAAGTTATTCATATGAGGTCCAAATGAGGTGATTCCAATTGGTATAGAACCTTAAGAGATGTATCTAAAACTTTTATGTTTGAAGTTTCCTGATATTCGGAAGGAATCAATAACTTATTTGGGAATCAAGTAGGCAGCTTTGGAATGGGCTTAAATGGAACCCGAGTTGGATAAATTGAACTAGATTGGGGCATGTAACTAATTAGGCAAATGGGTTTAAGATTTTCTGGGATTATAACATGTGTAGGGATAGCTAGAAATGGATGGAAAGTTGATTTGGAAGTCAATTGAATAGTTAGTGTGATGGGAACTCAAGGGGAGCCAAAATCTGGTTGATAGGTGACTAAGTGGATCAAATTTGGCTCTACCTTAACTAAACTAAGTAATGGCCTTCTAGAACTTGTTGAAGGGAGACCTAAGGGAGTTAGAAAGGAACCAAATGGGTAGGAAAATCTGGAGGGGGCGTGTGACACAAGGAGAGGGCTAGAGATGAGAGATGCATGCATGGTTAGGTGAAATGCCACCTCACCTCTTATCCCTTTAGCTCACTTCTCAGCCATGGATCAAAATGGGCAGCCAAACCATCTCAAATGTGAGCCCTTGGATGACTAATTTAGCTGCAAAGCCTAGGATTTGGGAGGCTTAATCCTCATCATGAGATTTGCTTAGATGGACACTTCATCACCCATGCAAATCTGGCAACTAGTGCACCTTAGGTGCATTTCCTTTTCTCTCCCTCATGTTGGTCGACCACCACCCTATAAATAGAGCCTTGAGAGCTTTCTAAGCTCCTTTAGAAGGAGAGAACACTTCCTCTTTGGAAGCCATATCAGAAAAATTCATCCAAACCCTTAAAGAGTACACTTGTGAGCTAAGTGAGTGAGTGTGGGAGAAAACTTGCAAGAAGTTGGTTGGATCAATTCTCTTGAGCTTGGAAGAATTTGTAAGTCCATATTCTAGCTTAATTTAAGCATGGAACTGGTTTATTGAGATGATTGAGCTATGTTTACTAGTAGTGAACACTTAAGAACATGATTAAGTGGCAATGTGGCACATGAGTAGGATTGATTATAATTTGTCTTATAAATATGTTCAATAAAATTTGTAAGAACTTAGATTTAAGTTTTTAAGAAACTAAATAGGGTGTATTGAAAAGATTGGCATGTTTTGAGTAGAAAAACTCTTAGAGCCGTGACTTCGCTCGACCCTCGCTCGACATGTGAGTCGAGCGAAGGCAAAATATGAACCCTCGCTAGAGTTTCGCTCGATACCCTGTTCGAGCGAGTTCCAACCCGAGACTTCGCTCGATACTCGCTCGACAAGCCACTCGAGCGAGATGCCCTGTTTTGCTTAGACTTAGGATTTCCTAGAATAGAAATGGGTGTTTCAAATGGAAAGGGTTATAAGTGAATATAACTCGTATGATTAAGAGAGAAATAAAAAGAAAAAAAACAATATATGTAAGATTAAGTTAGTCACGTCGTGACGGGGACGGCGAGACATAACGCCCGGATGACTGACAGGGTATCGAGCTTATATGGGGTACTATGAGCTTCTTTCATCAACCTTTCTTTCAATTCTGGGGCATCCAGAATGATTTTCCTTCTTCCAAAGTATAACATTCCATCGCCTGAAATCATAAAATGTGAGGACCCTTTTCCTTCCAGTATTTGCTGTTTTATCTTTTCCAGCTTAGCATCCTTTTGTTATTTTTCCTTAATTTCTTTGTTCGTTAAAGGAACAATTTCTTGAATCTCCATTAACTTGAGGTCCCGTGATAATCTGTTCACCAGAATTTCTCGCACCGCTGCCAGCACCGAAAATTCTTCTGTTTGAACTTTCCTACTCAAGGCATCGGCTACCACATTAGCCTTTCCAGGGTGGTATTTGATTTCGCATTGAAAATCACTTATAGTCTCTATCCACCTTCTTTGTCTCATATTCAAGGTTTTTTGGCTAAAAAGATACTTGAGACTCTTATGGTCCGTAAATATTTCATACCTTTCTCCACATAAGTAATGCCGCCAAATCTTTAGGGCAAATACTACAGCTGCTAACTCTAAATCATGCGTGGGATAGTTCTGTTCATGGTCCTTAAGTTGTCGGGATGCATACGCAACTACTCTTCCTTCTTGCATTAACACACACCCCAATCCCATTTTTGAGGCATCACTATATATCACATAAGGTTTATGAGGTTCTGGCAAAGCTAAAATTGGTGCTATAGTCAATCTCTTCTTTAGCTCTTGAAAACTCTTTTCACATTGTTCACTCCAAACGTACTTAGCATTCTTCCTAGTCAATGCTGTCAGAGGTGCAGACAGTTTGGAAAATCCTTCCACAAATCTTCTATAATATCTAGCTAATCCCAAGAAGCTTCGTATTTCATGAGCATTGGTTGGTTGCTGCCACTCTATCACTGCTTCTACCTTTGCTGGATCCATGGAGACTCCTTCACTTGAAATAACATGACCCAAAAATTTAACTTCTTGTAGCCAAAATTCACACTTACTAAGTTTGGCGTACAGTTGGTGTTTCTGCAAAATTTCCATTACTACTTTTAAATGCTCTTTATGATCTTCGTCAGTCTGAGAGTAGATCAAAGTATCATCAATAAAAACCACCACAAACTTGTCCAAATATGGTCTGAATATCCGGTTCATCAAGTCCATGAATACTGCTGGTGCATTTGTCACTCCGAATGGCATAACCAAAAATTCAAAGTGCCCATATCGGGTTTGGAACGCCGTCTTATGCACGTCTTGCTCCCTGATTTTCAACTGATGATAACCAGACCGAAGGTTTATTTTTGAAAACACAGTTGCTCCTCTTAATTGATCCAACAGGTCATCTATCCGTGGCAACGGATATTTATTCTTAATGGTAACTTTATTCAATTCCCGGTAGTCTATGCACATTCGCATTGTCCCATCTTTCTTTTTCACAAACAGTACTGGTGCTCCCCATGGGGATGAACTAGGCCTGATAAATCATTTCCTTAAAAATTCCTCAATTTGAGCTTTCAATTCTTCTAATTCTACCGGTGCCATTCTATACGGAGCCTTATGAACTGGAGTTGTGGCCGGTTCCAATTCAATAACAAATTCTGTTTCTCGATCAGGGGGTAGTCCTAGCAGATCATCAGAAAAGACTTGAGGAAAGTCTTCCACCACAGGAATTCCTCGAATACCTTTAACAACTTCTGAAGAATTTATCATGATTACCCAGTAGCCCTTAGTCTCTTTGTTAATACTTTTCTTTATTCGCTTAGCAGTTACTATGGAGGAAACTGCCTTCAACATTTCTCCCTTGTAACAAAATTTCCCTTCCTTGGGTAGGCCAAAAACTATTTCCTTTCTGCGACAGTCCAGTTTAGCATAATACTTGGCCAACCAATCCATACCTAAAATTAAATCAAACTCCATCAAATGGAATAGTATCAGATCAACGACTAGCTGTGAACCTCCAATCTCCAAGGGGCAACTTTTCACCATCCGATGGCATCCTGCTACCTTTCCATTGGGCATGACTACTATAACTTTTTGGGCCAAAAATTCAGTTTCTAAATCACACATTTGGACACAATCATAGGAAATAAAGGATTTTGTTGCTCCCGAATCAAACAAGGTATAGACCATGCATTGCTTCAGCTTAAGCTTACCTAAAGAAAATTTTATTCCACTATTATTATTATTACCACTCCCAAAGAATCCATTTATTAACTAAAAGAGGAGACTTAGAAATTTACCAGTAATAACATTAGCATCTATTGTCTCATCTGCCTCCATATCTACTTCTCCAGGTGTGATAGCATAAACTTTAGCTTTCGCAGGAGCTTTGGCTTTTCCTCCGGGTAGAGCTACTCCTTGGGAGGTATTCTAAGGGCAGTCTTTGATCAGATGTCCTGGCCGACCGCATTTAAAACAAACTCTAGTATCCACTCGACAATCTCCCTGGTGTCGACGTCCACATTTTGCACATTGCGAAAATAAAATCGGTACATTTGGATTAATTGCTATTCCTTTTCCTCTATCCATGGATCTAAAATTTGGTTTCCTCCTAGCATCTTTTCCCCCAGAAAATTGAAATCTTCTTTTTCCATATGCTTGAGTTTGCGCCATAACAATCCTCTGCTCAGCTTCCGCTATGGCTGCTACATTCACTAGTTCTTGAAAATTCTCGATTTGCAAACATGCCACCTGCATACGAATCCGTGGCTGCAGTCCTTCTTGAAACTTCTGGGCTCTCATCTTTTCAGTAGCTACCAGATGCGGAGCAAATCTCGCCAATTCCATAAATCGTGCTGACTACTGTTCCACCGCCATACTGCCTTGTATTAACATAGTAAATTCTAAAGCTTTCTGCCGCTTCATAGATTCCGGAAAGAGTCGAACTCTTTCTTGAACCTTTCCCATGTAGGCACTACATTTTCTCCCAATTCTAACTTTAGCAGCTTTCGCTTTGTGTCCCACCACAGTCCTGCTTCTCCCTGTAACAGATGTCCTGCATACTGCACTTTCTGAACTTCGGTGCAACTACTAACTTCGAAGGTGCGTTCCAAGTCTACAATCCATTTGTCTGCCTTTAATGCTCCTTCCGTTCCGATAAAGGGCGGGTATCGATACGCTAAAAATTTTTCATACAGACACCCTTGAGCTTCTCTTCCATTTTCATTCTGCTGATGATAACGGCTCTGTTCTATTTGATTTCTCACCACTTCTGTCATTTGCCGAATAGCTTCAGCTATTGCCTGGCCTCCTTCTAATGGGGGGTTTTGTGCTACTGGTCCCCCTTCCAAGGGTGGATTCCGTATCCTCTGCTCTTCTCCCGATAATGGGTTCGGTGCCGTCTGCCCTTCCCCCAACGGTGGGTTCGATGGTGTCTGTCCTTCTCTCAGCGGTGAGCTTGGTGCCGTTTGCTCTTCGGTACGTGGAGGGGTAACCAGAGAAGGATTCTGGTTTACCACGTCTACTCGTTTCAAGGGAGGACGACCTCTTGGCATATTGTTTTCCTGAAATACACCCAACTTCACCATAAGCTATACTTACTTTAGAAACTTCCAAATTCCAAAAATCCAAACATTCACCCATATTACTCCAAACTCCAATCTGATAAAGATTCAAGCCTATACTGGTACCATGTGATCCATTTTTCCTAGGACACTGTGGATTTTACCCAGAGACGTAATTGCTCTGATACCACTCTGTGACGCCCCCAACTTACGTCTGGGATTTAACGTAAATTAAGGTGTCTGGATGAGCAACACTTGGCTACTCACCCTCGTACTTAACAAGAATAAAAAGCATATATCACTTAATTCGCAGCGGATCTGGTTTTAGATATAAGACTTTCTAAAGATCACACGGAAATATATATACAACATTCATTAAAACTTAACGTTGTACTTTACATATACAAGACCCAAACTGTAACAAAATATTTTACATTCATCCAACAGAACTTTCCTTCACCTCACTCTTTTTCCCTCTTAACCTCGGGGTATTCTCTCCCACAGCGAAACCTATCCATACTAATACTAAAGTCTCGCTGGAGCTGTTTTCCCTGTGGAGTCACACAAATCCCACACATAGACAATGAGCCATCTACTCCTAAGGTTATACAGCATCCCGTACGTCGCCTCTCCTCAGCAAAAGTGGATGCGTCAAGACTCCAAGCTCCGGTGGGTCGATTACTGATAGGAGGTCCGAAGGAAACAAAAGAAATGTCCATATAAGGACTATAGTCGGAAAGTCCCTCAGGACTCCCCGAAGTCTCCTGCCTCATCGGGGCTGTCCCCCTGCTGGTCATCGAATCCTGTATAAAGTGATATGCACAAAATATATGGAGCCACAAAGGAGTGAGATTTCGAATGAAATCTCAGTAAGTATATAAACAGCTTAAAGGAAACAGGAAAAACAAGAATAATATTATTACCACTGATGACAAGGGAAATTTACCCTAATATACCCCTCATAAGACCACTGTCTAACTGATACTTTCCTTAACTCAACCATAATCTTATACTAAATTACACCGTTTTCCCTTAAGATTCTTATTCTTTTTTATCACAGATGGGCGTTACGTATCGCCGTCCCATCACATACACTCATCCACCATCCGGGCGTTACGTCTCGCCGTCCCCGTTGTGATGAGCCTGGTGTCAATCTCACAGGCGTTACGTACCGCCGTCCCCGTCTTGACACAAAACATATATACATATTACTGCGGGCGTTACGTCTCGCCGTCCCCGCTATTCAGGTCAGTCTCACGGGCGTTACGTCTCGCCGTCCCCGTGAAGATCAATCTCACGGGCGTTACGTCTCGCCGTCCCCGTGAAGATCAGTCATTCTTATAACGCGACAGGCGTTACGTGTCGCCGTCCCTGTCGGCACGTCAGTCATCTGGGCGTTACGTCTCGCCGTCCCCGTCACGACGTGACTAACTTAATCTTACATATATTGTTTTCTTTCTTTTTATTTCTCTCTTAATCATACGAGTTATATTCACTTATAACCCTTTCCATTTGAAACACCCATTTCTATTCTAGGAAATCCTAAGTCTAAGCAAAACAGGGCATCTCGCTCGAGCGGCTTGTCGAGCGAGTATCGAGCGAAGTCTCGGGTTGGAACTCGCTCGAACAGGGTATCGAGCGAAACTCTAGCGAGGGTTCATATTTTGCCTTCGCTCGACTCACATGTCGAGCGAGGGTCGAGCGAAGTCACGGCTCTAAGAGTTTTTCTACTCAAAACTTGCCAATCTTTTCAATACACCCTATTTAGTTTCTTAAAAACTTAAATCTAAGTTCTTACAAATTTTATTGAACATATTTATAAGACAAATTATAATCAATCCTACTCATGTGCCACATTGCCACTTAATCATGTTCTTAAGTGTTCACTACTAGTAAACATAGCTCAATCATCTCAATAAACTAGTTCCATGCTTAAATTAAGCTAGAATATGGACTTACTAATTCTTCCAAGCTCAAGAGAATTGATCCAACCAACTTCTTGCAAGTTTTCTCCCACACTCACTCACTTAGCTCACAAGTGTACTCTTTAAGGGTTTGGATGGATTTTTCTGATATGGCTTCCAAAGAGGAAGTGTTCTCTCCTTCTAAAGGAGCTTAGAAAGCTCTCAAGGCTCTATTTATAGGGTGGTGGTCGACCAACATGAGGGAGAGAAAAGGAAATGCACCTAAGGTGCACTAGTTGCCAGATTTGCATGGGTGATGAGGTGTCCATCTAAGCAAATCTCATGATGAGGATTAAGCCTCCCAAATCCTAGGCTTTGCTGCTAAATTAGTCATCCAAGGGCTCACATTTGAGATGGTTTGGCTGCCCATTTTGATCCATGGCTGAGAAGTGAGCTAAAGGGATAAGAGGTGAGGTGGCATTTCACCTAACCATGCATGCATCTCTCATCTCCAGCCCTCTCCTTGTGTCACACGCCCCCTCCAGATTTTCCTACCCATTTGGTTCCTTTCTAACTCCCTTAGGTCTCCCTTCAACAAGTTCTAGAAGGCCATTACTTAGTTTAGTTAAGGTAGAGCCAAATTTGATCCACTTAGTCACCTATCAACCAGATTTTGGCTCCCCTTGAGTTCCCATCACACTAACTATTCAATTGACTTCCAAATCAACTTTCCATCCATTTCTAGCTATCCCTACACATGTTCTAATCCCAGAAAATCTTAAACCCAATTGCCTAATTAGTTACATGCCCCAATCTAGTTCAATTTATCCAACTCGGGTTCCATTTAAGCCCATTCCAAAGCTGCCTACTTGATTCCCAAATAAGTTATTGATTCCTTCCGAATCTCAGGAAACTTCAAACATAAAAGTTTGAGATCCATCTCTTAAGGTTATATACCAATTGGAATCACCTCATTTGGACCTCATATGAATAACTTATGCCCATTTTTCTAAACCTCGACAGATTAATCCGAAAATGCTTAATTCCCAATACTAAGTATTATCTCACATTCCTCAATTAAATCTCCCACTCTAATTTCCTAATAAATAAATGCATCAAATAAATCTCCTTAAAATAATATCCATAAAATAATTTACCTTAGAAAATTTGGGCTATTACAGCTGCTAACGAGCAGTCTCGTATAAATGCTAATTTCAAAGCTGATAATGATAGCTGCTATAGGATTCGACCCTGAGGAGAGGCTGATGGAGGGACACAGGGCGTTATAAGAAAATAGTCGTTTATGCAGACATCGAGAGAGAGAGAGAGAGAGGGAGAGTGAATATCAGTTCAATACAGTAAAATAGGGGACATGGAGAGAGGTCAGGATACAATCATACAGTCGAGGCCTTAACATTCAGTGTGGGGAGAGACTGCTTAGAGTGTAAGCATTCGCATTCACTTTATCAAAAACCTAACCAAATGTAAAATAAGATGAATTTCACCAAAATCAAGCTGCATTGGTTTCATCAAAAGGATGCGTGGGAAGTTTTAAATTATAGTAAATGGATGGGTTTCTTACAATTTAAAGGGTTACTGGTCACTAATCAAATGTATTTTTTATTCATGATTTAGAGTCGATGGAGATCATTAACATTGGATTAGTCAAATGTCCTTTAATCTTCAAATTTAGCAAATATAATCCACATTTGCTACACATTGAATTAGCGAAACTCTTTTCGTCCCAAATATGAGCTATTCTTCTTTCCAAATATGAAAAGCACTGTGGTAAGTCTAAATGCATTTTTTAATAGTATTTTGTTTCCATGTGAGATTTTACCATCTATGTACATATGAGATTATTATATTATAGATTTTTAGATTGTGAAAATGAATATGAATATGATTGTTGGAGGTAATTAAAGATTATGAAAATAAAATTAAAAATAAAAATTAATTAAAGAAATATAGATAATGTCTTATTATTATAGAAAATGTGATGGCTAATCTCATATAGATTTTAATTATTGAGTGATTAGCTAAAAGTTAAAAAGTTACATATTCTTCAAATTTTAATTATTAGGATGATCAATCCAATACCAATGTTGGCCAAAGGCTAAATCCATCCTATAGCAAAGCAATTGGAAAAAAAATCCTTTTTCAATATCAATAAAGATATTTTACTGAGTTTCAAAAATGAGAGATAAACTTGTATAAGGTATTTTTAAGAAGTATTGTATTGGAGTTTGTGAAAATGAATAGGTAAATTTAAAAAATTGTTTGAATTAATTTTGTAATATTTTTTTTGTTTTGAAGTTTGTAAAAGTTATATAAATTTTTGTATTTGAGTAATGATTAGTTGAGAAGTTAAAAATTCAAAATAGAGAAGCATTTTGTACTTGATTGGTGTTTGGGAATGAAGTGAGAAACTTTGCAAGTTGTGAGAGTTTTGGGAATGTTTGGTGTTTTACGAACACGTCCTCCTCATCAATTTGAGCCTCAATGGCATTTATAGGTGGATTAAAGTTATTATTTATGTCTGCATATATGATTCATAGTTCCTTCCGTTGCCTTCAATGTAGATTATTTAACTCCTACCAATATTTGTATTTTTCAATAGAAGAAAAGTCTCTTGCCATTTTTCATCAAGGAAACATGAGATTTTAGTGCCATGCGAGAAAATATAGAGATCGGGATAAGATATTAAAAATTGATTTATAAAGGGACTACCAACTAAAAAATTAATTTCTTTCTAAATACAATTTTCCTAAGACAATTTTCCCATAAAGTATGTGGTGTTTATGAACTAAAATTGATGGAAAAAACATATTTTGACAACTCTATCAAGTCCCAAGTTCCACTAAAAAATAAAAGATAACAATTATAAATGCTAAAAAGTCATATGAACCCTTGGGATAAATAGAAAAAAAAAAGAGTTGCATATGACCAAAGTCAAAATATACAATCTTGAAGCAACAAACCTGATGAATGATCTCAAGTGCAAGTTTGACTGCATGTTGCACAGTCACTTTTCAATGAGAAAATGTGTTGGGAGAAACATAAGTTTCTCTGTTCACAATCACAGTCGACCTAAATTGTGGTGCATATGGAGACCCCTCACTAGCACTGCAATACAATGGTAGCAAAATTGCAAACCTTTAAACGTATTTCTGCACAAGGTTCTTATGCATCTATTGTTCTGGAATACCTAATTTTTTTTTACCCACATAGCTTTTAGAGATTATTTATTTACCTATGTTGATGTCACAAATTTAATAGTATATGGCTCATCATATACAAATAATCTTATATATAAACTCACACAAATGCAGCAATAACAAAAATGGATTAAAAAACTAATTAACTCAAATCTTTCTGACATTTTCAAGAATTATATGATAATAAGGGCAGTTCCAAAGTCACACAAATTGCTTAATATACAAAAAAATAGAGGTTAATTAGCACACCATTTAGGCATCATCCTGTACAAATGAACCATCAACAAACTACATAATCTTGCTCATCTCATTGAGTGTACATTAATATATAAATCAATCGAGACGTGCTAGCACAAATGAAATAACATTACTATGTATCGTCCATCCCACTTATAGATCATATTACAAATTTGAAAAATTAATTCTTTCTTAACCTAGAGTCTACAAGATAGAAACGACTTAATAAACATGCATATTTTCATCTAACAATTATTTTTAAAAAGAAGTAACTATATCAACAATACGAAATTAAGTACACAAAAAATGGAGGAGATTTTAAAAAATTAAAATTAAAATAAGGAAAGAAATTTCGATTACGCATCTCAGTCTTAATACTGACGGAGAGATATAAAGAATTAAAAAAATACAAGCACATTGATTTTTTAAATAGTAAAATTTTGTTAGTTTCCATTGAAAGATAAAGAAAACAGGCAATTTGGTTATTGAGAAAAATGTAGGACATCTTAACGCAAACAAAAAAATATCAAGTTTACGATATTTAGGATGGATAAGAAACAAAAATATTTAATCAATGCTCCCATATTTCATCGGCTTGGATCGTTTAAGAGAAATATAACACTCAAAACTTTTATCGGAAGTATCATCGTCTCTGACTCACCAGAAGAAGTGCGCAGCGCTACAAATAGAGTTAAAGGCTGAACTAGAAAAGGGACATGGGTCGTATCTAGAGATGAAACCTAATATTGAGGAAAAGGGCTCAAACCCAATTCATCCATTACAACGGGCCGGATTATAACCATCAGAGAGAGAGAACACCAAGAAGCAGTGAGAATAAACCAGATGAGATGGTGCTCGATCAAATGAAATAGGTGTACCCTAAAGCCCTAGTAAAAAATTAATTAATAGAAGAATTAAGAGAAGGAAAAATAAGGGTACACTAACCCTAATGAGCAGCTTAACTCTATGAATGAAAGCCATGTGTCAAAGCTCATATCCAGAGGCCACCTAAATAAGCTACCTCATCACAAGCTATAGAAGCCGTTAATAGAGATTTTCTATTTTTTATTATTCTAATTTTAAAAAGATGTAAATATCTTTAAAATTTACAATATTTATATTTTAGTGTTTTCTTTTGTACACGTGCTTCACAAAGAGTTTAACAATGAATCTGTAATGCCCAAAACCAAGAGCTGACATTTCAATCGGAAATCATCATGAGATCCCAGCTTAAAAGAAATGTAGACTGAAGCAAAAGATCACAAAATACAGAACAACAAGGAGCGAACCAATCGCTTGTGTGAAGGGAAAATCATGAATTTTTACTAAAGAATTAAATAGATGATATGCATATATATATATATATATATATAAATATATATGCATAACACCAAAATCAAATCGAAACACAATGTGTGAGATGTTCAAGTTTGTACAAATTGAGTAAGAAAATCACAACCATATACATGAAACCAAACCAAATCCAAACACCATCTGTAATGCATGTGTAGATGTAAAACAAAAAATATCTTACTCTTGATCAGTCGAAGATGTATCAATTCTTACAAGATGATGAAATAGATTATATGCATATGCATGAGACAAAAGCAAACCCAAGCACAATCTGTAAGATGTTGGGATTTCTACAAGTTGAGTAAGAGAAGAGAATTATAACCATATACACGAAACTAAGTCAAATTCAAATTAAAAAACAATATGTAATGCGTTTAAATCTAAACAAGAAAATTAAAAATTTCTTGGATGATTACTAAAATAGAATTGGGAGATCGCAGAGATCCTCACGCCTTGATTTGACCGCTGCCATTTTCAATGATAGGATGCAACCTTGAGAAAAGGTTGACGTGGGGATATAGGGCGACATAAAAAGAAAATAGCCATTAATGCAGACATCGAGAGAGAGGGAGAGTGAATATCAGTTCAATGTAGTGAAATAAAGAGAGGGAGAGAGAGGTCAGGTACGATCGTGCAGTCGAGGGGTTTAACTTTCATTGTGGGGGAGACTACTTGGACTGTAAGCATTGTCATTTGCTTCATCAAAATCTAGCTACATTGGATCCATCAAAGGAATGGTTGGGAAGTTTTGAGCTATAGTAAATGGATGGATTCCTTCAATTTTGAAGGGTTACTGGTAATCAAACAAATGTATTTTTTATTTATGATTTAGAGTTAATGGAGAGCATTCGCATTGGATTAGTCAAATGCCTTAAAATCTTCAAATTTAGCAAATATCATCAACATTTGCTCCACATTCAATCAATCAAACTCTTTTCATCCCAAATATGAGTTACAGTAAATTTGTTCTAGTTTCCAAATATGAAAAGCACTATAGCAAGTCTAAATGCATTTTTTAATTGGATTTTGTTTCCAATTGAGACTTTACCATCTATGTACATATGAGATTATTATATTATAGATTTTTAGATTGTGAAAATAAAAATGAATATGATTGTTGAAGGTTATTGATGATTATAAAAATTAAATTAAAAATTAAAGTTAATGAAAGAAATTTAAATAATAATATCTTATTATTATAGAGAATGTGATGGCTAATCCAATATAGATTTTAATTGTTGAGTGATTAGCTAAAAGTTAAAAAGTTTAATATTCTTCAAATTTTAAAGATTGGGGTAACCAATTTAATACCAATGCTAGTGAAAGGCTAAATCCATCCCACAGCAAAGCAATTGGAGAAAAAGATCCTACTTCAATATCAGTGGAGATATTTTATTGAGTTTTGAAAAATAAGAGATAAAGTTGAATAATTTTTTTAAAGATAAATATTGTATTGGAGTTATTGAAAATGAATAGATAAGTTTACAAAATTGTTTGAATTAATAATGTAATATTATTTTTGTTTTGGATTTTGTAAAAGTTGTATTAATTTTTGTATTTGAGTAATGATTAGTTTGAAAAGTTAGAAATTCAAAATAGAATAGTATTTAGTATTTGGGTGGTGTTTGGGAATGAAGTGAAAATTTTTGAAACATTATGAGAGCTTTGGGAATGTTTGGTGTTTTACAAATATGCTCTCCTCAGCAAATTGAGCCTTAATGGCATTTATAGGCATATTATTAAAGTTATGCTTTATGTTTGCATATAATATATATATATATTAATAATATATATATATATATATATATATATGATTCAATGGTTCCTTCCATTGCTTCCAATGCAAATTATTTAACTTCTACCAATATTTTTATTTTTCAATAGAAGAAAAACTTCTTGCCATTTTTCATCAAAGAAACATGAGATTTTAGTACCATGAGATCAGGATAAGATATTAAAAATTGATTTATAAATGGAGTACTAACTAAAAAAATTCATTTCCTTCTAGATACAATTTTCCTTAGACAATTTTCCTATAAAGCTTGTGGGGTTTATGAACTAAAATTGACGGAAAAAACATACTTTGACAACTCTTTCGAGTCCCAAGTTCCACTAGAACATAAAAGATAATAATTATAAGATGCTAAAAAGTCAAATGAACCCTCGGGATAAATAGAAAAAAAAAAAGAGTTGCATATAACCAAACTCAAAATATACAATTTTGAAGCAACAAACCTGATGAATGAGAGGACAACCTTCATCCTTCATCTTTTGTAATATGATCTCAAACGCAAATTTGGCTACATGTTGCTCAATTGCTTTTCGATGAGAAAACGTGTTGGGAAAGGTATAAGTTTCTCCGTCCACAGTCACAGTCGACCTAAATTGCGGTGTATGTGGAGACCCCTCACTAGTAGTGCAATACAATGGTAGCGAAATTGCAAACCTTTGAGCGTATTTCTGCACACGGTTCTTGTGCATCAACTATTCTAGAATGCCTAGAAAAAACATTACCCACATAGCTTTTAGAGATTACTTTTTTACCTATGTTGATGTCACAAATTTAACAGTATATGGCTCATCATATACAAATAATCTTAGATAGAAACTCACACAAATGCAACAATAACAAAAAATGAATTAAAAAACTAACAAACACAAATATTTTTGACATTTTCAAGAATCATATAATAATAAGGACAGCTCCAAAATCACACAAATTGCTTAATATACAAAAAAATGGAGGTTAATTAGCACATTATTTAGGCATCATCTTGTACAAATGCACCATCAACAAACTATATAATTTTGATCATCTCATTGAGTGTACGTCAATATATAAATCAATCAAGACGTGCTAGCATAAATGAAATAAAATTACTATGCACAATCCATCCCATTTAAAAATCATATCGCAAATTTGAAAAATTAATTCTTTCTTAACCCATAGTCTACCAATTAGAAAACAGCTTAATAAACATCAATATTTTTATCTAATAATTCTTTTTTAAAAGAAGCAACTATATCAACAATACGAAATTTAAGCACACAAAAATGAAGGAAATTTTAAAAAATTAAAATTAAAATAAGGAAACAAATTTAGATTACGCATCTCTCTCTTAATACTGATGGAGGGGTATAAAGAATTAAAAAATACAAGTGCATTAATCTTTTAAACAGTCAAATTTTGTCAATCACCACTGAAGAAAAGAGAAAGCGTGCAATTTGGTTGTTGAGAAAAATGTAGGACATCAAAACGCAAATAAAAAAATAACAAGTTTATGATATTTGGGATAGAGAAGAAACAAAAATCTTTAATCAAAGCTTGCATATTTCATCCATTTGGATTGCTTAAGTGAAATATAACATCCAAAACTTTTACCAGAAGTCTCATCGTCTCTAACTCACCAGAAGAAGTGGACAACGCGGCAGCGGCAAAGGCTGAACCGAAAAGGGAACAAGGGTCATATTTGGAGCTGAATCTTGACGCTGAGGAAAAAGACTCAAACTTGAATCATCCATTACAAAGGGATGGATTTTAGCATCAGAGAGAGAGAAAGAGAGAGAACACGAGGAAGCAGTGAGAACAAACCAGATGAGATGGCGCTCGATCAAATGAAATAAGTGTACCCTAAAGCCCAAAAAATTTAAATTATAAGAAAAATTAAGAGTACGATAAACCTACCAAGCCTTTTAACTCTATGAATGAAAGCCAAGTGTCGAAGCTTATATCCAGAGACCACTTGAAGAAGCTACCTCATCACAAGTTATAGAAGCCCTTAATAGAGATTTTCTCTTTTTAATTATTCTAATTTTAAAAAGACGTAAATTTATTTGAAATTTATAATATTTAGTGCATACTTGGGATTGCGGTGGGAAATATAATTTATAACTTTAGGGTTTGTAACTTATAACTTAAATAATAAGCTTTATACTTCAAAGATATTCACTATTTGGTAAACATGTATCTAAAGTGCTTTTAGAATTAGTTACATTAATTTTTTCAAAATATACAGTTATCCGTATGAGTTTTTTTGATAAAAGTTCTAATTTGATGATTTTAAAAAAAATATATTTTCAGTTTTTTCAATCGATTAAAACAATTTTTATAAAGTTACCAAATATGTATTTTTTTTTTAAAAGTGCTTCTAACTACTTAAAAATACTTTTTAAACATCGAAACGCAACCCTAAACAAGCTTTTAGATTCTAAAATTTTCTTTTGTACACATGCTTCACAAAGAATTTAATGATGCATTTGTAATCACCCAAAACCAAGAGCTGACACTTCAATCGAAAATCAACATCATATCCCGACTATCCAAAAAATATGGATTGAAGTGGAGGACTGAAGGGGCGAAATCGCTTGTGCGAAGGAAGAATCATGAATTTTTATAGAATGATTACATAGATGATACACATATGAACGATACCAAAATCAAATCGAAACACAATGTGTAAGATGTTAAAATTTATACAAATTGAGTAAGAAACTTATAACCACATACATGAAATCAAACCAAATCCAAACACCATCTGTAATACATGTGTAGATGTAAAACAAAAGAATCTTACTTTTTATCAGTCGAAGATGTGTTAATTTCTACAAGATGATGAAATAGATTATATACATATGCATGAGACAAAATCAAACTGAAACACAATCTATAAGATGGAATTTCTACAAGTTGAGTAAAAGAATCATAACCACATAAACGAAACCAAACAAAGTTCGAATTCAAAAATAATATGTAATGCGTGTAGATCTAAACAAGAAAATTAAAAATTTCTCAGATGATTATAGAAACAAAGATTTGGGAGATCTCAGAGATCCTTACACCCTCATTCGACGACTGTCATTTTCAATGAATCATCTACCCACTGCAATGCTTGAGTGTTGTCATGATCGATGGGTAGTGCAAGAAGTGTCAGTGTTGCATATTGTGGCTTTGCCCATGGTTGCCTTATAAAGAAATTTGGGAAGTCGTAAGGCACGGGTTCACAGTAGTGCTGCAAACGGGCAATGTCGTATAGATGATAATTCTAAAGCTGACAATAATAGCAGCGATAGGATGCAGCCTTGAGGAGATGCTAATGGGGGGATAAAGGGTGAGATAAAAAGAAAATAGTCATTGATGCAACAAAATATAGAGATGTCATGGTACGATCATGCAGTCGAGGGATTCAACTTTCACTGTGGGGAAGACTGCTTGGATTGTAAGCATTGGCATTCGTTTCTTCAAAAGTCTAACCAAATGCAAAATATGATGAATTATATCAAAATTCAGTAGCATTTGACATCAAAGGGATGGGTGAGAAGTTCTGAACTACAGTAAATGGATAAGTTCCTTAGAATTTGAAGGATTACTATTCACCAAGCAAATGTATTTCTTATTCATAATTTAGAGTCAATGGAGAGTATTGGCATTGGATTAGCTAAATACATTTTCATGATCTTCAAATTTAACAAATATCATCCACATTTGCTCCATATTGAATTAGCCAAACTTTTTTTGTCCCAAATATGAACTACAGTAAGTTTATTCTTCTTTCCAAATATGAAAAACACTATGGCAAGTCTAAATGCATTTTTTAATCGTATTTTGTTTCCATATGAGATCGTACAATCTATGTACATATGAGATTATTATATTAGAATTGTTAGATTGTGAAAATGAAAATAAATATGATTATTGGAGATTATTTAAGATTATGAAAATAAAATAAAATAAAGTAATTAAAAAAGTAAAAATTAATTAAAGAAATATAAATAATAAATAATAAATAAAAAAATAATAATATCTTATTATTATAAAGAATGTAATGACTAATCCAATATAGATTTTAAGTATTGAGTGATTAGGTAAAAGTTAAAAAGTTACATATTTTTCAAATTTTAAAAATTAGGATGACTAATCAAATACCAATACTACCCAAAGGTTAAATCCATCCCACATTTAACTAATAGACAAAAAACAGTCACAATGAATTAGCTAAATGCATTTCCAAATTTGATCTCTACTGTAGTTACGCTAAAAAGTATTTTTTTTATCAATTATTTCTCTTTGTAGAGTAGACATTGGTAGCCGCTCTATGAAAGTTCACTTCTTTGGGTTTCGCTTCTATTCATTTACTAATAATTGTACTTATTCATTTGTATTATAATTTAATTCTTTATTCTTTACTATCTCCCAGGCAAATCAAAACAAGGAAGTTTGTCACAAGGTAATGACAAACACATGGCAATATTGATATTAGTTAAATGTGGGATGGGTTTAGCCATCCCACACAAAGTAATGATAAAATATCCTCCAACCTTGCTTTTTGGAGGATAATCACATGCCCAAATCTCCAATATCAAGATTTCTACAAAGTAAATATTTCCCTAAAACCAAAATTCTTTATAGCCAAGTTGGGCAACAATCCATCATTTATTTGGAGAAGTATTCAATCTGCAAGAACACTACTGCAAGAAATGGCTCATTTGGAGAATTGGATATGGCAAATCTGTTAAAATTTGGTCTGATCCATGGCTACCCCAACCTATCTCATACATACCTCAAAGTGGGAACAGATTATTGGGGGAGGATGCTAAAACGGAGCAATTAATTCAAGCAAACATGAAGGCTTGGAACACTCCCTTGATCCAAGCAGTGTTCAAGAAAAAAAAAGTAACTCTCATTAGTCAAATTTCAGTTAGTCAATGTAACCAACGAGATAGGTTAGTGTGGAGAGGTAAAGCAAATCGAGAGTTTTCAGCTCATAGTACTTACCACCTACAAGGAGAATTGTAAGAAAGACTTAAGAGACCAACATTCTCTTCATAACCACCATAGAGAAGAATGGATAAAACTATAGAAACTTAGGTTGTGTTTGGCTAACAAATACTTTTTAAGTATTCTTAGAATATTTTATTACTATTCATTATTTTATTATTACTTGTTACTTACTTTTATTACTATTTATTATTTTTTTATTACTATTCAATATTCTATTATTACTTTTTATCTACTTTTTACTACTATTTATAATACTTCTTAACATCCAAACCTACCTTTAACATACCACTAGCTACAAAAATACTACTTGTAGAGAGCATGCGTGAATATTCTACCTACTAAGTTTAACCAGCGCAAAAAAAATAAATAATAGATGACTCAAATCGTCTTATGTGAGCCAGAAAGCATTGAACGCATGCACTTTGGGAATGCGCTTCAGCCAATGATGTATTGAGTCAGTACTCCAGGAAAATCCAGAAAAGCCAATGGTCCTACGTGAGTATCAAGGAATTAATACAGGATATGTTCACAAAGCTAAACAAGACAGAAATGTAGGAATTAACGTTAACATCTTGGACTCTATGGTGGAGAAGGAATCAGATAGTCTTCAAGAACATTCTCAGTGATCCAAACTCACTGATCCAAACTCAGTGTTACAAAGGGTAAGACAGATGCATATTGATATCTCTCAATTAGACTCGAGACTTAAACCAAAACTCTTCAAATGACACTAGGAAAACCATGTGGGAATGTCCACCTCAAAATTTTTGCAAAATCAATTGGGATATAACAGTTAATAAAAAATATTGTGAAATAGGTATAGGAGTGGCAATAAGAGATGAAGAAGGAAACTTTTTGGCTACCTTGAGAAAGAAACAAGCTGCTTCATTTCTTGATCTACTTCTAGCAGAGGCCACAGCAGCACTCAAAGATAGCATCTTTAGACTAGAATTTGGAATGAGTAAGACAATTCTAGAAGTAGATTCTCCAAATTAATGAGGTCCAACAGAATAAGCAAAAAGGAAGTTATTTTGGAATGATCACTCCAGACATCAAAGAAATAACGGCTAAATACAAAGATTGCAAAATCTGTTATACACATGGTGAGGACAATTCTATTGCTCATAATTTAGGAAAGGCAGATTTACATGTAACAGATAGTTTTGTTGATAAGGAGGAAACTCCAAACTGTTCCAGCTATTGTATCAGTAGTCAGTACAAGTCGTCAATGAATGATGTTGTTTTCAAAATATAAAATAAAAAAACCATGGCGATTTTTGTTAACTTTTCTAGAATATTGAATAATCAAATGGGTCCCGAGCTTTTGAAAAGGGAAAAGTATGACTATATTCAGGGGCGGAACTGCCCCTGGTCTGGGGGGCTACTGCACACCCCCCCTCCCAAAATATTTTTAAAAATTATATATAGGACATAAATATATATAGTTTTTTTATCTAATTAAAATTTTCATACTAATTTATCAAAAAATAAAAAATTTGCCCCTCCAATTCTTGAACCTCTAAAAATTTTACTAAAATTATTTTTTCAAATTTTAATACTTACCTAATTTCACTCTAAATTTTTATTTACATCCAAATTATCTTTTCCACTTTAACTTGATGTGCTGATGAAACTAAATTTTTAAGATATGTTTAGATTATCTAAACTATGTAGATGACTAGAAATATGAATTGTTTACATATCATTTGCTAATTTTTATTAAAAAATTATTGTCAATAATTTTACTTTAGAAATGATAATAGATGAATTTTATTTCATGAAAGATCATTATCGAGCTTAATTTGCATGAGAAATCTTAAGTTCATTTTTTTTTTTTTTTTGTAATGGGCTCTAACAAATTGCAAAAATTAAAAAAAAAATGATTTATAAACATGTATTTTTATATATAATTTTATAACATATGATTATTGTTTTTATATATAAACATGCGCAAATAAAAAACTTACATTCACATATATTATATATTTTATCAATCGCCCCCCCAAATATTAAATCTTAGTTTCGCCCCTGACCATATTATATACAGCCACCAAATTCTATACATTTTCGGATCAATTTAATGAAATCATCATATATATAGATACGAAAACGCTTTTTCATCCGAATGAATCTATTGTATTTTTCTTAAATGTCTAAACATATTTTATTTTTATTTTTATTTTTTACTTAGTGATTAAAGAAATAATTTTTTACTAACGATGTAATTTTTTTAATTTTAAAAAATATATATATATAAAAAAAAAGGAATGAAAAAAATCTGAAAAAATAACAAAAAATATTTTTGCTGTATTTGGGACAAATTCGGACTACATCCTCAAGGGATGTAGCACTGCTCATATAGATATCCTTAAATTTTCATTATGTAGATAATTAATAAATGAGGAAAAAATGTAAAAAATAACAAAAATAATTAACATTAGGGTGGTCGAAATGGGACTTGCAATAGCTTACTAGGGAAAAAGGGACGACTCGTTATAGCTCAAGAAAAGAAATTGAGAATTATTTTACCGATGTGAACCATGGAAATCAACTCTTTTGGTTGGCCCGATCATAAAAAAAAAACAACAGAGAGAAAAAGGTTCTTTTGGTTGAGGCTTCAAACATCCGATTACAAATTTAAATGCAAAAGTTATCTAATTAATGCAACGTCATTTAAAGGAGAAAGGTTACGGTTTTATTGACTAATGTGATTTCTTATAATAATTATTAAAAAAAATAGAAATAAATAAATAATAATAGAGTAAAAAGACTATCATTTCCATAATTATTAAGTCAGTCACAATTAGGTGGGTCACGATACAGGTAACAGTTGAACTCCTTTGTGATCACCTCAATTGGTAAGTGGCACGTTCTTTGTGGTGTTTGATTGAGGTTGGAATCCACTTATTGAAATGACGTCTAATCTAAAGAAAAACAGCCGAAGTAAAGTTGAAGCAAAGTTAATAAAAAGAGGATCTTGCCGAATAATGTTATAGATAGAGCAATAATAGAAAGCATCTACTATTTGAGAATATCTATCACACTCATGAATAATATTTAAGGATAAATTAATAAATTTTTCATAAGTATTACTTATGAGTGTAATGGATGCTATTAATAGTGAATGCTCTAAAAAAATTTTCTAGATAGAGTACGCAATGTCGTAAACTTATTTTGAAAATAATAAAATTTATTATTAAAAAAATATATTCTTACGTAAATTTTATATTTATTCATTTTTTTTAAACGATTGTATGATACTTATATATTTCCTAATTATAAATATCATTTTTCATCTTGTTGATATCTTGTTCCATCCAACATTTGAAAACTAAATTCCAATACATATTCTTAGAGTATTTAGCTGTATTGGACCTATTAAATGATCTCTCAAATACAAATTTGATTATTTTTTTTTTGAAAAATTTTGAAAAAAAGAAAAAATTAATTATATTAAGCTACAATAAATTTTTTACATTCTTTATATTTAAAGAATCACTATTCACATACTAAATACATATTTTTAATATATTTTATTCTCTTACTTTATTTCTATTCTTTTCCTCTTCTATTTTTCCCTCCTCTATTTTTCCTCCCTCCCGCGTTTAATCCCAGAAAGTTATGCATACATTGCAGACTGATCTGCCTCAAGCAGAGACATTTACATGTGTTTCCAGGTAAACATGCCGTAGTTATTTCTCAGAGGCATGTTAAATCTGATATTTAATTATAGGGTAATTATCTCATCTTTTTCTTTGTAGGATAGTTTGTTTTCATAAGTATTTTTCTTTGGTTGAAAAGTTTGGTTGAAAAAAATAATGATTTAAGTAATTATTTGGTTGAGATTTTTGGTTGAAAAAAACAATTTTTTTAGTAATTATTAGGTTGAAAAAAATAATTTTTTAACAAAAATTGAAAGATATTTTTACAAAATTTGGTTGAAAAGCAAAATTTCAGTATCAAATTATTATTAATATACATATAGTTAGTGTAATTATAAAATATAAAAAAAATTAAATATATTTTTATTAAAAAATATTATTATTATTATTATTTTGATAAATTTAATAATAAATTTAATGTAAAATTATAATTATAGAGATATTAATTTTTTATCAAATTTATTTTCTTTTATCAAAATTTTAAAAAAAAATTAATGAGTACAATACTAATCCTCCTAATTGAGAAAAAGTTAGCTAGCCGGCCTCTACCAAAGGGATTGTCTCGTCCCTAGACACGTATATTTAGGTACCATTTGGTTTTCAGACTCAATTTAGTACATTTTATTTTAAATTTATTTCATCATTTAAATATACAATTTTAACTAAGTTAAGAGAGAATTTAGTAAACTCAAAACACTGAAGCAATACTGTAGCGACACTGTAGCTTGTTAGCGTGATTCGTTTCGGTTAAATCATTCGGTGCAGGAATAAAGCTATTTAAGTTTAGCTAAGGCCTATTTGTTTTTAATAATGAAATGTGTTGATATCATAGAAATCGACTAACAGGTCGGGAGCGAAAAAAGAATCGTTTACAATCCATTAGTGCAAGTTAGATTTCATTTGAGATTGTTTGAGGCCTTTGGTAAGATTTTGGTATGGCCGTACGTATATAGATAATAGATAAATAAAAATGAATATAAAATTTTACTTGATTCGATAAGTATTTACATCTACAAATATTTAGGGATAAAAATTCATTATAATAAATATTTTTACAATCTCTCATAATTTACTGTATAAAAAATATATAAATATGCATATAAAATTTACTGGTTGAAATTCTTGAATCCTTTTAAAAAAGTTGAAGAAAATAATATTGGAGAAGAGGCTGTGAAATCGTTCCAAAGAGAGCCCTCTCCTTTCATCTATTATTCAAGGCTTTTTTATAGACTTAAATGGCTTGCGTGTGTTAGCCTGCTTTTTTTTTTCTTTTCTTTCCTTTCTTCCCCGTCTGTCTCGACTCTCGTCTATGTACATATGTCCTACCTGCCAGCCTACTTTTTCCTCCCATTATCTCCCAGCATTCTTTCAGCATTCTTTTAGTGTCATAAACGTTGATTGGATTATTTGACACCTAATTTTATTTATTTTAAGATGAGATAACATAAAAGTTAAAAATATATATATATATATATTATTATAAGATATATTTTTAATATTAATTTTATTTTAAAATTAAAAAAAATATTTTTAAATTTTAAAAATATTATATTTTTTATAGAAATTTAAAAAATATAATAATAATTTTTAAAAAAAATTAATAATTTTATCGTAGGCCTTAGTGTAACTATACTGTAGCAGCAGGAAAAAGTCGCTTGAAGCTATAGCTACAGGTTGGTCAAATCATTCTATCATGTTTTTTCTCTTCTTCCTCTCTCTATCTCTAGTTCGGCCTAAGAGCAATTTCTGGCTTTTGTTAAATAAAATTTGTCTTATTATTTATAAAAGTTTTTTTTTTTTACTTTTATTTCCCTACTTTTAATCAAATATGATTAAGATTTTTTAATAAATATATAAATTTATACTTTTAAAAAAAACAATCCAATAAAAACACTCTAACAATCCAAGATTTTTTTTTTCTCTTCCTGGTTTGCAGTATAGGGGACAAAATGTCTTTCTTTCAGTAGTGCATCTCACAGATTTAATATTTTTATAAATTTATTTAAAATCATCTAAATATTTAAATACATATCAAATATCATTTAAATAAAATTTATAAAATTTATTCTATCATCTCAACTTATTGCTATTCATAAAAAACTCAGTTTAATTCAACTCAGTTCGACATCTAAATGCAACCTTGATTTTTTTAGCACGCATATTTAGGTTTAGTTTGTTTTTAAACATGAGATCAGATAAAAATTAAAAAAATATATACATTTTTATAAAATATTTTTTAATATTAGTTTTATTTGAGAATTTAAAAAAATTATTTTAAAATTAAAAAAAATTGAATTATTTATTTTATTTTATATGAAAATTTAAAAAAATATATAATAAATTTATTTTATTTTATATAAAAATTTGAAAAAATTTATAATAAAAAAAACAAGGCCATAGTTATTTACTCATTTAGAATACTAGGAGAATACAAGGTTTTAATACTGATTTATTTTTTAAATCGGAATTAAAGGGTATCCTTTCGTTTATGCATGGGAAATCCTGAATAAATCTTACTGTCGAATTATTAATAATTTAATATCAGTAAGACTTACCCAGTTTTTTTGGTAAGATGGCTCAAATCCAACTTGAATGAGGCATACAGCTTCTAAGCCTAGTTTGTTTTCACATATGAGGTAAAATGAGATGTGTTAAAATTGAAATTAAAAATTATTAAAATATATTGTATAATATTATTTTTGTTTTAAAATTTAAAAAAATTATTTATTTTATTTTGAGTGAGGATTTAAAAAAATTATAATAATTAGATTAAATAAGATTAGTTGAATAGAGTTGTAGAAACAAACGAGACCCAGTGGGATAATGAGTATTGCTGCTGCGACCTCTCTTCAGCATCCCCTACCACCTCAGGATCTCTTTCATATTTTCTCGGAGACGAGACGAGGCATGTTCAGGTCAACTAACAATTTCATTTTGATGATATTTTTCACTGATAAAACTGAGAAATGCAGGGTGATAACCTGCCCAAATGGGAACGCACTAGAACCAAAGCTGTGCTCTTATTTTCCTTTCAAAATACACAGCGCATTACAAAAGAAAAAAAGATCTTCATGTGGATTTTATTATCCAATACTGACCAAAGCAATTTGCTTAAAGATCCTCAGGGCCATTGATTTCCTGCATATGGAAATTATATATGCTAACTTTTTACCTTGTTTTCAAGAACAGCTCCATCAGGTATTTCTAGCTTCACCGCAGGTTTTGCCACAATTCTTACTTTCCCCTTCAAAAGCAAAACCAAGGTGACGGCAAAAGTCAGTTGCCAACAGTTTGTGGTTAACGAAAAGAATCCAGAAAAGGGTAAATATAGGAAATTAAAAAAAAAAAAAAAAAGAGACAATCAAAGCAAACTTATCGTGGACCATACCAACCACTAACAGGGTAAAAATGTTTTCCAGTGATCGACAAATTAAGAAGTATTTACACCATCAACTCCATAAGGAGGCAAAATTGCAAATGTATTAGATTGACTTCAGCATTATTAAATCCCATAATTATCTGCTAATGTGAAGCAAAACCTATTTTTGAATGTCATGGGCAAAATCTTAATAGGAAATGAGCAACTGTAAAGCAACACGAGGACATATCATAATACCTTGAGAGTAAGACCCGTACCAAACCATACATCACCAGTCACCTTAAGGCTATCAAGCTCAATGATGCTAGGAATAGACTTAAATCGACTCAAGAAGTTGCCAACCTGTTAAAGAAACGACAAAATTACTATCAATATCTAGAAGCTTCATGCATCTGATACCAAATGATCATTGCAATGATCTTCACCTTCTTAAATTCAGGACCCAATTCAATAGAAGGGTTTGCAGGGTTTGTCCTGGCTTTATTCCGGATAACAAAGGCATCCTCTAAAATATAGAGATCAGACTGTACCAAAGAAGAAAAGAGAGAGAAAAAATATATGTTAGACAAGCATCAAATCATAATTCAAGACACTATCATACCCTAATGGCAGAGAAGAGACTAACCTGGACAAGAAGCAAATCTGAAGTTGCCTTCACTGGAAGGAATCGAGATCGGGGTACATTGATGCCAATGGCATTATCAAAGAACTAATTGAAATGAGATGAAAAAGACTAACAAGATCAATTTTTTACTTCAAGAAACACCTTGAGAATAAGTTTTTGATAAGTAATAAGTTTATCACATATAACTACCCTGATTGCTGCACCCGCAGCAGTCTCCAGCTGAAGAACTTTGACTCGATCCACTTCCTACATACACAATTTTAACTTTTAACAGTTTACTTGCCCATCTAAGCATCAGAAATCCAGAGGACAGATACAGCACCTCTGCAAGAACGATCAAACATACCTTTGGGTTTGGTATAATCTCCATCTTCAATGCATCAGCTTCCACAAGCTTCTCAATTGCTTTCAAGTTAACCCACCTGTGTGAAATGTTGTTAGTATTCAATCCATGCATGTTAAGAGAACTTATGCCAACATGACTTACAAGTTATTTGTATTGAAATTTTTGAACTTCTCTATTGACTTGAATTCATTGACCTGTTTCAAGGAAACCTCGTCGAGTCAACCATAAAATTGCAAAAGACAATTTCCACAAGAGTTTTAGATTCTCAAAAAACTTACTACTGCCAGAAGGATAATCATGATACAATTTTTCTCCTTGATTGGTGGAAACGCAGACACTAATTTACTCATAATTTAACTGACACCACCCACTGACTTGGTAATTCAATTTTCAATTCTTCCTTCATCAATTTTCCTTCTCTACAGGTAACAAAAGTAACTTCTATTTTTCAGTGATTCTCTTAGTATAACTTATAAATAGTTTAACTAACTCTTTTTGCATGCTCCAAAAGCCATGGATCTAATACACCTTGCAATGAATTAAATCTTGGGTCGTGGAGGAATTCACCATCCTCAAAAGAGGGTTCCACTGCCTCTTTTGTTGTTTCGCACCAGAGTTCAGAAAACATGAAATGGTAAATTATGAAAAACTGGAAAAAAAAAGGTCTATTTTACAAAACAGGTAAACTGTCAATTAGCTCTTCAGCCAGATTTGTATCACGGACTTCATTTGGGGGCCAAGTGTGTGTTTAAAGAATTACCTTAATTGAAGCATCATTGATTTGTTTATCTCTCTATATTGCATCAATATAATATTAATTTTCTATTAAATTATTGTATATCAGAATGCTATTTCACATGTTCAACCACATGGCTGGGTATGTGTGTGTTTAAAGAAAAGAGTGGAAGAACAGAACGAGAACTTACATGTTCATCAGGAACCTGAGCTATTTCCAGAAGCTGCATCAGGAAATTAAATGAATAATGTCATTAAATGCCATTATTCAGAAAGAAACACCAGAATATATTATAGTTCTCCTAGATCTTCTGTATTCTTGTTCCTCTTTCCAACCTAATTAAGGCATTCCTCTGATGCATACCCCAAAGTGTACTCAGCTTGAGCCCCTAGCACTGTTCATACTTCCAGATCAATAATTCTTTTAATACTACTCTAGGTCAAATGTTAAATGATCTGAAATTGTTGAAGGTTGTGTGTAGATTTTGGGAGCACAACAATTGGCACTCTATCCCTAGATTTAATACTACTTAGAAAACGTTGTCGCAAACAAAAGCAACTATTGCTTAATGTTTTAGATCATTAGTCAAGGCCCCATACAACATACCACTTGTGCCTTAGTTTTGTATTTAGTGTTATCCCAAGTAATCACAGTTGAGCATCTACATAAAAACTACCAATCTCTATCATCCTTCTGTCCAAACAATTCTGAAGCTTGCAAAAGAAACAACATCAGAGAAGAGATAAGATGAGATAAAGTTAAAAAAATAATAATATATTATTATAATATATTTTTTGTAATATTAGTTTTGTATAGGGATTTGAAAAAATAGTTTTGAAATTAGAAAAAGTCAAATTTTTTATTATATTTTGTATGAAGATTTAAAAAAGTGTAATGATGAGTTTAAAATAAGTTTGAGAGTTTTGATTTCATCTCCCAAAACAAACGGACCCTAAAATGGATAATATTAATATACCTGAACCCTTGATATGAAATGAGAGTACCACCCTTCACATCGGCCAGGGTTTTAGGTGTCACTTCCATACAGTATTCATTCCGGTTGCTGACCAAATGATTTAAGATTTCTAAGCAATATAGTTAAGGCTTAAAGCGGCATAAAAGACATGTTCTCCTTGTATTATTATAAGAAACAGAGCTAGAAACTAAAGTGTCAGTGAAAACCATTGCCAGGATACTAAAGTCAACAATGGCACCCAAATTATCCGAGTTGGCAACAAACACATACTCCTTACCCTGAGAAAGTGACAAAAACGAAATACAGCAAAGGATAAAACTTATAGAGTATACTGGTGAGTCAATCAACATTCAGATGAGCATTAAATACATCATATTGCCAACCTGGGATAATAGTGCATCAAGTTTGCCACTGTTCTTCAGCGATGGGAACACATCACCATGGCCAGGAGGATACCTTCAAGTGATACAGTAGTCGTGAATGGAAGGGTAAGTAAGCTCACATAGGTTGAACGTGCACACTAAATAATAAAGCACTCTACTACTTTTGACAATCTTCTTCCCCCTTCCTCCAGTCAAAGCAGAAAAACAAACTGAAGCCTGGGTAAGCGAAATAATGAAAGCAAATAAAGTACCATCCATCCTTGCCAGCCTGTCCTTTGCTAGGCAGTGGACTAAAGTCATCAACAACAAGACGAGGATACTGACTCTGTAAATCCAAATGTTCAATATAAAGCATAAGTTTTTTCTCAAGTTCGTACTTGTCCAAAAGTAGTTACTAAATTGTATTATTAAAAAATTGTACTGCAGACCTGATTAAAAGTATGAATTTCAATGTTTGAGCTAGAGTATTTTTCCACAATCTGAACTAGACAGCAAACTTGTTAGTTCATGAAGCAAATATAATCAAAATGAGATTACAGTAAACAGTGAGAAAAAATTAGAAATGAGTTACCTCCAATGTATCATCATGAGTGTTGAATGAGTTCATTAGAAGCAACGGAACATTGCACCCACACTTTGAATTGAGATTCTATAAACAACAAAAAGTATCAGTTAAAAGCCAAGATATAACCACCCAAAAAAGAAGTGCAGCAGAAAAGACATTATAACCTCAATCTGGATGACAATCAAGTCAAGAAAGGTCATCCCGTTTCGAACTTCAATGACAGACCTGCATTCCAATTATATGATCTCAACGTAAAGTTCATGCGAAAACAGGACACAGTAAACAGAATAAGCTCCACAGGGGAAACCACACCATTAAGGAATTGAAGCTTTATTACAATAACTTAAAAAAAAACTTCATTCCAGCAATAAGAGAATTGCAACAATAGACTACGAGTGTTGAATGTGAAGGGGTATAACAAGAATGAGCTAGTAATTACCGCACAATGTTGACCTACAATGCAAAGAGTATAATACAATGGAAGTCATAAACACACAATATGATTTTTTCCTTAAAAGAAATGCTTTGAATAATTCTAGACATTATATTTAATCATCTTATTCTGCATTACAAACACATTTACTTATAGCTGGAAAATTTTGAAACTAGCATCTCACAATTCTATGATACTCCTGATAACATCATTAATAGGATTTGAACTTCTAGAGCAAAGAACAGGAATGCTCCACTCTGTCTTAAGATTTAAGTCATTCTTAACACGGAGGCTTTCAACCCATACACAGTTACAGAAGCAACAACAAGAACAAAAGTGTCGGAAGTTAGATTCAAATGCATACTTTGGCCCGGTACAACAGATTGTTGTCCCCAGACCTCAATTAAGCTTTAGCACAACAAGTTTTTCCAGCAGCTTCTTCGTCTCCACAGGATCTGCATCCATGCACAGATACTTAATAAGCCTCTAAATTTCTAATTTTATTGAAATCTAACCAACTGACATATAAAGGTAATAATATTAAACCAATTTTCTCAAAAGAAAAAAAGAAGAAGTTTTTCACAGAATAAAGATCGCTACCATCCGGAGCGGGTGTCAAACTCTCATAAGGAACCACTACTTCATCGGTAGGGGTCTGGATCTTACTCCATTCCACGTGTTGCGCTTCACCGCTGTAACGTGCATAACATCGTAACTAAACAAAGAATATGTTAAAAACGAATATGTAAAAAAGGAATCCATTTTAAATCTTCAATGAGTCCAACAATCAATCCGTTCTGTTGCATGTAAAACGGAAATACGATCTAAAATCGAAGGCTCAGATCTTCCATTAAAATAACAAGAATCATTCAAGTAAAGGCGTATCATTCACTAATGCACGTTTTGAACTAGCAGAATCCAACATGCACATGAAAATCTAAACGAATTCTACAAAATTTCACGCATAGTTTGACCTGAGATAGCGAGCGACGAGGTTGACGAACCCGGTTTTCTCATTATCGCTGCAAAACACACATCCAAATAATCAAAGAAAGATCCATTGCTCCAATGTAGGCGCGCGCAGACAATCCGAATTACGGTTAAATAAAAGGAAATCGCTACAATTTGATCCGATACAGCGAAAATGGGAATCATCATATGGTTTTGTGGTAAAGAAAATGAGAAAGTACCTGATGTGGTTGAGTCCAGCGACAGCAGCTTTGAGGTTATTGAGCTTCTCGGCATCAGCAGCGCTCAAAGTGGCGGCAGCCATTACTCACAAATTCAAAGCTTCAATCTAAACAGCCAACCGGAAGATCAAAAGCTTAAAGAAAGGAGAGGATTAGAGAGAGATTATATTCTAGAAAAAAAAAAAGAGTGAACTGAAGGGGAGTCTGGGAGATATCGTTGCTGATTGAATATGTCGAACCATTGCATACGTTGAATATGCCTTATTTGTACGTAGCGGTGTGTGGAATGAGGTGGCGACAAGTGAGAAACAGCGGCAGTGGAATATACAGGGGCAGGCCTGGAAGATAATCATAAGGAATATGCTCTAGGCACCGTTGCTGTGCACCGTTCCTCCTTTCTTCATTCTTTTTTTTTTTTTTAACTCAATAATTAAATAAATATTCTTTAATAATATTCTATTTTTTAAATATTTAAATATATTTAAAAAATGATATTAAAAAAAAATGGGCAATGCACTAGAACGATTTATGTAGCACTGCCCTAATCATAAAGGTAAGAGAAGAGATATTTAGGCTTATTTGAATTAAGAAATTAAATGAAATAAGTTAAAATGAATTTTAAAAGTTGAATAAAATATTATTTTTTAATATCAATATTATTTTAAAATTTAAAATAATCAAATTAGAATTTAAAATAATTAAATTATTTATTAATTTTATATAAAAATTTGAAAAATTATAATGACGAGATTAAAATGAATTAATCTCAAATCCAAATGATGGTTTAATAGTGATGTGCATTTTTTGAAAAAAAAAATGAATAAACACAAAATTATAAAAAAAATATTTTTTTAATAATTAAATTAATATTTTTAAAATAATTATATAATATCTCTGCACTAATATAATATTATTCTGAATGTAAATGTACAATATTTCTCACGATAGTTTAATTTTATTTTAAATAAAAAGTATTTTTTGAATATTCTCTTAATTTAAAATGCGACTGTACTATGTGTATCAATTGAACTTATTCAACATTTTCTTAAATAATAATGATAATAGTTCACTTGATGATATTTTTTTTTTAAGTGAACCTTTGTATATCATATCATAAAATTCTTGAACCCATATAATGTTTATCTTTAAACAGATTATTTACAATAAAATCTGGAACTTCTTTTATGCATACATTTTCTTCTTTTAAAATTAAAGCAGCCTTAACTAGGTTATGAGCGGCGCTGTTATGGTCTCTATTTGCAAATTGTGATCTCCACTCCCTTGTATTCATTAATACATTCTTGATATTTTTTACTATAGAAATGCTTTGAAAGGGAGAAACCTATAACTTTTTTAAAATATCTTATTAGTTTACAATTTACATCTAAAAATCATTAACAATTATAAAACTAATATAAAAACTACTATTGTAATAGAAAATATTTAGAACTCTTTATTTCTTAATAATAGAATTTTCTCTTTTCCTTTTTTTCTTCCTTTCTCGTCTTTCTTTCTTTTTTTCTCTTTCTTTTCTTCCTTATTTGTACTTGTGTATTTCTCTAATTGAACAAAAGCATGTATTTATAAGCAATGATTGTTCATAATAATGCAAATGAGGGGAGGGAGCTCACGCTTTCTTACAATTATTAAAGGTGAGGGGAACATAGTGAGCCCCCCACCTTTTAGACTTTTATACAATACTCTCCATTTCCATAAAAAATATGTTTGGTTAAAACTTTGTCAAGAAAAAATCTAGTAAGAAGAAAAACTAATGGCAAAGGAAAAAGAATACAGTATTCTTATGTATTTCCAAATACTTTAAGATTGCTTCATTAAAACTTTGCAAAAGAAAACCCAATGGGACAAAACCTCAGCAAAGGAAAAAGAGTACAATCAGCATAAGTTTTCAGGACATTTTACTCCCCCTGAAAAGTGCATGACGATAGATTTTTGAATTTTCGCATTCTAATGTTCTGCACAATTTTCTTGAATATCGCAGTTGGTAATGTCTTCATGAATAAATCTGTCAGATTATCACTTGATCGTATCTTTGATATATCCTCATTTGATTCGAATGATAAGTATCACTATTTTCGTATAAAATTGTTGGACTATCATTGATCATGGGAAGATTGCACTTTTCTTGAATATGTAGGATCATTGATCTCAATCAAAATACACTCTAAACTTGTTTTCATGAATTGTAATAATCTCTAAGTGATTTGAAGATGTGACAGATACAAGGAACTCCATATCCTCATCCGATATTGTTCTTTTTGGCACTTCAGGGTCTTATGAGTTTAAAATACGTCGGATAAAGTCAAGGAAACCACATATATAAGGCGCTTGACAGACTTAGTAAAAATCTGAAACCTACAATAATACTTAAAACTACCCCTAAGAATATGTGTTAGTATTCTTTCAATAAACAAACAGATTTCAGCATATATAACAGGGTTTAGAATTCAAATATGATTTCCATCTAAATAATACATTAGAGAGAACATGATAATATTCTCATCTAAAATCTCTCCTCCTCATTTGGCATTATTAGGGAAGTTTATATACGGCGGAAAGGCATTGGAAACCATTCATGTATGATAAAAACTATAAAAGTTTGAGGTCTAATTTTATCAGTTCGGCGGAAAATCAAATCTACTTGACATTATTGACAAACGAGATATTGAAGAGATTTGAAAGTTTCGGATTGCTATTTTAATATAACCATTTTACCATTGGTTTATTCCAAGAAAAAAATCTCACATTCTTCATAGATCCAGTTGTTGTTCATCCAGAACGATATTATGTCTGATAGAAATTCTAATGTCCCATATTTGAATCATGAACCTTTTATACCTTAACCACTCATATTTTCTCCTGAGGCTATAAACATCATGATAGGAGCAGAGATATATCTTTCTAGTAAAACTGATCCTAAAATTGTTGCAGCATCAAGAACTCTCAGTGATCAATATGCTGTCTCTTTTACAACCGTGTCTCAGAGGCTACTGACGAGAACGAATGAGATTGATCATCTTAAAAATCAAATATATGAATTGCATCAAACGCTTGCAACTAAAAATAGAAAAAATAAAAATTTAAGACAAGAAAATAAGGAGTTGAAGAAATTTGTAAACTGGTATTTTCGTGACTTGAAAACACGAAAAGAAGAGCTGGAACGAGAGAGAGCTCAAATACAAAATCACTAATAGCAGCTAATGGCAGAAGATTCAGTGTTTACAAGAAAATAGAAATAGTTATAATTAATCTCGCTTGCTTTTGAAATTATGCATCCAGTATATCTTGTAATCTTGACTAAGTGAGATTTGAAGAGATGATGATTCGTCTTGTTCTTATTTCTATCTATATAAGAGAAAGTTCTAGTTTTATCTAATTCACATCAAATTTTCTTCTCATATCTATAATTCATCTGTATTTACATTCTCATTCTACAAATTCTCAATAGCTCATTAGTTTCCTTTTAATATTCATCATAATCAATATATGAGGTATTCTTTACCTCAGTTACAAATTGTTCCTGCAGCTTCTATAGGTGTCATGCAGCAAGCAAATGATCTGACTAATAAATCAGATCGTGAAGCCGTTTATGAGCTAGTGACTCTCGGTGCTCGATACTCCCCCTCTATTGTTGGGTTTTTCAACTGGTTACAATCTAAAAATCGTGAAATTGAGGAGTTTAACGAGAATGTTTCCGTACTTTAACAGCTCGTTCAAGAGTCTAACAGAAAAATAGTAGACTTAAAGCAAGAAAATAAGGATTTAAAATCCTTACTTGCCTCTTCATTTCGACTGCCTAATCCTTTAGATAAGAATGCCATGATGCTTTATGAAGAGCAAATGCATTTGAGAGATGAGAATAGAAGTCTTAAATTTTTATAACTCATTTAACATTTGAATAATAAGATCTTTCTATTTCAAATGCATTCTTTGAATATATATAGCAATCCTTGTGATCTTTTCAAGAGTTCTAACAAGGTAAATCATCAGCGTAAATTGCAATAATGGCAAATCCGATTTCTGATAAAAACACATGGGCATATAGGATTATTCTCAAATCCTTCTTTCAATAGATAGTTGTTGATTCAATTATACCACATGCGTCCGGATTACTTTAACACATATAAAGATCTTTGAAATTTGATAGAGTACATATTTCTAGATGTACTTGTAGATACTTCAGGCATTTTATATGCTTCAGGAATTTTATATCCTTTAGGGATTCTTATATATATGTCATGGTCTAAGGATCCATATAAATATGCAATGACCACATCCATCAATCGTATCTCTAATCCTTTTGTAACAACTAGACTAATAAAAAATCTGAATGTAATTGCATTCATAACGAGAAAATATATTTCCTCATAACTAATATCAAGTTTATTCAAGAAATCTTGTACGACAAATCGTGCTTTGTATCGCACAATTTCATTTTTCTCATTACGCTTTCGTATAAATACCCACTTATATCCAGCAGGTATTACACCCTTTGGTGTTTGGACAACAAGTCTAAATACTTCTCATTTTGCTAGCGAGTTTAATTTAGCTTCAATAACTGCTTTCTATTTTGACCAATCATTTCTATTTCGACATTATTCGACGATTTTTGACTCACTTTCTTCATTACTTCCGGTAATATCAAGGGTCATCATATATGAAAATATGTTGTCAACAACAGTTTTATTTCTATCCATAATTTTTTAGTACTCATGAAATGTATTGAAATCTCATTATTTTTAGGTATCTGTTCCTCTCCAGGGGAAAACATTTCATGAAACACCTCTTTAGGAGTTATACTCTTCAGGAGTTACCTCTTCAAGAGTTATACTCTTCAGGAATTACTTCTTCGAAAGTAACCTCTTCAGAAGGTTGCTATTTTGTACATAAAATTTTGGATAAATCTTATTGTTTATTTTGTGGGTACGGTCTCTTTAAAAGCACCGATTTCTTTTCTTTTGCACTAATAAGTCTTCAACACTTCAGGTGTATCTTAGACTCATCTATTGTTGTTTTAACAACTTGTCCTTCAAAGATTTCAATTATTGCTTAAGCATTAACAGCAGTAATATATGATTTTACAACACTTTTAGTGTCAGTAAATATATCTAGTAATTGATTTGCAATACTTTGCAAATAGGTAATCTTCTGAATTTCTAGCTCACATTCATTTGTAAAATGATCAAATTTAGACAGAGCTTTAGGCACCGACTTTTCATTATTTCAAAACATAATAAAATAATAGAAAGTTTTACTATAATATATAAAAGTTAGTATAAGTAAATCAAGTATTTGGCCATACAACAGGTACGTGACCAATGTTCAATCAAACAACATCTATGACAAACATCTTCATTTTTCTACAAAGAATTATTCTGATAGCTTTTACCCTTCTCTGAGTTGGATCACTTCTTGTGATATGGTATATTATTATCATCTTTAGTGTTGTCGCGTCTGGGACCAACACTTCTATAATTTTTCTACCACGTTTACGCCCTTGGTTCCTTTGAAAGAATGTACCGTTCACTTCTGGGAATTGTGTAAATCCAATATCATTAATAGGACGTAACTGATGATTTATTAACAAAAACTCATTATTTAGCTCAATCACTTAGAAAATAAAATAGAAGTACATAATATTTGTTAAACTTTTGCTCTCGATATTGCTACTGCAGGAGCACATTTAAGGTATGAAAAATAATGTCTTTTTTTTTAAATATCATCATCAGTGACCTTTTCACTGCATAATTTTAATATTGAGCTGATTTTAAAAAGTGCAGAGTTATATTCACTACCACTCTTAGAATTTTGCAACTTCAGGTGTAATAAGTCATAATTATCTGTTGGAAGGATAACAGTCTTCTGGTATTCATTTCTCTCCCTTAAATCATTTCACAAAGTAAGATGGTTTTCTTTTTCATCGTGAGATATATAGCACGATCATGCAGGAACAAGTGATTTTCTTTTTTGATTGTATCTCCTAAATTCGTCACATCCAAATAGATCTCATAAAAGATCTTGGATAAATAACTTTTCCAGAAATGTCAATATAAGTTTCGATTTTATAAAATTTGACATTTTCTATATATATGAATCATATAAATAAATATGTGGATTTAATAAATATATTCACATAATTATGAGAATAAAAATAAAATTTTATTAAGTAATATTCAGCAATATTATCTTTTATATTTATCTCGATGACTGCAAATAATATATTGAAAAACTTACTTGAAGTAGAAGACTACTAACTTTAGTATCGGTAGAACTCCGTGCTGATAACGTGTTATAAAAATAATATAAAAACTACTATTATAAGAGAAAATATTTGGAACTCTTTATTTATTAAGAATATGATTTTCTCTTTTTCTTTCCTTCTTCCTTTCTTGCATTTCTTTTTTTTTTCTCTTTCTTTTCTTCCTTACTCGTACTTGTGTATTTCTCTGATCAAGCAAAAGCCTGTATTTATAGGCAATGATCATTCATAATAATGCATAGGGGAGGGGGCTCATGCCTCCTTACAATTATTAAAGGTGAGGGGGACATAGTGAGCCCCTCACCTTTTAGACTTTTATACAACATTAACATAATTTTTTTTTCCTTCTCTATATTGGTATTGGTCTCTGGCAAAGGAAGATGGAATAGTTTTGCGCAGAATCTAGCACTAAAAATAGTGGTTTCATTATTGGTAGCAAATAGGTATACTTAATCAAGTTGAAATCCGATGGTAGTCTAGATAGGTATAAAGCTCGTCTACTTCCTCAAGGCTATAAGTAGGAGTATGGCTAGACTAATTACAGATTGTCCCGTAAGGGAAAGTAGAAAAAAAATTGTGGAACACATCGCAAAGGATTCCCTTTCCTGAACCCCTCTGCTCTCCCACAATCAAATTTGAAAATCCAAGTACCCAAGCCACGAAAGTAGAAAAACGAAAGCTTTTTTACCATGGAGGCCAGCCCCAGGAAGATCAAACCGCAGAGAAATATAACATTAAGAAAAACAGTCCTAGTTGCAATGAAAATGAAATGGGTAGGAGGAACAGCAACTGCGTCTAGTTGGGTTTGCAGACTGAACTCATTCTGAAGAGGAAAGTTCAAGAAACTAAAAACTATCAAGTGATTTTAAAAAAATTCATATTTCAATTTCCTTACATTTTTAAGGTCTCGTTTGAATTCGGAATTGAGATGAAATGAGTCGAGATAAGTTTTGAAAGTTGAATAAAATATTATTATTATTATTTTGGGATTTGAAAAAGTTGGATTGGAATTTGACAAAAACTGTATTAGGATTAGTATTTTGTATGGAAATTTGAAAAAATGTAATGATGAATTTGAAAGTTAAAAAAAAACGATGGTCGCTCGAGCGAGCATCACTTATATAAAAGGACTGACGTTCATTTGAACGTCGTTCAACTTGCTCCCTTTGTTTTCTTTGCTATTTTTGAGAGTTTGAGAGAGTAAACACGTGAAGGAGAGTATACACGTGAGGTTGAGTGATTTCTTTATAGAATTTTGTGATTCAATTTTTGTACTATATCTTTGTTCAATAGTAAAAGTTTGAGACTGACCCCACAATAGACGTAGGCTTGTTTTCAGCGAACCACTTATATATATATGTTCTATGTGTTAGTTTTTTTTTTTTTCCTTGTTTCATTTTTACTACATTACTTCCTATTTACTGTTTGTTAATTGGTCTATTTCCAACATGTCCCCCACACCCAAATGCTCTGCCCAGACTACCTCACTTGCAATCAATGTGATCATTACATGCATCTGTTAAATCTCTCTCTTTAGATTTTACTTTCTATTTTTTTATGTTGTTATTGTCATATCTTTCTCTATGTGTGTTAGTAAAGGAGTCAACAAATTATTTTTTTTCGATAAATGCTATGCTGCTGCAGCGTTGGTGGGGACAAAAGTTGTAATTAGATCCCACAAATTTTACATATTCTTATAAATATATTTAAATTTATCTAAATATTTAAATATATTTTAAACCCATTTAAATGAATCTCAAAAAATTCATTCAATCATCTCAACTTATTATTATTCATACAGAACTCAGATAAACTCAATTTATCTCAACATCCAAACATAACTTCAACTTGAAAACTATCTCAACCTTGTTGATCTTGGACAAGAAGCCAAGTTTTGAATTTAAACCGTGTTCTCTCCTTAACTCGGTTCATTTTCATTAAGATCCACTCTATCTACCTCATTTTCATCACTTTTTTCCAGTGCATTTTGTGGCCACAGTGATCTTCAGCTTTTGCGGACCCCGTACAATGTCTTTTATTATTGTTCCTTTCGAGCTTCATCTCCGCATGGTCGTCATTGCATTGCATTCTTAATTTTTGTTGGAGGAGAGAGAGAGAGAGATAGAGAGAGAGTAGAGAGAAGGGATGGGGAGGGGTCGAAAGGGAGATCTTCTACTGCGTGCCTTACATTCAACTTGATGAGTACCCTACATGGAAACTGTTTTTGGTCTCCGTTAAACACTCTTTAAAGGTATCTCCCTTAAACCCCTCATTGCCTTTTTTTATCACCTTCTGCTACCAAAGTCTCTCCCTTCTCATCTCTGATAATGATTTATATACTCATTCTTTTTTTCTTGTCATTTAGGGAAGCATTCCAATTTAACTTAACAAAATTTGTCTCTGGCTTCTCCCACAATAACTTGTTAATTCCAGCAACATATGCAAAGCTTAATTCTCTTGTGCTTTTTTGTACTTGTTGAAACTCTTCTAGTCCGTCCTTTATTGTCCTCAGCAGACCTTTTGGACCCAAAAAAAAAAAAATTCGTTTCTTCTTAACCAAATCTTTCTTAACCAAATTGCAACCTCCTCTAGCTGTACCTTATTCAATCTTTTCATCTACTTCTCCCATAGATGCAGAAAATTATTTTCTATCGCATTTGACTTCTATACATGGCTCTGATCATCTGCCCATATATCATAGCTGCTAGGCATTCCCAAAGAACATGCATTATTAGCTCTACTTTTATTTGACAAATTGGGCAATATGGATCTTCAACAGTCCTTCTATGAAACAAAACAAACTCTTTCCTTGTTGGTAGTAGATCATTCTCAACCTTCCAAAGAAATAACTTCATCACATCTAAGTCCCAAGTACCCCTTCATCTTCTATCTACTTGCTCCTCCTCTGAACATTCACCTTTGATGTTTTTCATTCTTTCAAGCTACAAGTAACACGCACTACCAACTCTGAATACACCTTTTTCGGATGGGCCCTAAACAATCTTCTATTCAAGATTTCTTCTCCTTAATGCTAAACTGAGAATTTGGTCTGCCTCTTCACTTGCAAAAATGGATCTTATTCTTTCCTCATTCCACTTACCTTTTTACTTTACAATAAGCTCTTCTACCTTTAAATATTCTGTAAGTATTGAAACGGTCAAACGGGTGACTGTACAGAAAAGAAGGATGGTGTAAGTAACCATTTTTTACCTCAAACTTAAATTTCGTTTTCATTTCCCACATGGCAGATGAGGGTTGAGGGCTGGACATGCTGAAACATGGAGGTTTTCTTTGATGGGAAAAGGAATTGGATTTCTCGCGCATTCCAATGTCGAGTGGAAACTTGCACATCTTGTGACACTTGACTTTCCCAACCAAGTTAAAAGATTAGTCCATAGACCATTGTCACTAAAATTTGATTAAAAATTAAAGTCACATCTAAAATCGAAATTCTTGGAGATATGATTCATATTTGATTATTTATTCTAAAGTTAAAATAATAAAATAATATTAATAATTTTTTTTATTTGTAAATATATTTTAAAATAATAATATAATACTAAATATATTTTAATAATATGTTTTTTTATTTGTAAATATATTTCATACATTAATTAAGAATTTAATTTTTATTTTTAAATTTTTATTTTTTAACTATTTTTCCAACTTAATTATCAACAATAACCATTAAGAATATTTCAAAATAAAATATTATTTTAGAATAAAAAATAGTTAATTAAGTTTAAAAAAATATAAATAAATTTATATTATCTCAAAAATAAAACGTTAGAATTTTTTACTTCTCTAAGACTCCATTTAAATTTAGAGTTGAGATGATATGAATTGAGATGAATTTTAAAAGTTGAATAAAATATTATTATTATTTAAAAATTTTAAAAAATTAAATTAAAATTTAAAAAAATTATATTGAAAATTTGTATTTTATATGATAATTTAAAAATATATATAATAATAAAATTAAAATTAGATGAATTTGCAATCCAAACAAACGTAAAACAAATTACTTTCGAATTATTTAGCCAAAATTTAACTAATGTCAGTGCTTTAAACGCCCAACCCAAAATGCGGTTGGAATTTTTTTGCTGTTTTTTGTTTTATATTATTTTGGAGTGGTCCAAAAGCTTCCGTATCTATTTGATCTCAATTGTATTGGCAAGCGCACGTGTAGGTGGGAGAGTGTTGATGACGTGGCGAAAAAAGCGAAAAAGGGCAAAAGTCCACCTACAAGGCTACAGCCTTTATTCACTGTTGATGCCACAAGTCATGGTTTTAGAAACTGTTGTAGATATTTTAGTTTTTATTTTAATTTTTAATTTTCAGAAAAAGGAGGATCCTGGTCACAAATATCGTTGTCGAAATTATTCGGCTGTCGCGTAGATCCCTTTGTTTCGGATATCCCTGTCGATTTTAAAAATTAAAATCCAGAATAATTATAGACGGACAAGTCACTAGTCAGCCCATCTTCGCAGCTTCGCTTGCTGTGAGCCTCTCAAACTCGCGGGTTTTTTTTTATCCGTACTTGCGGATTGGTCTGATTTATTTTTAAATTATTTTATATAAAAATTTAAAAAATATAATAATAAATTTAAAATAAAATAAAATAAATAATTTTAAAAAATAATCAAGCTTTAGTTTCATAGATGTTTGGCCATTATAATTAAGTTTGATTATTTTTACATTAATGTGACAATATATTATTTATTATTATAATTATAAAAAAAAGTATAATATCAGTAGTATATTATTAGAGAAACGATTTCCCAGCCCATCTGAAGATGTAAAAAAAAAAAAAAAAAATGCTCCATTTAAATAAAGATACATAAGAAATATGAAAAAATAACAACTATGTAACTCATAAGACATACTGAAACCGCTTGTTTTGTTTTAAAAAATGAGATAAAATAAGATAAAATTAAAAAATAAACAAAATATTATTATAATATATTTTTTTAATATTAATTTTATTTTAAAATTTAAAAAACTGGTTTTAAAATTTACAAAAAATTATTTTTTTATTATATTTTACAAAAAATTTTAAAATAAATTTTTATTTTTAATTTCATCTCTCAAATTAAACTAGTCCTAAAAAGCTTCTCCCGCGAAACAATCCTGACACAAACCAAGATAAGACAATAAATGCTAGGCGGAGGGGGTAATTTCTGTATGAAAGAATGGGAGAGGAGGGTGACGGGAGTCATACGGTTTAAATTTGGAGTTAAAATGAGATAAATTAAAATAAAATTTTAAAAATTGAATAAAATATTATTAAAATATTTTTTTTAATATTATTATTATTTTAAATTTAAAAATATATATATTAAAATTTGAAAAGATTGAATTAGGATTTAAAAATGTAATTATGAATTTGAAATTTATTTTGAGAGTTTGTTTTCTTCTAAATTAGTTTTAGAGAAAATACCAGAAATTATGAAATAATGTTAGGTACAAATTTTAAATAAATAAATTACGTATAATTTATAATGAAAAAAGTAAATCTTGTTAATAAAAAATAGTTTTTTATACTTTTATATTTAAGTGATATATAAACATGACACGTGGGCTGCTCAATCAAGAGCAAAGAGAAGGCTCAACTCCGCATCCTTGGAGTATGACTATGGTATGCTTTCTCAATTATCCTTAGAATTTCCTCGCACAAACGAATGAGAAATAGGCAGAGCAATAAAAAGCGGTAGACATGACAAGAAAGCGCCACGTTTCGGGACCTTCATGCGACGTGAGCCACAAGATTCCATCGACTTCTCGAGCGTTCTTCTTGAAAGAAAAATTAGCTTCTGACGTGGGCCACCTCTGCTTTCTTCTTATTCTCTTCACGATCACACCCCCAAGCTCTCCAAACTGTTCATTCACTTGCCCATCTCTCTCTCTCCATCCTTTTTTTCATCGAGTGGTTTTCCGGTGACGATTGCACCAAGGAATGAGATTATTTGGGAGCTCGGGTGATCGGAATACCCTCCTTTTTCTTCTCTAATACCATTTCGAAAGACAGTTTCTTGGTGGGGTCTTTTTTTAATTTGTGCTAAATTCTCTTCTTTGTCCGTTGCTCGTTTGTTCTTGCGTTACCTTGTCAGAGTCGATTCTTTTCCGCGCCCTAGTGTTCTTTCTATAGAACTGTAAATTTCGCGAATTTTGGTTGCTCTCGTTTTGAATTTGTGTTGTTGCCAATTCGAATCGGGGTTTTTTTTTTTTTGCAACTAATGGGGCTTGAAGGCTTTTGGAATGTGCAATTCTGGGGTTGAGAGCTCCGAGCTTGGAACCAGCTTGAAACTGAAGAGAGAAAGTAGGATTTGGGTTCATTTATTAGGAGTCTTAAATTTATGATCATTTTTTGTTCTGCGGCCAAAAGGAGTGAGATAAATCTATTTTGTGGAGAAGCGAAGGCAAAGAGTGTGCTCCGCTCTGTTAGGCCAAGGTAACTTTGGAGGTTGCTGCTGCTATGGCTATTCAGGTATCTATACTGTTTTCAATAAAAAAAAGTTTATTATGAATTTGTGATCTTACTATCTGTATTGATATGTGGTGTCAGCAAGTAGACAGTACATATTTCTGTAATTTCACTTATTAGTCTTCACTTACCAATTATATTTGAATTGTGATCGTTTAAGTATAACTGAAGTTTCCTTATCAAGTCTTTCTGACCATGATTATTCATTTGGGCTATAAACAAACACCTTTTTTTGGAGCTATAACATTATGATCTGAAGAAGTTAATTTAAAAGGAGGCTTATATGTGAGGGATGAAAGTTTTTGCTCTCCCTAAAAGTGAGCTATGATTGGACGAATTGAGCAGCTTATGTTTGAAATTACTCTCTCTCTCTCTCTCTCTCTCTCTCTCTCTCTCTCCCGTGTTTTTTGTTATTTTAAGTGATGAAATGATGTCATTTTCTCATCAATTTGTCCATTATGGCAGCTCTCATGTTTTCAGTTCGACATTTTTTGTTGTGTTCTTCCCTATTTCTTTGTCATGCAGTCTTTCTAATAAAATTTCCTATTTACAAATAATAAAAAAAATTATCAGGGAAAAGTAAAATAAAATAATTGTCAGTTAAAGTTTCCTACCAATAAAGTAAGTCAGCTCCTTGAACTGTGAAACATAACTTTTATTTATTTATTTTTGCTTTAATTGTTGGCTTGGGGTAGTAATTGCAAACTGCAGCAGGATCTTCTAGTTTGTTGAATCATTTTTGGGCTTGTTTGGCTTTCCTCAAACATAGCTATTTGATTCATTACTCACTAAAAGATTATTAGATTCATTAACAGTTTATATAATCTTGCTATTAGAATGGGTGTGGGAAGAAGGGATTTTCTTCCCACCTCTTTAAAAATTTGCAAATATTTGTTTATATGCTGGAAGGAAAGAAAGGGAATTCAATTCGTTTTGATGCTATTTGTTCTTCCTTTGGCTATAGGATCAAGGTGTGGGTATTCTATCACATTCTCTTCTTCGTGCAAGCAATGGAATGTCTTTGAGTTCTGGCCTACATTCTGTAACTGACACCAAACTGAGAGATCAGTTTTCTTGCCGGAATAGTTGTGCTCCCAAGGTTTGTATCTTTTCTGCATTCTTCATGTACTTCTTCTGTCCACGGAATCAATTGATTTGGTGACTCATGAGTGCTCACTTTTCTACCTATTTATTGTTACTTTCTCAATAGGTAAGGAAACAGTACACAATCACAAAACAAAGAGAAAGATGGTCAGAGGAAGAGCATAAAAAGTTTCTTGATGCTTTAAAGCTGTATGGTCGATCTTGGCCACGGATAGAAGGTATAGCTTGATGCAAGTTTCTTATATCTCAAATCAAAATTCTTTTACTGTTAATATTTGCTTATATTGTTCAGTTTCTGTAACAGAACACGTGGGCACGAAGACTGCAGTTCAGATTCGAAGTCATGCACAGAAGTTTTTCTCTAAGGTTTACTGCTCTTATTACAGTACCCATTCTCTACCATTGTATCTACTTCCTACCTATTAAAGTAGGTTAAATTCTTATGTAGGTAAATTTTTATGGAGCCCAAGGTTTGCTACCTTTCTAGATGGGTTCACACATTCATCCTTGATTCTGTTCTGACTCCATTTTCTTTTCTCGGTCTATACAATAGGTTGGTCGTGACTCTAATGGTGGCAACATTAGCTCCGAGCCCATTGAAATTCCTCCTCCTAGACCAAAACGAAAGCCCAAACATCCTTACCCAAGGAAGCTTGTAATTAGGCCTAATAAAGAAACCTCCATCCTGAAGCAGCCAATAAGGTCCGCATCTCCAAATATATCAGTTTCAGAAGAAGAAAACCAATCTCCGACCTCTGTATTAGGTTCATTTGTAGCGGGTTCAGATACCCCTAATGACAGCTTCTCCCCTCTTTCATCTGCAGCCAGTGTCCAATCTGGTGGCTTAGTATTACTACCAGAACCTAACCAATCGACTGAGAGAAGTGCATCTCCATCACCAGCTATAGTGACACTGAGTTCAGTTTCTGATGCGCAACTTCCTACGGTACTTTCTTTGTCCAAATCAATAAATTTCAATGAAATCTTGTATATCACTTTTATATTGTTATGATGTTGGTCTCAAATATCAGAAACCCGGGTTACTTCCAAAAAGAAATGCCTGTGCTGATGAAGGTACGTTAGAGGAATCGTCACCCCAGTATCTGAAGATTTTTGGAAGGACTGTATTGGTTACAAATTCTGGGCCATCTTCTCAAGGCATGGGGACTGGCAAAGCAATGCCAGCCAACATGCAAGACGAAAAATTTTTGCAACCATTACCAGTCAACAGTCTGCCCGTGAAATCCATAATGGGGAATACGGAATGTGTTCGGAGTCATTTTCCCCATGTCACACGTGGTGCCCTCTCTATCATGCAATGCCAGAAAGAAAGTTCAAGTTCTGTAGAAGATGGTACTACAGCTGCTCATGTGCCATGGTGGGCCTTTTATGGGGGTTTACCGTTTCCTTTTCTACCATTACATAAGGTGGGCACATCGAAAGCATATGTGGACTCTGATTTAGGAGAAGTCCAAGATGAAGTTCGGAAGGAAGGGTCCTGTACTGGTTCAAACAATGGATCAGTAAATGATGAGGAAAATGGTGATAAATATTCAGAAGCTGAAAGTCGGCCGATTTTCCTTGGAAATGAAAATCAAGGAGGCGGCCTAGTTTTCCAATTAAAACCAAGTAAAAAATCAGCTTTTTCAGAGCCAAGAAAGAGCCCTGAAAAGTGTGTGAAAGGGTTTGTAGCATACAAAAGATGTATGACACAGAAGGACATCCAGTCCTCAACAATAACAGGTCAAGAGGAGGAGGAGGAGGACGAGGAAAGTATCCGGCTTTGCTTGTAGTTTCCCCTCTAGCAATTTCCTTCTGCTTGCAGGCAATAGTAGAACAAGTTAAGCCTTTGTGGATTCAATTCTGCTTGAAATACTCTTGTCAATTCTGGCTGGGGCCGAAGGGTACTAGATCACGAGAATGGGCGAAGGTGGAAAGAAAGATTGTCGGGGATGGGATATAATTTGTGTATTAGCATCTACATGCTTTACGGAGTGGGGTTTGATTTACATGCATGGCTGGAGTGGAAGTGGAACGGGATTCCTAACGCATGCTTGTTATCATAGATGCCCTTAATTCCATTGTTTTATTAGAATCATTGTGCCATTGTGGTCCATTATCCGGCCTTTAGAATTTTGATATATATAGATATATATACACACACACTAGGTAGGTAGCAACGTGCTTTGCACGTTGCCTAGTTAAGTGAAATATTTCTTTTTTATAAAAACAATATAAAAACAATATAATTTTTTTAAAAAAATTTAATAAATGAAAATACAAAGTAAATTTTAGCAAATATTCCTTTGCTTTTCTATTCACGTATATATCATTTAACTTATATCTCACCATATTAAAAAATTCTACAACAATATTAAATATTAAAATATATATTGGTAGAAGTCACAACTTAATTATCTCTTTAAATTGAATTATTCAAATTTAGTTCAAGAGAGAATTTATATAAAGAGAAAAAATGGAACAATTTATTCAAATTTATAATATATAAACTACCTAATTTAAACAAATGGAATAATTTATATTATTTAAATTATAATATATATAGATTTAAAATTTAGATATAATTTAAAATTATATATCAACTAATCTCGTCTATATTTTAAATTGTATCTAGTTTTTTAAATATTTAATATTAAGTGGCCATTAAATTTAACAGAAAAAATAAGGAAAGTTAACGAAAAATAGAAAAATTCGTTAAGTAATCGTTAGATAGTCACATATTATAATATATATATATATATATATTAGGAGGAGTAACATGCAAAACACGTTTCTCTAATTTAGTAAAACAATTATTTTTAAGAAATAATAAGGCTTTTAAAAAAAAATTAAGTTTCGATCAATAATATAATGTATAAAAGAAAAAAGATGTAACTTCTAACAAATACTTGATGAGTAATAAAAGAAAAACATCTTATTAATGAAAGAAATATATAAAAGTAAATTATAAACTGACGTGAAATGATGAAAAATAATTATTTAATCATTATTATAATTTAATTTATAAAATATTTCGTAATGAATTTAAATTGAGAACTAAATAATATTTTATTCAAATAATTATATTCACAAATGTAGTTGGTAAATAGATTTAAACTTAATTATTCTATATTTTTCTTTTTTTATATAAGGAATGAATAGAAATTTTAAATCATATATAGAAATCTATATATAATATAAATTATAATTTACATAAAATAATGCTATATTATAATTTTTAATGTGAATTATGTTTACTAATGTTATAATGTTATATTATAATTTTCATATTATATAATTTATGAATAATAAAAAATTAGTAATTACATATAATTTATATTATTTAATCTGAGTCTTGGTGAGTTTTAAAGATAATAAGAGAATGATAACGTTGATCATAAGGAGATTGAATTGAATTTGAAATCGGGTGTTGAATATTATATTATTATTATTTTAGAAACTTGAAAAAATGTAATTAGTTATTATATTTTGTATAAGATGTGAGGGGATGAGATGAGATGACTTAAGGATACCAAAGAAGTTTTAAATTTCATTTTATACTCTCATATCAGTATTGTCTATTAATAATACGAATATATATACATATATATATATATATGGGAAGTTCTACACAATCTTTCTAACATTCACATATCATCATTTTTTTAATTTTTTTATAATTTTTTTAATTTTTTAATATTTTTATTTTGAATTTATTCTTTTTAAATTAATTTAATTTTTTTATTTATTATCTATATATCAAATATTTAATAAAAATAAAATAAAATAAAAGTGTGATGTATAATAATTATTTGAATAGTAAGAGGTTGTGAACATAATGACCAAGAAAAAAAAAAGACAATTAGCTAGTGGCAATAAAATAAAATTATATACATATATATAATATATTTGATTTCTACATAGCTTAAATCAATTAAGGTGGTGTTCATGTTTCACGTTGGATCATGTGCTAGCTATATATGAATGAGAGCTTTCGTGTCTCTTAGGTAACCCTAGCTAGAGATTAATTTTGTATTTCCAAAAATCTTATAGATATGCTCTAGAAATCGAGATCGAACCATAAAAATCTTACCAGTTGCAATTATTTTGAATGAAAACACTATCATCTAGCTGTTATATTTAACAAAAATGAAAATTTTAATAGAAAAATGAAAATTTTTTATAAATATTTATTAAATAACCACTTATTATAATAAATATATATATATATATATCCTTTAATCAAGTTGAAATTAAATATGAAAAAAATGTCATCTTTGTATTCATGGCATGTTAGGATTTGATTTATAATTTTATAATTTGGTTAGTGGGATAAAATAAGATAGTTTTAGATGAAAGTTGAAAGTTAAATAAATTATTATTTTAAGATTTGAAAGGTTTGAGTTGTTTATTTTATTTTATATAACAATTTTTTAAAAATTATAAGATAAGATGATAGGAAATATTTTTAGTATTTAAATGGAGCTATTTTGCAAATCAAATATTTTTTTGATAAGTAAATTTGCAAGTCAAATATTGACTTGCCAACAGTGTAAATAGTTTGAGTCTCTAATGCTTTTCATCATCTAGTTAATTATCATCCTTTTTTTTTTTTTTTAAGCAAGTGAAAATTCATTAAACTAAAAATAATGATACATGAGGAGGTGGTGAGTTTCCTAACAAACATTCCAAAACAATAAATTACAATATAAAAGTGATGAAAAAAGGAAAAAAAATGTGGGTCTATTTGAGACTAATAATTTGGTCCTTATCCATGTCTTATTAGAGGACGTCGCCTTATCTAAAAATGAAAATAGTGTTTACATAAAAGTAAACTATAGAATCACCGCAGACTATGGTTCTTCTGCATGAAGCGGTGTTGTTGGCGGTGCACTGTCGCTTATTGTTTGAAGGTGATTTTTGAAGAAGTTTACGATCCTTTCTTCAAGATCACTAGTTAGAAAAAACAGGAACATGAGATAGATGCTTAAATCTGTCCGAGTTCCTAGTGGGAGACCAATAGTGGCGGGGGTGGCATAAGCATGACACACGTCACCTGAGAGGAAGAGTTGGAGACCAGATCCGATAGATCAGAGATCGTAGATGACGTCAGAGCCATGTGTAACCTCCATAGCCTCTCCAGAGTGCTGCTATGCATGACCGACGCGTGGGGCATACTCGCCTAACGGAATGACGAAGTTCCTCCCCAAACTTGAAGATTGGTGTCTATAGGGGCTGTGGAGGCAGCGCTTGTTGATCAAAAAGTATTAGTAAGTAGTAGATCAGAGAGACTCGACTTAGAGCATATTTGAGATTGTGTTTCAAGACTTAAAAAATGCTTTTAAGCAGTTAAAAGCACTTTTAAAAAAAATGACATATTTAAATAATTTTATTAAAAGTAATTTACTCGGTTAAAAAAACTAAAAATTGGTTTTTTCAAAAAGTACCAAATTGGAACTTTTATCAAAAATTTCATGCAAACAATTATATATTTTTAAAAAACTATCATAACTAACTCTAAAAGTGCTTTAGATATATAAATTACAAACAGTAAATGATTTTTTAGTAGTAGAACTTATTACATTAAACTTTAAATTATAAACCTTAAGTTAAAAACAATATTTTCCACCGCAATCCCAAACATGCACTTAGAGAAAACAATCGAAAAAATCAAATGAAAAACTAACTAAAACAGAAAGGCTAAATGGAAAAGGGACGATAAGAGGAGGAGGTTGTTCGAACAACAACTCGGAGCCCCCTCTTCCTAGAGAAGAGGAAAAAAATTCTTTGGATAGTCAAAAATTCTTTAAGCTAAAAAGAAAATAGAGAGAGAAACGGGATCCCCTCCCTCCTATGTTAACTATCATCCATTCAATATTCCTATATGTGACATTAAAGATTGGGTAAAAGTAAAATATAATAATTATTTTTAATTATTTAATACAACATTATGAAATTTTAAAAAATAAATAAAAGATGACAAATAACATTACACTTAAAGTCTCGTTTGGATAGTTAATAAAATGAGATGATTCATAAATAATAATGAATTAATTTTAATATATTATATGAAATTTTAAGAGAAGAGAAAAAAAATTGAATAAATATATCTAATTATTATTAAAATATATTTTTTTAATCTATTTTTTAAAAAGTTTTAAAAAATAATAATGATTAAATAAAAAAAAGTTGAAAATTTAAATTTAAAAGTGTTTGTTTTTATAGTATTGAAATGAGACAAAATAGAATTATCTAGTAGTATAAAGTATAAACGGTGACATCACTCATCTCGATTGGGTAGCCTCCAACATATGCGACAGCCTTCTCCTCCCAATGCTTTTACTGCCACGATTATGTCAGGCAATGAACAATACAAATTTTGTCGAGACATAATATTTATAATAGTGAATTATGTAATAGTTATTTAATTATTTTAAAAACTTAAGTTAAATAATGAACTCTTATAAAAAAAAAATTAAATTTTTAATAATAAATTTTACTATTTTTTTTTTTAAATGTAATTACATGATATTTATACATAGGCCAAGTCAGCATACTAAAACGATCACATTTCACAAATAAATAAATAAATCAGTATATATATTTTTTTTCATTTGGGTGGGAGATTAATCATTAAATCCCTGTTTAAGAAAAAAAAGAAAAAAAAAAATACCTACTAGTCGGTACGGCTAATTTTTTCCATATTATCATTAATTTTTTGCTCCATAAGCATTCTACCAGAGTTGGTACGAACAATCACCACATATAATCCCTCTAACTCCCCTTGCTCTGCGAACACCCCTCCAGGCTCCCCTTCCCCTGCATGAGAAAACCATCAATGCCAACTCTGGATTTTCTACAAGTATCTTGTTCGCAATCTCCAAGTAGGCTTCCTCTGTTCTTCTCAAAGCTTGCGAAAGCGCTTTCAACATATCTGCGTGGTTGATAGCTCTCAAACCATCCAACTCAGATCTGTGACTCTGTCGTAATTGTTCCTTTAATCTCCGGTCGAGCTCCACTCTCTCTTGGTCCCATTCACACTTCCACTGTCACCTTCTCTGATTCTCCTCCCATTTTTCTTTTTTTCTCTTAGAAGTGTTGGTTCCCCTTCCCTTCCACCCCCAAAAAATCATTCCCCACTTATAGGGCCGGCTCAATCGAGAAGTGGACTAAAGTTAAAATTTTGATTGATGCATTTTTTTTTTGTTTAAAAGTAAAACAAAATATTTTTGTTTTTACTTTTATTATTATATTAATTCTTTATTTAAAAATAATTCTTATTATTTGTTAATTAAATTATTACTTAAAGTTTTATTCTATATTTTTAATTAATATATTTAATTAATAATAACATATTTAATATCTATTTGATATTTTTAATATTTTTTTATTAAATTAATTAATATTTTTAATTAGATTTTTTTTTTAAAATTATACATTAAATTTTTTTTAGAGGGCTTATTCTATGAGGGGCTTTAGACAATTACCTCATGGAAGTGCCAGCCCTGCCGGCTTGCACCAAATAATTCTCTGGCTGCTCAGTTACGCAGCGAACACAAGCACCGTCCGACTCATCAAGCTATTCCCATTGGAATCTTCCATCTCCAAATTGGAGTTCGACTCGCAATTGGAAGTTCGGGATAAAACAGGGGAGGAAGTGGCAGGGGCAGAAGTAATTGTGCTCGTAGCTGATTCAAACTCGTCTGCGAATGAAGGGAGACGACTAAGGCCCCTGGTTGGTTTACTATTTTTCTTTTTCTACAGATTCCTCTTATCGTTGCTTCTTATCTCCGTCATAACCCCATTCTTTCTACTGGTTTGAGTTGCATATTGCTTTATTTTGGAAATCATATCAACATGAAATATCATCATATTCATAATTCTAAGAGAAACAAAAATGGGAACAAGTAAACGAAAACCGTGGAACTCAAAAATGGGAAAGCTTCAAAAATCACCAAACATGAACAAGCAAACGAAACCCATGAAAATGTTTTTTTTCTCAAATGGGTTTCGGTTTGGTGGGCGACGACGGAGCTTCGTGGGGGAGAAAGAGCTTCATGGGGGAGACGGAGCTTGGTGGTGCGACGGCTTTTTCCGCTTGTGGAGGCGACAAGCCTGGTTTGGTGTGGTGGTAGTCTGGATTTGGTGGTGCGGCGGATGGTTTGAAGAAGAGGATGAAGTACTCGTGACCTTGGTTTGCGATTCTCTCTCTATCTCTCTCTCTCTCTCTCTCTCTCTGTGTGTCAAATTGAACGAACTCCAACCAATTGCCTCCCTTCTCCTTCGACTGTACATAGCGTTTCTGTCCAGATTCTTTGGAACGTCTTTAACACTCTCAAAATCACTAAGCACATCAAGGTGAGCAAGCTTGTTAAGGAAGGCCACTTGATAGTTTAGAGTTCATGCAATGGCTGAAGCGGTACTGTGACTCCGTTAATGGAGGCATTTTGCACAAATACAATGCTTTGGATAAGAGAGAGGCTAGCAAGGGAGGAAAAGGAGCAAGCAAGAAAGCTGCTCCATCACAATCGTTTAATTCATTTGATTCGGTGGGTACTGTGTTGTTAGAGATACATAAGAGCGTAAATAAATCAGACTTCTTAACAACCCACTTGATACTCGCTCAATTAAATTTAAATCGAACTTGACTCGTAAAAAAACAAAAAAATCACTTGTAAAGGTAGATACTTGCTAAGTTAATAAATAACACATACCTAACAAAATTCGATTCAACTCGATTAAGACTCGTTAAAATTTGCTCATTTATACTCGAGGGTTTTAAGACTCACTCGGCTAAGACGTGCAACAGCTGGTTGAAAGACATGCATAAAACCCTCGAGTTCATATTTTTTTTAATTTCATACTAAGATGATGACATGGTCACTCTTTTATCCGGCATTTGAGCATAGCTGGTTGCACGTAACAAAACTCTTCTGTATTAAAGGCACCCGTAAAAGGAAATACCGCAACCATAAGGCCAAACCTAGGTCCATGGCGAGAGGATTACTTTCCAACCAGCAATGTCGGTTTCCAAGAGGTCACACAAGAATAAAATTTTCAGAGCTTTGAAATATATATTAGAATTTTGCAACCTCTGAAAATCGAGTTTTAACAAGATTAAAATAAAAAAGAGTGGGACGACACCTTTAACCACTACTGCATGCCAAACGCCTATACCCACACCATGCACGCCACATTTTCTAACCAATTTGAAAGCTCTGCCACCATATCCCTTTAGCATGGTTTTTGTGTCGGCACCCTACAATCCAGAAGCAGCTTCAATTGCTACATCTCTCGAAACCTAGCAAGCGCCTTCTTATGTAATAAGGTTTTGTAACTATCCCCAGCCTGCACCTCAAGGCTAGGATCAAGCTTCTTCTGCTGGCTCCCAAGTCCTGCTCTACGTTCTACGGCTTGTGCCTGGACTGGCTCTACCATTCCACTCCCGTCCTTTCCTAATCCCTGCGTACCACACACCACATCAATACCAACACAACAAAAGAATTAATGCTTCAAAGACCAAGTGGCCACTGATACTATCAGATTTGAGGTGCCTAAAGTTAAACCAGTACAAGACGCCACTTCTCATACAAAGCTTGCTGCTTCAAACAAAAGGAAAAAAAAAAAGGATGGCAAACAGGATAAAAGATGCTTGAATACACCAAAGAAAAGATATTTATCTAAGGGTATGATGACATCTCTGCATCAAACCGCTCACAAATAATAAATGAATCCCTTTTCTAAAAAAATTTAAACAAAATCTTAGTGTTTTACCAAAAACAAGAATAAGGTTGCTGTTAAGAACCATTTCCATCAAATATGGAAGGCACATTTTAGTTGTATATAGCCAATTCTTCAACAGTTTGTAATTATTACAAGTGAAAAGAAGGAATTGATACCAAGCCTTCCTGCCAGCCCATGTTGCGGAGCATCCGGTTACCCACATTGCTTTCATCAATTGCTTTGTCTGGAGTAATAACCTCATAACTGTTAACATTAACATCTCCAAATACACGTCCTCCACCAACACCAGGGGGGAAAGGCATTGAATCCATAGAGCCCTTCCTTGATGAAAAATCTCGGTCTTGGATGTTCATCAACAGTAAAGAGACCGGATTTATCAGAAATCAAAAAAAAATATTAAGAGATAAGAAGCATGGATGGTAAACTTTGATAACCAGTGTGGTAAACAAAATAATATTTGGCAGACGTCCCAGGGCCAGGGCTAATTGCAAAGACAAATGTCAAAAGGGATGAAGTGTAACCTTTCCAAACATATTGAAGCATTTTTCCATGTACTACATTAGCAATCATTTGCAACAATAAACATTTATAACATGAACCCATAAGACAGGATCAAAGGCATGGCACTAGAAGATAAATTTCTGAGCAAAGCTTACTTGAATCGCTAAATCCCAGTTCAGGCAGATCCTCTCCAACAGAAGATGAACCATACAAAGTCCTTCGCTCAGCTGCACGATCCCTGTAGGTCGTTTGAGGTTGCTCCTTATACGTGGAAGCTGCATTAAGTGGCATTTCAGAAAACCTCCTCTTGCCACCCCCAGCAGCCGCAGGTGACGTGTAGGTACCCAATGCAGATGCATCTGTTTTAAATGGTGTAAGACCCGTAGATGCATCCACATTTGTTGATAAAGGTAAGCCAGAAACATTTGCAGGGACGGTTGAAGTGGAAACTCCAGCAGATGATCCAGAATACAAAGTTTCAGATCTCACTGTAGCTCTTCCAGAACCCCTAATAACCCCCATCACAGTCCCCCCTAAGCTGTTACTCACAGGTCTAGGCTTCACTGGAGACTCCAAACCAACAGCCTGAGCCACAAAGGTGGTGGTGGTAGTTCCTGAACTTGGCATAGAATTATCTTTTGTAGATGGTACATCGGTTTTAAACTTACTCTTTGTAGATTGTCCGACAGAAAAGGGTCGATCATCAGCTGACCCAGATGGTTGATTATCATCGAGAGCTGCCCGAGGTGTTTGTCCTTCATGACTCCTCTGCTTCCAGATAGACAAAACATTATTCATTTTCTTTTTATTAGCCAGAAGGCTGCTCTTTGAAGCAAGTTTAATCTCTTTTAGTTTCTCCTTCTCTTTCTTCTCCGCAGCTATTGCTGCTGTTGCTGCAGCCTGTACTGCATCTGGCAATGAGGCAGTCTTCTCAACTGACGTTGTAGCTGGTGCAGAGATGATCACTTTTCTATTACCAGATCCATATGATGCCTTGGGGGGCTCAGATTGGTTACCAGATATTTTGTTGTCGTTCTGATCGGCACAAGGGATGTATTGATGAGTTTGTTGGTCATACGTATACCAAATTCCATTGTTACCATCATAATAGAGCCCTGCATAGAATAAAAAGGCCAGATTCCAAAAACCAATTTCAGAAAGCGATTAAAACTAAAATTCATACTATTAGCATACACATCGGAACATATTTAAAATTCTGCAAATAACTGATCCAGTGTATCAACGAATTATAAACTACAGGTACTGCATTTTGCATACATATGCACTGCAAGCAGTAATACATTGCCTCACTGCATAGCGTGGACAATACTAAATTGATTGGCTTGCTGTCAACGCTAAGTCCAGCAAGATATTCCAGCTTGTGCGATGTGTCCTAGACAGGCAAAAAACTTCTATATAAAGTCTTATATACAAGACTGTTTGCACCTCGTGGCATCTACACATTTCAACATGCTCAGCAACAATTTTGATAAAATTGGGCAAACGTACAGATACATCCATTGATATAAACATAATCATGTTTGCAAAACCGAACACTAGCATTGAATTGCAGCATGTCAACGAGTGCTGGACTTGTAAAGCCCTTTGATATGCACAATATATCGTATCAATGTCCCCACTACGAGTGCTGGCCACATTTTAGGTGCACTTTGAATAGTGAGTTGAGATGAAAGTTGAATAAAATATTATTATTTTTTTATAGGTAAAAATATATTATATATATATATATATATATCAATAGGAATATCCGAGTACACTAGATGTATACAAGAAAACGTATATCCCATACTATAAATCTCCTAATGACCCCAAAAAGCCCATAAAATACTACCCAACATACATCATTGAATAAAATATTGTTAGCATATTATTATTGTTTTAGGATTTAAAAAACTCGAATTGTTTATTATATTTTGTGTGAAAATTTGAAAAAATTGTAATGATGAGATAAAACACTTTCACTATCCAAATGAGGCCTTAGCGTGAAGGAAATCTCAAAAACAAAAACTACCATGCAGAAAATTTTAATTTTAAAAATCTGGACTGCATGGGGATTGATTAAATGCAACTTACATGAATACCAGAACCACAAACATATGGACATGAATATAAACATATGCACCCACACATAACTCATAAGGGGAGAGTAGAGGACCATTCCAGCACACAAGTATAAAAGAGGGAAGTACCTGTATGCTAAAAATGCAGAGAGACACTCATATCTTAAGGAAGTAAATGATCATTCTACAGCTTCTAGGTCAGGAGCACCATATTATGCGGACAAAAAAAAAACAAACTACACAACTACAGCAAGAAGAAAGAACCGTCAGAAAGTAAGGAATCTAGAGGCCATAGATCTATAGGGCAAAAGAAGGTCACTTTATTTAAGTAATCCACTAATACCCTTGAAAATTGAAAGAGTAAGGCAGTAACTGTGCAGAAAAATGGTCAAGCACCCTCAAAAATGGACGCTGTATTATGCACGCATATCACTGAATGCATGTCAATACAGCGTTTGTGTATGCACAGAGAGAGAGAGTCATTACACTACGATATCAACCCAACATTAGACTGACTTAAAACATGCATGTAACAGCCACGTAGACCAAATCTATTCAGAGAGAGAATGAAGCCCAAAAAACAAGGGAAAGGTTCATCTAAGCATAATCATCTTTTTCCCATTTCTACCATAATAAGTGCAAAGGATTCAGATTACTGCTTCAAATTAGAAAATGTATAAACCTGAATTTCCATCATAGTAAAATCCAGAAGCAGCATCATAGTAATAACCAGATGCCTCATCCCACACAAACCCAGATTGTGGAGCTGAACCATTATTTTGATCCGGAAGCTCCCCACCAATTTGTTCCCAGCTGCTGGTTGACTGTTTGTCATCTGGGTTATATTCTTTTGGTGCCCATCCAACAGCATCATACTGAAAGGTCAAAAAGAAAGGAGCATAAGAATGCAATCATATCAAAGAAATTTTATAAGATTACAGAACCAGAAGAAGTATTAAGGGCCTGTTTGTTTGGAGATAACCAAAATCTCAAACTTATCATTACACTTTTTCAAATCCCCATACAAAATATAATAAAAAATTTAATTTTTTCAAATTCTAAAACCACTTTTTCAAATCCCAAAACAAAACTAATATTAAAAAAATATATTACAATAATATTTTATTCTTTTTTTACTTTTATCTCATCTCATCTCATCTCTAAAAACAAACAGGGCTAAGTCCATATGCTACAATACGTCTCAGCCTAATGCTTTAGAAAGATTATGCTAGTTTGCAGAGAAGGGTAGATGACTTCCTTGGTGATTCCTACAGTCTATTAATGATACAAGGGGGAGACTGATGGTGAACCCCTTCAAGAATGAATTTTTTCTGTTAACACAGTGGCATTTTGAAAGACTGTAATAACATGTGTCACGTCAAACATCATTTGGGAGGGGCAAGGGCAAAATAAACTCAACCCTTAACCTAGGTCTGACATTAAAACTCATTACTATTTCTAACCAGGGCTTTGAGGCAGACAGATACCTATGCTAAAACTTATATGGAGCTAGCCAAGAATAAATTATTCTCATATGAAATAAACATAACAGTCAAAACATCAATTAATTTTGATCGAACCACTTAGTTTCACTTGTTTGTCGTGGCACATTTATCATATAAAGACTAAGAGTTCTGACAAAATGAAAAAAAGAGATTGAATACCAAAAATTGCATGTGATGGCATAGTTTCAAGTTGAGGCCTACTTTGCGCTGTTTTGTAGTATCCTTTAGTTTTTATAATCAGAGAAAAAAAAAAGATCAGGGGCAATCTTAAATTTTCCAACTTTTCCGAGAATGAGTTGTAGCAAAGGACCGTGACTTATAATTTTATTTTATTTTGCATTGGGGATATCTCCTGTTTTTATTTTTGCAGTTTTCAACTCAGTTTAGGAGTTCTTTTAGATGACTTTTATGTTTCAGTTAGGAATCTTAGTCCATGTTGGAAAAATGTTTAGCAATTGCCAATCTGTCAAAATTCATTGAACAAGTTCCACAAACTCCATCAGTTTTCTAAAAGCTTGAGGGTGTTATTGCCTTATCCTTCCTAGGTATGGTTGCTTAAAAAACCTAGGTGTGATTTCCTATAGTTTCTCTCTTCTTTTTTTCTCCTTCCATACTCTGTTTTACTACCAAACAACAATTAAATTCTAAAACATATAATAGTCTACAAGATGTCTTCGGTAAACCATCATGAAACCTAATCTTGTGCTGAATTTCTGAAGATACAAGATAAAAACAAAACAGGAGAAATCAAGTGACAGATTAATGTATGGGAAAACAAAAAAATACTGTCAAAGCAAAAGTACCAAGCGCATGCACACTTGTGTATAAGCACCTGTTGAGAAAATGTTGCTGCCTCAATTGCCGCAGCAGCGAGCTTACTTGACTGGGAACGTCCAGATGCGCCTGATCCTGGAGCGAGGATGCTTTTTGCATATGCAACCCTCAAGATCTGCCCATTTCTTTCAAGAGTTGTTCCATTTGTTGCTTCAAGAGCTTTGGTTGCATCCTCCACCTACAAGAAGTCAAAGCAATGATTCTACCTGAAATTGGTAACCAACCTTCTTCTTTCTTTCCATGTGGAGTAATTCTTTTTTTTTTCCTGGGGGGAGGGATTGAGAGCACTTCTACAGGCCTTCGGGAGAATGGAGTCCCCAAAGTACTTTTTTGAGTGAAAGTTCCTTTTGCAAAAACAATATAAGGACCTACATACACCTAGGACATGACCCGAGAAGAAACATTCAGCTAGAGTGCCCATCTGACTTGTCATAGACATTGGATCAAACAATCCTATTTCATCCTTGTGCATCCCCAGGATTAATCAGGATGCTGTTCCTAGACACCCGGTGCAAAAAAAAAATCCTATTTCATCCTCCTTCCTATCCAACAAAAAGTTTGCCCTTTTTTTGTACAAATTGTAGTCTGATTAACACATGCCTTGCAAGCAGTACTCATGCTAACTACATGGTTGCATAGAACAATTGATATTCCATGTACCAAAATTACTAACATTAAAGGAAAATTAAGGAGTTAGAAAAACAATTTTTTTTTATAGGTGAGGAGAAACAAAAATAAAAAATTACCAGTCAATATGAACCACAAACCAAATTAGACAGTGGTTCCATCATTCAATTTAAGGATTTGCAAGGTTCCTTTCCTTTTCCTCCTTTACAACCAAACATATAAGGCCACCAAGGGTGGTGGCTCAATGGTCCTTGGGCTACTCCCATGTGATTTGGCATGCACTAAATCCTGGGTTTGACTCTGAATAGATACACCTTAGACTGTTGGTATTATCCACCTAAAAATTCATTGAATTCTCTAGTGGGGCTAGGGTCTAAGCTATGGCTCAAACTGACATGACGAAGTGCTTGCGGCTTCCCACCATCTAGGCCCCTCTTGTCCAGTTGCCAACGGGTAAGGTATTGCTATGTTCGCACCAACGTAAGGAGGCCACCTCCAGTTACCCCCAAAAAAAATTAACATCTAAACAACTATGCACACCGTCCTAAATTAGAATGAACTCCATCTCTTTCTTTTTTTGATAAGTAGATTTAACTCCACCTTAAAATAGGTTCAAAGCACCTAGTAAATTTAAGAATATACAATCTCATAAAACATTTATTTGAGTTCTCTACTTTTAACAGCAGGTGTGTGTATGCCATCCCTCATGATATGTTTTAGAAGACCAAAACATCAAATCACACTTGGAATATCAATAAAGGGAAAGCACAACAATTAAACAGATAAGCATACCGAGTGAAAATGTACAAATGCAAATCCCCTTGATACATGAGTAAATTTGTCTCTGACAAGACGAAGGTCCTGCAAGTTAAGATCAATAAAACTTATTTGCAAATGGTTGAGAGGAAGAAGTTGAGGGGCTGGGTGATGCAGCCTTCTAGTTAAAAACTAAACACTAAACAGACATTTTTAGTTATTTACTCAGCACATGGGTACCTTAATTGGAGAATGTTTGGAAAATTCATAACGAAGCATTTCTTCATCAGCATTTTCATCCAGTCCTCGGACAACCAAAACGTGAGTAGGACCTGAACACAATTTCATCAAGTCATAAATTGAAGTGCCCACAATATATATATATATATATATATATAACACCAGATTAAAGCAGCATAAATACTAACCTGCCTCCAATCCTTTCTTCCCTAAGGGTGCCGGAATTGATAAAGCACTGTCCGCTGGGAGAGCATCATCAGTACGAGGCTCATTGCACTGCAGCAAACACAAGAAAATGTAACAGCCAATATAATTGAAATGAAATTTTTAGATATCAAATATATCTATTACAAGCCTATATTCTACACGTTTTATAATTAGTTCATGTCTCGTGTATCGGCTCTGACCGCCTAATAGCACCAACTAGGTTTAATGAACCACCGAATAGAAGACACGTGAACATCATCATGATAAAACTGACAAAGTAGTCTTCAACATCCATTTGGGGCGTAAAATAAAACAAAATTAAAATGACATAGAACACCCAAAGAATTTATCATCGGAGCATAAGAGATTCCTGGCCGTCTCCCAAAAACGGTCCCCACGTTTTCAAGTATGCTCACCAACTTAATATAGCTAGCATTGGACTGTCATGCTACATAGCAGATTGTTATAGAACTACAGAATGTAGATTCACAACTGCCATGTGAGTTGACTTTTAAATAAAAATGTTCTTTCATCACCCTAAAACAAGAACAGAAACAGATTGATAAAAACCAATAGTTTAAAACCTGGAAGCAAGACGTTCGCCGAGCAAAATTGACACAGCCACAAAAGTTGCACATCCAATCAGATGGTACTGTAATGCTTCTATGGTTAAAGTGTCCTGATTTCACAACATTGTCTTGATCAAATGATCCACCTACCCCACCAGTTGGCTTACTACTGCAACAAAACATGGTTCACCAAGTATAATAGCAACAAAACATGAACCATAAAATTGGCTTGCATTTAAGCTGTGCAGTATTACTTTCACCACAACAAAAGTAACGTTAACAGAAAATACATTCAATTGTAACCATAATCGCCATAGTAAAATTAAACTTCATCCAGACTTCTCCTGGCCTAAGCTCCTTACTGAATTTTTGATATGCAATTAAGCATAAAGATTTTGTCATAAATAACATCAGATAGAAAAACAAGAACCATAAAAACATACCTATACTCAAAAAAAAGCTTCCTTCCATCCACAACAAGACCATCATCTCCAATCTTGTCCATCATTGCACGTGCTGCTTCCTGTTCCAGAACAATAACTTCCCATGAAAAATATTATTTTGTATGAAAACATTCAAAATTAAAAAGGTTTCAAATTAGAGTACCAAAGAAGGAAAATCAATAAAAGCGAATCCACGGGAGATCCCAGAGTTTCGCTCTTTGATCACACGGACATGACGAAGTGGTCCCCATTCAGCCTGATGGTCACACAACAGGAGTTTTGATCAGAGAATAGATTGAAAGAAAAATAAAATAATTCAGGACGAAAAATGTCAAACTATTACAAGGATCTGGTACAAATCTTCCTCAGTTGTCTTCTGTGAGAGGCCCTTCACGACAACAGTGGCAGATGGGGCCTACACAACAACAGGATTATCATTTAAGCATTCAAGCAGGAAAAGAAAATAAGAGGTACACTACATAAAATGCAAAATACATGTTGAATGGTTAAAGCATACCGGAGAATATTGCTCACGATAACGCTTCTCTGGACGCTCCCTTCGTCTATCTGACCTTTCATGTCGATCATCATCGTAGCTGTCTTCACGGTGAGTTTGACCCTGGCTTCGTCCTCGAGGGGACCTCGATCTAGGACGGTCATCACGCCCCCTAGACCGGGAGCGCTCATGCCTTCTGTATGGACTTGAATCTCTATCCCGACTCATACATCGCTTATCATGGGATTCACGCCGCCTCCAATTACCATCTCTCCTACTCCCTCTGTCATAATCAGAATCATAACTATGTCGACCATATTCATAGTCCCTCTCATGGCTATCCTCTCTACTTTGATGGGACAAGCGAGACCTACAATCATAGTCATCATAAGCATAATCATCACGGTCACGTCCCCCAAACCTTGCAGGCCTGTCAGCTGCGTGATCCCGAAAGTTCTCAACACCACGATACCCATCCCCAAACTTCTCAAATCTTTGAGTGGTATTGATCTCATGATCATGAAAGGAATCCATCTCATGATAAGAATTGTACAGTTTCTCGTGACGCCTAGATTCCTTGTCAAGAGGATATTCCTCTTCATAACTTCTCCGCCTTGATGGTGGCCAAATACTAGTAGCAAGAGGTGGTGATGGATAGCTCTCTCTATCCAAAATGTCACGATGGAAAACACTTCTCGGGTTAACATTTTCTCTAGAATATCTTTCATCTAAAAACCTCCTCTCATCATGGGAAACCCCAACCCTGACAAACAAAAAATGTAAAATGGGAGGCAAGAGAAGAGAAAATGTGATATGATATAATGCAATAAAAGGAACACAAAAAATGGTAAATATAAAGAACATGGTAATAAAAAAAAAAAGCTTGGTTGTAAAATCACGCATGAAATATACACCACCAAAAGCAAACAATGAACTTCCCGTTCACATATTTTAAAGTGAACACTCCTACCCATGAGTAGTAAATTACTCTTGTGATGATGATAAGAAACAATTGGCACTCACCGGTAGTTTGGATCATGTACCGCACCATAACCCTCCAAAGCCTGTGAATTCAAGAGAATAACCTATGTCAGCCACAAATAATCAATCATGATACGAGCTTAGGCAAATCCATTCCATATCCTCACTGCCCCCACGACTTTCTCTCATATTTAGGGATGAGATGCCGGAAAAAATGGACAACCACATGTGCCCTAAAAATTTCTTGTTTTATCATCCCACATAGGTGATTATTAAGGAGGAAACCACAATTACGCTGTTATTATCCCATCCTTGCTGCAGACCATAGCGACCAGGATCCATTTCTTGCATGCAATATCCTTCAGCGTTACGGCCCTGCAAGGCTCTTGAAGGTCGTTCAGAAGATTCGGGAGTAGAATGTATGAAAACCTCTCCTGTAATATATGCACAAACAGAAACAGTTATGCCATGATGAACCAAGAACCAATTAGTCCCATGACTTCACCTCCGCCCCTCTTTCACAACTGAAATCCTCAAATCAAACCCTTTCAACAAATTCAGTAACACCCATCTTCCAATTCTCTTAAACACAAAACAGGGGAGGATCTTGATTGTAGAAACCATCAGCTAATAAATCTAGAATATTATCCAGAGTGATGCACATAAGGATAACACTCAAGTTCTAATCCAAATGTTATAGAAACATGCATGAAAATCAGAAATCAACATATGTACCAGAAAGTGGAGAATTCTCTTTCCATCTTTTTTTTTTCAACACAAGATGGGCCAAACCAAAAAAACTTGATAACTCCACTAAGCCACTCATTTCTTATTTGACATTGCATCTGCCATAGCTACAGAACTTTTGAATTCGTGATGTTAAGAGACCTTTTTCTTTTCAGCAAAGATAACTTTTTCAAGCTGCTTTTTCACTCTTTTGGGAGCAAAAAATGATACTTGTTTCGTTCCTTTTCATTTTTCAAAAATTTCGCATAGAGATTAAGCTCGTATCTGAATTCATACTATAACCATGCGTTATTATCAGCCGTACAAATCAGATCAAAAGGAATTATAACTTGCAAGATAACAAACTATAAGAATGTTAAGAAAATTTCCTCATTTGGAAGCAGTTATATATAGACAAACAAAACTTAAATGTCTGTGTTTATATTCTCTTTTGAGGAAATAAACTAAAAAGTGCGAAACAACTACTGCAGGGAAAATAAATAGTAGACCGTGTGAAATCGAATGCCAATTAATTCGAATGAAAGTTGAGCGTTTCAAATGAAGAAACCATTTAAATATTTGACAAAGATTGGTATATCGGTGAATCTATGAAGAACGGCCAAAAACAGATTAACCTATGGAGAATCGCAACCCTAATCACGGAGATGATGAATCCCCACGTACATACCACGACAAGATGCGGATATGGGTCTGTTCCGATCCGGGCTTGTCTATCTTATTCTCTTCCCTCCTTGTTCTTCTTTTTCCCCTTCCTGATTTCGCAGTTCCTCTAGGGTTATATTTTCTCAGCCACAGAACTTCGCTGACACGACGAATACACAAATTTTATCATTTATGTACACGATTCGGGTTTTGAGACTTGGGGCAGAAAAGCTTTTTCCGGTGGCTCAGCGTTATATTTTCCCCTTTTTTTAATTTCTTTTTCAAAATAATTAATGGCATTGGGTTGTAAATAACTTATATTTAAGCAAGATTATTATATATTCCGTTCCCAACTAATTTATAATTACAAAAATCACTAAAGGTTATATATGTTATAAAACTAAAAATAAAATTATTATTACAAAAAATTATAAAAAAAAATATTTAAAAATCTTTTTTTCTTTCTCTTTTTATTTCTTTCGTTCTTCGTACATATTTCTGTGTATTCATAAAACGTTCTCAATTCTCTTTATATAGAGAGTTGAGGACGGAGAGGAAAAGAGTGATCATTCACAATTATGGATGGTCGGTTAATAATGAAAAAAGATAGATAGAGAGGACATGAGGAGAATGGGGGCATACATCGCTCCCCCTTTTTGACTTTCATAACACTCACATTTGAATGACTATCTATAAACAATCTACCTCGTTAAAATCTTGTCAAAGAAAAATTCAGTGGAAAGAAAAATCAATGGCGAAGGAAAAATAGTACAGTATTCTTATATATCTCCAAGTGTTTTAAGATTGTCTCATTAAAACCTTACAAAAGAAAAATCAATGGGATAAAACCTCAGTGAAGGAAAAAGAGTACAATCAGTACAAGTCTTCAGGACATTTACTCCCCCTGAAAAGTGTATGACAATAAATCTTTGAGCTCTCGCATTTCAATGTTTAACACAATCTTCTTAAATGTCGCAGTTGGTAATGTCTTTATGAATAAATTTGTCAGATTATCACTTGATCGTATCCTTGATATATCATCCTCTGATATAAGTAGTATTATTTTCATATAAAATTATTGGACTGTCATTGATGACGGGAAGACCACAATTTTCTTGAATATGTAGAATCACTAATCTCAGTCAAATATATTCTAAACTTGTTTTATGAATTGCAATTATTTATAAGTGATTTGAATATGTAACAGATGGTATTTGATTGATAGACTTAGTAGAAATCTGATACCTACAGTAATACTTAAACTCTCTATGAGAATATGTGTTAATTTTTCTAATAATAAATAAACATGATTTCAGCATATATAACAGAGTTAAAATTTCAAATATGATTTACATCTAAGTAATGTATTTAAAAAGAACATGTTAATATTCTCATTTAAAATTTCTCCCCCTCATTCTGTGTTATTAGGGAAAATTTATTTGTGTACAGCAGAAAGAACATTGGAAACCATCCATGTATGATAAAATCTGTAAAAGTTTGAGGTCTAATTTTATAAGTTTAGCAAAAAATCAAATCCGCTTGACGTTGTTGACAAATAAGATCTTGAAGAAATTTAAAGGTTTCAGATTGCTATTTAAATGTAACCATTTTACCATTGGTTTACTCCAACAAAAAAAAAAACTCACATTTTTTATAGATTCAGTTGTTGTTCATTTAAAACGATATTGTCTAATAGAAATTCTTTTGGTAATATCTCATATTTGAACCATGAACCTTTTATACCTCAACCACTCATCTTTTCTCCTGAGGCTGTAAACACCATGATAGGAGTAGAGATATATATTTTTAGTAAAACTGATCCTAAAATTGTTGCAGCACCAAAAACCCTCAGTGCTCAATATGCTATCTCTCTTACAACCATGTCTCAGATGCTACTGGCGAGAACGAGTGAGGTTGATCATCTTAAAAATCAAATATCTGAGTTGCATCAAACACTTGTAACTAAAGATAAAAAAATAAAAATTTAAGACAAAAAAACAAGGAGCTGAAGAAATTTGTAGACTGGTATTTTTGTGACCTGAAAACATGAATAAAAGAGCCGGAACGAGAGAGAGCTCAACTACAAAGTCAACAACAGCAGCTAACGGCAGAGGTTCAATGTTTACAAGAAAATAGGGATAGCTGCAATTAATCTCGCTGTCTTTTGAAATTATGCATCCAGCATATCTTACAAACCTGACTAAGTGAGATTTGAAAAGATGATGATTTATCTTATTCTTATTTCCATCTCTATAAGAACCATCTTTAGCTTCATTTAGTTCGCATCAAATATTATTCTCATATCTATAATTCATCTGCATTTGCATTCTTATTCTACAAATTTTTAATAGCTCATTAGTTTCCTTTCAATATTCCTTATGATCAATATATGAGGTATCATTCACCTCAATTACAAGTTATTCATGCATCTTTTGTGGGTGCCTTGTTGTAGCAAGCGAATAATCTAGCTAATAAGTTAGATCGTGAAGCCGTTTATGAGCTACTGACTCTTGGCACTTGATACTTCTCTTCTATTGTTGGATTTTCCAATCGGTTACAATCCAAAAATTGTGAGACTGAGGAGCTTAACGATAAGGTTTCCATATTTCAACGACTCGTTCAAGAGTCTGACAAAAAAATAGCAGACTTAAAGTAAGAGAATAAAGATTTGAAATCCTTGCTTGCTTCTTCATTTCAACTGCCTAATTCTTTAGATAAAGATGGCATGTTACTTTATGAAGAGCAAATGCATTTGAGAGATGAGGCTAGAAGTCTCAAGTTTCTGTAACTCATCTAGCATTTGAATAATAAGATTTTTCATTTTCAAATGCATTATCTGAATTTATAGCAGTTATTGTGATCTCTTCAGGAGTTCTAACAAGGTAAATCATCAATGTAAATTACAATAATGACAAATCCAGATTCTGATAAAAATACATGGGCATATAGGATTATTTTCAAATCATTCTTTCAATAGATACTCGTTGATTCAATTATATCACATGCGTCCGGATTGCTTTAACTCATATAAAAATCTTTGAAATTTTATAAAGTACATACTCCTAAATGTACTTGGATTAGATGCTTTAAGTATTGTATATCTTGATATATGTAATAATCTAATGATCCTTATAAATATGCAGTGACCACATCCATCAACGACATATCTAATCCTTTGTAATAATCAAGCTGATTAAAAATCTGAATGTGATTGCATTTATAACAAGAAAATATATTTCCCTATAACTAATTTCGGGTTTCTGCAGGAAATTTTATGCAACAAATCGTGTTTTTTACCACACAATTTTATTTTTCTCATCACGCTTTTGTATAAATACTCACTTATATCTGACACATATTACACCCTTTGGTGTTTGGACAACATATCCAAATACATCTCGCTTCACTAGCGAGTTTAATTCAGATTCAATAGTTGCTTTCCATTTTGACCAATCATTTCTACATCGACATTATTCGATGGTTTTTTTCTCACTTTCTTCATTACATCTGGTAATGTCAGGGGCCATCATATATAAAAGCATGTTGTCAACAACAGTTTTATGTATATCCATAATTTTTTCAGTACTTATAAAATGTATTGAGATCTCATTATTTTCAGGTACTTGTTCCTCTTCAAGGAAAATATTTCATGAAACACCTCTTTAGGATGTTCCTCTTCAGGGGGTTTGTACTCTTCAGGAGTTTCCTCTTCAGGAGGTTCCTCTTCAGGAGGCTTATACTTTTCAGGAGTCTCCTCTTCAGAAGGTTCCTCTTCAGCAAGTTTGTACTCTTTAAGAGGTTTTCTCTTCAGGAGGTTCCTTTTCAGGAGTTTCTATTTCTTTTCTCTTTTGCACCAATAGGTCTTCAACACTTCAGGCGTATCTTAGACTCATCTATTGCTGTTTTAACAACTTATCCTTCAAGAATTTCAATTCTTATTTAAACATTAACAGCAGTAATATATGATTTTATAACACTTTTAGTGTCAATAAATACATCTGGTAATTGATTTGCAACACTTTGCAAATAAATAACCCTCTGAACTTCTGGTTCATATTCATTTGTAAGATGATTAAATTTAGACAGGATTTTATTATACCAAGTAATTTCTTGTCGTGCTTCAGACACCAACTTTTTGTTATTTCAAAACATGATAAATCTTTACTATAATGTATAAAAGTTTAGTATAAGTAAATCAAGTACTTGGTCGTACAACAGGTACGTGACCATTGTTTAGTCATACTATATCTATGACAAACATTTTCATCTTTTTATGAAGAATTATTCTGGGTGTTTTTACCCTTCTCTGAGTTAGATCACTTCTGGTGATACAGTATATTTATATTATTATCCTCTTTAGTGTTGTCTCTTATAGGACCCACATTTCTATAATTTTTCTACTATGTCTATGCTATCGTTTCCTTTGAAAGAATGCACCGTTCACTTATAGGAATGGTGTAAATCCAATATCATTTATTTCAAGAAATGATATGAAACTAATAGGATGTAATTGGTGATTTATTAATAAAAATTTATTATTTAGCTCAATCACTATAAGACAAGATAAAAGTTCAGAATATTTATTGAATTTCGCTCTCGATATTGCTGCTGCAAGAGCACATTCGAGACATGAAAATTAGTATATGTCTTCTCTAACATATCATCATTAGTGACTTTTTCACTGTATAATTTTAGTATTGAGCTGATTTTAAAGAGTGTAGAGTTATATTCACTATCACTCTGAAAATTCTTGTAACTTCAGATGCAATAAGTCATAATGAGTTTTTGCAAGAATTATATCTTCCGGTGTTCATATCTCTCCCTTAAATCATTTCATAAAATAAGGATTTTTTATCGTGAGATACACCGCACGGTCATACAGGAGTACGTGATTTTCTTATTTGATTGTATCTCTCAAATTCATCATATCCAAATAGATCTCATCAAGAATCTAGGATAAATCACTTTTTTTTTTCAGAAATGTCAATAGCAATAAATTTTAATTTTATAAGATTTGACATTATATATATATGAATCACAAAAATAAATATATATATCTAAGAAATATATTCACATAATCATGAGAATAAAAACAAAATTGTATCAAGTAATATTTATCAATATTACTTTTCATATTTATCTCAAAGACTGCAAATAATATATTGAAAAGCTTACTTGAAATAGAAGACCAATAATTTCAGTATCGATAGAATTTCATGCTGATAACGTGTTATAAAACTAAAAATAAAACTATTATTGCAAGAGAATTATAAAAGAAAATATTTATAACTCTTTATTTCTTTCTCTTTTTATTTCTTTCGTCCTTCGTACATATTTCCGTGTATTCATAAAATGTTCTCAATTCTCTTTATATAGAGAATTGAGGACGGGGAGGGGAAGAGTGATCATCCACAATTATGGATGGTTGTTCAATAATGAAAAAAAACAGATTGGGAAAGGAGGACATGAGGAGAAAGGGAGGGCATACATCGCCCCTCTTTTTTGACTTTCATAACAATATCTTCTCTTTATGAAGATAAAAAGAGTCATGTCAAACAAAATAAAATGATATTGTTTAATCCTAATAAACTTAGCTCTATAATGAATCTTGGTTTGGTTGGACAATTCAAATTATCTATAAAAATTTCTCAGTATGATGGTTTTCATTAAAAATTATTTTCACTTAATGAGATTTGAACTTTAAGTTTGGAGAAAGCATACCCTAAGTGAAGGTCTTTATCACTTGAGTCAATTCCTAAAAATTAATTATCTCATCTCATATCAGACAATCATATAGTTTTCTCTAATTTTGATTCAAAATATAATAAATTATTTAATTTTTTACAATTTTAAAATAAAAATTATATTAAAAAATTACATGTTAAGAGTATTTTACTAAATTTTTAACTCATTTTATCTCATTTATATAATCAAACAAGGCCTATCTACATGATATTTCAAGTTATACTGTCTAAGAGCCATTTCTTCTTGGCTAAAAATATCTTTCAACAGGTTTACATTCCATCAGTCTGTGTTTGGATCAATCAGATCTGCTACTCTTGCTTGCTTATATAAAATCTTGATAAGAGATTGGACTTTATTTGTTATGGTGTTGAGTAGCCACTTGTCCCACTATATATGTACTTGCTGACCATCTTCAATACGCCACATAACACCTGTGTTGAGGACATTAGTAGCATGCCTGATACTCCAAATATATGGAGGTTTAAGCCCAAGATTAGCCTTTAAGATAGAAGAGTATGGAAAATACTTTGCTTTATAGATAAGGCCTGGTAGGGAGGTTGGGTCATTTAGTATTCTCCAAGCTTACTTGGCCAAAAAAGCAGTATTGAAAGCCTCTAAATCTTCGAACCACCCCAATCCACCATTAGACTTTCCCAAACACAATTCATTCCATTGTATTGTTTCCAACGACTCTTGCACTCCTTTTCTTGGCTAGCCCCCCAGAAGTTTGAAAAGAGGGAATTGAGTTTTTTAATCAAGCATTTAGGTAATCTGAAAACATTTATATAGTATGTTGGGAGATTTATTAGATTTTTCGACATCACCTAACCTAGCCCCCCAAATAAAGAATTCACCATAAAAGTTCATAGCGATCTTATAGTTAGTAATAAATTATAAACTAAATTCGCACTCGTTAAAAATTAACAGCTCGAGTCCATTAACAACTCGTTTATTAATATCTAAAAATCTTTTTGCTTATTTAACATTGTTGATTCTAGTAAAAAAATGTATCTTTTACATATTCAAAAGAATGCAATACATGATAATTTATCAAATTTCGTGAAATTCCTGGGATAATTGTTCACAACTGAGAGAATATCAACAACAGTATTGAAGAATTAAGTCTAGGTACATAGGATGTTCAACTAAACCCTTGTTAAAAGTTTTGATATAAACTATGGTCACAAATGTGATAAATATTGAGAAAGTAAATATTTACTCTAAAAAAATGATAAATACTTATGTGACAAAATTAATTGAAGTCAACTGTTCTAAAAACGATGATTGATTCAATTAATGGCCTAGGGTTTGTAACCAATTATTTACAATGGAAAAGACTATTTGCGATGAATCATTTTAATTGAAAATAATTATTTCACTAAAACTAATTAGTCACAAATAAACAATTTTCTTATAATAAGCCAACCCAACAAAATTTGTTCACAATTGTGTCGCGATGGATCCATTACCATAACCCTTTACCAACCCAGAAGTTTTGGATTGCATTATTTGCTTCGAATCTTGGTCCTGTCCCGTCTTCTAGGCATAGTTTTTAATTTCAAATATGTCATACCGGTCAGTGGTCCAATACAGAAAAACTGATATTTCGTTTCAGCAGATATTTCGACCATACCAGCCGATATTTCGACTGTACCGGCCAATATTTTGGCTTGTGTTTCAACCGTACCAAATTTTGGCCTTTTACCATTTTCTTTTCGTTTCTTGTTATTTTTTTACCTCATTTCAGACTAAATTATTTACATATATTTACATAGATTATTTACCTCATTTCAACCGGGGATCCCCGTCGCGGCCCCGTAGTGTAAATTTTTTTTACATTTTTTTTCATTTCATTTTTTTTTAATAAAAACAATAAAATAATGTGTAGAGATAAAATATACGTATTTTTTAAAATTTTTTAATTTTTTTTTCTATTTAAAAACCCCCACGGGGCCGCAGCGGGGTTAAAATGTCGGGGATATAAAGTTTTTTCCTATTTATATATATATATAATTTATTCATATAATGACTATTATTTTGAAATATAATTTATATATATATAATTTATTTATATATAGACTATTTCGAAATGGTACACGAAACAGTACCAATATCGAAATATTTCATTTTAGTGCCTTCACTGATACGCCCGCATGTACGATATTCAAAACATTACTTCCAAGACTCTTTTCATCTCTTTTATTTTCTTTTCTTTTTTGCTTGGTTATGTTTTTTGAACTTAACAGGTTTTTTACATTTTGGTTTGGCATTTCTATGAATGATTGAAAAGTTGATGTGGTTTCTTTAATTTTTTTTATTTGTTATTTGTGTTTCGTTGTGATCATAATCTGCGAATTCAATTTGGTTTATCTAGGAAGAGCATTCAATTTGAGTTCGTTTTGTTTTTCTAAATTATTTTGGATTTGAGAAATAGCATTGATGTTAATGGCTGTACTACTGGCTCTGTTGTGATCATCAACATTACTTCGATGGCTTTTGGGAAACTTACACCTCGCAAATTGAAGTCCAAGCATGGAAATGAAAGCGTCCCCACCAAAAAACATTAAGATTGTCATGATGATGAGTTGTGTCAGAGAATACCTCCATTTCCACAGTTGACATGCTTAAATTTGTTGTGGTAGAGACAGACATGAAGAACACATCATGGCTCAATGAGCAATTTCTAAGGATATCATATTTGTTTTGTTTAATCATAAATAATTTTTAGGAAACACAAATTTGAGCAAGTCTAGAAGCATAGTGAGAGTGAAATAGTTACTTGTAGGTTTGTAGAACACCTATGTGTTTGTTGTCCAAGCCCAAAATAACTAGGAAGAGTGGCCATCTTAAACGAAAACTATAAGTATATCAATACTTCGAAAATAGAAAGGATACTAGATGGTTAAAAGAGATTGGAGGTGGGCAGTGAAGGTTTTAGTTTTACATTCCTACACATAGCTCAAGCCTAAATGATACATGCATACACATCACATGGTTGAAAAGCACACATCCAAATGCTTTTGCAATTGAAGCACTATACATACACAATGTGGCTCTAGCCATGACTATTAGAATGACTATTAGACTATAGAAAGAAAACTTTTCAACATAGCATAATTGTTGCTAAAAACATGTATCTCCCCAACTGTAGAAAAATCTTATATACATAGCAGAAGCATTAAATTTGCTGGAGTCTCTTAATTATGGTATTTTTTCCTGAAACTTGTGCAAATCTAGACTTACTTGGAAGTATGTGTTCTGATAATCTTTGGGTTACAACATATAGTAATATAAAGAAGGTAACAGGCATATAATCAATAATAGAGATGGCAAGGGGGTTATTTTATTTTATTGTTATCTGAGATCAATTCTTCTAGCTCTATAAATAAGTTGTATTATCTGAGATTACACTTTTGTTCCTGCAAAACAGGATTTATATCTTCTTCCCATATGATTATCACGATGGCACAATTTTAGTTGAAAATTATGCTTACTTTCTCAACTTTTTTGTGTGTAGAGAAAAAAAAAATGTGGAATGCTGCATTGTGGGGCTTTGGTAATTTGCTTTGTTGAGACTTGAGAAAAGTGGTAGTTTAGCTCTTAAGTTTGAGTCAACTTCTGAATATCTTTTGTTAAAGATGACGCACTATTAAGTTTTGCTATTCTACTTATTGCTGCAAATCCACAAATTGTTTCTTGTTTTCTCTCATAATCATGGCTAGTATTTATAGTTCATGTATTGCCAAAACATTGTTGAATTTCAAGTTCTAGGCAATAACATGTACGTGTCGATGGAGTTGTTCCAGAGAATGAACAAAGTGCCTATATATGCCTATAAGAATTTGTAAGAATTATTATTTGTTCATTTGGTGTGATCGAAGGGTTTGTGTTATTTTGTAGGTTTTATTGTTTTGAGAATTACATTTTACATATATTATATGGACTTACTTGAGGTTGTCTATCCAATAAGCTTAGAATTTAGTTACCCTACTATCTGAATTAGCAAAGGTCATAGCTTAAGAAAATTTGCTTCTATAGCAGTGTCTTGAACTTCTTAGAACCACATTTACCCTCGAGATAATTTATGAATACCAAATATTTAGGAATTCCATGTATCAAACCACCTAATTCTCATAAAAACTTTCTACATTCATGGTTGGGCAGAACAATGCACAAATCTAAAATTATAAAACAATAGCATCAAAAATAGGTTCCACCACTTCAAAGGTTCTTGGGTTTCATCACCAAAATTATAAAATCATAGCATTAAAATTAGGTTCCAGGAGTCGTTGAATGCATGTAGGGATTTAACTCCTTTATAAATTTTCCACGTGATTATTTGTGCACAGCTTCAAGATCAAGAAAGAAGTCTCAAGTGCAGCATTATTTAACTAGAATTATGGCAGCAATATTACCAGCAACAAAAATAGGAAGAGATAGATCCCTTGTATATACTTGAGGTTTATCCTCTGGGTACAAAATTAGTGGAGATCCTCATATAAATTTTGTAATAGAATGTATATATATTACCTTAGATCCCTTGTATATACTTGAGGTTTATCCTCTGGGTACAAAATTAGTGGAGATCCTCATATAAATTTTGTAATAGAATGTATATATATTACCTCAATCTGGTATTATCAGTTGCTTCTATATCCATGTATAGATGATTCATTTTAATCTGATCTAATAGTTTCATTAAATTAGCTTTTGACAATATTTTTTTTTCTAGAACAATTATTCATTATGTATGGGGGCAGATAAAAATAAAATAAAATTACCCACTGCAATTACATATATAGCCCTAAACCTCACCAGAATTCTTGAAATGAAAATATCAATATCATGGAAACAAGTATTTGATGTATTCAAAGGAAAGAACCCACATTGTTTATGAACATCTATCTATTTATTATAAGTACTGACAAATTATAAGCATATTGAGCCTTTGAATATTAGAGTTATAAGTGACAAAATATATTTATTATATATTTTTAGTAAAAACGGTCTTTTTCTTTTTAGAAAGAGCTCCAAATGCAATGGACGGTAAGGATGATAACCTAGTGACACTATTATGAGCCGTTTGATGGATCTAAAGATATTTTTAAAATAAATTTATAAATTGATATACATTTTCTTAATAGTTGTGATAGTGATTATAAATAATAAATTATTTAAAATTATAAAATTCAACATAAATAACAATTTGCGCATTACCCGGATTATAGGGTCATAAACATTAAACTTGTACCAGGTACAAAAAATCCTATACCCAAAAAAAATAGTTACAAACCCAATCTTATTACCCATCAAACAAACAGATACCAATAAAGAATACATGACACTTGCAAAAACAAACTTAACGCACCAAATTAATAACAAAGGCAAGCCCCAAAAGAAAAAGTCTACTCAACCCCCGATCTGCCAGTCGACACACACCTGATGTGGTGAACTCAGTTCATCTCCTACATCACGGTTTGTCGCCCACCCCAACCCTCACTCTCCTTCTCTGCTCATAATTTCTTCTTCTCCCTCATAACATATGCTTTCTTCTCTCTCACGAGAGACACCCCAACCCTCACTCTCCCTTTACCTCTCTGCTCACAATCCTTCTCCCTCACCTAGACAAAGCCTAATCCCTCACTTTCCCTCTATGCGAAGAAACCTGAAAGCCATCGACCCTCACTCTCTGTCACACACTAATAAATGCAGCACTAAGGACCAAATTGATTGGATTGTATAAAAGAGTTTAGTAGTTGAGCTCAGGCTAGGGGCTGAAGTAATCATCTCTTTTAGTTGTCAGATTTTTGTTGAAGTAGGGCCATGGCTCATTTACTTGTTGTTTGTTCGGCTTTGTGGCCTTTTGTTAAAGGAGTTGACCATGTGTCTCTTGGTCTTTGTTTTAGGTGTTGGTTTTTGGCCCATTGGTTAGTAGAATGAGGGACTTATATTGGCGTCCAAAATCTTAATACATGAGTTTTATATTCTACTATCTATCTCTCTTCTTTTGGAGGATAGGTCAACCTCGAATTGACTATCTTTCTTGCATTTTCTTTCATATTTTCTAGTTATCCATAGACACTCCATCAGATATGTTACAAGTGGTATTAGAGCCAGATTTTCCTTGGAAGCTACTTCATCAATCCATGGAAGAAATTCTTATATCTTTTAATAAAATCAATAAGTCAATAGAACAAATTCATGAAAATCTTGAAACTCTCCGTCAATATGTAATTGATGGGAGGAATGATTCTAAAGAAAAATTTAACCATCTAGACAACTGCTTCATAAAATGTAGGAAGAAAAAGAACTAAACAAATGTTATCCTAAGGGTTCCTTTCAAATATCAGATCTTCTTCGCGACGAAAATTCTCTTTCAGGCCTAAAAAATTTAGAGACCTGATTATGAGACTATGAAATGTGACTTCGACATTTCCAAGCACAAATTCGAAATTGATTTTTCTAAACTCAAGGATGGAACCATAGAAGGGCAAGAGAGAAAAATGAGATTGGGTGTAGTTTTAGAGATTTTATAGAGTTGGAATACAACATTATTACTGCTCGAGCCTCAAGTTTCACACTCAAATTCTCACATTTGGGAGTTTGACCCAGGTGGTCCTCCTCTTCCAACATACAACAATCTGGACCTCCTTTCCTCTTTCGAAACCCTCATTGTGAAAACCTAGTCAAACACTATTTCCATACCCTGCCAAAATCGACCTTCATCTAGCTGCAATCCGTCGCAACTATTCTCCATGCTGACCGATCTGTACCATTCCCTTCCATTCGTTCCGTCTCACATCTCAGCAAAAGAGAAACTCCCCAAAACCTTTGTTCCCTCATTGTTTCCGCTACAATTTGTCTTCCCCACAGATCAGGTATTCATTTTTTCTCACTTAACAAACATGGGGATTCACGTTGTGTCTTTAAGTCTCTCAAAAACTTTATTCTTAGGCAATCCCGTTGGCATTTCAGTCACCTTCATCGCCATTGCTGACTCCAGCATTGAGCAACTTGGGAGGTAGTCGGCCATCGAGCTTCCACAAGTCGCAGTGAAGCCAAATGAGATCTATGTTCGTGGCATCTCCAAGGATGTCGTGGGCTACAAAATGGACAGGAAAATACTGGGGACCAGATGGGCTGCTTTTTAAATAAAGCAGCCCTCCAATCAAATGATAACACGTTAGCAAAGAGTAAACCCGACTACATGAGCATGACTGCATGTAATAAGTTGTAAAACTGGGCTGTAAAACAGGACCCCTCACCAAGACGCGCCAAAATACAAACGGAGAAACCGGACCCGACATCCCTTCATTTTCCGCCCAGTAAATCACTGTTCCCAATTTCATTTTTTGTCCAAGTCCCAGCATCGTTTCCGTCGAAGTCACCGTCGAAGTTCTAGCATCCCTTCCGTGGGTCCCGGCATCGTTTTCGTCGAAACTAGTTTGAGCAGTCCCTGTTTCCATCCCTTTCGACATCTCTGTCGCAGTCTCGGCTCGGCATCTCTGTCGCATGCTGATTATATATTTTCCACCTTCGAAGTCCCCCATGGCTGAGTTTAATGTTCCTGATATCCCTAAGGTATTTTCGATCCCTAGATGTTTGACAGAATGTTTATGAAGACTTTGTTTAAACAAACATGGGGTCCAACCATCTAAAGTGTTTACAATGCAAACATGGGGGGACTGAACATCTTATCTATATTGCAGGCATTGTGGGGAGACCATCTTGTCTAATAAAATAGTCATTGTTGTTTTTTGGAGGGGGGGGACCATTAGAACATATGAAAAGACTTCCTGTTACAAGCAAAAGTAAGGGTCTTAGCTTAATTGTGTTTTGATATATATTGTGAATTATATTAAGTAAATATCATTAGTCTTTAAAGTATCATGTGGTTCACACTTTTTCCCTTGATTTGCTTTTTTCTTTTACAGAATGATTAGTGACTTTCTTTACGAGACAACTTCAGCTATTGCTGGATCTCCATTGGGTTCATCTGCACGCACTTAATTTTACACATGTACGATGTCTTAGGTATAATATATGTGAAGAGTAATAAAATAATTTAAAAATAATAGTAAAAATATTTAAATTGAGATTTTTTGATTTATTGAATTTTAGAAAACGATAGAGATAATTATATAATGCATCAAGTTTTTCTCTCAGCATGTTCAAAATTTATAAAACTTGCAATGCAGAAAATCAGATCAAGTTAAAATAAAGTAATCAATTACTAAGAAGAATTGAGATGTGGTTGTTTTAGCAAGGCCATCAACTTGTATATTCAAAATGGGAAAATGAGATTGCATCACGACTTTGAGCCTTCAGCAATAACCCTATGGCTCATTTCCAGTAAGCTTTGAATATGATGCTATTTCCAACATACTATGCTCTGTTTAAAAGAAAGCACAAAACAAGTTTTTAAGTTCTCAGACACTCCTGGAAAAGACCTGTAGCATAAATGGTAAATAAAGTTTAGCTAATTAATTGATCTTATTATTTTTTTATTCCAGATGTACCATGCTTTCTTAATTAATCAATCTTATAACTGGTAAACAAAGTTCTGCCATTTAAAGAAGTAAAAGGCTATACCAGATGTACCATGCTTTTTTAAACTATTATCATCTCATCTATAATTCATCCCTATAGTACACTATAAAAATGTCACATAAATCACTCTAACTAATTTGTTTCATATGACAGGTACCAATTTATAACCTTGATAGTGACAATGAGATTAATGTTGAGAATGAGGTACATGTTGAAGATAGGGGCAATGCCAATGATGGAGTCAATGTGATTCCCGCTTCAAGTAGTACTACACCAGAGCCATTTATTGGTATGGAGTTTGAAGAGGTCGAAGAAGCCCAAGCCTTTTACAAGGCATATGCAATGTAGTCAGGATTTGCAATTCGGACCAATCATACTCGATTATCGAAAGAAGATAAAACTCTGTGCAGTAGACTATGTTTGCACAAGAGAAGGCTGGCGACAAGAAAGATTGAAACCCGAAGATCGAGTAATGCCTGAATCTGCTAACACGAAAATCGGATGTAAAGCAATGATGGGAATAAAAAAAGTGGTCAGAAATGGATAGTGAACAAATTTAAAAATAGACATAACTATATCTTATTTAGCCCGAGAAGTGCTTGCCTCCTCCGTGGAAATAGGGGAACTACTAAAGCTAAAAAAAATTGATTATGAATTTGAAAAACTTTGGTGTACCAACAAGGAAGATATTGTCAGTGTTGGGGAAAGAGGCAGGTAGTGCCTTTAATATTGGGTGTATTGGCAAAGATGTAGAAAATTATGTGGGAAGCGAAAGGAGAAAAATATTTGAAAAACAGGGGGATGCACAAAGGTTATATACCTACTTTCAAGATCGACAACGTAAAGAGAAATGTTTTGTATTTTCAATGCAACTTGATACAGATGGGCGCATGGGCAGTTGTTTTTAGGCTAATAGAAATTCTAGAACTGCATACCAATATTTTGGGGACGTTGTAATATTTGATGCCACTTACTTGACTAATATCTACAAGATGACATTTGTGCCATTCACTGGAATGAATCATCATCATTAGACTATAATGTTCGGGTGTGCTTTGCTGGTTAATAAAATAGCAGAATTATATATATGACTGTTGAGAACATGGCTAGAAGCAATGTTTGGACGTGCTCTCTCAATAATAATTATCGATGATGACAAGAGTATGGCAAAGGCAATTGGAGAGGTGCTCCCGAATAGCATTCACGTGTTGTGTTTGTGACACATCTTACAAAAGTTTCCCGAACATTTGGCCCATGTATACAACAAGTTTCCAAACTTTGGTGACGAATTTAATCATTGCATCCATTCGACACTTACTACCGACGAGTTCGAACAAGAATGGGCAATGATTGTTGAGAAATATGATCTTGAGAAAAATAGTTGGCTGCAAAACCTTTACACCTGGCGGGATAAGTGGGTACCAGCATTCTTTCGATCAACATTCTGTGCTAGCATGTCAACAACTCAGAGAAGTGAAAGTATGAACAAATCTTTCAAAGATTACCTTCGCTCGAGCACAATGATTAGTGACTTTGTTCATCAATATGAAAAAACTATTGATGCATGCTTGTTCAAAGAGAAAGAGAGAGATGTGTATACAAGTTCTACAAGGCCAATTATGAAGACACCCTATAAAATTGAAGTGGAGGCGGCAATAATTTATACAAGAAAGTCTTTCATAATTTTTCAAAGTGAGCTGTTTAGTAGTCTACTTCTCCAAGCAAAAAAATTGGCACGGAATGATGAGAGCAAGACATATGGAGTGACACCTCATGAAAAAGCAACACATCTCTACCATGTGACACTGGATGATGATAATGCTACGTGTAAATGCCATATGTGGGAGTTTATAGAGATTCTCTATAGGCATATATTGTGTGTATTTGACAAGAAAGTAAAGGTAAATAGATTGCTACAGCAGTATATCCTAGACAGATGGATTATTCATGCCAAGAGTCAACCCATTCCTGATGAACTATATCTTGATGACCAAGTGATTGAAGTACAAGATGAGGTGTCCATGAGGAAAGGCAAGTCAATGACTCAATTACATGACATTGTCAAACTTGCAGCCAAATCAGCAGAAAAACACAACTATTTCACTCTTGCATTGGAAAATATTTACAAACACATGCTTGAAATGGATGCGCATGCCCAATGTTCACAAATAGTGGAGTCAGCCAATGATGATCAATTGCCAAGACCTCAAGTTTTATCAAATTTTACTCAAACAGTGCAGGATCCTCCAAGAGTGCCTACGAAAGGACGGCCAAAATCTTTAAAAGCAAAAAATCCAAAAGAGACCCAACCACCCAAAAAATGGCGTTGTGGTATTTATAAAAACAATGGACCTGCTAGGAACTACTGTCCTTTAGCGAGGTATTGTAGGTTTTTTTATATATGAGCTTTTTTTATTTCATTTTTTTTAGTTGTTATTGCAATTGGTTAATTTTTTTTTATTTTTTTTATATAATCATAGTATTAGTGTATTTATTGTACTTCTTCGATGTTTTTGTAGGAATATTGGGCTTACACCTGAGACACTTGCGGCATCGGAGACACCTGCGACATCTGTGGCTTATGTGGCGGCACATGAGGCACCTTATTTTAAGTACACTAACTTGGATGACTAATGGAGATTTGCACTTCTCGAATTCCAAAAAAAGTAAAACTGCTTTGAAATATATCTTATAATCTAATCAATTTTTTTTTTCTCATATTTCAGGAGGGTTGTGAACTTGTGATATTTTTGAAAGTTATTAGAGGCAATGACAAACCAGGACAATGATGTGGAAATATGGCTAATATTGGCAGTGCATTTATGCTAAGAAAGCAATTGAAACCATGTTGTTTACGATTCTGCCACTATTTTTAAAAACACTTTGTCATGGTTTGATCATGTAAAGTCGACATTATGACCATTTTTTTAATATTATATATTCGATTCGTATGTCCAGATTGAATTGTGGTGATGAATATGACTCTGATGTCCAGGTTTAATACCATATATTAAAGTCGACATTATGGCCATTTTTTTAATACTATATATTCGATTCGTATGTCTAGATTAAACTGTGATGATGAATATGACTCTGATGTCCAGATTTGATATCATATGTTAAAGTTGACATTATGGACATTTTTTTAATATTATATATTCGATTCTCATGTCCAGATTAAACTGCAATGATAATTATGAGTCTAATGTCCAGGTTTAATATCATATAGTAATTATAAAAAAAGGAGAAAAATCTATATTTTATTAATTAATGGTTATATATATCCCACTACTATATGTTGTCACTATCATATGTTATAATTACTATACTATATATTATAGTAGCACTAAATGTTATAGTAGTAGTATAAGTCATAGTAAAGTTATAGTATAATTCATAGTCATAGATTTGAAGTAATTATAAAAAAAAAAGAGAAAAATCTATATCTTATTAATTAATAATAATAAAATATTATTTTATTAATTAATAGTTATATATATCTCACTACTATATGTTGTCGCTATCATATGTTATAATTACTATACTATATGTTATAGTAGCACTAAATGTTATAGTAGTAGTATAAGTCATAGTAAAGTTATGTAGTATAATTCATAGTCATATATTTAAAGTAATTATAAAAAAAGGAGAAAAATATATATCTTTTTAATTAATAATAATAAAATATTATTTTATTAATTAATGGTTATATATATCCCACTACTATATGTTGTCACTATCATATGTTATAATTACTATACTATATGTTATAGTAGCACTAAATGTTATAGTAGTAATATAAGTCATAGTAAAGTTATATAGTATAATTCATAGTCATAGATTTAAAGTAATTATAAAAAAAAAAGAAAAATCTATATCTTATTAATTAATAATAATAAAATATTATTTTATTAATTAGTGGTTATATATATCCCACCACTATATGTTGTCACTATCATATGTTATAATTACTATACTATATGTTATAGTAGCACTAAATGTTATAGTAGTAAGTATAAGTCATAGTAAAGTTATATAGTATAATTCATAGTCAAAGATTTAAAGTAATTATAAAAAAAGGAGAAAATTCTATATTTTATTAATGAATAATTATAAAATATTATTTTATTAATTAATGGTTATATGTATCCCACTACTATATGTTAACCCCAACATATGTTATAATTACTATACTATATGTTATAGTAGCTAGATGTTACCACTATCATATGTTATAGTAGCACTAAATGTTATAGTAGTAATATAAGTCATAATAAAGTTATATAGTATAATTCATAGTCATAGAATTAAAGTTGTTATAAAAAAAAGGAGAAAATTTTATATTTTATTAATTAATAATTATAAAATATTATTTTATTAATTAGTCACTATGAAATATTATTTTATAAGTCATAGTAGTAGTATTTAATTAGTAGTTATAAAATAAATATTTTATAACTACTATATGTTATAATAATATTATAGTAGTTTAATACTAAATAATAAATATTCATGTATGGATATTGATATACTTACACTCTTATTACTACCCATTTACTACTTACACTTCATTTAGAATTTTTAGTTTTTTTTTATCATTTTCTTTTAAGTATTTTTTGAATATCCTTAATCATTAAGAAAAACTAAAAAAATATATAATCTTACTAATAATCACTTTCATAATTTTTTTTAAAATCAAATACAAAATTAATGGTATAAATAAAACTTGAAAAGCATAATGATATGAATAATGAATTATTGTTGTGAAGGCCAATTTTTTTTTTTTAATTAAAATTAAAGATAAGTTTGCATGATGTCACAAATATCATAATAAAAGTACACCTTACATTAAAGTCTTAAAAAGGTACAACAAATTACATAATTAGACTTACTGTTTGAGATACATAATCATTTTTTATATACATAAAAACTACATACATAAAACTACTATAAAAAAAAAACCATGACAAGAATAACACTTTCAAGACTCTCTTGTACTTCTTCTCCATTGCTTTAAATTTGGATTCTTCAATGCATATTATCATTTCATGCCTTCGTTCAACTAACTCCAGTGTCTGCTTACAACAGATATTTTGGGCACTTTGAAAGTCAATCCACTCAAAAAATTTATATTGTTTATCGTTGAGACAGTTATAAAATCTTCTACCTAAACTGTGAGATTTACCAGAAAATCGAACCATCGCTTGGTCTCCACAATAGCAAAGCGGTCTATCCCAACTCACTGTGTCTTCTCTCCTTGCGGTTCAAGAACTTGAACCAGAATGGGAACCCGAACTTCTCATTTCTTGTCATCATATGAAATGAGAAGTTCTAGCCTAAAAGAGTTTAGAATAATTCACAAGATTCCAAATAACAGATTTTTGGTAATGTCGAATTATATGTGGTCCCAAGTCCACAAGATTCCAAATAGCAGATTTTTGGTAATGTCTAATTATATGTGGTCCCAATTCAGTATATTGTCACCTTAGCTCATAAATAAGTTGTATACATTTAGATGAAAAAGGCCATAAATGTACTCCAAAAAGAATCATGCTTTTACAGCTTTGCTAAGAATGAAAACCTCCTTTGAGGCATTTACACAAACACATCTCCTGCATGTTTTATCTTTGATAAAGATGATATATATATATATATATATATATATATTTGGCAGCAACTATAACAGCTCACATCCAGAATGGGCACAATATAAACTACAAGATGCATAGCCTATTTTTAACAGCTGGGAAAATGATAGATGTTCTAGTAAATGGTGACTCATAGCATGTAATTTTCTGGGCCAGTATTATTGCAACATAATTGCAGTAGAACATACCAGAGGAAACTAGCATATGCATTTAAACCAAAATTTTGACTTCAAATAAATGGGGTTTGCCAACCAGCATATGTTTGTCAAGTTGCCGATCATATCAGTTCCTCAGAGTACCCTAATAACCAAATACGTGGCTGGCGATGAAATACTTAAAGCACACGGCAAAGAAAAACCCATTGTTTACTAAAAACATAGCATACGACAAAAATATATACAACCCTTCTTGTTTCAACGATGAGTATTACCAAAAAAGAAGTATAAAATTCGAAAAATCCATTGTTTACTGAAACGAAATCTGGGACCGAACATCATTTTCGATCATTGTATTGTTAGGAATAAATAAAATTCGAAAAAAAATCCTAGAAAAACCAATTGTTAATATTAATGAAATCTGGGACCGAACATCGTTTTCGATCATGGTTAGGAAAAAATAAAATTCGAAAATCACAAAGAAAAACCCATTATTTACTGAACCACGACAATCAAATAAGCAAACAAAAAAAATTCGTAGTTCTCGGCACACCAATAACTCGGAAGAAGAAAAGAAGTTAAAACAAACATACCTCATTAAGAAAGAAAACAAAAAAGGATCTCTGAATATAAACCTTGAATCGAAGACGAAGGGCTGTTTGTAGGGTTAGAATCGTGAAGAAATGAAAATGGGGGAGTCTATGAAGACGATAGGCTGTTTGTTCGAGTAAAATGAAGTAAAATGAGGGGAGATACAGTGTGGCACACCTTATTCTAATGAGAAGATAGTTGTTGATGTGTCACTTACTCATTAAAAGGCTGTTTTCCTCAATAATCAGCTGGTTCTGGTTCGTAGCGTCCCTCAATGGACAAACCATCCAAAAGAATCTACACCTATTTGAAAGGCTCGTGCGGCTAGTTGCTTTTCTCAGAGAATGGACGAGCTTCTATTGAAGAAAAGGAAGAACCAGTATCTAAGGTCATCAATGAAATTTCATATGGTTGGCAGATAGTGGCCGAATCAAATTCTAAAATTGAAAATTTTCCTAAGAAGTTCAATATCACCATTTTCAATTTTGGTCAAAATTCGAGTGCACAACATACTATGGAAGGTAATTTCGAGGTATATGAGGTCTTATATATTTTGTATGTAAGCTCTAGTGGAAAGGAATGGAGAACTTTTATAGGGTTGCAAGTTTCAATAGACACAAATCTTACCCCTCAACTGCTTTATTTTTTGCTATTTAATGTTATTTTTAAGCCATTTGATATAGGAAGGAAACAGGGTCTAATTTCTAAGTTAGAAAATCCACTTTTGTTCCATAGACACCAAAAAGATGCATAGAATTGTTGCATAGGTATGGAATTAATATTAAATTTTGGGATGATGTTGAAACTAGACCTCCTTTGCCGTGCGATTTGTTAGGTCGGCCATCTCATTTTTGTCATTTGTCTTTCATGCCCGAGATGACATCAACACCCGTAATGTAGGGATAGAGTTAGGATTGTGGGTGAGCTTAGAGTACCTTAATGAGGCAGTTGGTCTACTTACAACTGATGCAGGGCATGCATCATCCATTTCTTTATTTACAGTTATTGTGGCACCTTTGTTGTATGGCCTCTTAGGAGCAATTGTACTTGCCCGTACATGGTTTAGATTTCTCATGTCCTCTATTGGGTTTTGCAATGTGAATGATATTGTTTTGACAATTTTGGAGTTTCTTAAAAACCACAAGTGTGTTTTATATAAGGACATCGATATCCATCATTGAGAAGGTGTTGAAGAGTCATTTTACAAAATTGATAGAGTCATGACAGTTTCATTTCATAAATTAGGAGATTATTTTCTTGGCACCAAGGACATACGTGATATCAGATTTAGTAAAGGGAAATAATGACGAGAGCTATCATTTCTAGTTCAAGATGTATGTTCTTTACTTTTTTATCAATGTCTTGAAGGGTAAGAAGCTAGTTGCAATTGCTCAAAAGCATTGCCCCACCTTAAGGACAAGGTGCTTGAAGGGGGATGATTTGTCACACGCTAGTAAATATGGCAATATGAACCAAATCCATACTAGGCTTGGATTGTATAATAAGAGTTTAGTAGTTTGACTTAGCTTAGGGGTTAAGGTAATCATCTCTTTTAGTTGCAAGATTCTTGTTGAAGTAGGGTCATGGCTCATTTACTTGCTGTTTGTTTGGCCTTGTGGCCTCTTGTTAAAGGAGTTGGCCATATGTCTCTTGGCCTTTGTTTTAGATGTTGGGCTTTGGCCCATTGTTAGTAAATAGTATATGTAGTAGAATGAGGGACTAGTATTAGCGTCCAGAATCTTAATACACTAATTTTATATTCTACTCTCTATCTCTCATCTTTCGAAGGCTAGGTCAACTTCAAATGGACCATCTTTCTTATTTTCTTTCATATTTTTTAGTGAGAGAAAGAGAGAGAGAAAGGGTTAAAGAGAGAGCACAAGAAGTTAGTATGATTACACCAAAAAAGAATTATAGCAAACATAAAACAACCACTAACCTCTCAACCACCATGTTTTATTGCCCTAGTGTCACGGGTTCTTCATAAATACCAAAAACTAGAGCTTGACCAGTCTTCTTTATAGTGATACCTCTAGATTCCTCAAAAAATGCAGGAACTTCAATGAATAAACAAAGTCCACTCAAAAAAGTAACAAAAGATGAAAACTCGAAATGGTTAGACTACTAATCCACATTTGCCACTCGCCCTAGATTCACTGCTATGGGTGAAGTTTGCCATCAATCAGAGCTTGTCATCGATCTAAGTTTGCCGCTTACCCTAGATTCATTTGGGCAAGGGAGAAAGGTTGCAGAGAGGGAGAGTGAGGGGTTTCGAAGTGATAGGAAGACCAAAAATAGGGGTTGTGCAAAGAAATGAGAGTGTAACACACATGATGAAGAGTGTTTGGATCAGACATTGTCATTTTTGTCTATACTTATGTTATGAGCTTTTTGGCCAAATGTGGTCTTATCGTGGTTTTACGGTAATTGCAATAGAAGCGCAGTTCCTTGTGCATCTCAAGTATTCTCATCTTTCAGTTTGCAAGTTATCTACTAGTAAATGACAAAATGGGCGAATAGATTGAAATGAAAGAACATCGAGACTGCTAAAGTCATTGAATTTTGGAACTCTTGTCGATAAATTTCCTAAATGTTTAAGAAAGTTTAAAGAATGTGGTCCAGCATTGCAAGTTTTTTCAAGAATTTGATGAACACTTGATTATAAGCTTGGTGGAGGCAAAAGGAAATAAAAACATAGTAAATGAGATGAAACTTTCGTAATTGACTGAATGAATGAATCGAATTATTACACAATACTTGAGTTATATGTATACTACAATGGAAACACAAAAACATAAATTTCTCTTCTCTACCTTCTGTACTTTAACTTTCTCTTTTTTCCTTTTTAATTCTATATTCTTGATGTGTGAGGCAATACTCCAACACCACCTCAAGATGAACATGTATATTAAGAATGTTCAACTTGCGAAGTGTGATGAAAAAGCAAGGATCCTAGTGGCTTTGTGAATATATTTGCTAACTGTAGCCTTGAGGGAATGTAGAGGAGCTTGTTTGTCAAATCGTAACAGGTAATAAAATAGATGAGGAAGAGTATCGCCCCACGAGAATTGAAAATTACTAATAAGTACCAAAATGTATTCAATTAAGATCCATCTGATAACTCGAATGAAAAGAACTAATTACTAAACTGGAAATGTAAACTAACAAAATTAATGAAAAGAATTTTTATCAAAAAAATAAAAATCTAGGATTTTCGATTAACCATAACTAATCCTATGCAATTTTTCTCATTGAATTAAAAATATTTGTTCCTATTTTTGATAATCAGGTTTCTCTAATTTATTCATTAATCTTTCTTAAGCATTAACGAAATATCTCAATAGGCAAATTTCTACATCTCTGTGATAATTCTGAACCTGTCAAAATTCATTAAGAACAAAGAAACTCTATAAAAATTACATAGGCCCATAGATATCTCAAATAAAAGCTGAAACCATTATCACTTCTCAGTCTCAAACTGAATCCCAAATCATGTAAATGGTGATCAAGCATTCACAAGCATTAAATCCATAATAAAATATAAAATAATACAAAACAAGTATTGAATTAATCCAATTATGAAAAATTCACATAATCAAAGTTAGACTACATCGTAACTCTAGAAAAATAAATTAGTTCATCAGGAAATTAAATAAAAGTCTAATAGAAAAATTTAACATCAAAACAATTAAGAAAAATGAAAAAAAATAATGAAAAACTCGAAAAACGTCGCCCAAGTCGCAGCTCTTGTTCGTCTTTCCCTCTCGTCTGTGCAGCACCAAGCATGAATTAATATATATATATATATATATATATATATGTTTTCCTGTCGGCCTACACCTCTTGTGTTTCAAAGTAAAAAATTATGTCCCGCCCTATTGTGAATTTAAGTCACAATCCAATTGAATTGTCGTAACCCAAAATGAGATTTAAAACCATGCGGCTAAATTCGAATCTGTTGCTGGGCCTCTATGCCAATAGAGTTGAAATCCAAAAGTGCATGTGCATTGAAGTGTGGCCGTGTCGGGTCTCTCGGTGACAAACGAATTATGCCTCTAATGTAAGTCCAAGTGAATTGTTGACTTGTTTGTGGGGCCCGTGAGGTTTAATTGAAGATCCATGTGAAACGCGGCTTTGCTTGAGCATTGAAGTAAAAGGTATGGGGCCATGTCTTGAAGAAGTAATGAAATAAATAAGTAATAAATAAATAAACAATAACAATAAATAAAATCATAATAAATAAAAGAAAATTAATAATTTTAATAAGTAAAAGGATAATAAAATTTATGCAAAATTGCACTTATCAGAGCTTAATGACATTCTGCTGCAGCTTTTCTCTAACAAGGTGATAGTTAATTTGTACATGTTTTGTTCTCTAATATTGATCTGGGTTTGCGGCAATAGATAAAGCTGACTTGTTGTCTATATCAAGCAAAGTTGGTTGATGATAGTTGATGTTTAAGTCTTGCAGAGCATAAAAAGCCACTGAATTTCACATGTGGTTGCTGCAAGTATTCGGTACTCTGCCTCAACATAGGATTGACTAATTGTTGCTTATTTCTTAGATTTCCATGAAATCAAGGAGCTGCCAAGAAAAAGTGCAAAACTTGTGAGACTTCTTCAAGTGTCAACACAGTTTGCCCAATCACTATCTGAAAAAGCCTTTAAATGCAAATTTGATGAAGACAAAAAGAAGAGGCCTTTTTCTGGTGTAGCTTTTAGATATTTGAGCACTCTAAATGCTGCTTGATGATGACTAACAGCAAGTTTGGCAAGAAACTGACTGAAGACTTGAACAGAATAGGCTAGACCAGATCTTGTGACACTTAGGTACACTAATCTACCAACAAGCCTTCGATAACCTAATGGATCCTCATATAATTTGTATCGCTTGTAGTCAGCTTCAAATTGGAATCCATAGAAAAAGCAGTAGGCTTGGATCTAATGACACCGGTATCTTGATGTATGTTAAGTGCATACTTTCTTTGGCACAAAAAATACAAGTTTTTTATCTTGCAACTTCCAAGCCAAGGAAGTATTTGAACTATCCTAAATCTTTGATGATGAACTTATCATGCAGAAATGTTTTGAGTAATTGAATTTCCAAAATACTACCACTAACGGGTAGCACATAATCTACATAGACTATAAATGGTATAAAAGAGTTTTCAGATTTCTTAATGAATAAGGAGCAATCAAAATTTCCGTGAATAAATCCATAAGTGATAAGAGTAGTGGACAACTTAGCAAGCCATTGCCTAGAAGCTTACTTTAAAACATAAACACTTTTTAGAAGTCTACAAACCTTTTCACCTTGGACAGCCAATCTAGGAGGCAATTCTATATATACCCTTTATGTAAATCACCATATAAAAAGTATATTATTTATATCTAGTTGGTGAAGGTGCCAATTTTTAATTGTACTTACAACAAGTAACAAACGAATTCATGTAATTTTAGCTACAAAAGAAAAGGTATCAAAAAGTCTAGACCTTCTTGTTGAGTATACCATTTTGCCACCAATCTAGTTTTGTGCCTCTTTATGATCCCATCAGCCTTAATTCGAAATACCCATTCGCAACCTATAGCCTATTTATTTTTAGGAAGAGTAACAAGCTTTCAGGTTTTATTTAACTTCAAACCATTAGGCTCATTTTTCATAGCAACTTGTCATTCAAGTATTTGAGCAACTTGTTTGTATGTTTTAGGTTCTAGAAAATTTGATATAGAAGCTAAAAAGGCTTTATGTGATATTGACAATCTGTTGGAAGAAAGGAAATGAGCAATAGGATAGAGATTACCTTTAAGAGAATAACAATCAGTTGAAGTAGATGTAAGATTTACATTTGGAGTTAAAGAAGCATTACCACAATAATAATCTTGAAGAAAAACTAGTTTTTGTTTAATTCTAGAGGATTTTTTGGGCTGTGGGCTATTTGAATAATTTTGATTAGGACTGTGATCAATGTTGGACTGAGAATGATCACTAAGTGAAGTTGATTGATTAGGTATTTGGATTGAGAATGATCACTAAGTGAACTTGATTGATTAGGTATAGCTACTTCACTAGAAGAAATATGGTCTTGGCACTATAGATGTTGTATTCTGATATGAAATTATGTGTGAACTGCTATGAGGTAAATCAGGAAAAAAAAATTATAGCAAGGAATAGAAATGAATGAGTCTTAGAATCTGATAGAAGAGCTTTAAAGGGAAAGATGGTTTCATGAAATATGACATTTCGAAAGATAATGATTCTGTTAGTGTTTAGGTCTATGAGCTTATAACCTTTAACATCAGAAGGATAGCCTAAGAATATGCATTTTGTGACTCTTGAATCAAATTTTTGTCTATGATTTATAAGTGTAGATATAAAGTAAAGAAAGACAAACACTTTTAGATGAGAAAGATTAGGTATTTTGTTAAAAAGCATCTCAAATGGAGTTTTATTTTGAAGAAGAGTAGGAATTCTATTAATGATGTGTGCTACAGCCAACACACAATCACTCTAAAACCTGAAAGGCAAATTTGGTTGAAACATCAAAACTCTAGCTGTGTTTAATAAATGTTGATATTTTCTTTCAACAACTCTATTTTGTTGTGGAGTTTCTATACAACTTCTTTGATGTAAAATGGCATGTTTGTTGTAGAATTTGGCGAGAAAAAATTCCGATTATTAGACCTTATGGTTTTAACAGAGACATTGAACTAAGTTACTACCAATTTTCAAAAAATTTTGATTAAGGATGATACTTCATATTTTGCTTTAAGCATGTATACCCAAGTACACATTGTGAAATCATCAACTATAGTTAGGAAATATCTAAAACCAAAATAAGAAATAGTGCCAAAAGGACCCTATATGTCAAAATGGATCAAACAAACATTTATAAGAATTATTTTGTGATACAAAAAAGGAAGCTTTCTTTGTTTTGCTAAAGAAAATATGTCACAAACATTTATACAATTTAGAGTTATGGAGGATTCTAACTGTTTGAGAGAAAATAATCTTGAACTAGAGATATGACCTATTTTATAATACCATAGGTCTAATTGTTTGTGAGTAATGGCTGGGTCAAAATGTGTAGAATCAGACTAAGATGAATTGCAAGAATGAGCATTTGAAGAAGCTTGAAGCAGGTGGTAAACTCCTTTCTCAAAGTCAATCCCAATCATCTTCTTCACTGATTGGTCTTGTAAAAGGCAATGAGAAGCAATACGAGATAGACAAAAATTAGACTCTTTGATAAGCTTAGAGATAGATAGTAGGTTGAATGAAAAAGTAGAGACACACAAAATATTATGTAAAAATAATGTGTTTGAGAGACATACAATACCAATATATGTAGTTGGAACTGTAATATCATTAGGAAAAATGATAGACGTAGTGATTGATTTAGGTGTAGAAAAGTATAGGAGTGGTGAACATAACATATGATCTGTGGTACTATCGTTGAGAATCCAAGAGAGATTAGAATTTTGTATGGAAGAAGCAAAGTTACATGAATAAAATATTTGTGCAGGTTGCATTTTACCAGAGAATTGAGAGATAGTGACAAGATTTTCAACTGCTGATTGGACAATGTTCTAAGTGGATGGAGTAGATTGAGTTGAATTTGCAAGTGCCAAAAGTTTATTGAATTCTTCTAGAGTTAAAGAAAATCATTATTGCTCATTACTATTTTAAATGCAGACCTCTCTAGTTGAAATGACAGTCTGTGTAGAAGCCACATTTATTTTCCCTTTTGGTCCCGTCCATCCAGGAGGATAGCCATGGAGTTGAAAAAATTTATCAATTGTGTGCCTATTGTAACCACAATGAGTACAATGCAAAGTAGACTTCTTCGACTTGTCTTTGAAAAACTTGGGTTGATTATTCGGCTGATTAAACTGCTTTTCCATCAAGGCATGTGTCTCATTACATGTAAAGAGCTTGTGATCAGTTGTCTTTGACTCTCTTCTTGGAGTAATAGAAAAAAAAAACTTTGGCCATGCTAGGTAATGGAATCATAAGAAGTAATGGGCTTTTAACAGAGGCATAAGAATCATTTATCCCAATTAAAAACTTCAACACATAGCCAGATTGTTGTTGAAGCTGCAAGAAATTAAAAAGTTTACAAGTGCAAGATGCCATCTTTCCACATGTACATGTTATAAATGACTGATAGCTAACATATTCATCCCAAAGGATTTTAAAAGCACTAAAGTATTCAATGACAAATAAAGAATCCTAACTTATGCAACTTAAAGGTTTTTCAAGATGAAAAACCCTTGGTCCATCACTCCTTAGATATCTTACTTTAAGTTCATTTCAAAGGTTAATAGCAGATGCCACATAGAGTAAATTATTTTATTTTTCTTTAGACATAAAATTCATCAACCAAGAGAGTAACAAATTGTTGGCACGCAACCATGCTGTGTGATTGATGAGTTGATCGGTGGAAGGAGAAGTAATTGAATCATCAATAAATGCAACATTGTTCTTGACAGCCAAGGCAATGGTGATCAAGCGACTCCCAGCTACATAGTTTTCTCCATTGAAGATCTCTAAAACAAAGAGAGCACAAAGATTGTCACTTGGGTGAATATAATACGATTTAGAATAATAATATGAGGGATTGATTATATAGTGAATATAATTGATAGAAATCATGTTCAAGAATCTATTCGAGAAAGTGCAAGAAGATCACTACAAAAAATTATGGAGCAAAATTTAGCAATGCAGATTTCAATAAGTCGAAAAATTAGAGATGAGAAGATGAGTTTGCAGAAGCAAAATTGATTTTCAGTCTGATACCATGTTAAGAATCTGATGAACACTTGATTGTAAACTCGGTGAAGGCAAAAGGAAATGAAAACAAAGGAAGTGAGATGAAGCTTTCATAACTGATTGAATGAATAGATTGAATTATTACAAAATGCTTGAGTTATATTTATACTACAATAGAAATACAATAACAGAAATAACTAAATCTTCTTCCCTGCCTCCTCTACTTTAACTTTCTCTTCTTTCCTTTTTAATTCCATATTCTTGATGTGTGAGACGATATTCCAACGAGTTGCAAGAACATGTGGGTATTATTTTAAAAATCGGGCCTAGGCCCAGCATATTATCCCAAGTTTCGTGTGCGTCTTTGTGTCCCAAGCTCAAATCAACCACAACCTCGACCCCCATCCGTGTGTCTCTGGCCCCTTCCGTTGATTTCAAATCCACTTGCGTCCAAAAATCGTGTCGATTTCAACAATGTTTGGAGGTTGTTTTTCATAAATTATTTTTTTATTCTTTAATTTTTGTTTTTGCCCATCATGTGTTTGACTGAAATACTGAACCAAACAACCTATTTGGATGTTATAAAGATGTGGTTTTGTAAATTGGAAAGTTTTGTGCAATTCTTTAGATGTATATTACACACACAAAATTGACTTTATGAGCCCTGACTTGGACTTGTTCTCTTCTGGTTCTCCTTCACGAGTGGGATGGAGTGTGAAGATGTAGATTCAAGGCCCATCATGTGTTTGATAGCTTACCTGTCAATACTAACTTATGAAAAAAAGTCAACAGTCAATATATAAACACACATATAAAGTGATTCTGCTACTACGAAAATTTTTGCTAGCTGTGGTCAATTGGGAGAAAGTTTTGAATTGCTACTTTGCAAACGAATGAGACTTGTTACACTCAATTGTGGGTTTAGCGTAGACTTCTACAAACTTTAATGGGCTAAACTTTACATCATTTTCTATTATCTTTTCATCTCTATCATTTATATTATCTTTTCTGTGGTTTAAATATGTATTTTTCTTGTATAAAATCTGTGAACTTGGAGTACACATTTCACATTTTGAGCTTCTTAGTGAAAATTTTGAGCTAGGCTTTATAGCACATTAGTTGGTGTTAATTTGTCAATCCTATACTCTCTAGTTCCACAAGTCATTGTTTTAAGCTGCAACGGGGTTACTATTATTTGAGTTTGTAGATAATAGCACTCGAAAGTTGCTACCCTTTTGTGCGTGGATGTATGCTTGTGTCTGTCTACCAAGTGTTTTAGTTACATATATAAATTAGATTTTCCTATACTGAAAATTGAGACATCCAAACTGAGGAATTGAAATTCAAATAGGATATAAAAACTGGGAAAGAAACTTGTGATCCTTAAGGAGTAACTAACTTAGATTCTTAGATCAACTTGTTCTCATTATAACATTTTGAAAATTAAACTAAGTAGAAGAACCCAACTCAAATACATAAAAAATTGTGACGTGAAATTCTAAACTTTAAACTAAGTTTAAGAACCCAACTCATAAAACAATCAGAAGCAACATATATTTCACTTTCAAGTTGCCTGGATTTTCTTTCGTCAATCTTACAACTTTTCTTAAATATTCGCATTGAAAACCTTGAATCAATTGACCAATTGACCAAGAAAAGCTTGCTTACGCAATAGAAAACCTTGAAATAACTTTATTGTAGTGCAAAAACATGTGTATAAAATATCTAGTTAGGAAACTTAAAATAAAAGAAAAACAACCAATTCGTATAAAACCTAAATAACGTCTTTTAAATTAGCAGTTCACTCATATTGGAAACTATGGGATATAACAAAAACATGTAGAGAAAACCTGGAAGCTGGTCTCCAGCCATAACCAGCCCTCTAATCTCATACCGTCACATCAGCATGTTATATTATTAATTATGCACTTAACTACACCATATCTCACCCCTTACTCGAACTCATCCCTACACCAGATTAAGGTTTCGGTCTCCAAATTTCAATCCCTCCATTGTTAACTCTGCTACTCAGTTTCTATTTGCTTCAACAAATAGTGCTATTAAATACTTCTCATAACCTATTCAATTAGAGACAACCATTCGCATACCAGGACCTCAAACTGTTGTATATTTTTTAGAGAAATGTTTGTGATTATTCATGTTCTAGCCGAAATAAAAACTTGACTCACATGTACTGCTTGAGAGATATTGGAACAAAAAAGAACAAAAAGTTTGAAAGTATTACTTCAATAAAATCCAAAATCGAGAAAGCAAAGCAAAAGTAGTGAACAAAAACTCTTATCCCAGAAACTCAATATCAGATTCCCAGGAACTCAATTTCCGTGGCTTCGACAACGCTTTTTGTTTGAATTTTAGTTAGAAGAATCACCCATAGCGTCTAGGTTTTTCATTTCCTATGTCAAGCTTGGCCGCGATTTCAATCTGGCCAAACGGCACTTTAATGTCTTGAAGAGGGAAGCTTGTGTTGGGCAAAGCGTCATGTTTTGCTTTTCGTAGAGACCCTTTTCAGTTCAGGGCCTCAGGCCATGACTTTTCTCTTTTTGAATTGTGCTTCAACATAGTTTAATTACTTGCTTTCAGTCTTATCGTGTTATGGCCCGTTTGCTTACGTGTAATCAGCCCGTTGGTGGGCTGGTTTTCGCCGAATAGCAACAAAGCTATTGCAAAGTTGTTCTTTAACCTATAAGATTGATCAATTTGCAGAAATGATTAACTAGCCCATATTTACAGTAATTTCCATACCAATTCACTGTTGAAAATCTGGGCTTCCAAATTCCCTCCATCAGAATTTACTTTTGACAAAATAACAAGAAAAATAAAGAAATAAATACAACACAAGAATTTACGTAGAAAACTTCAAAACAGGAGAAAAACTACTAGACCCAGAGAAGAAAATACACTATGTAAAAAATTGTTACAATCACACAATTTTTCTCCTCACCCCAACGACACCCACAAAAAACTTCACCCACTAGTAAAACTCTTAACTTTCACCTCTCTTCCTTTTATATACAAAAAAGACAACAGAGAAATTTTACTAAAGTCAAAAGTTACTAGATAAGTTTCTGACTGGTGTAATTAATTAAGGAGACTAAGCCTCCTTTTATAGGCCATGGGTCTTGCCCCCTCTTCCTATTTTTCCCATGTGAGACTCTAGCAAATGAGCAAAACCCAACATTCACAACAAAATGAATAATCATTTTGTTTATAATCATTTCTACAACGGCTTTAGTAAGTCACAACAAAAATAATTTACATATCATAATCCATCATTTTACAATCATTTTCACACCCCTTTTAGCATGGAAACCACACACAAAATATTTTCATATACCATTCAACTATTTACAAATGAGACATATTAGAGAGAAGTCATATCTAAGAACACTCACTCATATGAACTATAAATATTACTATTCATGTGAGTGAATGCTCTTGGATGTGGCTTCTCCCCATCATTTTTGTTTACAAATACCCTTTTTAATAATTCATCTAAACCAATTGTTGCTTAAAAAAACTCGATCAATGATTTGCACCAAGTCTCATGGGACACGTATGGCATTTCTTAGAGATATGCAAAATTGCGAGAATTACTAGAAGGACATCAAATTTTAAAGATTCAGAAAAGATTTAAAAATGTGAAAAAAAGAACCAATAAAAGAAATATAAAGGTCAAAAAAAGAACAAAAAAAACTTCTTATACAATATATATATATATATATTTATATTTGTTATTTGCATCTCCAATAATTAAAAAAAAGATAAAATACCTTATATATGTATATATATATATTTATTTATTTATTTATGGCCAGTATAGCTTACATGAATCATATTGGTTCACCACTCAGCTCATCACACATGTGACGGTAGTGCAACGTCTAGTACTGTTTCCTAAATTAGGAGTGGGCAACAAGGCCCTGCACCCTACTATCTAGGCCTCTTCTACCCTGCCCCGTCCATGTAGGGCAGACAAGGTAGGATATATACATATATATATATATATATATATGAAAACATAAATATTTGTATATATAAAAACATAAATATATATTATCTTTTACAACTTACGTATATATAAATATATATTACAATTTGTGACTTGTTCATAAAGTATACACTAGTAAATTTAAAAATTATATAATTTAAAAATAATTATACTACAACTTATACAAAATATGCATTAACAAATTTAAAAAGTACACAAAATAAGGCGGGAGAGGGGCTACCCCACATCGTATGGTGTAGGTAGTACTCGTATTCTAACCCATAAATGAACTTTTTTCATGCATATTATATATGCATGCATATTTGAGATTTTAAATTCCATTTAAGCATATTCTAAAAGAAGGTTAATTGATTAATTATTAGAACAAGTAGGAGGTGTTGAAAATTTGGACCTCCCAAAGTCATCTCATAAGATCTACCTTTTGTAGGAATATCAAGAAAAAATAGAAAAATAATACAAACACAAAAGTTTAAATGAAATTCTCAAAATAGGAGAAAAGTCACTAGATTCATAAATGAAAATTCATTATGTAAAAAATTATTACCATCACACAATTTTTTTATTTATCCCAAATACACTCACAAAGCTTCCTTACTAGTAAAACTTTAACTCTCAACTCTTCCCATTTTACAAAAAGGCCAATGGAAAATTTTACTAAAGTAAAAAATTACTAACTAAATTTTTTATTGGTGCATTTAGTCAATGAGGAGGCTAATCCTCCTTTTATAGGCCTTGGGCCTTACTTCTTCTTTACTCTTCACCAATGCGAGACTAAAGCCAAAAAGTAAAACCTAATAATCTCCACTTCGCGACTTTGACTAATCCTACAGTCACGCTCCACCTCAATAAAGATCTTTATAACTTTTGCTATCATATTCCACCATAAAAGTATACCCATTTAGAAAAAAAAAATCAACTCCAAACGTTTCACTTCAGTCCATATCGAAAATAACATTACTAAAAAATTATTGATGTAACTTTCATGTTTAACTTTTTTAGAAGTTCATCAGCCATCAACATGAATTTTCACCACACACCCTGCATCAGTACTAAACCAATGTCTGTGTGCAAGCTTGTAGACCCACTAACATTAACACATCTTCTATCATGGCAACTTTGGGATTAGTGGCAGGCCATGAGAATTTACATGTTCATTTTTAAAGGACATCGTCTTTCATGGAGAGAGACACAAAGTTAGCTTTATTACTAGTATCTCCAATTACTGACTTGGAGCCTATTACTGAACCTACTCCAACTCTTAGACAATTTTTCTTGACGTACTCAAATTATCCACACCCCTATCAGACTACTTTATTCTTCATGGAGTTTTTCTTCTTTCCATCACCAGCTACTATCATTTCTAAGTTTTCAAGTGTACCACTACTTCCACCACTTATTCTAATCTTTTAAGAAAAGAGTTATTGATAACATCTAAAAAATTATTTTCTCTTTCTCATGAATCAAAATAGTTTCCATATACTTATAGGAAGGTAAAAGAGACCAAATAAGCTTTAAAGCTTGATCCTCATATTTTAACTTTAATAGATTCTAGTTCAGAGACAATGCCATTGAGAATACTTGAATGATTTGAAATAGTTGTACCTTCACTTATTTACAACGTATGAAACTATTCCTTTAGGTACACCCAATTCGAGATACCTTTTGTCTGATACAATTTTTCAAACTTTTCCTAGAGTTCCTTTTCCGTGGATATTTCATTTGTATTTGCAAGAACATTCTTGGTTAGGCACAAATGTATCGCACTTGTTGCTCTCAAATCCAAATCCTCCAAATCTTCATCACTTATTCCAGATCTGCTCTTTATTTCACCAGTCACGCTAGTACAACTACTAACTTCAGTTGGTTGATCTACCCTTCAACAATTTTGTGTAATCCTTATTAAATCAAAATGTCCTTGATTTGCACTTGCCACAAGTTAAAATTAATTTTCCCATCAAATTTTTCAATCAAATCTAATAGAATTTGAAGCACTATTTCATGACATTGTCTTAATAGAAATTCCAATCTCCTAGAGAGAACCTCCTTAAACAGTATGTATCTATAATTAGGGGTGTTCATCAGGGTTTCGGATTTGAGAATCCAGAACCCGGATTCAAAATTTCCTTAAACATTTTTAAAAAAAAATTCAAAAGTATTAATAAATAAATAAAATTTCAAACCCGGCCCGGATGAACAGGCCTATCTATAATATCACAATGAAACTCACCTCACCAAAACAACCTAGTGGTTATGATACCGCTTATTGAGAATTTAGACCCCCCAAATTCACCCTATAAGATATACCTTTTGCAGAAATATGAAAAAAAGTAGAAAAATAATAATAATATAAGAACTTAAGTGAAAAACTCACAAATCAGGAGAAAACCCACCAGATACAGAGAAGAAAATCTACTATGTGAAAAATTATTAATCACATAGATTTTTTCCTCATCCCCAATACAACCACAAAATTTTTTCACTAACAAAATTTAACTCTCATCTCTTCCATTTTACAAAAAATCCAACAGAAGAATTTTACTAAAATAAAAAATTACTAGTTAAATTTTTTACTAGTGCACTTAACCAAAGAGGCTAATCCTCCTTTTATAGGTAGTCTTGCTTCTTTCCTTACTTCCCACTAATGTGGGACTAAAGCCAAAAAGCAAAACCCAAGAGGAGGGCTCTATTTGCCAGAAGTTGAAGGCTTCACATTTTAGCAATATTAAGATATTACAATTGTTCTATAAAAACCCCCCCACAAAATAGAATTAAAAAAACCTCCCAAAACTCCACAAAATAGAACACAACCGCCCACAAAAGGCAAAACCCCATAAATATATAACGAACACAAATCACAAATCAGTTAAAAGCCCCACAAAAATTGAGAAAAAACTGTAACAACCAAAAATCCCAAAAAACACAGCACCACGCAACACAGTTAAAAAAAAACAAACTTAGAGATCTATTAAATACAAAAATACACAATATGCTAGAAATGAAGAGACAAAACGAGAAGAAAAAAAATTAAAATGCTTCCTTTCATTTCTTACCCTTGTTTGCGAAAAAGCGAAAAATGTTGGGTGAAAGAAAATAAATGGATGGTGGCCTACTGTGACGATGAGCTAGGTGGTGGGAGAAAATACGCTGAACGTTGAATGGAGGGAGAAGGATGCAACAACGTACACTTAGGAGTGACAATATGTGACATAACACGTTAACACGAAATGAACACGACACGATAAAAACAGGTTAGTGTTTAGCTTTAATGAGTTTCGAGTCAAATCGTCAACCCGTTAAGACACAAATTGATAACGGGTCAAACACGTTATGACTCATTAAAACCTGTTAAGACACGTTAAGGAATTTGAATTTACCTTTATACCTTTGACTTAAAATTCAAAAAATTCTAATTTAAAATTAGTTTTATACCCTTAGGCACTTACCTATCTCATTTAAGTACTTCTTAAAGAGTCGTTGAGTTAATCCGTTGTTGTTTAATATATTTGAGATGTAATTTTAATATTTACAATGTGTAGGTCATGTTTGTCCGTTTATCATATTTTATAGTGTACTACTTATTGGATTGTAATTTTAAAATTATAATTTATAATTAATTTGTTATATTTTATAACTATTATTTAAATTTTAATATTTGTATCAAATCAATTAGGTTAAATTTAAATGGGTCACTAAAGAGTTTGCAGGTTGAAACAGGTCAGGTCGTGTCATGTCATATAGTGTCAAAAGGTCTTAACAGGTCGTGTCGTGTCACCCCGTTATCTTAACGGATCGTGTTAGGATTGAATTTTTTGACACGAAACTCTTAACGGGTTATGTTCGTGTTGACCCTTTAGATATAAGGTACATAATCTGACATAACACGAACAAGACTTATTGACATGTTTTGACACCCCTATGTACTCTTGAGAGGGGGAGGGATGCGAGACACGTATATTAGAGGGGTGGGATGACACATGGGGGAAAATCAAATGGGTTTCCTAGCTGCTATACCAAAACGCATTGTTTTAAAGCTAAAAAAAATTGTATTATAGTGTGTGGAGGTTGTGAATGGTAGAAAGCAATATATCTAGCTTTACTCAGCCCCAAAATACTCGTCCTTACCTTTCTTAAAAAGAATGCGTATAAGATTATTTTAAAGAATACTAAAAATACTTTTAAAAATGTAATTATCCACGTATCAACTATTGATATGTTAAAAATTATAAGATGTGAGATTTGAATTTTGAATTTAAAAAATAAATTGACAAAATGAGTCTTATAGATAAAAATATAAGTAAAATTACAAGTAATATAGCTACAAGTCCAAACTCCCAAAATATATACCCTCTATAGTCTATATATACTTATATTCCCAAATATTTTAAAATAACCATTACTAAAAACCCAAAAAACTCTCCTCTATCTTAAAAAAAAATTGTGTTAAAATTATTTAGAGTAGGTTTGGATATAATCTCATTCCAAACCCCTCAATCTCATCTTATCACATTTTATCTCATTTTTTAATATAATTTAAATACAAAAATTTCAAACTATTCATTATAATTTTTTAAATTAATTATCATAATTTTCTCAAATTCTTTCATACAAAAAACAAAAAATAATTTAATTTTTTAAATCCCTAAACAAAAATTATATTATAAAATATTCTAATTTTATAATATTTTATATTCAACTTTTTCTCTCATATTTTTCAAAATTAAAAAAAGGCCAAACTTAAATTATCTTACTCAATAGTACTATTCATAAATTATCTTACTATTATTCATAAAATTTTCATATTATCTTATTCTCCAAACGAGTCCTTCAAGAAATAATCTCCAAATTCTCTAACATATATATGAAAAACTAATCACATGTTCATCCCAAATAGAAATAGCCAATAACAAAATACAGACCTGTTAAAAAAAAAGGAAAAAAAGAAAAGAAAAATACAAACCTGTTATAAAACTAAAAAGGAACTACTATTGCAAGAGAAAAGAAACTCTTTTGAAACTCTCTAAAACTTTCTTCTTTCTATATATTTTCTTATGAAATTTATAACAACTGAAACCTATATTTATAGGCCTTAAAATTACTATGCAAGTTACTATGCAAGTCACTATGCAAGATTTAAAATAATAGTGGTGGGGTCATTCACATAATTTGGTAGTGGGACATGGGGTAGCAGCCGCCCTCTCAATGAATTCATTACACTCCCCATTGAATGACCACCCATAAAAAATCTGTCTCGTTAAAACATTTTTCAAGAAAAAATCCAGTGGGAAGAAAAACCAATGGCGAAGGAAAAAGAGTATAGTCTTCTTATGTATCCACAAGTGTTTTAAGATTGCCTCATTAAAATCTTACAAAGGAAAATCCAGTAGGACAAAACTTTAGCGAAGGAAAAAGAGTATAATCAGCATAAGTCTTAGGACATTTACTCCCCTGAAAAAGTGCATGAAATAGATATTTGAGTTTTCGCATTCCAATATTATGCACAATCTTTTTAAATGTCGCAGATAGTAATGCCTTTGTGAATTAATCTGCCAGATTATTACTAAATCGTATCTGCTTGACATCAATTTCACCTTTCTCTTGAAGTTTATGAGTATAAAAGAATTTAGATGAAATATGTTTGGTTCTGTCACCTTTAATATATCCTCCTCTGACTTGAGTGATACAAGCAGTATTATTTTCATATAAAATTGTTAGGCTATCATTAATCATTGGAAGACCACACTTTTCTTGGATATGTTTGATCACTGATTTCAGCCAAATACACTCTCAACTTGTTTCATGAATTGCAATGATCTCTAAGTGATTTGAAGAAGCAGTAAATAGTGTCTACTTAACAGATCTCCATAATATGGCAGTATATTCATAAGTAAATAAATATCCAGTTTGAGATCTACCTCTGTGTGGGTCTGAAAGATAACATGCATCTGTATACTCAATCAATTATGGATTTGATCCACGTTGATAAAATAATCTCATATCAACCGTACCATGAAGGTAATGAAGGACATGTTTAATGACATTCCAATGCTTTCAAGTTAGTGCAGAACTATATGTTGCAAGCAGATTAACTGAGAATGTAATATTTGGTCGAGTGCAATTTGCAAGATATATCAAACCTTCAATTGCACTGAGATATGGTACTTCAGGATCAAGAATTTTTTCATCGTCATTACAAGGATGGCATGGATCATTCTTCACATCAAGTGTTCGAACAATCATTGGAGTACTCAGGGGATGAGTTTTGTCCATATAAAAATGTTTCAGGACTTTCTCTGTATACATGGATTGATGAATAAAAATTTCATTTGGCAAGTGCTCGAACTACAGGCCGAGACAAAGTTTTGTTTTATCAAGATCTTTCATTTCAAATTCATTCTTTAAATATGTAGCGGTTCTTAAGATCTCTTCCGAAATTCTCACAATATTTAAATCATCAATATAAACCATAATAATAACAAATTCGGATTTTGATTTCTTAATAAAAACACATGGGCATATAGGATTATTCTCAAATCCTTCTTTCAATAGATATTCGCTTAGGCGATTATATCACATGCGTCCGGATTCCTTAAACCCATATAAAAATCTTTGTAGTTTGATAGAGTACATATTTCTAGATGTACTTGTAGATACTTCAGACATTTTATATCTTTCAGGGATTTTCATATATATGTCATGGTCTAATGATCCATATAAATATGCAGTGATCACATCCATCAACCGCATTTCTAATCCTTTTGTAACAACCAGGATAATCAAAAATCTAAATGTGATTGCATCCATAACGGGATAATATGTTTCTTTATAATTAATCTCGGATTTCTGCAGGAAACCTTGTGCGACAAGTCGTGCTTTGTACCGCATAATTTCATTTTTCTTATTATATTTTCATACAAATACCCACTTATATCCAACAGGCATTACACCTTTTGGTGCTTGGACAACAGGTTCAAATACTTCTCGCTTTGTTAGCGAATTTTTTTCAGTTTCAATAACTGCTTTCCATTTTGGCCAATCATTTCTACGTCGACATTCTTCGACGGTTCTTGGCTCATTTTCTTCATTACTTTGGGTAATGTCAATGGCCATTTTATATGAAAATATGTTGTCAACAACAGTTTTATTTCTATCCAGAATTTCTCCAGTAATTCATGAAATGTATTTAGATCTTATTATTTTCAGGTACCTGTTCCTTTTCAGGGAAAAACATTTCATTAAACACTTCTTCAGAAGGTCCATTTTCAGGAGATTTTGAGATAAGAGATTTAACCTCTTCTGGAGTATCAATTATACTTTTAGCCTGTATTGTGGGTATTAGTTCTTTAGGAACACAAAATTAATTTTGTTGTTTTTCCTTTGGGGAATTTTATCTTTTGCACCAATAAGTCTTCCATGCGAGACGTAACGCCCGGATGATTGACACCAGACTCATCATAACGGGGACGGCGATACGTAACGCCCGGATGATTGATGAGTGTATGTGATGGGGACGGCAATACGTAACGCCCATCAGTGATATGAAAGAATAAGAATTTTTAAAGGGGAAAATAATGTAATTTAATTTAAGACAATGGGTGAGTTGAGAAAGTGTCAGTTAGACAGTGGTCTTGTAAGGAGTATGTTAGGGTAATTTCCCTTGTCAGTTGTGGTAGTAACTTTGTGAGTGGTTTCCCTGTGAGGGGTATGTTAGGGTAATTTCCCTTGTCAGTTGTGGTAGTAACTTTGTGGGTGTTTTCCCTGTTTCCTTTAAGCTGTTTATGTACTTACTGAGATTTCATTCGAAATCTCACTCTTTTGTGGCTCCACATATTTGTGCGTATTATTTCATACAGGTTTCGATGACCAGCAGGGGGACAGCCCCGATGATACAGGAGACTTCGGGGAGTCCTGAGGGACTTTCCGATTACAGTCCCTTTTTGGACATTTCTTTTGTTTCCTTCGGACCTCCTATCAGACCCACCGGAGCTGGGAGTCTTGACGCATCCACTTTTGTCGAGGAGAGGAGACGTACTGGATGCTGCTTAACCTTAGGAGTAGACGGCTCGTTGTCCATGTGTGGAGTTTGTGTGACTCCACAGGGACAACAGCTCCAGCGAGACTTTAGTATTAGCATGGATAGGTTTCGCTATGGGAGAGAATATCCCGAGGTTAAGAGGGAGAAAGAGTGAGGTGAAGGAAAGTTTTTTTGGGATGAATGTAATATGTTTTGCTACAGTTGGATTGTGTATATGTATAAAGTACAATGTTTAAGTTTAATGAATGTTGTATATATAATTTCCGTGTGATCTTTAGAAAGTTTTATTTTGAAAAACCTAATCCGCTGCGAATTTAGTAATTTATGCTTTTATCCTTGTTAAGTACGAGGGTGAGTAGCCAAGTGTTGCTCATCCAGACACCTTAATTTACGTTAAATCCCAGACGTAAGTTGGGGGCGTCACAGATTGGTATCAGAGCGATTACGTCTCTGGGTAAAACCTACGTGTCCTAGGAAAAATGGATCACATGGTACTAGTATAGGCTTGAATCTTTATTAGATTGGAGTTTGGAGTAATATGGATGAATGTTTGGATTTTAGAAATTTGGAAGTTTCTGAAGTGAGTATGGCTTATGGTGAAGTTGGGTATATTTCAGGAAAACAATATGCCGAGAGGTCGTCCTCCCTTGAAACGAGTAGAAGTGGTAAGCCAGAATCCTTCCCTGGTTACCCCTCCACGTGCTGAAGAGCAAACGGCACCAAGCTCACCCTTGAGAGAAGTACGGACACCATCGAACCCACCGTTGGGAGAAGGACAGACGGCACCGAACCCATTATCGGGAGAAGAGCAGAGGACACAGAATCCACCCTTGGAAGGGGGACCGATGGCACAAAACCCCCCATTGGAAGGAGGCCAGGCAATAGCTGAAGCTATTCGGCAAATGACTGAAGTGGTGAAGAACCAAATAGAACAGAGCCGTTATCATCAGCAGAATGAAAATAGAAGAGAAATTCAAGGGTGTTCGTATGAGAAGTTTCTAGCGTATCGATACCCGTCTTTTATGGGAACGGAAGGAGCATTAAAGGCAGATAAATGGATTGTAGACCTAGAACGCACCTTCGAAATTAGTAGTTGCACTGAAGTCCAGAAAGTGCAGTATGCAGGACATCTGTTACAAGGAGAAGCAGGACTGTGGTGGGACACAAAGCGGAAGCTGCTAAAGTTAGAACTGGGAGAAAATGTAGTACCTACATGGGAAAGGTTCAAGAAAGAGTTCGACGATCGATTCTTTCCGGAATCTATGAAGCGGCAAAAAGCTTTGGAGTTTACTATGTTAATACAAGGCAGTATGTCGGTGGAACAGTACTCGGCGCGATTTATGGAACTGACGAGATTTGCTCCACATCTGGTGGCTACTGAAAAGATGAGAGCCCAGAAATTTCAGGAAGGACTGCAGCCACGAATCCGTATGCAGGTGGCATGTTTGCAAATTGAGAATTTTCAAGAACTAGTGAATGTAGCAGCCATAGCGGAGGCTGAACAGAGGAGTGTTATGGCGCAAACTCAAACATATGGAAAAAGAAGATTTCAATTTTCTGGAGGAAAAGATGCTAGGAGGAAACCGAATTTTAGATCCACGGATAAAGGAAAAGGAGTAGCAATTAATCCGAATGTACCGATTTTATTTCCGCAATGTGCAAAATGTGGACGTCGACACCAGGGAGATTGTCGAGTGGATAATAGAATTTGTTATAGATGCGGTCGGCCAGGACATCTGATCAGAGACTGCCCTCAGAATACCTCTCAAGGAGTAGCTCTACCCGGAGGAAAAGCCAAAGCTCCTGCGAAAGCGAAAGTGTATGCTATCACGCCTGGAGAAGTAGATATGGAGGCAGACGAGACAATAGATGCAAATGTCATTACTGGTAAATTTCCAAGTCCCCTCTTTTAGTTAATAAATGGATTCTTTGGGAGTGGTAATATAATAATAGTAGAATAAAATTTTCTTTAGGTAAGCTTAAGCTGAAGCAATGCATGGTCTATACCTTGTTTGATTCGGGAGCGACAAGATCCTTTATTTCCTATGATTGTGTCCAAAAGTGTGATTTAGAAACGGAATTGTTGACCCAAAAAGTTATAGTAGTCATGCCCAATGGAAAGGTAGCAGGATGCCATCGAGTGGTGAGAAATTGCCCCTTGGAGATTGGAGGTTCTCAGTTAGTCGCTGATCTGATACTATTCCATTTGATGGAGTTCGATTTAATTTTGGGTATGGATTGGTTGGCTAAGTATTATGCTAAACTGGACTGTCGCAGAAAGGAAATAATTTTTGACTTACCTAAGGAAGGGAAATTTTGTTACAAGGGGGAAATGTTGAAGGCAGTTTCCTCCATAGTAACTGCTAAACGAATAATGAAAAGTATTAACAAGGAAACTAAAGGCTACTGGGTAATCATGATAAACTCCTCAGAAGTTGTTAAAGGTATTCAAGGAATTCCCGTGGTGGAAGACTTTCCTCAAGTCTTTTCCGATGATTTACCGGGATTACCTCCTGACCGAGAAGCAGAATTTGTTATTGAATTGGAACCGGCCACAACTCCAGTTCATAGAGCCCCGTATAGGATGGCACCGGTGGAATTAGAGGAATTGAAAGTGCAGATTGAGGAACTTTTGAGAAAAGGATTTATCAGGCCTAGTTCATCCCCATGGGGAGCACCAGTATTGTTTGTGAAGAAGAAGGATGGAACAATGCGAATGTGCATAGACTACCGGGAGTTGAATAAAGTTACCATTAAGAATAAATATCCGTTGCCACGGATAGATGATCTGTTGGATCAATTAAGAGGAGCAACTGTGTTTTCAAAAATAGACCTTCGGTCTGGCTATCATCAGTTGAAAATCAGGGAGCAAGATGTACCTAAGACGGCTTTCCGAACCCGCTATGGGCACTTTGAATTTTTGGTTATGCCATTCGGAGTGACGAATGCACCAGCAGTATTCATGGATTTGATGAACCGAATATTCAGACCATATTTGGACAAGTTTGTGGTGGTTTTTATTGATGACATTTTGATCTACTCTCAGACCGACGAAGATCATAAAGAACATTTGAAAATAGTAATGGAAATTTTGCAGAAACACCAATTGTATGCCAAACTTAGTAAGTGTGAATTTTGGCTACAAGAAGTTAAATTTTTGGGTCATGTTATTTCAAGTGAAGGAGTCTCTGTGGATCCAGCGAAGGTAGAAGCAGTGATGGAGTGGTAGCAACCAACCAATGCACATGAAATACGAAGCTTCTTGGGATTAGCTGGATACTATAGAAGATTTGTGGAAGGATTTTCCAAACTGTCCGCACCTCTGACAGCATTGACTAGAAAGAATGCTAAGTACGTTTGGAGTGAGCAATGCGAAAAGAGTTTCCAAGAGCTAAAGAAGAGATTGACTACAGCACCGGTTTTGGCTTTGCCGGAACCTCATAAACCTTATGTGATATATAGTGATGCCTCAAAAATGGGATTGGGGTGTGTGCTAATGCAAGAAGGAAGAGTAGTTGCGTATGCATCCCGACAACTTAAGGATCATGAACAGAATTATCCCACGCATGATTTAGAGTTAGCAGCTGTAGTGTTTGCTCTAAAGATTTGGCGGCATTACTTGTATGGAGAAAAGTGTGAAATATTTACGGACCATAAGAGTCTCAAGTATCTTTTTAGCCAGAAGACCTTGAATATGAGACAGAGAAGGTGGATAGAAACTATAAGTGATTTTCAATGCGAAATCAAATACCACCCTGGAAAGGCTAATGTAGTAGCCGATGCCTTGAGTAGGAAAGTTCAAACAGAAGAATTTTCAGTATTGGCAACGATGCGAGAAATTCTGGTGGACAGATTATCACAGGACCTCAGGTTAATGGAGATTCAAGAAATTATTCCGTTAACAGACAAAGAAATTAAGGAAGAACAACAAAAGGATGCCAAGCTGGAGAAGATAAAACAGAAAATACTGGAAGGAAAAGGGTCTCCACACTTTATGATTTCAGGCGATGGAATGTTGTACTTTGGAAGAAGGAAAATCATTTCGGATGCCCCAGAATTGAAAGAAAGGTTGATGAAAGAAGCTCATAGTACACCATATACTGCTCATCCTGGAAGTACTAAGATGTATCAAGACTTAAAGGAAAAGTTTTGGTGGGAAGGAATGAAGAAGGACATTGCGACCCTTGTAGCCAAGTGTCCAGTGTGTCAGTTAGTAAAAGCTGAACACCAAAGACCAGCCGGTCAATTGCAACCTTTACCAATCCCCGAATGGAAATGGGAGGATCTATCTATGGATTTTGTGGTAGGATTTCCAAGAACATCTACGGGAAAGAATTCGGTTTGGGTGATAGTGGATCGACTGACGAAGAGTGCTCACTTTTTACCCATCTCCAACACGGATTCCATGGAAAAGTTAGCAAGAATTTATGTAAAGGAAATAGTTCGTTTACATGGAATACCCAAGACTATAGTATCAGACAGAGATCCTAGATTCACGTCTCGATTTTGGCAAAGTCTACAGAAGATGATGGGTACCAATTTAAATTTCAGCAGCGCATACCATCCTCAGACGGACGGGCAAACAGAAAGAACCATTCAGACTTTGGAGGATATGTTGCGAGCTTGTGTGTTAGATTTTGACAAAGATTGGGAAAGTCTGTTACCATTAATTGAATTTGCATATAATAACAGCTTTCAAGCTACTATACAAATGGCGCCATATGAAGCACTTTATGGAAGGAAATGTAGGTCTCCTATTTATTGGGATGAAGTGGGTGAGAGTAGTGTTTTGGGACCTGAGTATTTACAAGAAGTTAAAGAGCAGATCATCAAGATCAGAAATCAGATAAAGACGGCGCAAAGTAGACAAAAGAGCTATGCAGATAATCGTAGAAGGGCTTTAGATTTTATGGTGGGAGACTGGGTATACTTGAAGATTTCGCCACTAAAGGGAGTCATGCGATTTGGTAAGAAGGGGAAGTTGAGTCCTCGTTATATTGGACCTTATGAAATTCTGGAAAAAGTAGGTCCAGTGGCTTACCGTTTAGCTCTACCTGATGATTTGCAAGGAGTTCATAACGTCTTCCATGTATCTTCTCTGAAAAAGTGTTTGAATGATCAACCAGTGGCGGTAATGGATCCGCGTCCTAGTAATTTACGTTCCAATTTAACTTATGAGGAGTGGCCTGTGCGAATTGAAGATCGGAAAGAACAAACCCTTCGGAATCGTACCATAATGTTAGTGAAAGTACTTTGGAACAATCCTGTTTTTCAAGAAGCCACTTGGGAACGTGAGGATGTAATGAGAGATAATTATCCCCACTTGTTTGAAACATAGTTGTAATAATACACTTTATAAATTGAATTAACTGTCTTGCATTTGTATGATAATTGTGTTTTCTTTTATATTTATATTCATTAATATTTAACCTTATACAGGATTATGGCTCCTAAAAGAACCGCACGTATGTCGGTTACCCCCGTAGATCAATTAAAGAAAAGATCTGAAAGAGTTAGAGAGAGATTTCGTAGAGAAAAACTGAAACAGTGGAAAGCTGAGAGATTGAACTGGTTAAATAAAAGTGAGAAGCACAGAACCCACATTATGGATATAGATGAAAGAGGTAACCCTATAAGTAGAAGAGCGTTACCAGGTGAGGAAAGACGACCCGTCAGAAAATGGTTGAGAGCAGAGAAAAGATTTTTGAGAAGAGAGGACAAAGGAAAGGCTGTCATGATAGAGTCATCTGATGGATCTGAAGAGCGTAAACGCCAGTGTGAAGAGGGACCTATAATAGAAAGGACAGAGGAAGAAAGATTCCATATGTTGCAAGAGATTAGTGTGAATATGTACTATGATCCCGATGTTGACATGATATTTTATCACTCTCAGGATTCACTAATTAATGAGGAAAAAGTACCCACCTCTCCGAAGAATCTACCGCTAGTCACCGAGGTATAAATTTCTTAAACCCTTAATTATTATGTCCTAGCGATTTCGGGGACGAAATCCTTTTTAAGGGGGGGAGGATGTAATAGCCCAAATTTTTCTAAGGTAAATTATTTTATAGAAGTTATTTTTAGGAGATTTATTTAATGTATTCATTTATTAGGAAATTAGAATGGGAGATTTAATTGAGGAAATGTGAGATTTTACTTAGTATTGAGAATTATGCACTTTCGGATCAATCTGTCGAGTTTTAGGAAAATGATCATAAGTCAGCCATATGATGTCTAAATGAGGTGATTCCAATTGGTATAGAACCCTAAGAGATGGATCTAAAACTTTTATGTTGAAAGTTTCCTGAGATTCGGAAGGAATCAATAACTTATTTGGGAACCAAGTAGGCAGCTTGGGAATGGACTTAAATGGAACCCGAGTTGGGTAATTGAACTAGATTGGGGCATGTAACCAAATAGGCAACTGGTTTTAGGATTCTCTGGGATTAGGACATGTGTAGGGATAGTTAGGAATGAATGGAAAGTTGATTTGGAAGTCAATTGAATAGTGGGTGTGATGGAAACTCAAGGGAGCCAAAATCTGGTTGATTGGTGACTAATTGGATCAAACTTGGCTCTACCTTAACTAAACTATGAAGTGACCTTCTAGGACTTGTTGAGGGAAGACCTAAGGGAGTTGGGAAGGAACCAAATGGAGGAGAAAACCTGATGAGGGGCGTGTGACACAAGGGGGAGAGCTGGAGATGAGAGATGCATGCATGGTTAGGTGAAGTGCCACCTCACCTCTTATCCCTTAAGCTTGCTTCTCAGCCATGGATCAAAATGGGCAGCCAAACCACCTCAATTGTGAGCCCTTGGATGACTAATCCAGCTGCAAAGCCTAGGATTTGGGAGGCTTAATCCTCATCATTAGATTTGGCCTAGATGGACACCTCATCACATGCAAATCTGCCAACTAGGGTACCTTGAGTGCAATTCCTTTTCTCTCCCTCATGTTGGTCGACCACCACCATATATATAGGACCTTGAGAGCTTCCTAAGCTCCTTTAGAAGGAGAGAGCACTTGCCTTGTGAAGCCAAACCAGAAATCCCTCCCCAAACCCTCAAAGTGATCACTTGTGAGTGAAGTGAGTGTGTGTGGGAGCAAACTTGGAGAAAGTTGAGTGGATCAATTCCCTAAAGCTTGGAAGAACTTGTAAGTCCATATTCTAGCTTAAATTAAGCATGGAACTGGTTTGTTGGCATGATTGAGTTATGTTTCATAGTAGTAAACACTTGAGAACATGTTTAAGTGGAAATAGACATATGAGTAGGGTTGATTATATTTGTCTTGTTTTTATGTTCAATAAAATTGTGGAAACTTAGATTTAGGCTTTTGGGAAGATAAATGGAGTGTATGGAAAAGATTGGTGTGTTTTGAGTGGAAAAACCCTTAGACCCGTAAGTTCGCTCGACCCTCGCTCGACATGTGAGTCGAGCGAAGGCAAAAGCTGAACCCTCGCTAGAGTTTCGCTCGACACTCGCTCGAGCGAGTCCCAACCCGAGACTTCGCTCGATTCTCGCTCGACACCCGCTCGAGCGAGATACCCTGTTTTGCTTAGGCTTAGGGTTTCCTTGGATTAGAAGTGGTGTTTAAAATGGGAAGGGTTATGAGTGAGATGACTCATGTGTATAAGAGAAGAAAATAAAGAAAGAAAATAATATATAAAAGATGAGTTAGTCACGTCATGACGGGGACGGCGATACGTAACGCCCGTATGACTGACGTGCCGGCAGGGACGGCGATACGTAACGCCTGTCGAGATTGAGTTAGTCACGTCATGACGGGGACGGCGATACGTAACGCCCGTATGACTGACGTGCCGGCAGGGACGGCGATACGTAACGCCTGTCGTGATATGAAATTGTGATCTCCACGGGGACGGCGAGACGTAACGCCCGTGTGATTGATCCTTGCGGGGACGGCGAGACGTAACGCCCGCAGTACTGTGTGTATATTTCGTGTCATAACGGGGACGGCGAGACGTAACGCCCGGATGATTGACACCAGACTCATCATAACGGGGACGGCGATACGTAACGCCCGGATGATTGATGAGTGTATGTGATGGGGACGGCGATACGTAACGCCCATCAGTGATATGAAAGAATAAGAATTTTTAAAGGGGAAAATAATGTAATTTAATTTAAGACAATGGGTGAGTTGAGAAAGTGTCAGTTAGACAGTGGTCTTGTAAGGAGTATGTTAGGGTAATTTCCCTTGTCAGTTGTGGTAGTAACTTTGTGAGTGGTTTCCCTGTGAGGGGTATGTTAGGGTAATTTCCCTTGTCAGTTGTGGTAGTAACTTTGTGGGTGTTTTCCCTGTTTCCTTTAAGCTGTTTATGTACTTACTGAGATTTCATTCGAAATCTCACTCTTTTGTGGCTCCATATATTTGTGCGTATTATTTCATACAGGTTTCGATGACCAGCAGGGGGACAGCCCCGATGATACAGGAGACTTCGGGGAGTCCTGAGGGACTTTCCGATTACAGTCCCTTTTTGGACATTTCTTTTGTTTCCTTCGGACCTCCTATCAGACCCACCGGAGCTGGGAGTCTTGACGCATCCACTTTTGTCGAGGAGAGGAGACGTACTGGATGCTGCTTAACCTTAGGAGTAGACGGCTCGTTGTCCATGTGTGGAGTTTGTGTGACTCCACAGGGACAACAGCTCCAGCGAGACTTTAGTATTAGCATGGATAGGTTTCGCTATGGGAGAGAATATCCCGAGGTTAAGAGGGAGAAAGAGTGAGGTGAAGGAAAGTTTCTTTTGGGATGAATGTAATATGTTTTGCTACAGTTGGATTGTGTATATGTATAAAGTACAATGTTTAAGTTTAATGAATGTTGTATATATAATTTCCGTGTGATCTTTAGAAAGTTTTATTTTGAAAAACCTAATCCGCTGCGAATTTAGTAATTTATGCTTTTATCCTTGTTAAGTACGAGGGTGAGTAGCCAAGTGTTGCTCATCCAGACACCTTAATTTACGTTAAATCCCAGACGTAAGTTGGGGGCGTCACAGCTAAAAGTAAGAAAATGAAAAATATTTGATTGTTGACCGAATGTAAGTTGTAATGGAGAATATTTATGATATGTAGATAGTCTAATATGAATTAATAATATTACATAAAATATAGTATGTCTCCAAATCAGAATTAGAAGTCTTGGTTTCATAAGTATTTTATATATATCTTTTACGTAATTAGAATATTCACAAGTACTGAAATGATATTCTACGGCCAGGTTCCTACGTACCTACGTGGGTGCAAGCCAACCAGCCAAGTGGTTGTTGAGCAAACAGTCAAATACAGCCTCCAGTTTGCTCTACTCCCCAAACTCCATGCACAGCCATGCACGTGACAACCCCCATGCATGCCCTGGTCTCTACCGTTAATCTGCGCCCTTGTCTCAAACCCAATTAAACGGTAGAAAATACCGACAGTACAGTCGACGATCAAAAGTTCAAAACTAGGGAGACACAGAAATGAAAGAATGTCATGTTTTGAACAAATCACGTGTCAACCCCCTCACTTGTGCGATGTACCTCTGATCGCAACATCACGATCTCTGCTATACGGACACACATGTTTATTATATATTAGGTTCGGATCCCGCCAGAAGACCAAGGCACAAATTAAAAGTTCTTCGATCTGGTCAGAGCTTGGCTTCCTTAGTTTTTGGTATATACCTATAAGGAATCATGGTGGTGAAAGTTTACGGAACAATGAGGTCAGCCTGCACTCAGAGAGTCCTGGTTTGCCTTCTGGAGAAGGGAGTGGACTTTGAAGTTGTTCATGTCGATCTTAGTGCTGGAGAACAAAAGCGACCTGAGTTTCTCGTCCGACAGGTATATATAGTTCTTCATTAAATATACAACTATCTGTCGGAGTTTTTTTTTTTCTTTTGTTTTTTAAAAAATAGACTTTTTAGATAATTAAATTATTTTTTATAAATTTATTAAATATGTCATTTTTTCTTTAAGAATGCTGTTTTTAAGCAATTAAAACTACTTTTTAAATTTCAAAATACAATCTCAAACAAACACTAATAATTAGGACCGCTATACGTAGCTTAGTTATAAGACTAGAAGTTAATTTAAAAAATTGTAAGAATAGGTTTTGGGAAGGGCTAATTAGTTAATATTTATTGCATGCTTTCTATAGACTATATATATATATATATATATATATATATATATAATGTTTACTAATGAGTATTGTGAGTGCTAGCTAATTTGACATTCTTTTGTACACAGCCGTTTGGGCAAGTTCCGGCCATAGAGGATGACGATTTCCGGCTTTATGGTAAGAAGCATGCATGGAAGTCATAATAATGTGGATTGAGAAGTGCTTGGTCTGCACATAGATTTTGTATTAAAATAACTTAATATGATACTTTAGATCTGTGATACAATAATAAGAGATTTACATGGTATAGTAGATCACATTAAACAACGTTAATATGTAAACTTGTTTAAATAAAATCTGTGTAAAACTAGCTATCACTTATTATATATATATATATGTATATGTATGTATGTATTAATATATATATATATATATATATAATAAAATGAAATAGGATCAGTTTTATATATATAATGTAAAATAAAAATAATATATTACAAGATTTTTTTATTCGGTTACTTCCAAAATGGGAAAAAGGTGATAAACTCCAATCATTGCATGCACTTAACTTATGGATACTGGGGACCGATGTCTCTACAAATCCAACCGATCGATTAGTACATTTCAAATTATTTTTTTAAGATTTTTTTATTCAACTTTTAACCACTTTAAATATAACTTTTTTTTTTTATAAAAATACATAAATTTAATAATAGTCATATACTTAATCATTAAAAAAACTATATAAAAAAAAAAGGAATCGATCAACTATGGATACATTATCCGTTCATTTTTATTATTGTTCATTTCTTATTATTATTATTTAATATTTTATTATTAGTCTTATATTACTGTTTCATGTTCTGTTGAATGTGGACGATATCTGCCATGAAGGGTGGATCTGGGTGCGGGCCGGGGCCAACTGCCCCAAAAATTTAGGAAGTACGAAAATCGAATTTGGAGATGAGCTTAGATGAGTTAGGATAGTTTATTTTTTAATATTATTATTATTTTAAAATTTAAAAAAATTATTTTGAGAATTAAAAAAATTGTATTAAAATTTGAAAAAAATTGTATTGGAATTTATATTTTATATAAAAATATGAAAAAGTGTAATGATGAATTAGAGATAAGTTAAGATAAGATGAGATGAGCTCACTCACAAATATAACCAGGGCCTAAAAAAAAATTTCTCAAATTACCGTTTAAAGCAATTATCCTAATTTATATCTCGGCCAAATTAAAAAAGACTCGTGATTGAGAAATTATCTTAATTTATATCATATTATGTCATTTTATTATTATAATTTTTTTAAATTTTTATTAAAAATATAATAAATAATTTAATTTTTTTAATTTTAAAATAATAATAATATTAAAAAATATATTTTTAATAATATATTATTAAATTTTTAACTTTTATTTAAAATTATCTCATCTTATCTCGTTACCCAAACAGACCTTAGTCACAAATTTTATAAAATACTTATATTTCTAAAAATTACAAATTTTTGCTCCAATATTCAGATCTACTTTTTCTATTTTATTTTTCTCTTTAAGTGCACTTTACCGCATTTTTCATTACTTTCTTCTGCTTTATTTTTTTTTCAAATGACTTTTCTCTATTTTTTTCTTGATTTGTTCATGGACGCGCGAAGCTATATATGATTGAAGCTTAGGGAGAAAACATGAATTGAATATTTTTTAATGCAAGTTTTTGAAGTACTTACAGCTTCTAAGTATTAGTATTAATGGACTAGCTAAATTTTAGTGAAATTCAAAATATAACTAAATTTTGTATTTCATCTTTGTTATAATGAAATGGAATAAGAGTCTACTGTCCTTTAAAAAAAATACGGATTTTACCAAATTTAAACTGTATGGTCACCTTATACACACTTCATCGCTTTTCTATATATATAAACTAGATTAAAATATTTTTGTATTTTTATTTTGTAGATTCTCGGGCAATTGTAAGGTATTATGCAACAAAGTACGAGGAGCAGGGTCCGGACCTATTGGGGAGTAGTTTGGAAGAGAGAGCTGTGGTGGATCAATGGCTAGAAGTGGAAGCACACAACTTCAATGACTTGGTTTACACTCTTGTGCTTCAGCTCGTGGTTCTGCCCTTGATGGGAAAGCCTGGGGACTTGGCTTTGGCTCACACCTGCGAGCAAAAGCTGGAGAAGGTGCTGGACGTATACGAGCAAAGGCTGTCAAAGAACAGATATCTTGCCGGAGACACCTACACTTTGGCTGATCTTAGCCATCTTCCGGGCATCAGATATCTCATGAATGAAGCTCAGATGGGGCATTTAGTGAGGGAGAGGAAGAATGTTAATTCATGGTGGGAGGACATATCAAGCCGCCCTGCATGGAAGAAGTTACTCACGCTTGCTGCTGCTCGTTTTTAATCATCTAAGATTTCTTTCTTCTTAATAATTTGCATGTATTTGATGGTTTTCCTTTCCTTCCCACCTTCTCTTTTCGGAGTGAATAACGATGTGTGATAGCAGGTGGGAATAAAATATCATCTATGACTAAAATCATGTACTGTGGCTGTTTAATTTTAAGTTTGAGTTTAAAAATAAAAAAAGGACCACAACGAAATTAAGGGAAGTGTTGGATATATTATATATATATATATATATTATAATATTATATTATCTTCATCATATGATTTTCATAATTATCAAATCAAGTTAAGTACTTGATTAGATTTACTTACTATATATCCCGATCATTAAGTTAATCATGTATATATTACTTTGATTTTATGAATATTAATTGAGAATAGGAAAAATAAAGTCAATCCTCAAGGACCCCTCTCTATCTCTCATGCCTATCGATCTCATTTTATATTTTATTTTATTTTATTTTACATTTTCATCAGGAAGATTAATGAGGGATTCTCATCCACATCCACAGCAAAAATATCATGCTAGACGTTGCGCGCAATCTGCCACGAGATAAAGCATATTCTTCTTCATGATGCTTGAACGTACGTTCAAATTCAATTCCCTTGGTTTTACCGGCCTAGCTAGTGTTGGTAAAGTCATGGCAGCATGCTTTGCGGTAAATTAACCTTGTGCAAGAACAACCAACGTACCTTAGTACAGAATCATGTGATCACTGATCCCTTGGCGTCATGCAGATTATAGGCTATAGCAACCATTTCTCAGTAGTACCTCTGTCTGGAAACTGATTGTCGCATATATATATATATATATATATATATATATATACAATATTGTTACCAAGTTGGCGAATATATCAATTTTAAAATAAATAATAGTTGTAGTTGTAAAATACATAAATATTGTATAATTATTTTTAAAAAAGTTAATAAATACAGACCATATATGAAAAATTAACTTTTTAATAATAGATCTTCCTTTTTTTCAAAATATTTGTATGACATTCACATATTTTATAATTATATGTAACATTTTTGAATATGTAGTTATGTATGACATAATATTGTTGGAATCATTAATTCTCATTGAAGATTTATACGGCTATAAATAGATTATATTAAAATAATTTTATAAATTAATGTAATTTTATCTTATTTTTTATATTTATTTTATAATAAAAATAATTTTATAATTAAACTAATCACGTCAATCCATGACAGTTTGTAAATTTATTTTGTGCAATATTCTATTTATGATTACTAGATTATTTTTCATTTCCATCATGCAAATTCCACCCCATCCATATCGAATTCACTCCATCTTTTTTCTTTTCTATTGCTCGTAAAATAAAAGAGCACGGCTACGGTTATCCAAAAAATTACCTAAATATATCGATCAGGATGGGTAGAAGAATTCAATTTAATTTAAAGAGAATAAGAAAATATAAAAAAAGATATGATTTGTGGCGTGCGATCATGTGTGAGGATGATGAGACATAACAAAGCTCATTTTTTTAATTAATATGATTCAGACAACTAAGCATTGTATATCCAAAAGAAAAGGCTTTAGAATATAATTCAGAATAAATATATATAAAATCTTTCAATGACATTATCTTTTTAGAAGATCGTTCCATTTTATTTCTTCTAAAATAAAAGGCTTTATGACATGTTGAAAGAAAATGTAACAATTATCAGTGCTAGATCAGATTTAACTTTTACGTCAAAGATCCAACTCATGATATAGAAAATCTTAGCACCGGTACGTCCAACTACTCCCATTAATAGCCTGACAATAGCTATGTGATACATCTCATCACAATTGTTATATAAATGCACAATATTAAATTCTCAAATTTACAAAAACGGACTATTAGAAGGAAGGGTGCAAACGGTCCGATCCGGTCTGATTTGGTCTGAAAAATTTGTGAATCGATTTAATTCGGTCTAAAAATTCTCTCATCTTGGACCGGACCGAACAGGAGTTCGGTCCATACCGGTCCAGTCCAATTCGGTCCAAGGGTGGTCCGGTCCGTTCCAAGGGTACTCCATATGATTTAATGGACTAAACTTAATTTAAAATTATATAATGATCAAATATTTTTTTGACCCAAATTTAACTACTATGAATTATAATATGTTAATATTATAAGAATATATATTATATATTAATATGTTAGTATATATTATATATTAAGTATATTAGTAAATTATAATTAATAACACTATTACATTAGTATATATATATTTATATGTTAGTAAATAGTGATAAATTAGTAATAATATATTAAATAATAATAATACACTTATTACTTATAAGTTATTACTAATATTTTATATAGATATATTATAATTTATATTTTTATACTACAACTAGTCAACCAATAAATTATAATATATTATATTATAAGAGTATATATATTATATAATATATGTTAATATATTAATATATTAATTTATATTAATATTAATATTATAATTTATATACTATTTTTATATATACATATATAAATATATATATATATATGTGGGGTTCAGTCCGGTCTGGTCCAGGGGGAGAAATCCTCTAGACCGGACCGGGCCAGAATTAATCGATCAATGTCCACCGATCCGGTTCGGTCTTTTTACAACCCTACTTAGAGGTATAAATAGTCCGGTCTGATTCAGCAAATGATAAATCGATATTATTCAGTCTGGCATTTTTCTTATCTTGAATCGGACCAAATGAATTACAAGACTGGACCAAATTGATTCCATTTGATCCGATTCAATCTAGTTTGATTTAGGTCAATCCACTCGATTTGGACCATGTCCAAAATGGGCCAATCATGATAAAATCTTGCCCATTGATCAAATATGTTTTTTGATCTAATTTTAATTATTTTTGGCTTACTTCACATTTTTATTACAAATTTAATCTAAAAAAATATCAAAAAAAAAAATCTCTTAAAAAAATGATAAAAGAAAAAGATTTGGATAAAAAAAACAGTTTACAAGAGTAGATTCTAGATTTTCAAGAGTCCAAATAAAAGAAAAAAGAAATTAAAAAACCAAAAAAATAAATATAAAAGTTATTACAAATCACAACCCAAATTTAAAATTACAATCCAAAAAAAGTTAACATATACCTATTAAAATATTTAAATATTTGTAATACATTTAATACTAATAGTATTTATTAAATTAGTAGTAGTGTAATACAATAAAATCTAATACACTATGTATTTATCAAAACTCTTATTAATACTACTAATTTAAAAATATATATATAGTGTTAGTACTACTACATATAGTGATATTACTACTATAAGTCTATATAATATATATAGATAATATAGTATACATTAAAGAATATAATAATATATTAATATTAAAGAAGTAAATATATATAATTATAGACTATACTCTGTACTGATTTAGTTATAATGATTAGTATAACTATATAATAGTACTAGTATGCTCATTAATGGTATAACTATATTCTATATTATTATATTAGAGACTAGAGTATTAGTATTGGTATAAAATGTGTTTTATAAATTAAAACTTTATATAGATCATAAATGTAGATATTAATAATTAGTTAATGGTGTTAGTGATAGATCATAAATCATAGGTTGGTTAATTAATCATTATATCAATTAATCAATGGTATTAATGATCATAATATATATACTAGTTATTAACTATATTAATATTAATATTTTCTTAGTTACTTGCAAGTTGTAACTTAGGTAGATATCAATGTAGATATTAACAATTAGTTAATAATGATTTAGTAGTATATCATAGATTGATTAATTATTTAATACGAGCCTATAATCTGCACAATGTACATATCGTCATTTATGTTGATTTTTATAATACTAAATATTTCATTATACATAGTCATTATCACTACTATTAAAAAAATATATATCAAATATCTATAAAATAGAATATGCATATATAAAAGAATTTATTTTATCAATAAATATTTTATGATCAATTTATAGGGGTATGCATCCGAAACTGGATATCCGAAAACATCCAGATCCGGAATTGGTTTTTAAAATCCGGCTAGGTATCCGCCTAGATAAATCTGGTTAAAGTCCGAGCGAATATTGGAGTTGATCCATATACCTAGATTTTAACCGGATCTAGATTTCTTTCTTTTTCATTTAAAATTTTTGTAACACTTTTAAATCATTTAAAAAAGGATGATGCTGGAGTGCGGTCAGACTGCACCCCAGCGTGATTACAACCCACTTCTTAATCCCTTATAATTTTTATAAAAACACAATAAAAATACAATAAAAAACACAATAAAAAAATAAAATTTAGAAAACACAATAAAAAAATATAATAAAATAAAAAAATGAAAAAATGAAAAAATGAAAAAATATAATAAAAAACATAATAAAAAATAAAATAAAGATGAAAGCTCCCGTCGCCGCTGGTGGTGGTGGGCAAACAGACTCATTTTAGATTTAAGGCCGTCGGAGGCACACCGAAGATCGTCGGCGCTCGCTATCGTAGGGATGAGGTCGCCGACTCTCTTCAATCTCAATGAGATAGGCGGTGCCGCCTACTACCACTGAGAATGACGAAAACTACATTTGGATGAGATTTAATCAGACCGTACCCCAAGAAATTTCTTTAAAAAAAAACCTTTCCATAACTTTCTAAAAAGAATTCTCGTAGCACTTTTTGAAAGGATTTTTTTTTTTTGAGAAAAAGATATCTTTTAACACTCAAGAGATAAAGATCATATAGAGAGAGAGTCTGGAAGCAAATTAGCAAACGGCCAAATGCAATTTAAAAGGTGAAGCAGACCAAAATAAAAACAAATTAGGCCAATCAAAACCAAATATTTTGTAATAGCTACGTCACTGGAAGACCATCACCGATCAAAACCAAAAAGCAAAAACTAAATACAATCATTTCTGTTTGTTTCGTACAAAATTTGTGAAGCCCCCAGAAAAGGATAAATAATAAAATGCCCGAACCTTGTTATTGGTGATGTGGGAGTTTTTCCAGATCTTGGAGGCGATGGTGGAACAGAGTTGGGGTGACCGTAAAGATATCATCGAGGTTGTTGATTTCCATGATGGTGGATAGTCTTCAGGCAAATCCGAAGAAATCAGGGAGGAGTAGGAGATCTATAGATTTTGATGAGGTCATCCTCGCATCTCTTAGCTTCAGCCGTTTCATTTCAACTTTTGCAATGACAGCTAGGATTTTTTGTTTTCAGAACTTGAGAGATGAGAGAGAGATTAGTCTGTCGAGTGAAAATTGAGAAATTGAAATGAGAGAGGAGAAAGAGGATCAAAGTTGAAATAAGGAGAAAAGTTAAGAAGTTTGTTGTCGAGTGAAAACGTATTTACTATTAATATTATTTTTATAAAAGAATTGGGTTGCGGATATTAAATTTAAAAATCAAATTCGGGCAGATATAAGATTTTTAATAACCGCCTGGATTTAATCCGGATGGTTATTCTCCCATATAGTCCGGGTTTTTGATTTTTAGTCTAGAACCAAATAAAAAAAAAAAACTGTTCGGATGCACACCCCTATCAATTTATAATATTAAAAATGTATATATATATATGACATGCATATGAATACTTTTTGAGATTCTGAACTTTTTTTTTTTTTTTATCTTTTGAATGATCACCTAAGTTTGTAAAAGTGAAATTCAATATGAACAAAATACACAATCCCGTATCAATTCCACTCAAAGAGGAGTGTATCGATACGACTAATATCACATCCAAACAATGTCTCTTCCACTTGCAGCAGCCAATTTCTTCTTTATATTCTTCCAGTCCACTTAAGCTAATACTTTTATTTAGACTATGTTTAGATTTTATTTAGACTATGTTTAGATATCAAGAAGTTTTGAGAAACTCTAAGAATATTTGTGAATAGTTTGAGTAGAGAGTGAAAAAGTTTTGTGAGTCCCATTAAAAGTGTTTTAAGCTGTTTGGATGTGTAAAATATTTTAAGAGTATTTTTGAAATAGATAATATTGTAAAAATTGTGGGTCCCATTAATATTTTATATTTTAAAATATTAATATTTTATTCAAAAGAAATTAAAATAAAAAGTAAAAAATTTGAAATGACAAAACGCCAGAATCCCAAAACGTCCGAAGGCTTGCATGTGCACGTGGGAGACGACGACGGCGTTGCCAGAACTAAGATTTTAAAGGGTTGGTCGTCGGCTTGAGTGGAGTCCGGCGAAGGGGCAGTGTCACCAATGGTGGCCGACAGTAGGTTGAATGAAACCCATAAATGCCGAAACTCATTTTCGACGTTGGATCACGCGTGGGAGATGATGGCGGTGGTGGCCGGCGGTGGAATTGTTTGCACTAGTTCGCTAGTGTGAGAGGATGCCAGTGACACTGGCGGTGTCACCAGTAATTGCCGACAATTGGTCAAATATTGGGGTCACGCTGCGTGGGGTTAAAGATTACTGTAGTAGACAAAAACTAATAATAAAATATTATTTGAAATGAGAAAGTGGGAAATGTATAAATTTTATGTGTTTGAAATGTTTTAAAGTATTTGTGAGTAAATTAATCTCAGCCGTATGAGAGTATTCCAAAATTCTTGAAACTTTCTTGACATCCAAACCTGGGCTTAATTGCCCAGGGTTCTCTTCGATCACCAAATTCCCCAAATCACGTAATCGAATTCAAGTTTGGAGACTTAGCCTTGTTTGCATATAAGGATGAGACCAAAAATTTAAACATATCTCAAACTTATCATTATATTTTTTTAAATTTCTATATAAAATTAATATTAAAAAAATATCTTACAACAATATTTTTTTTTGAATTTTATATCATCTCATCTCATTTTATCTCATCTCTAAAAACAAACAAAATCTAATCCTATAGGAAGTCACCGGTGGTCTTCAAGCATAGTCGCCCATATGGCTTCAGGTTTCCAGAAAGTGGCTATCGAGAACGACTGACTGCCGAGATCCACCCGCATGAAGAGATAAGAGCATGCAATCTCTGTTCTTCAAATAAAAAGTAGAGGTGAAGGTCAAGTCTAAAATCACTATCTTAATTATTATGTGGGGATTGTTAATTAGTTGAAAGGAAAGAAAGGAAGATCCATTTGTTTGTCCAAATTGGTTTTCATTGGGAGTGAAATTTTAGAATCTTTCAACAGGAGAGAAACCCTCAAAATTGGATCCAATAATTTCTAAAATTTTCCCTTACTCTTCTTGTTTATAAGCTTTCGAAACCTCAGCTCGCGGTTTCAAGTATCGACTATATTATTGAGACATTTCTTTTTTCATTTCAAATCGAATTTGTTTAGTTTCTGAGATGGTTTGAGATTTTCTGTGCTTGATTGCTTTTTTTCAGAGATGAACCTAAATTTTTCATTCGTATTCTGCAGAACAATAAGAAAAATTATATGAACAGTAACATGTGAGAGTGAGTGCTATGAGTCTGGCTTCATTCTAACACTACTCGAACAATAATTGTGATCTGTGCAGACTACAAGAGAGAGGATCGTGAAACTCAATTATAATTTCATGTATATATATTACGCGAGTAGCAGCGTGAAAGTGAAATAGGGAAATTGCGTGTAATTAATGAGGAGTGATATATTTACCTTTTATTTACCACTAGTCAACCGCTCAAAGTGTGTTTACTTTTTTGTTATTTTCTTATAAGTATTTTTTTAATATTCTTAATCATTAAGAAAAAATATTAAAAAAAAATCATTTTAATAACAATCATTCTCTTAATCATTAAATAAAAGATTTTTTTTAAAAAAAATTAAAAATTAAAAAAAGTGATAAATTAGTGATAAATAAGATGTATGTATATCATTATTCGTAATTAATTACTATATTTGCGTGAATTGCGGAAACATTGCCAAGTCAGATATAATACTCGGCTATTATATATGAAAATAGATTCACATCCATACACTAATACTAACACTAATACTATAATTTTTATAATATTACTACAAAAAAAAGAGTATCTATGATGGATTATTTATGAAGAAAATAATTATTTGTTGTGAAAACAGATTCATTTTGACAAAGAATAGTCATTTTGAAAAGAAATAATTAGTCATCGATAACCAATGTTTTTGTAGTGTATGTTAATTTATCAATATATACTAGTACTATATATTATAGACTTATAGACTATAGTTATACATTAAATAATATAAATTATAATAATACATTGATCTAAATATATATAGTTATAAACATAATACTAATATTATAACTAATAACATGAGTATACCATATGTTAGTAATAAATTGGTAATAGTATACTAAATAATAATTATACTCTTATTACATATTACTAATACTCTATGTAGTTAATAAGTTATAATGATTTAATGCTAACATATTAAGTTAACTATACTATTATTATTATAAATTCATATATATATATTATAATTTATATTACAACTTTTATAATATGTTAATATATTAATATTATATACTAATACCAATATACTATATATTATAGATTTACATTTAAAGAGATATATATATATATATATTTTTTTAGTATTAGATTCGGTCCAGTCTGGTCTGATTTGGTCTAGGGAGAAAAATCCTTGGACCAAGACTAGACCACATTAATTCGGTCCCAATTATTTTGGACCGAACCAGACTGGACCCCAACCAGGATCTGGTCGGATCGAATTTCTTACACCCCTAAGCATTTTTGTATACTCTTTCGCATCCCCCTCTTGCACCCTCAGCCGTCTCTCTCTCTCTCTCTCTCTCTCTGCGTTTTATTTAGGTTGTAGAAACTGCTTGGATCCCAATCAATTCCCTTTCTAATATAAAATGAAAATTTTATCCATAAATCAGTGTAAATCTCTTAAATTCTTACATGTCCTATATCAACAATCCAACTTTTGTTTAAAATAGAGATCCAAGCTCGCGCTCATCAGGTGGTGGCAAACCAAAAAATAAATCAATTGAATCTTAGAAAACTACCTCGACTCACATAGCTCGGAGCCTTCCTTGCGCAATTTTTCAGGAGGTGGCAAATCAAGGCCATCTGGAACGAAAATCCCACCATCTTCATCATCATCCACATTCATGGTGGACTCAAAGGGAGACGCGAAGTCCGGGTTGGCCTGCACGGGGATCCCGTAAATGTCATCGTTGTAGCTGTAGTGGTGGCTCACAGTGAAGTCATTTGATGGAGCAGTTGGGGGCAATGGGTCCCTTGCATAAGGGTAGAAGGAATTGTAGCCCATGTAGCCATCTTAGTTGAAGGGGCATGCAACAACTGAGTGTGATAAAAACCCAATAAAAAATGCCTAAGGACAAGGTCCTAGACATGCATGGACAATCGTGATTGGGCCACTTTTGGGGGCAAGCTCAGCATCCAAGCCCACGCCTAGACCATGCCAACCTAGTAACAAGTCTCAGCCCTCGGGCCGATGTTTGGACCATGCCAGCCATGCCAGTAGCATGTCAGCCATACTCATGGCCTATGCCATGAGCCATCCTAGGCCAACCAAAGGCCAACACATGCTGGGGCCCTATCATGGAGCCCACCCATGTAATCTTTTAAAGGGGAACTTTTAAGATTTTTCAACTATGTTTTTTGTTTTAAATAAGTCTTGTAGACATTCATTTAGTATCTTTTGACATCTTTTGAAATATTTTTGTTGAGGATAGTTTAGTTTGTTCTTAAGATCATTATTGGTGCTTTAACACTTTGACATCTTGGGTGCAATTCATGAATCCTAAAGAGATAATCATCATATTGCAATTCGTGAATAGATATGATTCCATTTATGTTTCTTTTTATCACCTTGCAATTCATGAATATGTAGTGAATTGTTTAATCAATCTTATGAGTATTGTTCTTTCTCCAATTATCTATCTTTGTTAATTTATTTTCTAGTTTGTTCTTATATTTTCTTGCATTTTGTCGCATATTAAACATATTATAAGCTTCCATCATTTTTATTCCTTTATTTATCAAAAATCAAAAATCCCATAAAAGAAAGTTTTCATTCTTTCTTTATCATCTTAGCCAAAATACATTTTCTATCAATTCCATACCAATTGCCATAGTCGAATTTATCATTGCCTTATACATTACATCTTTAAGTCATTGCCTCCATTATTCCTCCATTCCAACAATCTTTAGCCAAAACCCTAGCCTCTATAAGCATTTCCTTTATTTTAGGATCCTAACCCTAATCTCCATAAGCAATTCTTAAAATTAAATTTTCGGAATCTTAACCCTAGCCTCTATAAAGATCTTTTAAACTTTAGGAATTCTAATACTAGCCAAAATACATCTTCCAATACCTACAAATTTGAATCCCATCCCTCATCCGTATTCAAACTCTAAATCCCAACAACTCACATCCTCTTATCAATTAGGATAAAATCCTAGACACCTCATCCATATTCAAATTCCTAAATAATAGGAACAATCCTAGACTTATTCAAATACTTAAAATCCCATCCTATCTTATCCTAGCCTAAACCCTACCAATATAAATCATCTCTTACATTTTAGCATATCATTTCCCATCTTCTAAATCCTAGCCAAAACACTCTAACCATAATACACCTTTCCAATATCGAAACCCTCTTTAACCACCACCTAAAACCTAGGCTCACTTCACCATACAAGCCCTAATCATCATTCAAGAGGCTCTAACACCAAAGGACATCATCAAGCCGTTCCACAATGCATTAAACATACAAGTTCATCACTTAGATCACCCAAACTCATAATCATCATCATCTTTACCACTAAACACCATACTCGACTAACCTAGGGACCCTCCATTAACATAATTAAGCCACAACTAAGCAAATTGACAAGGAGCATTCGATTATCATAAGGAGAGTTGAGCTAGAGAACCTTAGTGTTTAGGGACAAAATCGAGGTCTCTAACATTAATTGGTGCTTTTATTTAAAGGGTTTTATTGAGTGGCCCAATCTTGCTTATAGAGAAGTTCTCACTTCTCTTCGAGACAAACAACGCAATAACTTAATCTTTGTGATTGGATTAGGAAACCTTTATTGGATTTCATATTTTTATTTTGTTATTATGATTGTGAATCTCATAGTAGGGGTTGAGGAAGATGTTGAAGTAGTTAGGTTGTAGGAGTCAACCACAAAGGTGGAGGACCCAAGGTTGGACACAAAGCTTGTTGCAAGAGAGGTCGACCACCCTAAAAGCCTAGGGACCCAAGGTTGGACTTTTGAAACCTGATTCAAGAGTTCAAGAGGCCGAAAGTTGTTGCCCAAGCTTTGTTTTGCAGTTTGCAAGCTCAATTTGCAAGTGCAATTTGCAAGTTGTTTGTGAGAGACAGTTTCAAAGCTACCATACAAAGGGGTCCTTATGAAGTTGAGGACCAACAAAGTTCCAACCAAAAATATATTGAGGCACTTGATGGGTGCATACCACAAAGTTTGAGAACATCCTTGATAAGGTAACAACCATTTTGGCCGAATTGAAGATGGACTTGGATGCCACATGCCAAGTTAGTGAGGAGCACTGAAGAGGCATAGAAGGCTTGAGACAGGAGACCAATGTAGCCATTGAGAGGATTGAGAGAAGGTTTGTGGAAGGGTACCATCATGAGCCACTTCCTAACACGAATGGGTAAAGGTAAGAGGTTTTTGTTGATGGTGTTGAGACTAGTGTGACGAGGTCTATGCAAGAGCCACCTAAAGTCGAGTTCTAAAGAGGGAGAAGAGTTGAGAATGATCGTGTTGTCATTGAAAGGTGGATCCAAAATGAACACTAACATACCAAGACGCTAGTGTGAGAAAAGAACCTTAAGATGTGAGGTTTGAGCATCAACAAGAAGAAGAACATGATGAGACCGAGTATGATTATGAGTATGAGATGCCTTATGGTTGTGGTGACCATTTTGATAGAAGACTACAACATCAAAAGAGGGACAAAGGCCACCATAACAGACGGTATGACGATGGGTACCATGATGAAAGGAAAGGAAACCAGGCTTATGATTGGGAATTTAAGTGGCCTAAGGTGGATTTTCCTAAGTATAGTTGGGGAAATCTATATGAGTGTTTAGACAAGATTGACCACTATTTCTGGTCTTATGAGGTCCCTAGACAAGAGAGAGTGTCAACATCATGCATCTATTTGAAGGGAATGTCAGTAAGTGGTAGCGGTGGATATGTGACTAATATGAGAAAGAGAGAAAAATATTGGGTTGGATGACCTTTGAGAAGAAATTTCTTATGCAATTTGGTCCATCACCAATTGTTAATCACCATGGTCACCTTGCTAAGTTTAGATAAAAGAAGAAAGTGCACACTATATAGAAGATTTTTGACAATTTCAAACTATAGTGAGAGATTGATCCAAGGAAGCTTTTGTGGGAATTTATATCGATGGTTTGAAGTTTTGGTTAGCCAAAAAAATTAAGTTGAAGCAACCTACAATACTACAAAAGGTGATAAGAATGGCCGAGATCCGTGAATAAAGCACTACTTTGGAGAGGCGTCAATCTAAAGACATGGAAAGCAAGATTTCATAACCCTTGCAAACTATAGTTCCTTGGAAAAGGAAGGAGAACATGTGGATTGCTTCTAAGTTTAAGTCTTTGGGAGTAAAGAAATTCACAAAGGAGGAGGTCCATGATAGAGTAAAATAGGGTTTTTGCTTCGAATATGATGAGAAGTGGAGTCTGGAGCACAAGTGTAAATTGGGTCATGCTTATGTGTTGATTGATGAGTGGGACCATGATGAGACATCAAGCCAAGAGTCCAATCAAGAAAAGGCCGAATTTAGTAAGGAATAAGAGGAGACCAATTTGTCTCTTAATGCCTTATCGGGAGTCCAAAAGCCTATTTCAATGGGAGTCATGGTGTGGATTAAGACATTGGAGATTACTTTGTTGGTAGATAGTGGCTCTACACATAACTTCATCACCTTCAATATTGCCACCAAGGTTGGGTTGAAACTAATTGCTATTGAGCCATGTGAGGTTGTGGTTCCTAATGGGGATAAGTTGAGGTGTGAGGACTAGTGAAAGGAGTGAATATTGATCAATGTCCAAGGGATGAGAACTGAAGCCAATCTATATGTTCTTTCATTAGTAAGGTTTAATGTAGTCTTGGGCAATGCATAGCTCAAAGAACTAGAAAAGGTGGTACTAGACTACAACAACATGATTATAGAATTCAAACTTAGGAGAGAGAAAAGAGTTTGGGCCGCTTTGGCTGCCAAGAAAGTTAAGCCTTGTGAGGCCGTTATGTCTAAGGAATTGAATATAGGTGGGGGGAAATATTTGCCTTAATGGTGGCAAATAAAGGTAATGTGGACTTGAAATTGTCAAATTTGATCATTGAAGATAAGGATGTGCTTGAAGGAAGGGGGAATGACAAGAGCCCAATAAATAACGCCCAAGGACAAGGTCCCAAACATGCATGAAAAACTGTGATTGGGTTACTTTTGGGAGTAAGCCCAACGCCCAGGCCTACGATTAAGCCATGCTAGCCTTGCAACAAGCCTAAGCATCCAGGCACACGCCTGGGCCTTGCCAACACCATGTCAGCCATGATTATGTCTCATGCCATAGGCCAGCCAAGGCCAACCAAGGGCTAACACATGTTGGGAGGCCTATCATGGGGGCCAACCAAGTTATCTTTTAAAAGGGATATTTTAGGAATTTTTCAACTATTTTTTTTTTTTTTTGCTTTAAATAAGTATTGTAGATATTTCATTTAGTGTCTTTTGACATCTTTTGGCATATTTCTGATGTGGATGACTTAGTTTGTTCTTAAGATCATTGTCGATGCTTTAGCACTTGGGTTTCTTAGGTGCAATTCGTGAATCCTAAGGAGATGATCATCACTTTGCAATTCGTGAATGTGGTGAATTGTTTATTAATCTTATGAATATTTTTTTTCTTCAATTATCTATCTTTGTTCATTTATTTTCTATTTTGTTCTTATATTTTCTTGCATTTTCTCTCACATCAAACATATTATAAGCTTGCATCATTCTTATTCCTTTATTTCTCAAATATGAAAAAATCCATATAAGAAAGCATTCATCTTCTCTTTGTCATCTTAGCCAAAATACATTTTCTATCAACTCCATACCAATTGCCATAGCCGAATTCACCATTGCCTTGTACTTTACATTTAAGCCATTGACTCCATCAAATCTCCATTCCAATAGTCTCTACCCATAACCCTAGCCTCCATAAGTATTTCCTACATTTTAGAACCCAATCCCTAGCCTCCATAAGTAAGTCCTAAATTTTAGGAATTCCAACTCTAATCTCCATTAGGATTTCTTAAACTCGAAAAATCCTAATCTTAGCCAAAATACATATTCCAATCCCTGCAAATTTGAATTTCATCCATCATCCTTATTCAAACTACAATCCCAACTACTCTCATCCATCTTATCAATTCGAACAAAACCCTAGCGCTCTCATCCATATTCAAATTCCTCAATAATAGGAACAATCATAGACTTATTCAAATACTTAAAATCTCATCTTATCTTATTTTAGCCTAAACCCTACCAACCTTAAATCATATCCTATATTTTAGTATATTTTAGTAAAACACTCTAATCCTAATATACCTTTCCAATCACAAAATTCTCCTTAGCCACCACCTAAAACCTAGCATCACTTTACCATACAAGCCCTAATCATCATCCAAGAGGACCTAATACACTATAACAAAAAATGTTTTTTGCGGCTCATAATATTTCCCGTGGGTAGAAAATTGCCGAAAATAGGAAAATTTCAATGTTTTGAAAAAGCATTCTGGCAACTGATGTAAATCACGCCAATAAGTGTTCATTGTGACGACTTTTTTTATTGCAACAACTTTTGCCGCAATAAGTGTTTCCTTGCGGCAGAATAATTTTTTTATTGCGACGCAGGAAGGAACTTGACGCAATAAGTTCTCTTTTCTTTGGACACTTGTACTAAAAGGACTTATGACTGCAACAAGAAAACCCCCGTAATAAGTTTTTAATGTCATAAATCGGGGGGGAAATCCCCAAAATACTCATCCCGCATTTTTCTTTCCCTCCTTTGGCAAAACTCTTTGCGTCTCACCTTTGTCGTCCCTTTGCCATTTCCCATCATGTACAACGTTGATTCAGTAGCTGCAAGGTACTCCTGCCTCATTTCGATGTCGATGATTTTTGTTACTCCCTTAATCTCTCATTGTTTCTCTCTAGGGCTTGGGGTTGGTTGTCTGCGAAATGAGTAATATGCTCAAAATAATAGATCTACTTCAAACCATCAATATTATGAATGGAGGCTTAGGTTAATCAGTGTGTTGCTTTTTATGTTTTGATACTTATAGAGAGCTTCGTCTGCTTACTTTTTTATTTGATTTTTTCTTTTTCTAAAGTTTGTATTCATTCAATCCCAAAATTGCTTTCATGCTATCTAATTGGAAGGAACCTTGAAAAGCATCGAAAATTGGATATCAATTGATGATTCTTGAACAAGCGAGCAATGCCAATCAATGCATTCTGTTTTATTCTGATAATAATTTATTTCTTGATATTGTTGTTTGGGATTGATTTGAAAATTTGAAATTTGAATTATACTAGAACTGATCTCTGTGTGTGTGTGTGTGTGTGTGTGTGTGTTCTGTAAGTAAGCACACTACTTACTTTATGTGGATCTTCATGTGTATTATGTATGAGATCTTCTTTTGGGCAAGTGTGCCGCCTGCTTGTGCTCATTTCGGTCTATGGTTGATTTAGTATTCAATTGTTTCAATTATTGGCTTGATTTTATTGAGTATAAGATTGACTTATGGTTTTCTGTCACTTATTTATGAGATGCATTAAACGGATCACTTATTTAATATATTAGTTAATAATATAATACAGATAATTCAATTTAATTATTCTCATTTGTTTAAACTTATAAATGTAATTTAACATAATATAAGAGGTTTTGTGTTTGAACCACTTATACTATGAGGGTATCTCCTGATGAATTCTAAAGCTAACATGATTTAAATTTGGGGATTCTTACTTTGATTCCTAAAGATCTCCCAGTTCTTCACCTACTTCCCTTTTAGCAGCTCAAATAGTTTTGTTTTTTCTTTTGGGCTTAAGTATGTTTGGGTGCCTTCTCTTTGTTGTAGTGCTTCTGCAGGTTTTGCGAGATCAGTGCCATTTCATGGTATCATCCAGTCTACGTTCCAAGATTCAAGAATTTAATTAACCATGTTCATTTTTCCTTGTTTTTATTCCACTTTTCTTCACCACTTGCTTTGTAGCTTGCCATCATATGCAAATAATGTGATTACATCGGAAAGTATTACCTGCTTTCACTGGTTAAAAAATAGTATGGAATTGATTATACAAATTTTGAATATTTGTTCTTGCTTCAAGCTCAGTAATGATAGAAAATCTCCTGTAATGATACACCTTCTAAGTATGACTTGTTCTACAATGATACAGCCAGCAATGAAAATATCTTGGCTGGCTATATGTAAATTTACATGAATATCTTTTTAGGTCTCTTGAAGATGCTTATATGAAAAAAAGTACCAAGACATGGGATTTCCATATGTCATCAGATTGCATAGTGCTCTCTACAAGAATAACATTTTACCATTGAATTGTGAGGTTATATATATATATATGAGATTTGCTACTATCATCTACACACCATACTTTTTTTTATTATATTTAATTTTTTAATTTTATTCTTCATGAACTGATTGAATTTTTTTACTCATCATCCATAAATCACGCATTTGGTAAGAAAAAGATATTAAAAAAATATGGTGTTTAGTGTGTAGAAATGATGAGTATAATTTTTCATATATATATATATATTATATTCCTTAAGATTATGTCTCCATATCTATATATGTTCAAGGCCACATTTATTTATAATGTGGCTTTGTCAGGTTGAAGGAACTCTTGATAGAGAACAGACAATCTAGGTTTCCAAGGATCAGGAAATTAGGCATGCCCACGCTTTAGATATGCAAAATTATGTCTAAACACCGCAATATAGCAATTATGTCATAACCTGTTCTCCTTGTGTTCACACTCTTGCTAATACATTGCTTTTACAATTCCTTTGTTGATTTAGAAGCCTTGGGAAATTATCCTGATTCCCCCTTTTAGCCATCAGATTTAGAAATTTTGCTAATACATTGCTTGGGTTTTCTACCTAACTTGTCATTCTTTGTGAGTATGATTATTCTTATCTTTTATTTATATGACCTATGAATCTTTGTGATTTTCTTTTACAATCATCATTTACTCTCTGCCTAGCATTTAAATTTATTTGATTTTTATGCATAGATTTAGAGAGGTAGAAGCAAAGAGAGTCTCATAGAGAGACTCAGAGACCTGCATAGGCAGTACCAAATCAAAAAGTGAAAAAAGGTGCATATCTATGATATAATTGCTCATTATGCTTAGTCTTGCCTCCTCTCTGATTAGCTTATTACTTATTTTGCTTTTATATGTTTTGGCTTTCAATCTTCTTGGATTGAAGGATCACAATTCGATTGTTAATGAAGTATTTGCTGAATAAGCTGAAACTGGATAGCAAATGAGAGGTGCTTTTCTCATTCCATATGCTCATGGTTGGCTATAAATTATTCTATAAAAATCTATCTTCATTGACTTTAATGTTTTCTTTAAAGTTTCTCTTTTTTTGAATGTAATTAATTCAGAGATAAGCATGAATTGAAACAGTAAACACAGGTGCTATGAAATTGATCATATGAGTAAACTAAAATTAATATATATTTTCATAATGTAGTTGGAAAAACTATCAACTTTCTAAATACTCTATATAAAGATCATCAGTAATATTGGATTAGAGGTGCTAACTCAAATATATATACAAGCTTTCGAGCTAATCCCTTTGTGCTAGTTTTTATTTTTCTTTTATGTGTAATAGTTCAACGGGCCAACTTTAGATTCAGCTGAGAATTGCATCCCAAAAAAACCGAATTTCAGGTTATTTTTTAAAGGTCTAGTTGGTGTATTATTTGTTGATATTCTGCCTAAAAAAATAGACTGAGTTGTATGTAACTCTTTGTTGCTAGCAATACATTTGGTTTGCCAATGAGTACAAAATATGAATACTATGAGTATGTTTACATCATATAAAAAGATTATAAATTCTTGATTTTATCCCTATTTGATAAAATTTGTGATTCTAAATTTTTGTAGTTTTGAGATCAATGAAGGAGCTAGGCTTCTAGTTTTCAGATGAAGTGGGCAGCTTCAATTTCAATGATGATCAAGACTTGTTTAAGAAACCCTTGTTACAACACTATATATAGATATGAGAGTACAACCGTTTTATATTGATCTATTAATATGAGATGAAATTGAAATAGCACTTTTTATAATGAATGAATGATATATCGATATGTTGGGGTATTTGAAACATCTATATCATATAAAAAATTAATTCATAATATTCTATTCTTATTAGGAAGCATATTGATCTATTATATATGTTAATTTATCTGATGGTAAATATATGAAATCAGGAGAAAAAAAATCAAACTATATGTGGCAAGTACCTTCTTGGTCAAAAAAAGGTCAGTTCCGGCGCAATTATAATAGGGAAATCAGAGAGAAAACATTTTGCGGCGGCCACATGTCATTGCAAAAGGTTAAATCCCACGTTGATTTTAACAGGTTCCAGTATGTTATTTCTTGTGAATAATTTGACTATTTGCGGCGACTTCATGCCGTCGCAAATAAAAAAAATTTCGGTCCTATACCATGAGTTTGTTTTTCTCACCCATCAATTGCGGCGCCATTCCGGCGGATGAATGTAACCATAAATAAGCTTTTGCAGCGCATATATTAGTATTTGCGATGAGTCTATAGTGTCGAAAATACTCAATTTTTTTGTAGTGATATGAAAGTAAAGCATCCTGTCATTCCACATTGCATTAAACACATAAATTCATCATTTAGATCACTTGAATTTATTATCATCCACCATTAAACACCATACCTCCATTAACTTAGGGACCCTCCATTGCCATAATTAAGCTAGGACCAGATAAGTTGACAAGGAGTATTCGACTATTACAAAGAAAGTTGAGTTAGAGGACCTTAGTGTTCAAGGACTAGATCGAAATTCCTAACAAAGTAGTGCTTGTCACCGTTGGTGTTGAAGGAATCAAATGATGCAATTTCTTGGCCCCCTCTATGTATTCGGGAAGGTGTGTTGTCTAAGTCAAGCTAACTATGATATTCTTTTTCTATTGTGGATTTGGTGAAATTTTTAACGTGGCAGCATATGAAAGCGACGCTGTTATACTACAATATCAGTCCAACTGCTTATAAGAGAAGCTGTTCATGATATATTTTCAACATAGATGATGTTCTAACCTGTTGGTAGGGTAAGATTAGATCAATCTTGTCTTTATTAAGGGTGTAACCGACCCAATTTGGTCCAATTTTGGACAAAATTTAGGATTGAATTGATAATATCGATTTTGCATTTTTAAAAACTGATTACACACTGATTATCTTCCTAAATAGGTACTTTCAATTTTATCGATTTCGGTTCGGTCCCCTTTTTATGATTTTGATACACTATATTAATATTATGTAATATATATAATATAATATATTATAGTATATAATCATATAGTGATAATATATTCTAGTATATTATAATATATATTAGAATTATATTATAGACTATAATCATATATTATTATATATAGTGATATAGTATTATTATAACTATTAATACAATATATTATAGTGATATAAGTTTTTAAAATTTAATATTATATTGATTAGTATAATACTAAACTATTTTATATACTATTATATATTATATATAAAAACTGTATATAATATAAAAAAGTTAAAAAATATAAGAACCAATCTAATCTGATTTTAGAAAAAGAAAAACTAGAATCTCACTAGCTGACCCATTTTGAGAAAATAAAATGGGTACTAGATCGAACCAAACTCTGTATCAGATCGAATCCATCAGTTCGATTCGATTTGATCTGGTCCAGTTTATCCTTAGTCTTTTTGCAATTTGCAAAACAAGAATCTTATGGGCTTCGATTCAAAGCCCAATATCAACTAGATCAAATAAACTTATAAGCTTTCAGTCCCAAAGTCCGAAATCTTTGTTGAAAGACATCAAGATGAGGAAATAATCCATTCGATTATTGATGAATTATTTCCTCATCTAGATGAAAAATTTAAAACTTTTTTCAATGCTGGATTGAAAGAAGGAAATGCGCATCGCTTCTGTATATTTAAAAAAAAAAAAAAAATTCATTTTCTCGATTGACTTGGTACTTTCCTTTCAATTACGTCTGGTTTAGTTTGGTAGAATTTCATATAATTATTATTGTTTTTTCAATTTTTATTTAAAATATAATACTTAATTAATTTTCTTAAATTTTAAACTAAAAATATTATTAAAAAAATTATATTTTAATAACATTTTATTTAATGGATTTGTAACCAAACGAATCCTACAGAGTATTATAAAGAGGGGCATGTTATGCAATAATTTCTGTGCTGCAGCACATTCAACACACTATATTTAGATTTATTTATTTATTTATTATTTTTTTATTTTTAGTGTGCAGTAAGTGCACATCATTTATATTTTAAAAAAGAGTGATATTAAGGAATTTAATTAATAGAGTAATACTAGAGAGCATCCAATACTTATTACACACACTCACATAAATAGTAAATATAAACAGTACATATATACTGTTCATGTAAGTACGTGTAATGAGTATTGGATGCTCCCAATATTTTCTCTAACTAATACTCAGCACACTTTCTTTGTATAAACAGTATCATACATTATTTTTATTATTATTTACGTGAAGAAAACTACACTGAATGTAATTCTCCCCTCATTTTGAATAACAACTCTTTGATTTAAGATTTAAGGGGCAAATAAAAAAAGAAGCGTAGCTGCGCAGGAAGGGGAGGACCCAAAGAGAGAGACATGGAGGAGCAAGAGCAAGACATTAGACTGGAAAGCTTCCTGAAGTGGGCATCAGACCTTGGAATCTCAGACTCTTCAAGACCCCTCCCTTCTGTCTGTCTGGAATATTCTCTCTCCCTCGCTTACTTTCCTCTCGCTGGCGGGTACGTGCGATTTCATTCTCGTCTCCTTTCTTCTGCTTAGGCTCTTAGTCTTAGCCAATATTCCATCTCTGTTTGGTTTCCGAGAAACTTCCGCAATCTTATGTTCAAGTTGCAGTCTCTGTGTTTCAATGAATGAAACGCCCAACCCTACTTAACCCATGTAGTTGCATCAGGCGCCGCTGGTGGAATTCGGTTTATTTGTTGCTTCGTCTGTTTTTCTATTTTTAAACTTTACAGTTTATCAAATAAATCAATGTAGGATTATGAGCTTATTTTATTTTCCTGTGTTTTTTGGGTTCCCAAACACGGGGTAGGGCAATGGAAAGTTATTAGTATTATTGGTAGAAGTTCTTGATCCTCAAAGGTTCTGTCCCATATTGTCTTCATTTGTTAATGTGAATGCTGCAGTAGAGGTCTGGGTGCTGTGCGTGATCTTAGGAAGGGAGAGCTGATTCTCAGAGTTCCTAAATCCGCTTTGATGACGAGGGAAAGCCTACTGAAGGATGAAAAGCTCTCTGTTGCTGTCAGTAGACACCCTTCTCTATCCTCGACCCAGGTTTCTTTTATATGAATGGGTTCTCATTGGTTTTCAAATACGTAGACCCATTCAGATACTGATAATTTATGTACTTAATTGTATCTTTAATTTTTAATGCAGATATTGACTGTTTGTTTGCTATATGAAATGGATAAAGGAAAGAGTTCATGGTGGCTCCCTTATCTGATGCACTTGCCTCGCAGCTATGACATATTAGCAACTTTTGGTGAATTCGAGAAGGAAGCTCTGCAAGTTCAGTTTCTGATTGTAGAAATTTAGTTTGTTCGTTACTCATTAGTTTAGGTTTCTTTTTTCTGTTTTTTTTCCTTTACTAATAAAATAAAATCTTCATTAGGTTAGGTTTCATTATTTATATTTAGGAACTATATCAGATGTTATTCTTCTGTGGTTAAAATTGTTTGTGAAGTATCTTCAATTGTTGCCAGGTATCTGATGCTATCTGGGCTGCAGAAAGGGCAATATCAAAGGCAAGAGCTGAACGGAATGAAGCTAATCAATTGATGGCAGAACTTAGTCTTAAGCCTCAACTTCTGACCTTTAGGGCATGGTGTTGGGCTGCTGCAACAGTGAGATACTAGGCCCTCTGTTGGACCTGATGCATTTTAGAATATGTTGTTCATTTTTTAATTAGTAAATGAAAATCTCATTCAATCTTAAGAAGTACTGAAATCCAAGTATACAGGGAGTATAAAATAGATAAACTTAAACATTACAAGGAAAAAAGAAAAAAAAAATCCTGATAAGAGGGTCTCGAGGAAATAAACCTCAAGCTCATCCACAGATTTCTCACAAACTTCAAAGCACCAATCATTTCATTTTGTTCCTCCACACACACCTAAGCATTAAAACACATTGCTGATTGATATGTTATTATTATTTTTTCTTTTCCTTCTCTTATATGGGACATTTTGTCCTTAAAAAATAATACCATCTTCGTGGCAACAATTCATGCGAGAACATCCGTAAGTTGGTTGAATTGATTTGGAAAAGAACTTCCATTCTATTTACCAAAGAGCTGATGATCCTTTACTGCAACCCTAGAAAATTCATGAGCCATACTGTCAGTCATTCTTGCTATCTGTCTAGTTAACCATTTTGGGTAGTGCTGCCATTTTGCTATGATGTTTTGAAAGATGCCAACAATGGGATTGTCCCTAGAGCCTAGAGGTGTCCAACTTCGCTATGGCTTGGTAGATGTGTAGCATTGTTGGTCTTGTAGTCTTGCATGGTTGCACCCCAATGAACCTTTGAATCTAAATAGATAGTTCCCCTCAAAAGGAGAATCGAGCAGCTTGGTCCATAAAATAGTTTTACACTGAGTTTCTAATTCCTATTATGAACCCAAGTGACATAGTCTAAGTCTTTGTGGCAATGAAATACTAAGGTTTGCCTCTGGGCTTGAAGGATGGCAGTTGAGGTACCCAGGGATCATCCCAATTTCTTTTTCTACTAGTCAACTGCAAGACCTTTCAAAGTCGGTCATTTTCGAGATGCCATGCCATAACCAAGAAGGATTCCGAGAGCTAGGGTTTTAGTCAGTCATTGAGATACTTTCTCTCAGGGCTTGAGGCCATAATTTATCAGTTAACTTCTCATAGATTATGGCAGTTGGAAGAAGATCTATCTTTCGAAAGGAGGCATAATCACTTTGATTAAAAGCACTTTAACCAGCCTTTCCTCCTATTTCCTTACTCTTTTTTCCATTTGCAGGGGTTGTAAATAGAATTGGAAAAATTTATAGAAACTTTTTATGGGATGGGATTGGAGAGGAAAGAAAATTTCACTTGGTGAGTTGAAATAAATTTTGTGCCCCAGTGTCTTGTGAGGGCTTGGGAATTAGAAATTTCAGACTTTTCAATAAGACACTTCTTGGGAAATGGCTTTGGAGGTGCGTTTTTGAGAAAGATGCTTTTTGGAGGAAGATTGTGGATGCCAAGTATGGTAGCATGTGGGGCAATTGGTATACAAATGAAGTTAAAGGGGCTTTTGGGATGAGCTTATGGAAATCTATTCGTTTGGGTTGGGGGGATTTTGTCAATAACTTTAGATTTAAAGTGGGGGATGGGAGCAACACTCTTTTTTGGCACGATGTTGGGTGTGGAGAGTCAACTCTTAAAGTTAGTTATCCTAATCTCTTTTAGATAGTTAGAAATAAAGGGGTTGCAGTGTTTGAATCGTTTTAGATTTTAAATAGTTTGCTTCATTGGAAAGTGGAGTTTAATAGGGATTTACAGAATTGGGAGCTTTGCGAAGCTTCAGATTTTCTTGTTAAGCTTTATGATATGAAGATTTGACTCTTTTAAGGAGGATAAGATGTTGTGGGTTCATGATTCAAAATCCACTTTTACAGTCAAATCTTATTACAAAGTGCTTAACTACAAGGGTGATAATGCTTTTCCTCGGAAATGCATCTGGAAATCTAAAGTCCCTATTAAAGTTTGCATTTTTTTGCTGGTTGGTCTATCTTGAGAAAATTTTAACCATTGACAACTTGAGGAAAATGGGGCTTCTCATTATTGATTGGTGCTTTATGTATAAGAAAGCTAGGGATTTGTTAGCCGCCTCTTCCTGCATTCTGAAGTGGTGTCAGCCTTGTGGAATGAAATTTTCAATAGGGTTGTATTGCTTGGGTCATGCCTTTGCGCGTGGTGGATTTTTTGGCAAGCTCAAACAACTCTTTAGTTTGTGGAAGCAGTGCATATCTTTGGAGAGTGGTCCATTCGTGTTTGTTTTGGTGTTTATGGTCCGAGAGAAATGGAATGTGTTTTGATGATTGTGAGCATTTTTTAGGGACATGTAGGGACTTTCTTTAGTACTCTCAACTTTTGGGTGCATAATCTTGTAAGAAAAGGGAATTCTTGTAATGTCTTGTCTTAGATTTTCTTTTCTAGCTTGTATCTAGGTGTTATCTCTTGTACACTTCTTATGTATTTGGTTTTGCCTATGTACATGAATAAAATTCTTATTACCTATAAAAAAAGATTATCGAGCCTAACTTTTTGATTAATGCCCTGTCCAAATCATGTAATTTGTGGCACCCCAAAACCCCAAGATCATTTGGTTTACAAAATGATTCCCATGATTTGGTAGAGAAATATTGCTTTCACAAAACCCCTCTAGAAATCCCTTAGGCTATTGTTGATCATTGCAAAAGCTCCTTTGGTTGTAAAAGGGTTGAATTGAGTATATCAGAATGGATGTTGCTACAACTTTGCGTGACTAAACATTGTCTGAAAATTTATATGCTTTATTTTTGGCGCATGTAAGAAATATTTTTGAGTCACGAGCATATCCTAACTGCAGATGGCCAGTATCTTGCTTGATTGTGTTGTTGATTTCTTTTAGTAGTTACTATCTGAGCAGGAGAATTGTAGGCCTACCCTCAATGGCCTAGTTTTTTATTCCATTGGGCCATTTGATGTGTTTTGAATGGAGAGGGCCTTTGAGGAAGAGGAGATTTATGATGTAGTGAGGAAAATGGTTAAAGACAAGGCACTGGGGCCAGATTGCTTCTCCATGGGTTTCTTTCAAACCTGTTGGGAAGTGGTAAAAAAAGATCTCATGCGGGTGTTTTAGGAGTTATTCTCGGTTGGAAAATTTGAGAAAAGTCTCAGACTCTCAACACCACCTTTCTTGCATTTATATTGAAGAAGGTAGAGGCTACGGAAGTTAAGGAGTTTCGGCCCATTAGCTTAGTGAATTGGGTTTACAAGATAATATCCAAAGTGCTTGCGTATTGTATGAGTGAGTTATGAATGTCTTGATAGTAGACTGAAATTTGGCACCGCAGGGTTCATTTGCAAGCTGGACATAGAGAAGACATGTGATCACGTTAACTGGGAGTTTCTTCTTTACCTTATAGGGAGGTGTGGTTTTGGGGAGAGGTGGAGGTCGTGGATTCGTTGGTGCATATCAACAGTGAAATTCTTAGTGTTGATAAATGGAAGTCCAATTGGCTTTTTTCATAGCTCTCATGGTCTAAGACAGGAGATCCATGTCACCATTGCTGAATGTTATTGTTATGGAGGCATTAAGCCAAATGATCTCAGCGCTGGTCAAATACTGGTTTTGTGCATGGCTTCTTGATTGGAACCTTGGAGAAGGGAATAATTAACATTTCTCATTTGTTGTTTGCAGATACTCACTTATCTTTCGTAGGAGCATCAAAATCATGTTAGAGCACTGAAGGCCCTGCTCCTTTATTTTGAAGTATTTTAAGGTTTGAAAGTATACTTTGATAAATCAGAAATGGTGGCAATTGGAAATGTTCTAAATGTTCGATAGTTGGCACGCATTTTGGGATGTAAGATAGCCTCTCTCCCTATGACTTACTTGGGACTTCCATTGGGGGCCACCTCTAGAGCCTCCTTTACATGTGATATCGTGATGGAGAAAGTAGAGCGGAGATCGGTGGGGTGAAAAAGGATGTACTTGTCGAAAGGTGGTAGATTTACATTGATAAATGGTACATTATCTAATCTACCAACCTATTTTTTATCATTATTTCCTATTTCTACAAGTGTGGCGCTCTGAATAGAGAATCTCCAACGTCATTTTTTTTTTTTGATAAGTAAGAATCTCCAACGTCATTTATTGTGGAGTGAAGTGGGGGAGGAACAATGTTTTGAATACCGTACCGGTGGACGTACCGGTCAAGGCACTAGAACGAAATATTTCGGTATTGATACCGTTTCGTAAACCGTTTCAGAATAGTCTATACATAAAAAAAATTATGTATATAAATACATATATAAATTATATTTCAAAATAATAGTCAAAATATGAATAAATTATTTAGATAAATATATATGTAAATAGTCTAGTCTGAATTAGGATAAAAAATATCAAAAAAAAAAAAGGCCGAAATCTGGTATGGCCGATACAAATATAGCCAGTACGGCTGAAATACCGGCCGGTATTTGGGTTGGTATAAATCAGGGGGTATATTTGTACCGTCTAACTGGCTGGCACGGTACGGTATTTAAAACCATGGGGAGGAGTTCAAATTCCACCTAGTTAAGTGGGAGACAACGTGCCGGCCCATCTCTAGTGGGGGTTTGGGAATTAGAAATATGAAATTTTTTAACCGGACGTTACTTGGTAAGTGGTTGTGGAGATACAATAAGAAATTGGAAGTCCTATGGAAGTTGGTGATGCAAAACAAAAATTAGAAGTTTGAGAGGGGTGTATGGAGTGGGTTTGTGGAAAAACATTAGAAAAGGTTGGGGTTTTTTACTCATCACACTAGACTCCTTTTTTTTTTTTGGGGGGGGGGGGGGGGGGGGTCTTCCAAGATCAAATTCTGGCGAAGACATTGTGTGCTAACAGCACTCTTAAAGAAGCATTTTTTTCACTTTTCCAAATTGCAAGTGATAAAGATGCTTCACTGAAGAAGTGTGGATTTCCGCACGCGGGCCCGCGGGGGGGGGGGGGGGGGGGACATGTCCGGTAGCTCACGACAGGGAATTAAGCATCTTTGCAGATTTTTTTAGACTTTTGTACTCCATAAAACCGAGCAATCAGCAAGAGGACAGGTTATGGTGGATTCCAGCAAGTAAAGCTGTATTCTCAGTACGTTCTTTCTATAAGGTTATTACACAAGAGCCTAACGTTCAGTTTCTTTGGAAAAGGCTTTGGAGACATTGGGTGCCCCTCAAAGCTGCATTTTTCGTATGGATAGCGTCAATGAGTAAGATACTCACTAGTCACTACTGATAATTTGAGGAAGCGAAGAATAATGATTGCTGATTGGTGCTACATGTGCAGAGAAGGGGGTGAGTTGGTGAACATCTCTTACTTCATTGTGAGATTGCTAGGGAATTATGGAACGAGGTGTTTCGGAGCTTAGACATGGCTTGGGTTATGCTGGAGACAGTAGGGGCAGTGATGGCTAGCTGGACAAATCTGTGGGGCAAGCAACAGATAAAAGCTATGTGGAAGATGAGTCCTATTTGCATCATGTGGTGTTTGTGGCAAGAGTGCAACAATCGGACATTCTTTCTACAAGGAGAGATTTTTGGAGGCGCTCACAGCTTTATTTTTTACATCTTTATGTACTTGGGCCATTGCTGTTGACTTTAATACCATGGACCTATATGATTACCTTGTGTCTAATGTGCGGTGTGCCCACATAGTGTCAGGCACACCTTTTTTTTAAATTGTGAACTTTGTATTATGGTTGTGCCTATTCTTTGATCAATAAAGTTTTGTTTACTTATAAAAAAAATATTGCTTGATTGTGTCATATCTGTGGTAATTTTCACTGATTCAAATTCGGGTTTGCCCATAAAAAAAATGTTTGCTGATTCAATTGTCCCCATCTGTTAATTAATGCATTCACGGGGTTTCTTAGGTTTTACTTTTGGACCTTATTTTGAATTTCATGTGTGGTTTCACGTTTTCCTTGTTTATGTTTGTCCATAATCTAAATATTTTATCTGACTGTGTATCCGAAGATATCCTCAAGGACATTGCATATACCATGGGATGAAGCTGGATGTTTATGTCCTGTGGGAGACTTATTTAATTATGCTGCACCAGGAGAGGAGACATTTTGTTCCAAAGAAGTAGACAATTTGCTGTGTGCCACATCCTTTCAGGTTACTTCTCTGTTAAATGTGGACTGTGCACGTAAGTCAAATGTGGAGGAATTGGATGCCCATGATCTGAGGTTGACTGATGGTGGGTATGAGGAAGATGTTGGTGCATATTGCTTCTATGCTCGACAAAATTATTTTAAAGGAGAGCAGGTACTACAAAAACTCTACAACATAAATTCAATGTAAAATTTTTTGTTTTATAGCTGTTATTTGCTGGCCTTTATATCATACATTTTCATGAATTTGCTTCTTGCTTCATTTTCCATATCTAAGAACCTAAATTTTGAAGTAACTTGCAGTTTTGTTAGAACAATTTGATTAAATAATTTGCCTGGGTGGTACTGGTACAGACCAAGCACACAAGTGATATACTTGAGAGGGCCACAATAGATTCAAACAAAAATGGATTAAGAATCTAACTTAAATAAATTCTGAAAGGGAAGAAGAAATGGTAAGATTCCATGCTTGTAAAGTGCATGCAAAGGCAGCTTTAAGTTCTAGAAATAGATGTGCACACAGTTTGCAATGACTAGCAAATTGCTCGCCAACCAAAAGTTCGAGAACCTTTAAGAGGGGTAATCCATTCCATGTGAGTAGTCCAATTTCCAACTCTACAACGTTAGCTAAAGAGCACATCAGAAACGGATTCTGGCAAAACCAGGACACTGAACAGCTTGAAAGCCCCAAAGATCCCAACCCTTGTGGTTCTCACCAATAGGTGCTGGTAGCTTGCTTCCAAGCCTTGCCTTTCATTAGAGTTGCAGCCATGACCAAAAGGAGCCTTAAACCATGAAGCTTAAACCACGAAGCATAAGCTTATTAATTTGTTTACCTAGATTATTTAAGAAGCATGAAGAGCTGCTTCATTAGTTTTAGTTTTTAACCCCCTAAGGGTTGGCTCAAGTGATAAAGGGCCTTAAGTTCGGGGGTATGCTCCCCAGGTTTAAAGTTCAAATCTCTTTGGGTGCAAACAATCTCTAGGGGCCATCGGACTGGGGGATTTTCTCCTTGATTTCAGTGTACTTGAAAAAACTCCTTGCTGAGAGTCTGTGCACCTTTGAAATTAGGCGGGACGCTGTTCCCAAACATTCAGTGCCAATAAAAAAAAGTTTAAGAGAAAATAGAATTTGTTTCTTCGTCTTTACAAAAAAAGAAATAAAAAAAATAGGAGTAATTCATTGTGACACACTCACTAAAACTAAACAAAATCCTTTTGTAGCGAATCATTTATTAAGAAAAATAAATAAACTTAACACAAAAGCGGAAAAAGAAATAATAATAACTTGGTCCCGAGCATCTACCATTATACCCATAATAAGTTATTGTAACTCATCATGTCCTCATCCATTTAGCAAAACTGCCAGTTGTAGGAGCCTCTCCTATAGAAGCTGTGACTCCAGCCCCATCTCAACATTGCCTATACAATTAAAATGCATCATGAAAGTTAGGGGTGTAAGTTAACCAGCCCGACTGGACCAATAACACTAATGGCCTGGTTTCGTAATGCAAAAGTTCAGTTTTCGGTCCTGTCCCAGATTATGATTTTTGTTTCTGGGACTGGACCATACATATATATTTAATTATTTTTTATACAGTATTTTATACAGTAGTTGTATAACTTAATTATGTAATTTTCATCAAAACTATGATCATTGACCATATATGTTAAATAGAATATTAAATATTCCTTTAAAAATATATATTATTAAATATTAATTGATATGCTATTGACAATTAACTAATATATTTTATGATACATACTCTAGTTTCCTAGTATCTACACCTAATTAAAATATTTTGGTACATTTTTTGTAAGATGCCTAAGTTACAAGTATGAAATACCCATAGACCAATTATTCATTAATCATATATAAAATACTAAAATTGTAGTATAGGCCATTATGTATTAACTATAATAATTGATATACATAATATTGAGTATTGAGTACTAAGTTAGTAACATCATTAATATAATTATAATTAGTGTTTATAAATGAGTTAATTAGATAATCCCAATTAAAGAGCTCATATAATTTGAATTTATTAATTTATATAATATTTTATCATTTAATTTATTTGCTAAGGAAAGAAAATGGAAGAAAAATCTTGGGTGTTTTTGTATGTCGGTCCATTTTGCATTGACCTGGACTGAATTGGACTGACCGGACCGATAGATAATGGTCTGGTCTGGTCTAGTCTCAGGGTGGAAAAGGGCGCGGACTGAAATTTTTGATCCGGTCCAAACATCTTCTCATGGACTGACTTGACTGGATATATTACACCCCTAACATTAAACATGGGAGATACAGTAGATCACCTATGTTGTGGGTTATGATATTTTCTTTATTTTGCCATAAAGTTAAAATCAGTTATAATTTCTCTCATTTCTCACCATTATAACGGTGGGGATTTCTTAGGCGAAGTTGGATGCACCTGTTATGCATATTAATTCCCTTTTTAGGTGCATAAGATAAGAAGGAATTGAATTAGTATTTTATCCTCTTCAGGTTCTTCTATGCTATGGGACTTACACGAATTTGGAACTTCTTGAACACTATGGGTTTCTTCTAAATGAAAATCCAAATGACAAAGTTTTTATTCCCTTGGAACCTGAAATATATTCCTCCTGTTCGTGGCCGAAGGAGTCGTTGTATATTCATCAGAATGGAAAGCCATCTTTTTCCTTGTTGTCTGCTTTGCGATTATGGACAACCCCACCAAACAAGCGGAGATCTCTGGGACAACTTGCTTATTCTGGTTCTCCACTATCTACAGACAATGAGATACATGTCATGCAATGGATAGCAAAGAAATGCAATGTGGTAGGGAAGAATTTGCCAACATCAATTGAAGAAGACAGTTTGGTACTAAGTTCCATCCACGAAATTCAAAATCTCCATACACTTGTGGAGTTAGAGAAGGCAATATCTGCTTCAAGGGGCGAGATCCGGTCATTTATAGAAGCCAATAAGTTGCAAAATGTAGCAAGTGGTAATAACTTACTTCTTTCTAGCAAAGCTAGAAGGTCTATGGAGAGGTTGAAATTGGCTGTCCAGTGGAGGGCCAGGTACAAGAAAATCCTGCTCGATTCCATTTCTAATTGCACGGAAACAATTGATTCTCTAACTTGTGGAAATTATTTACCATTGAAATTGAATAAGGCCTAGTTTTTTAACGTTCTTGGTTCTTTTTTCCTTCCACATTTTTTACAATTTTTTTTTAGGCAAGGAACGCATTGGAGTTGATAGATATCAAAACTGGTTAAAGGCTTAACCATGTTTAGTAACTTAATTTAACAAATGCATTATAAAATCCGATTGTTTATGTTTTTTTGAAAAATGCATTATGCTTAGTATTTGGTTTCTCAATCCAAATGGAGCCTTAACAAGCTTCTTAAAACCTGCCGGTTTCCACCTTGAAATACATGTTGCAGTGTGCGAGAAGAAGCCGAATCAGAGCACTGACGTTGGCTTTTGAAGTTGGCTTCTTCAAAAGCTAATGCATCTTCAAAATCTGAATAAATGTAGATGAAATGATTTACATGGGCTTCTTCAAAGAGTATGGGCTTCTTCAAAGAGTAGGAACTTGAAATATGAACTACAATAATTTAAGTGTTTCTTTAGATTTGAAGATGTACTGTTCATCTTCATGTAAATTCACTATCCAAACGACACTCAATTTTAGAGTTCATGTAATTTGAAGATGTAAATTCATGTAACTCAACCTATAATTTTAGAGTTCGTTCTTACAACCTATTGCAATGATAAATCATAGCAGTCTTAACAGTTGTATCCCAAATTACTAGCTTGATATTATTCATGGATAAAAGTTTTGAATAATGTGGCCCAATAGTCAAGTTTACCTTCGTTACACTCATCTCCTCTACAAAAAAATATAACAATTTTGTCATCCTTTAACTATCTTTTATTTTCAAAAAATAAAAAATTAATAATCAATACCGTTTCTTATTTAGATGAATAAAAGGTGAATAGTCGTGTTCTACTTCATAATCGTCGTGCTTGTACACGGAGGAAGCCAAATCAAAATAATTACAAACAAGTTAAATTATTCTAAATTATTAGATTTTGGTTAGTATCTCGTGAAATGCTTTAGAGTAATGTTTAATTGAATTTTGAAAGAGAAAAAAACGATTATAAATATTATAAAGTTAAAAACTTATTTAAATATAATTTTTTAATATAACCTTCATTTTAAAATTTATAATAAAATTAATTATTGTTGTATCTTGTTTAGTAATTTGAAAAATCATACTAGAATTTTATTATTATTATTATTATTATTATTATTATTATTATTATATGCGAATGATGTTTCTAAATAATTTTTTAATATAACCTTCATTTTAAAATTTAAAATAATTTAATTATTGTTGTATCTTATTTAGTAATTTGAAAATTCATACTAGAATTTTATTATTATTATTATTATTATTATTATTTTATATATATGCGAATGATGTTTCAAAAAAAGTTTGAGGATATTGAGTATCCAAACTAGTCCAGTTTAATTTTCTTAAAAGATTTATTTAGAAAATTAGTTTTTTAATTTCAATTTTATTAAAAGAAATTTTATTTAAAAATAAATAATTCTGTTAAATTGAATAAGAGTATTTAGTTAGTTTTAAACGTCTAAAGTAAAATATTATCTTGTGAAGGGAAACAGAGGATATATTGCAAATTTTATTGATCGTTCGAGTGAAAAATTAATCATTAAGGAAGATGATGACAAACGTCTTTTCTCTTTCTGCTCTTGCTCCATGTCATCACAGAACGTAGTTCTCAATCTCCCTAAAATCGCAGAGTGAGATTTAAAGGCAAGCCAGATCTTGAAGTGTCAATTTATACTCAAATCTTGTCAAATTGAAAAATATTCAGAATTTTATTTACCGAATTGTCTTTGTACGTTGAAGGAACGTTACATATATAGCCACAGCGGGCTTGCTGTGTATGGAAAGAATTTGTATATAAGCTAATTACAAAAATTATGGAGTTAATTACAAGAATTATGGAATATTTGATTTGAAGCCACTTATTTAAAAAAGAATATGTGGCTACTGATTTAGGAAAGAATCTGTCAATACTCCTTCTCAAGTTGGTGTACGGAAGTTCGTAATGCCCAACTTGAATTAAAAATGATGGAAGGATTCCCGTTCTAAAACTTTAGTAAAAATATCGACAATTTGAGCATGTGAGGAAGTGTGAATTGTGGTAAGAAGCCTTCCTGTGGTAAGAAGCCTGTAGTGAAGCTTACCACGAATGATGTGTCAGTTAATTTTAATATGCTTAGGGCTCATGAAACACAAGACCATGGGCAATGTAGAGAGTGTACTGATCATCACAATTAAAGTGAAGGGTGCGGGATGTGAGACCAAAGTTTGGAATTTCTTGCCATTCCGGTCGGAACGGCCGGAATTTACTGTTTTGGAACAATAACCGGAACGGATAGGTATTGTATTCTGCATCGGACAAAATTCTGGCTGGAATTTTGTGTTTCGGGTGGAATTCCGGATTTTGGGCGGAACAATATGTTTTGGACTGGAACATCCACTCAATTGCTATTTTGTAAATACCCCAACTCCATTTTTATTTTTTTATTTTAGGCCCTTTACTCTTTCTTTCGACTTCTGTGTTAAGGGCTCAACTTAGGGCTAACACATTTAGCCCTTTAACTTGCAGCCTTGCCTGTCCTTCCTCCACTCCCTCTTCCAACCTTTTAACGTGTAAGGAAATATCATGCTATGCCATGTATAAGGAAATATCACGTTATGCCATGTCATGTATAAGAAAATGCCATGTTATGACATGGCATGTACATGTAAATATCATGCTAGAAAGGTTCATGAAGTCTAATAGATCCTCATGCATTAAAAATGACAAGAAGTTCTAAGGTGACATAGACCCAAGCGTGTTTACCATAAGTTATTCTTAGACGGTGCCACGAACTCAAGTGTTACTACCAAAAGTTAAGTGAAACACGGACTCAAGCGTGTTTTACTTCATCTTCAGTCTTCAGACAAGTTATGCAAGTTAAGTAAAATACGGACTCAAGCGTATCTCACTTCATGGTTAGACAAGTCATGTAGGTTAGGTGAAAGACGGAATTAAGCGTTTTTCATTTCATATTCAAACAAATTATGCAAGTAAACACAAAATCAAACGTGTTTCACTTCATGTTCAGATAAGTCATACAAGTTAGGTGAAATACGGACATAAACGTGTTTCATTTCATGTTTAGACAAATTGTGCAAGTTAGGTAAACACGGACTCAAGCATGTTTCACTTCATGTTTAGACAAATTATGCAAGTTAAGTAAACACGAACTCAAGCGTGTTTTCCTTCATGTTCAGATAATTTATAAGGTGCCATGGACTCAAGCGTAATTTACCATATAATAAGTGAAATAAAAGATATACAATTTATTCAAGCATTTACGTCACATGTTACTATGATTATGTATACTTTCGCTCATGTTGATGATGATTAAATATGCTTTGTGAATCCATGATGATGTATGCAGGTTATATGGAATCTTCCAAAAATTAAGTTCATGCTAAGTTATATTTTTACGGTATGATGTACTATTATTGTGGCGCCCCTAACCCTCCCGTGGGCATGAGTGGAAGTCGAGACACCCTTATTCGCCATGTGCAAGTGTGTGCAAACATACAATATGTGCAACAAAAAAAAAAAATGTCCCAACGGAAATAAAAGGAGCTTGCCAAAACTAATGTACCAGAAAATCTAAAACCTTACAATCCAAAATAAAATCCTTCAAGTAGATTTATACAGTCATCCATTGAAATGCAAGTAAAGGTAAACTAGAACCATAGCTGAATGCAAGAGGAGATTGATCTCCAACCAATCACTCTTTCGACGGAGCCATCCTATTAGCTCAAACTCTATCTCTTCAACAAAATTACGGCTTCATAAAACGGAACCGCAGGTAGAAAAGAAACACCACATGAGATTATAACATCTTAGCAAGTAAGCAACCAAACAACATTTAAGAGTTTAAAACACATTCACAACCTCAATAAAACATGCAATGATAATTCTACTCTTTTTTTTTTCTCGAAAATGACATATTTACTCACACACGGCAAAAACTCTTTTTCGGCCCACAGTACAATACATTCATTAAGTGCACACCATGATCTCCTCTCGGGATCATCTATACATCCTGGCTCTTTTCGTCATATCACGGGTGACGACCATGCATGTGACTTCATAACGAATGATATCCAGCTCTGCGCCCAATGTGTACCATGACTAGACATCTTCTAACTCCCACCAATAGAGGGGCCTATGGAGTCGGCATGACAGCATTACCGTCTCATCCAATCCCACTGTCGTCCATCGACAACCCAGAGGATGTCACATTAGTTTATTTCGCTCCCGAGTGACCAGAGGAGCTCCACCGAGATAATGCCCTATCTTGACTTGGGGTTGTGATCTACACAATCCATACAATTATTTTATTTACACATACACCATGGTCTCCCCGGAGAATCATCTGTATACCCTGACTTCTTTCGTTACATCACGGGTAACGATCGTGCATGTGACTTCGTAATAAGCGATACCCAGCTCTGTGCCTAGCGCGTATCGTGACTGGGCATCCTTTAACCTCCACTAGCAAATGGGCCATAGAATCGGCACAAGAGCGTCACTATCTCATCCGATTTCGTTATCATCCAGCGGCAACCCAGGGACACACAACACTTAATCCTGGATTGGGTTGTAATATACACTCAAATAGCAACCAACACACGTTACCCTATTCCTAAGCCCACAACATGGCATCATGATATAGTTAAGTAATTAAAACAATTAAACCAACATATTAAGCCAACATATATAGGCTAATTCTAAAATATAAAGCATGGTATCGCATTACAACTAAATCATCATGGCAATTAAATAAATGTATATGCTTGACAAATAGGTATTTGATGCCATGACAATGATACTCGAAAAGCAAACATGATATCAACATAACCACATCAACATTTTCAAACAAAGGTGCCCAACATTTTCAATTCACAACCAACAAATTATGGGGTGATCCTATCCTCCATTTATCGACCTCGGGTCTTACCAACCAATTCTCATTTTATTATTATTTTAAATTCCTAAAATTGTGTCAGAAAATTACTTACAGCGCACCCAGGTAATCTGGATGATCAAGCACGCGTCGGCTTACAAGTCCCACGATCAAACTATTGCATGCCACGACTCAGACAAACACAAAATCATTAGATAAACGTACAAATATATAATGAAGATGAAATATAATGAAAGGCTAATTTGGCTCACCGAGATGGCGGAGAAAGCGACGAAGCAACGACTGGGCAGCAACGATGCAAAGCAATAGTGACAGAGGTGCACGATTTACCGTGATAGATCCGGGTAACGCGTTGATGGCAGATCCAAGAGGCTCGGAATGGTGCTCCTCCGAGGTGATTGATGACAACAAGGGGACGACAACAACATGAAGAGAACCTAACTTGAGAAAGAGAAAGCCGAGAGAAGGAAAAGAGATGACTAAGACAAAAAAAAGGCTTACCAATAGTGTGAGGTAGTGAGATGGTGGCAAGCTGCTGGTCGATAGACCTCGCGCAACGATGAAGCGACACTTCCACGGTAACACTGACGGCTTTGCATGCAGGGGAGCGAGAGACAGAGAGAGAACTTCGAGGAGAAGAGGATGAGCTACTAAGGGAGACGATAGTGTGAGGTGGACAATGCGAGGTGAAGGATGTCGCGCAAAGCACCTATTGCAAGAATAAGAGAAAAGCTTGGGAAAAGGCTCATAGGTTGAGGTCGACGATGAGAGGCAACAATAAGAGGGGCGGCAACGGCAACAAAGGAGGTGACGGAGGAAAGGACAACCAGTAGCAACAGTTGAAGGAAGAAGAAGTTTGGGAATAATATGTTGCGCGTGAGAGATAAAGAAAAAATGGGTCTGCTACACGAAGAAGAAAGGGGGGGAGGTGATGAAGAGATAGAGTTTTCTAAATTGAAAGGTTCAAAATGATGAGTTTCAAGTGGGAAGGGGCTGGGCTACAAAGAAGCATACGTGTTGGGCCCTAAAGACACTCCATTCGGCCCAAAACACTCTCAATTATAAATTAAAACCAACCCGCCCAAAACTAAGATAAATCCGAAAATAATAAACAAAATAATAATAAAATAAACTATACAACTTAGCAACAAAAAAATTAAAAAAATTAAAATCTAAAATACTACTTAATAAAAATAGACCAAGAACAATTAATAAAATAAAATAAAGTAAAGTAAGATAACCAAAAAATAATACAATTAAATACACTACACAAAAAGCCCAAACTTAAACAAAAAAGACTAGAATAAATTAAAAGGACCTTAAAATAAATTACACATGAACTTGCGATAATATAATGAAATAATAAGACACAATAATTTAATAAATTAAAATAAAAGAACCTATTCGAGAAAACTCAATAAAGTAAAATACTCATTGAAATAAAAGAAACAAAACAATTAAACAATAATAAATAAAATAATTAAAACTCAACTAATAATGATAGCAATTTGAAAATAATGAGCCAATAATAATTATTAAACAAAATAGCTAACACTAAAACTAGAGACCACACGAAAAGCCCATTCACAAATAATAAATAAAATAACATAATATAAAATAATGATAAGTAAGATAAATCACCAATAATGATATTAAAATAAGTTAAAACATGCAACAATAAGAATAAAAGCAATACGTAAAAATATACAAAATTTGAGATCTCACAATTACTGAGTATTCGACTTATTTTTGTTTGTTTTTATATTTTCTTCTTTGTTTATTTGTCATAGATGAAAAATGTGATAATGTTGAGCTAGATGGCCAAGATGTAGATATAGTGCAATGGCTTGGAAATGATTAAATATTTTCACACGTAGGACTAGATTATTCTTAGTTACTTTATATTTTAGTTTCAGATTTAAAAAACAATTATGTTCAGTCTGATGTTTTTCAATAAAAGAGGTGTTTCAAAAATTGAATATCTTTACCTCATGTTAGTAATATCTGTATCCTACGAAAAATGGGTGTTACATCCCTTTTGTATTGGGGTGAAGTCAGAGAAGAAAGTGTTAGGACCCAAGTACAAGTCAAGTAGTCTAAACCTAGTGTTGACCTTGGAAGCTCTCACACACTCAAAGACACAGATTAAGGTTTTGAAACACTCACTCTAATAAGTTATATTTTAAATTACAGCTTGCTTTGTTTCATTTCGTGAATTTTTGTAAGCATACACTCAATTTGTTCTTGTTTAATACTTGTGTAGATCTTTTCTTTGTTATCATTGTTTGGTTGCTATTCTTTAATCTACTTGGTTGAATATGATAATATGATCTTGAATATGAATATAGAATGGATCATATGATTCGGATTGAGATGAAAATGCCATGAAATACCTATGCATGTTTCGCTTTTTGCCAAGATTGTGTTGATATTTTGTGTAACATGACGTTTTGGCCAAAACCCATTCTTATGGTTCCATGTATGTGTTTTGATATCTCATTTGTTCTATGTTATTATGTCATGAATTGAACATGTTATGCTCGATTATTTCATGCATGGTATCTCATGTCTCATATGTTAAGTATAAGAACGTATGTCTTAAGTTTCATGCCACATGCATTTGGGAGAAGTATTTTCAAAGAAAAGTGTTTTCAAAGCAAAGATTCTAAATGTTTTATCATGATCACAAGTGGTAGGGTAAGAGAATGTTTTGGTGAAACTACTACCATTTTAGAGTGCTTAAGAATGGAGTGGTAATCCTTGGGTCAATAAAAAACCATCGACTTGCCTCAAATTGAATTTTAACGAATTAGATAACGAGCAAACGCCTAACACTAGTGGGTACATAAGACATGTAACCCGACGAAATACTGTTGTAAGATAAGTTTTTATTTAAAACGTTTTCATCATAGTGCATGGATCGGTGATGGTCCAGTAACTAGCAGGAGAATGCGGTGCAAAGAGGAACCGTGTTATTTTCTCGCTTTGAACAAGTATTAGAGCTCATAGATTATGGATTACTTGATATAAGTTTTGTTATATGATATGGATCACTTGATACAAATCTTGTGATATTCTCTAAAAAAACAAATTCTGTTAAAGATCAACATGAAAATGAAAGTTAAAAATATTTTTTGAAAATGTTAAAGTTTCAGTTACAAGTCTTTAAAAGTGTTCGATGCATATGAAAAAAGTTATGTTTGAGTCATGTGTCAAGTACATATCCATGCATGCATCTCATGATATAGCTTTTGTATGCTTGTGTTAACTATTGTATGTAGTGTATTTTCTTGCTGAGATTTTTTGAAATTTTATTGTGGTAGCTTTTACTACCATTCCCTTCTTGAAGTGGTAGAAATTATTATAGGATTTAAAGAAGACACCCATGACCAAGCCGAAAAGAATAGCAGCTTCTTCAGAGTGGATCGTGCCTAAGATGGACTTGAGTTAGCTTGAGCCCTCCATCTTAGAGAAGCGAGTAAAGCCTAAGTCCTTTTGATAGGATGAAGAAAGAAAAATTGGGAACCACATTTCCTATGAGAGAAAATACTTTTGAATACCAGACTTGGCTTATTTTGGAAAGGTCTCGTGGTTTGGGAGACTAAAACTACTCTTTATGTTTGATGAAAATATGATATTCTTTTGGATGAATGAAAATGTTGGGATTTATGTTTTAACAACAATATCATATGCAATACAATTGCCTATGGCGTTGCTTAGATCATCTTACCTTTATTTTACCACTACGAATATGTTGCGTATTGCTAGTTACTTAGGTGCATTGCATTTTATCTGTTATGAACATAAAGATATGTGATCTTGTATTGTATATTCGGACCCCACAATCACCGTCTTTCATTGCGGATATGATTAGTGAGGATGTCACAGAAATAATTCATTGTTGCGTTATGGCTAGCTTCCGGAGACGATTTTACACAACCATCACTAACATGAATACCAAGAATTGCAGTATGCTTCTTAGCAACTAGCAATACGCAACAATCCACAATTTCTTTATTTTTTGGGTAATACAAATTTCCTTTCTTTTTAACCAAGATGTGAGTTCAATCTTAGAGACCAATACATCACTCTCAACATCTTCTGAATATTGTTCAACAAGCCTTGCCTTTCCTTCCTCCATTCTCTCTTCCAACCTTTTAATGTGACCCCAAGTCGATCCATAGACTTCCTTATTCCAACGTCGAAAAGCTATTTTATGTCTTTTAAGCAAGTTTCGATAGCCTTGAACCACTTATATCTTCTTGCCAAATAAGCAATACACACTTCCAAAAATCCTCATGCGTTGTCCATAATTGTTGGAATTTGAAAGAACTTGGACCATACCTTAGCGATAAGTCAAACAAACCAAGGAGCATATGAGCATGATTTGATGATCTACAAGCCATATAGTCAAGAGAACCTGGGGGAAACAAATCCAAACGATTGGAATTACAAAGAGCTCTATCCAGATGAGCCCAACTTCTTGCCAACCCACCTTGCCCATTACACCAAGAAGATTTGTTCCCAATGGATAGGACTTCAATCAACCCCCCAACATAAATAAAATTCGAAAAATCCTCCATTGCACAAGGCAATCTTGGATTTCCTCCCCATCGCTCACCATCATGCTGAATGATAATAAAATCACCAATAATCACCCACGACAAAGTCAATAAAAGAGACAAGATCAGACCAAAGGGACCTGTGCTCCAAGTACATACATTTTGCATACATAATAGAAACAAGAACTGTAGAATTTATCAACAATGTAACTTGTTGATTGGGTGCTCCAGGAACACTCACATGTACATTGTAATCCTAGAAAATCCACAATTTTCCATCTTGAATGACATTTGAGAAACAATCATAAAAAATATAATACTTTGCCAACATAAAAGCTCACTATCACTCTAAAATACTCCGCAATATAAGAACTTTTAGTTTATGTTTTTTTTTAACAAAGATCAAAATCTATTTTTTAAGGTTTCAAAACCTCGAACATTCTAGAACAATATTTTTTTTACCAATCATAAATCTAGTTGAGAGGGCATGCTAGGAGCCTTGGTAGAATTGCGTGAAAGACGACAATTATTCATCTCTTTCTTTGTAATTTCTGCATATGAAACCCCATCATTCTCTTTTACTAGATGAGAAAGCTTTCTTTCCCATCAAATCCGAAAAAATTCTAGAAGTGTCCCTAGCCAAATCGAAATACTATGCACCCTCCGAACCTGCCTGCCCAATTTCCAGACACACTCCCAATAAAAAGAGTCTATACCAACGACTCGTCCCAACTCGTGCCCAAATTTTTATGAACACTTTTTTCCACACGTGTACCTTTTGTCATGGGCCCCACTTAATTCCTCTGAACCATACTTCCCATCTCGCATGTAGACATATGCACCGATACTTTATCACCATGCACTGATACCTTATCCCAGACAATATTTTCTTTTTGTTCTAGAGTCTGAAGCCCATCCTCAATGATAGATATTCTCATATCACCCTCACTAGATTGATTTTTCTCCATATCGGGAACCATCTCATTCATGCTTTAAACTTGATCTGCCTAAATGTCGCCTTTAAAATTCAGAACATCTAATTTTTAGGTACCCAAACACGCCCCGATTTCCCCCATCTCTTTCTTTTTTCCATCTATTTCCATCTGAGAAGCTAATTTGTAGGTCATATGATTATGCCCTTGGACCTTGCATCTCACATAAAAAGTCGGGAGAGTTTCATAGATGACTTCCTGAAAAATACTTGTTGAATTTTTTGGGGTCCCAATCCAGAAAGACTGAATCGGCTTTTGAGAGACAATAATCAGCACACAAACTCTTGCTCTATCTGTGCGTACAGCAGAATGCGCATCATTGTTTCTCAGTAAATAAGTTCTAATTGGCACAGTAACACTTTTAAGAAAAGCCTTACAATAAAAATTCAGTGGTAAGTTAGGAAGCATGATCCATATAGGAACCATGGTTGATTTCGAATATTAAAATCAGTAGACCACTGAAACATTTTGTAGATAACATCATTAACATCACAACTCTCTCTTGTAATCGCCTTAAGAAAATCATCATCATTTGAAAACCTAACAAAAACATTATGTGGCCTTCGCATCATAGACACCATAGGTTGGCTCATTAGACTCCATCGCCCATGAATAAAACTTTTGATTCAATTCTAGGATGGTCACTGTCGCAAAAACTTCATGGCTACAACAAACATGAGAGGCTCAACAAAATTTTCTAGTTCTTCATTAGAAAACTGCTTGAACACTTCTCCATCCAAAACTTTTGGTTGTTGAAAGGGAACAATTACCACAGGGATGGCTTGAGAAGTCTGCAATACAAGATCTACAAATGAGCGAAGTTTCCCTATTGACATCAAAGGGCCTAGAGGACCCTAGGCGGCAGCCATTAGGACGTTGCACAAAACAAAACCCTAGCTAAGCAAAATCCTACCTTGCCACGTCAGTATAAATTATATTATTACCCTCTCACTCACGAGATCTTGTAATAATAGGCAGACTAAAATGTAAGGAATCATCTCTAACCACCTGATAGTAGACAAAAGAATGTAAGAAAAGTCAACATGGTAAAGTAAAGCAGAGAGTCACACCGCATTAATGATGTCGCCCCAAAAGTCATGTTGTATTAAAGAGCTTGACTAAAGTATACGGCTAAAAGAACCTAGGCCTCATAGATATTGAGCTCCTCCCAAATCCCGTCGAGTTAAGTACTCACTCATAGATTGTGTGTTTTGCACGATGGTCCCAAGCTGCTGTTGGATTTGGTAATTTTTTATAGAGCCTGGTTGGAAAATATGTGTGAAGTTTTTCCCACACAATCTTTGCGGAGCTAATGTAGAACACATTTGATGCAATTTCATTCGTAATCGAGTAGAGAATCCATGATAGTATGATGTTATTGTAGTGCAATCATGGAATGTAGAGGGGATCATTGTGTGCTAGGGTTGGAATACTCCCGTCAAGAAAGCCAAACTTATTCTTGATTGATATTGCCACGGTGAAAGATCTACTCCATGATAGATAATTGGATCTTGAAAGAGGTAGAGAAATAACCACAGTGTGGGAATTGTCACTGTGATATATGTAAAATGGGTATTTGGATTTTCAGAAGGTGATGAAGTAGGAGTCGTGGTATTGGTGAGGGGAATAAAGTCATGCACATCATTATATATCATTATGAAGGTTTGATATTTTGATTGAAGAAGTTGCATGAAAGGTGTTTGTGAAAAAGGTTGAGAAAGATTGAAGTGGTATAGATGGTCTTAACCTCTCTAAAACCATGTCAAAAAGTTGAATAAAAGAGAGTGAAAGTGGATAAATTATAATTCTCATTCATCATGCTTAAAGGGTTGAGTACAATGCTGAAATATATACAATTCAATGTAGCTTCTAGAGCTGGAAAAGAATCCAAAAATATATAAATCTATTACAATAAACAGTTGTGTACTAACTAATTCTAGTGTAGTCATGCAGGCTAGTAAGGAGAATATTTCATTTAGCTTTTAGAATAGTAGTCTCAATCCCCTATGTTTAGATTGCAGCTGTAGACTTCTTTAAGCCCTTGGTACACGAAAAATTATGGTCCTCATTTTTATTTTATTGTGCAATTATTGAAAATATACCTTTAATAGAGATGAGATTAGATCGGTCTTGTTTTTATGCAATTTGCAAATCAAGAAGCTTTTAGACTTCGATTCAAAGCCCAATGTCAACTAGATCAAGTAAGCTTATAACGTTCAGCCCACAAAGCCTAAAATCTTTGTTGGAAGACATCAAGATGGGGAAATAATCCATTCGATTATAATAAAACATTTTAAACTTTTTTTAGTGTTGGATTAAAAAAAGAAATGCACAACGAGTCTATCTTTTTTTAAAATAAAATAGAAATACATTTCTATTACAAAACTAAAAATAAAAGGTAATATTTTCAAGAGGAATATCGAAGGACTTGCATTCAAATACTCATAAAATTATTATATTGATGTTGTAATCTACATGCCCATATATATAAGGTTTTAAAGTCAACATAAAATTTGACTTAATTGTCTAAATGTAATTCGGCTTGAAGGTCGATTATTAATTTGGCATACAGGCGGTGGTCATTCATCTACCACCTCATATACAAAACTCTCCCTTGAGTGACCACCTATATAGAATATACCTCATTAAAGTCTTGTCAAAGAAAAATCTAATTGGAAGAAAAATCAATGATAAAGGAAAAAATATACGTTATTCATATGTATTGCTAAGTGCTTTAGAATTGCTTCATTAAAACCTTACAAAGGAAAATCTTATGGGACAAAATCTTAGAGAAAGAAAAAGAGTACAATCAACATAAGTTTCAAGATATTTACTTCCTCTGAAAAATACATGATGATAGGTCTCTAAGTCTCCGCATTTTAATATTCTGTACAATTTTTTTGAATGTCGTAATTGGTAATGCCTTAGTGAATTTATCTACTAGATTATTATTTGACCGTATTTGCTTGACGTCAATTTCACATTTCTCTTGAAATTCGTGAGTATAAAAAAATTTAGGTGAAATATATTTGGTTATGTCACATTTTATATATTCTCATCTGATTTGAGTGATACAAGTAGCATTATTTTCGTATCAAATTGTTAGAATATCATTAATCATGTGAAGATCACACTTTTCTTGAATATATTGAATCACTGATCTCAACCAAATACACTCTCGATTTGTTTTATGAATTATAATTATCTTTGAGTGATTTTAAAAAATAGTAAATAGTATTTACTTGATAGACTTCCATGATATAGTAGAATTTCGATAAGTAAACACATATCTAATTTGAAATCTACCTCTATGTAGATTTGAAAAATAATCTGCATTTGCATATTTAGCCAATTGTGGACTTAATTTATGTTAATAAAATAATCACATATCAACCGTACCTCGTAGGTATCGAAGGAAATATTTAATTTAATTTAAATACGTTTGAGTTGGTGCAGAACTATATTTTGCAAGTAGGTTAACTAAAAATACAACATAAGGTTGAGTGCAATTTGTAAAATACATCAATGCTTCAATTGCACTGAGATATGATACTTTAGGACTAATGATCTCTTCACCATCTTTATAAGAACGAACTGGATTTTTTTATACATAAAGGGATTGAACAACTATTGGAGTACTCAGATGATAAGTTTTGTCTATATAAAAGTGTTTTAGGACATTCTCTGTATACATGGATTGATAAATAAGAATTCCATTTAGCAAATGTTCAAGCTACAGACCGAGATAAAATTTCATTTTGCCAATATCTTTAATTTCAAATATATTCTTTAAATATGTAGTGGTTCTTGTGATCTCTTTAAGAATTCCAACAACATTTAAATCATTAACATAAATTTCAATAATGACAAATTATGACTCTGATTTTTTAATAGAAATACATGACATATAAGATTATTCTCAAATCCATTTTTCAATAGATATTCACTGAGGCGATTATATCACATGCGTCTGGATTGCTTTAATGCATATAAAGATCTTTAAAGCTTGATAAAGTACATATTTCTGGATATATTTGGATTAAATATTTCAGACATTTTATATTTTTCAAGAATTTTCATATATATCATGATCAATGATCCATTTAAATGTGGTGACCACTTCTATCAACCACATATCCAATCATTTTGTAACTACCAAACTAATAAAAAATCCGAATGTAATTACATCCATAATGAGAGAATATGTTTCCTCATAGAGAAAACCTTTAAATAGGTGTCGCCTATCAAACCCAAATAACGGAGGCCAATATATACATGCCACGTATGGCCATAGAGAGGACTTAGATTAAAGCTCGGTGAGGCGCATAGCAGAGGAAAGGAAATGCCCCCTCCCCCCTAAAAAAAAGCCTTCTCTGTTCGACCCAATCCTTCTCTCTGCTCTCTCTCTCTCTCTCTCATGCCGAACCACCAAATTTGATCACATGAATCAACTATAAATAGATCTCAAAGTCAACAAGTAAAATCTACAAATTTGTCGATTTTCTTCCTCGTTGTTCTCTTCCTCCATCTCTTCGGTGACAAGTTGGCTATGCATTCTAGGGTTTGGTAGATTGCACGATGTGAGAAAGATGGTTGGTGCCAAAGATTAGGGGCTTTGGATGTGCCGTCGCGAATGGCCGATTCTTGTTCCTCTTGTGAGGATCAAGACTCTTTATTCGTTGATTGATCTGCGGGAAACACAGTGTAGTCGTATTTGGAAGGTGGAGATCATCATAAACCTTTATTTCTAGCTTTGCATCATCACCTGGCCGTTTTGACACAACAGCTCTAGCTATTAATCATCATCACAAGTTACCAATTCTGATTGTGAGTGGTTGGCTAATGAACAAGTGTTTTTGCTCATTTAATCATTGGAGAATCTGGCTTTCTCCTTCGAATTTAATTAATTAACCTTTTTTTTTTCATTTTCATTTTGGTTTTTGATTTCGTTTTAGTTTTAGTAAGTAGAGGATGTATCCTACGTTCCAGACTTTGAAATATTTTGTATAAAGTTTGTAATAATTGTTTTCTTCTTCAATTTTTTTTTTTGTATAAATTTTGATTATATTGGAAACTTTTGAACGGCTTTCTTAAATCTTCCTTTCATATCTTTTTTTTTCTTGATACGTTTTCATCAATGGCTCTTCATTTTCGTTCGGATTCATCTTGTAAAATGCCTCGAAAGCACGATGCGAGTTAAACCGAGGGACACGAAAGGAGTTGGAGTGCAGGAGTGAGAGAGGAAGCGTTTCTGGTTGCTATCTTTTGGAGAGAGAGATCTCATGAAACACGCTGCACTTTAATTTTTAAGAAAACGCATACATGGTAAGATGTTATTGGTTTCTGACAAACCTTATTTGTAGGTGTTACCTTTCAAAAATGCTCTCTTTCTCATAATCAATCATAGGTTTCTGCAGAAAACCTTGTGTGACAAGATGTGTTTGGTACCATACAATTTCATTTTTTTCATTATGCTTTCGCACAAATACCCACTTATATCCAACAAACATTATACCTTTTGGTATTTGGACAACAACTCCAAAGATCTCTTGCTTTGTTAGCGAGTTTAATTCAGTTTCAATAGCTGCTTTCCATTTTAGCCAATCACTTATGCATCGACATTTTTTGACAGTTTTTTACTCACTTTCTTCATTATTTCTGATAATGTCAAGAGCCGTTTTATATAAAAATATGTTATTGATAATAGCTTTGTTTCTATCCATAATTTCTCTAGTACTCATGAAATATACCGAAATCTCGTTATTTTCAAGTATCTGTTCTTGTTTAGGAGAAGACATTTCATGAAATACCTCTTTAAGAGACCCATTTTCAAAAGATTTTGGGGTAGAAAATTTGACATCTTTTGGAGCATCAACTACGCTTGTGGCCTATGTTGTGTAGGTGTGGGTTCTTTAGAAATACTAAATTCATTTTGTCTTTTTTTCGAGAAATTTTATCTTTTGTGCCAATTGGTCTTCTATGCTTCAAGTGTGTCTTAGACTCATTTATTGTTGTTTTAACAACTTGTTCTTTATAGACTGCAATTTTTGCTAAAGTATTAACAGCAGGAACATGTGATTTTACCACACCTTTAGTCTCTGTAAATATATCCGCTAATTGATTTGCAACACTTTACAAATGGATAATCTTCTAAACTTCTAGTTTTGTAAGAGGATCAAATTGAGATATGACTTTATTTTCTCAAGTAATTTATTAACGTGCTTCAGGCACTGACTTTTCGTTATCCAATAGTGGAAAAGTGGATTCATCAAAGTGAAAATCCTCAAAACGTACTTTAAACATGTCTTCTTTAAGGGACTCAAGGTATCTAAAAATAAATGGAGAATTAAATCTAACATTATGGAAGTGCAATTGGAATATATATAGCACATCCAAAAGTACGAAGATGAGTATTATTTAGTTGTTAACCAAATGCAAACTGTAATGAAAAATGTTTGTGATATGCTATAGTTTAATCTGAATCACTGATGCTGCATAAAGTATATCATATCTCTAGGTAAAAATTGGTAGTTTTGATTGTATAAGTAAAAGTCTAGCAATTAGTTGAAACTTTTTAATCAATGATTCAGTTAAACCGTTATGAGTGTGTATGGACAACATGATGTTCAAATCTATTTCTATTGACATGTAATAGTTATCAAAAAGGCAAGAAGGAGAGTTATGAATTGTGCTTATATTTTAATTATCTACGAGTTTCTGCTCTTGACCTCGACCCCAAGGCAAGAAGGAGAGACTTCCTGCGCTCTAAATTGAATAAGTAAATTAGCTCTATGTATCTCGACAAAAAGTCTAGTAAATGCAACATTTCTAGTTGAAAGTAGATAAACATGTGACAATTGACTTGATATATTAATTAAAACTATAAAATATTTAAATGATTCACTTAATGGATGAATAGATTCACATATATCCCGATGAATTATTTGTAAACAAGATGTGGATTCAACAACAACTTTGGCAGGAGATAATTTGATAATTAATTTATCTTGAGAACAAGTAAAGTACGGATATTTATTGGGTAAAATAATTTTTTGGATTCTTTGGGGATGTTCATACGAATTATCAATGATTCATCTCATCATTATTGATCTTGGATGTTTAAGGCCATCATGCAAGTCATAAATATATTGGGGTCAATGTCCTCCACCGCCGCTCAGCCAACCTCATCGCCGGTCACCCCTGGACTGCCAGCCGTTGGCGAGCACAACCATGCCGGCAATGTCACCCACAGCAGTCCCACCTCCTGCTGGCGAGCCAAACCCGAAATGAGTTTCCTCTACTTTGAGCTACCATAGCTCTGCCGTGAGTCACCCCATTGCCTCATTGCCACCACCATGAGTTTCCCCATCCTCCAACGAGCAAAACCCAACGTTGGTAACCACCCAGCTCTGTCGTTCTTCCTCCACCCGAAATGGGTATGTAACCCATGGGTTTAACCCTTTGTCATCGCTGTCTGCCACCGTCCGGCATCACTGCCACCACCATTAAACTCCCCTCACTCCCGCGACCATGCCTTGTCGTCGGTAGCTCCCAAAGCTTCCCCCATCTCTTCCGTGCAAGATAGACCCGAAATAGGTCTCCCCCTTGCTGCCGCCTAATCTCGTGCAGCCTACAACTGCCGTGTTGGCCTCAGTCACCATCGAGCACCATTATGAGCTTCCCTTAGCCACTCATTCTCTCTCTCTCTCTCTCTCCTCTAGCCTCCTTCCTCCTCCCTTGGTTGGAAAGCATAACCCAAGAAGTGGGTTTCGTGACCTATGGGTTTAGCCACCTAGCATCGCCATGGCATCATTGTGAGTCTCATCTTCACTACCAATGGCTTATTTATCATGTCAGCAATTACCCTCTAGCTCCACTCATTCAACCGAGCCACCGCCGCCTCTCACTCTCCCTCACTCTCCCATGTACGCGTTGCACACTTTTGTATAGATCCATCACCTTCTGGTAGTTGCACTGCCTCACCACCACTGCCATAAGATTCTTCTTCCTCCAATGAGTATTTCCCTAGCTTTCGGTGTCAAATCGAACACCCTAGCTCAAATCGCCACTAGTCGTGCCAAGAGGCAAGCGATGTACGGGTTCCGCTATGGATCGTGGACCAGTGCGAGTTCGATTATCAAGGTATTCGCTTATGCAATGTAAGTAATCTTTCGAACTCAATTTTAAGGTTTAAAATAATATTTATGCGCTGGCTCTTTTATTTGCAGCTTTGAAGTGTTGGTAACTGATAATGATAATAATAATAAAATTGGGAGTAGGTTGGTTGGACCCGAGACCGTTATATGGAGGATGAGATCACCTCGAGTTGATTGGTTGTGATTAAATTGTGGAATTTGATTGTTGAATTTAGATAATGTTGTGTTGGAATGGTTTTGCTCGTTGCATACAGTTGCCATGCCATCCAATATATGTTTATCATGCATTTGTTATTTCTTGTTTGTTATAATTATTTTAACTGTACTGTGTTAAGATGACAGGTGTAATTTTGGGTGATATTGGTCTAGTTAGCTTGTGGGGGTGTGTGTGTATCATTACCCCAAGCTGGGATGGGACAATATCTCAGTGGACCTTCTCCGGTCACTTGATAGTGAGTAAAAATTGAGTGATATCCTCTAGGTTGTCGTTCGGCGAAAACGGGATCGGACAAGATGGTAACGCTCTCGTGTCGATTTTATGACCTTTTGCTGGCGGGAGTTAGTGGATATCTGGTCATAGTACGTGCTGGGCACGAAGTTGGACATTGCCTGTTACAAAGTCACACGCATAGTCGTTACCCATGGTATGGCGAAAAGAGCTAGGATGTATGGATGGTCTCTAGGGGAGACTATGATAAACATTTAATAATAATACAAAATTCTGTTATAAGCAAGAAACTGGATTTTTAGCGTGTGCTTTAGTTGCGTTCCATTTTGAAAAATGACGGATGACGTATACGGCTATATGCGATCCTTTATGGGAAAGGATGACTGACATATATGGACATATGTGTTCGTTTATGGGAAATGACGGTTTGGTGTGCTGTGTTGCATTCATTTTTGGGAAAGGACGGTTTATGGTACGTTTGGATGTCGGGTTGAGTTGAGTTAAGTTGAATAAAATATTGTTAGAATATTAGTTTTTAATATTATGAGTGTGTTGAGATTTGAAAAAGTTGAATTGTTTATTATATTTTATATGAAAAATTAGAAAAGTGTATGAGGATTTGAGAAAGTTGTAATGATGAGATGAAGTGTGTTTGTTCATTTTTGGGAAAGGACGGGTTGGTATATTGTATTGCATTTTTTTCGAGAAAAAGGATGGAGATATTCTTGTTTGTGTTGATGTGTCTTTTTCAAAGAAAATGACGGAATTATTCTTGCTTGAGTTGATATGTCCTTTTCAGAAAAAAGGACGGAGTTTATTTTTGCATATATTCTTGGATGCTTGTTGAATGTGTTGTTGCATATATGTGTTTTAAACTCTTGGTTGTATTTCGTTGCTTACTTGTTGAGATGTCATCATCTCATGAGATATTTCCTATCCACCCGCGGTTTCATTTTATGGAACCATAGATTTCTTGCAGAGGTCGAATTTGAGCATTGGACTGATTCCATCCGAAAATCGAAGTCTTGGAGAATTGTAATTGTGAGTTGAGAATTTGTCTTCACCTTATTGGTTATGTGGATAATTGAATTAATTTTGTAAGGAGTTTTGATTGGGTTATAGATTTCGAAATTTTTGGTACTAAAATGTATGTCTTTTACTTTTTGTTGCGATTATTATTTGTATTTATTTGTATACCTTATAGTTGATACACATATCTTAAGCACTTATCGATGGTATGAGACCCGTGTGGTCATCATCTGGGTGTCTTGTCTTCTACATGTTCACACGTGGGGGTCAGGGGCGCTACAACTGTATTTGTTGGTAGTTTCAATATGATAATCCTTACGACGTATATTTTTGAAACTCAATAATTTTTTTTTTAAATTGTAAAGAAAATAGAGTATTATCAATACAAAATTTGATACTATTAGAAAACACAATATACCTTTTTCGGATGTACACTCTGCTTAGTGTTAAATTTTGAAAATATTTTTTATCTTTAGGAATTGTGTGAGTGATAGCATCATCAGCCAGACATTCATCTTTATCATTCATCTCAGAGATAAAAAGTTCATTAGTAAAATCTATGACTTTACAAGATATATAAAATGTGAGATCCCAGATTTACGTATATTTTTACACATTATTTTATTCTCGTTGTTGATTATTTTAATTTATCTTAATAATATTATTATTCGTATTTTATTTATTTAAGATATTTATTCGAGCTATTAATTAGTTAATATTGAGTTACGTTATTTTTTTTCATGTTAATTAAAATGTGAGATAATTATTTTAATGATTGGAATTAAATTTATTTATTTTATTATGTGAATTTATTTGATGTTCTTTTGTTATATTAATTATCATTTTGTAATTAAATTGTGCTTGGGTTTAATTTATTTTATTGATAGGCATTAAATATGTTATTTTATTGATATTAAATTGTGGTATTTTCAATTGGTTTTTATTTAATTTATTGTATTTTTCTTCTAGTTGGATTTTGTTTCTTTTTCCTTCTCTTTTTATTTTTATTTTTTTTCTTTTCCTTTCTTCTTTTTCTTTTCTTTTTTTTTTCTCCTTTTCTTCCCCTGCTTCACCACCCCAGACCCGCGCGACATTCCCCCCCCCCTCCCCCCCCTCCCTCTGTTTTGGCCGTTCGGCCTTAGACAGCCCAGCCACTCATTGCCGGTCGCCACCCTTCACCGCCCTCACCGCCAGCCTCCCCACCTGCCGGCGAGTTCACCAGTATCGGAGGTGACACCTCTGGCCACCCCACCTCCCTGACACGGCCCCACCTTCCTTATACAACCCCAAACCTGAAAATAAGTTTCCACTCTTTTGGAGCCCGATCCGCCACCTTCTGGTGGTTGTGCCGCCACACTACCACCTCCATGAGATTCCCCGCCTTCCAAAGAGTATCTCCCTAAATTTTGGTGTTAAACCGAGTACTGTAGTCTAACGTATAAATGACTGCTACGAACGCTGCGGATTGGCGTTTGCTCAAGGATTTATGCTTTTAACCGCTGTAAGTATTTTCTAAATAAACTTTAAAATTTAAATATATTTTTGGTATCAACAGATATTGTGTTTGGTCATTATTGAAAATTATTAATTGTTGGTTATTTGGTGCTTGGTTGTCTGCATTGTATATTTACGCGCATGCTCATGAAAATATTTGAAAATTGGATTTTTGCATGATTTAGGATATTCATGTATTGGAAATGGAAATTGAGTTTTTATTGAGTTTATGGATTTTAATGGTTTTTGGTTGAGTCATAACGGGGACGGCGATACGTAATGCCCATTGTGATCAGCGTGTGTGTGGATGACATAATGGGTACGGCAATACGTAACGTCCATTATGGTCATTGTGTATGTAAGTCATAATGGAGACGGAGATACGTAATGCCCGGTATGAAATGAGTGTGTAGGAATTATAATGGGGATGTCGATACGTAACGCCCATTATGATTGGTGATGTGTGTATATCATATCGAGGACGGTGATACGTAACGCCCGGTATGATTGAATTTGCGGATATTACTTTCGGAGAAATGATGAATGGTTTTTATTGGAATTTTATTGTGATTAAAATGAGATTTTAGCGTGTGTGGTTATTTTATTTATTTTGAGAAAGATGATTTTTTTTTAGATTCATGCATTTGGTATCATGTTCATATGTGAGGTTATTGTTGTTGCATGAGTATATTTTAAATCTTGTGGTTTGTTGGGGTTGTACTTACCTGCGATGCCTTGTTTGGCATCGTAGTTTTTGGATGCAGATTTTGAAGAGGCTGAGTCTAAGGAGACGGCTCTGCCGCTGATGTACTGCTATCATAAATTGTTATTTTGGGAAATTATTTTCCCCTTTTAATAAATATGTATTTATTTAATTTGTATTTCGGATGACTGTATTAAATCTCCTGTTGAAGAATTTATGTTAAATTAGTTTGTAAAATATTTTTAAAATTCTGGTACTTAGCTAATGACTTAATTTATCCGTTGCTGTTATATACGTATGTCATCTGTGCACACACGTTTGGCACTTGTCGTTGGGATGTGTGACCCGTGTTGTCAGCATCCTGACGCCTCGATTCTCGTATTATTTTAAGTGGAATTTGGGGGCGTCACATAAAACATTCATTATTTCAAAATATCGCAAAATATTAAAAAATTTACTATAAGATAAAGACAATACATTAATTGTAAGAAATACTTTTATCTCCAATCAAACGATCAATTATACTATTAGGATCCTCAAAGAAATTATAAATATCAAGATGGATAATATCTTCTCCTTTTATAAATAATAAATTGTTTGATGGTTTAGCAAAATTTGTTTTAAACTTTTTTTGTTTTCTCTTTTATAGAAGCTTGGTATAAATCAATCAAGTGTCTGTCTGTATGACATATGTGTGATCAATGTCCGGTCATACTACATCTATGACACGCATCTTCATTTTTCTTAGAAGAATTATTATAAGTGCTTTTACCCTTATTTGAGTTGTATTACTTCTTGTGATACGGTATAATTTTATTATTATCTTCTTTAGTGTTATTACTTCTGAAACTAACACTTTTATAGTTTTTCCTATCATATCCAAGCTAATCTCCCTTGAAAGATTGCGCCATTCGCTTTTGGAGATGATGTAAATTCAGTACTATTCACTTTAGGAAATGATGTTAAACCAATAGAATGAAACCGTTGGTTTCTTAATAAAAACTCATTATTTTTCTCAGTTATTAAAAGACAAGATATAAATTTAGTATATTTTTAAACTTTTACTCTCGATACTACTACTGTAGGAGTATATTCGATGCATGAAAAGTAGTATATATCTTTTCTAATATATCATTATTGGTGACTTTCTTACCGTACAATTTCAATACTGAGTTGATTTTAAAGAGTGCAAAGTTATACTCACTAACACTCTTAAAATCTTGTAATTTCAGGTGCAATAAGTAATAATAAGTTTTTGGAAGGATTACATTATTTTGGTACTCATATCTCTTTCTTAAATCATTCTACAAAATAAGATGATTTTTTTTACCGTAAGATACTCAGTTTCTAATTTTTCGTGAAAATTGTGGCGAAAGAAAATAATTACTTTAGCACGTTCCTATAGGGACGCGTGATTTCCTTTTTTTTTATTGTATCTCTTAAGTTCATCGCATTCAAATGAATCTTAACATCAAGAATCTAAGATAAATAATTTTTTTCTAGAAATGTCAAGAACAATGAATTCCAATTTTATAAAATTTGACATTTTTTACATATATGAATCATGAGATAAATGTATATAAAAGAAACATATTTACAAAATCATGATAATAGAAGTAGAATTTTATTAAATAATAAATAATATAATATTTCATTTCAATTAGGAATTGTAAATAATATATTAAAAACTTATTTAAAATAGGAGACCACTAGTTTTAAAATTGACGTATTGATAACGTATTATAAAACTAGAAATAAAAAAAGTAATATTTTTAAGAGAAATATCAAAAGACTTGCATTCAAATACTCATAAAATTATTACATTAATGTTGTAATCTACATACCTATATATATAGGACTTGAAGTCGGCATAAAATTCAACTTAGTTGCCAAATTGTAATTCGACTTGAAGGCCGATTAATTCGACGTAAAGGCGGTTGTCATTCATCCACCATCTCATATATAATAATTTTTCGATTGACATGATCTTTTTATTTTACTTAGGCGTTAGGGCTGAGCACCGACTAAGTTGGAGTCAGAAATGGAATCCTCCGACTCTAACTCTGATTTCGACTCCGACTCCGACTCCGACTTCTATACACTCCGATCCGACTTCGACTCCAACTTTGTCGGAGTGGAGTCTGAACGGAGTCGGAATTGGGCTTTTTTGTTTGACTTTTGTATTGGATTTTTTCTTAACCCATTTGACATTTCAATTTTACAATTTCAAACTATAATAAATCGAAGTTGAGCTTCAATATCATTACATAACGAAATACAAAGCCAAAAGTCCAAAATTTCAAATTCCAATCAATTAAAATTACAAAATCAAAGTCAAATGTCAATAATAAAATAAAATCATTCTTACAAATTAACAATACAATATACATAATCAAAACCAAATATTGGGAATTACAAAATAAAAGTATTCTTACAAATTAACTGAATACATAACTTGATGGTAATAATCATACTATTGTCTCATTTCAACAAAAAATAAAAGCAAACAATACCCATTATCTAGTATCTATCATCTATCATGATTCATCATTGAACCCATATTTCATCATCCTGGATATGCAAACAACACCCATCATGTACCATCATTGAGTCTATATTCCATCATCTATCACATCATATAGATGATTCATCCACATTCCACAATTTATCTTCCCAAATTTCAAATTATAATCCAACAATAAAAGATAAACAATAGAAAACAAACAAACAATAGTTTCCACATTTCAATAAAATAACTAATACAAATTACAAATTACATGTCATTTCAAATTTCCCATTTATGCGGTTGTGCCTGAAGAAAAAAAAATAAAATTAATAAGGAAATAAGATACCATATAAATTTCTACAAATAAGAAAACAAAATTAAACAAATAAAAAAGTACACAAACTCAACAATAACAAAGCACCTCAAACCTCAAACCTCAATCATCTTCATTCTTCATGTAGTAAGTTCGCCATATTAGTAACCAATTCTACGTTAACATATTAAAATATAAGCTATTAGTATTAAAAAAAAAAAGGACAAATCAAGTTATGTAACATAATTAATTAAATTTGAAATATGTTACATGAGTCTAATTTATAAATCTCTGCATCATTAATTAAAGCGAAATGATCTTGACTCAAGCATATGGGAGTAGACTTCAACCAGTTTTGCGTACACACAAGGGCCTCCACAGTTCTAGGAGCCAAAGAACTTAGGAATGGATCCAAAATACGACCTCCTGTGCTAAATGCAGACTCTGAAGCAACAATGGTAATTGGAATGGACAAGATTTCTCTCGCCATCATTGCAAGAATTGGATATTTGGTAGAGTTGACCCTCCACCAAATTAAAATATGAAGACTCTGTGAGGGGATCTCAACAGCTTCCAACAAATACCATTCTAACTCCAACTTAGTATCCAACATGCTTGAACTCTTGTCTTTATGGAGATCCATGTAAATGTCGTCATCAATAACGTTATTGCTATCCCTTTTTAAGATACTAGTATCACTCTGAGCACTAGAAGTATCATCTCTAGGACCACTTATGCTAGTGTACTCACTATTGAACTCCACATATTGTTCATATAGTCAGGTAAAATCATCCTTAAGGATTTCAACAAATTTCTCACATTTATTTTCACCCAATACTTTTTTTAACCAATATTCTTGAGCTTCCAATGTGCACCGTGGATTAAGAATCGCAGCAATAAACAATAACCTGTTTATTTTTTCAATATTCCCCCAGTATTTATCATATTTATCTTTCATTCTCAAGGCCATTGAACTGAAGCGTCGATTGTTACTCTCGCAAAAACCCATCAAGTTTTTATGAATGCCAGCGAGCTCTTTAAAAAACAGATTCGAAGTGACATATAATGTACCAAAAAGACGCATTTTGACATTATAAAATACTCCCAAGAACTTCAAAAAGTTCTCTATTGCCTCCCAATCATCATGCACGGGAGCTCCCAATCCTTTTCTCTCATGCCCATCTTTAGACAAATAAACCCGTGAGTACGGGTCATCATCAAGCAAAAGTTGTAAGGCTTTTTTTTTACTTGTTAGCCACATCCAACATAAGAAAAGTTAAGTTCCATTTAGTGGGTACGTCAAAACATAAGAAACTATGACATGGAACTTTTGACCTTTCAACACAAGTCTTGAAAGTGGCAAGTCTTTGAGGAGAAAACTTCACATACCTAATCAAATTATGGATCTTGCTGATTGACTCATCAACTTCGCTTAAAACTTCTCGGACAATAATGTTTAAAATATGCGCAGTACACCTCATGTGGATATACGCATGATCCTCAACACACTCCAATCTTGCAACTTCAACTGTTTTCAACCAATCAATAGCGGAATCATTAGTGGAAGCATTGTCTATAGTTATTGTAAGCAATTTGTCAATCCCCTAATCAAGTATACACTCTTCCAATGCCCTACCAATTGTTGACCCTTTGTGATCACCAATATGAGAAAATGAAATTATCCGCTTATGCAACTTCCAACTACTATCAATAAAATGAGCCGTAACATACATGTAATTGATGTTTTGGATAGACGTCCAAGTGTCAATGGTCAAGCTCACTCTTTGCTTAGTAGTTAAAAACATTTTCTTCAAATTATCATTTTCTCTCAAGAACAGTCTCATGCAATCCCTCATTACCGTAAAACGAGAAGGAATAGGAAATCTAGGATCAAGAGATTTAACAAATTTTCGAAACCCTTTACCTTCCACAACTGAAAAAGACAACTCATCAATAATCACCATCCTAGCTAGGGCAGCCCTAATTTTTTTCTCATTGTACTTGGTCATCCCTAATTTCTTTTCCCCTTCCCCTCTATCAGTTCTTGCCTCTGGGATCAAGAATTGTTGATTTTTTCGTTTCTTAGGTCCTTTAGGGCAAAGATCAACGTGAGTTTTCAATGCTGAAGTACCTTGCCTCTTAGGATGACATTTAAATTGCTTCCTACAATGGTTACAAGTGCATGTGGGTTCATCAGGATCGCAATCCGTATCTTTTGTGAAGTTATCCCAGACAATAGATCTATTTTTGGGGGGATTTCTTTGACAAGTAGAGTAGGTTGTTTTAGAAGTTGACTGAGTGGCCGTCGTAGAGTCTAATTGTTCATTAGACTCTGCGATTATGGAAGATGGAGGTTCTTCCATAGGGGGAGGTAGTGGTCCTGCTGGACATGATGCAGAGGTGGATGTAGGAGTGCTTCTAGAGTCTTGAACATTCATGATTTAAAACTTTAAAAAAAAAAAAAAGGAAATATAAAAATTTGATATCATAATGTTAAATACAAAGTATATTTCATTACAAATATAGATTTTTTTAATATATTTTTATGATGAGATTTACTGATCATGAATCATGATTTACAAAATCTCTCCAAACGTTTCCATAAATCTCTACAAACGTTATACGCTTTACCTTATATGAAAAATGTTTCCAAAACTCATCTTGATTCCATTTCTAGATTCCAGGATCATTAACATGATTTGCCAAAAGTACGTACTAATATATATATATATATATATATGATAGAGAATACTAAAAACTGAAAATAGCTTAATTATTAGTTTTGTAAAATAATTATAATTTGGTCAAAACAAACATGAACTTTTAATAACCAGCTGCCTTTTTCTTGAGGGAAGCACTACTTTTATGTGGTTGGATTGAAAATTGCTTAAATTTCATCTCATGAGGAAGCAAGAGTAGGAAATACAACGATGACGTCTTGTTAAAAAAAAACAAACATTATATACCTTAAACCTTCAATGAATGCCTCTGCAATTACCCCCCAATCATAGAATAATTCAGGCCAAATATAAAAATGAAGCAAAAACAGGGAATATGAGGACGGTGTTTACAAGGGATGCAGCTGGAAACAATAATTTTTTTTTTCATTTTTATAAACAGAAACAAGTTATAACCTAGTTATCTTTTACTCACTTATAAACATAAACGGATTACTTTATATCATTTTCAATACTTATAAAAATTGGAATCAAGACATCGAGACTGGGGACAGAGTATGAACATGAAAACCCACAGAAAATCAATACTCATACTAGCACAGATTAGAACCAAAATCAATTAAACCAAACTCAGCGCAGATCAATCGAAATCCAAAACCCACAATAAATTAGACCAAAGTCACGAATAATGTAATATTATATAAAAATTTTAAAAAGTATAATAATAAATTTGAAATGAATTAAAATAAGTTACGAATCCAAACAATGAGAACTCTTAGGCCTGATTTGTTTTTAGAGATGAGATAAAAATGAAAAAAAAAATATTATTTTAAAATATTATTTAAATATTAGTTTTATTTTAAGATTTGAAAAATATATTTTAAAATTTTAAAAAATTATGATATTTTATATAAAAATTTAAAAAAATATAATATTAAATATAAAATATATTTTAAAATTTTAATTACATCACAATAAACAAACCAAACTTTAGATTAAAGGAAAAACATAAATAAAAAACAAAGTAAAAAAAATCAAAAATCAAAAACTCATCTTTAACATTAAGTCGGAAGTCTGAAGTGTGGAACGAAGTAACTAGAATCGGAAAGAGCAAGCGTAGCTGCCCAGGAAGGGGAGGACCAAAGAGAGAAATGGAGGAGCAAGAGCAAGACGTTAGACTGGAAAGATCCTGAAGTGGGCATCAGACCTTGGAATCTCAGACTCGTCAGGATCCCTCCCTTGTGTCTGTCTGGGACATTCTCTCTCCCTTGCTTACTTTCCTCACGCCGGCGGGTACGTGCGATTTCATTCTCATCTCCTTTCTTCTGCTTAGCCAATCTTCAATCTCTGTTTGGTTTCCGAGAAACTTTCGCAATCTTATGTTCATGTTGCATTCTCCGTGTTTCAATGAATGAAATGCCCAAATAAATTAATTTAGGATTATGAGCTAATTTTATTTCCCTTTGTTTTTTCGGGTAACCAAATACGGGGCAGGGCAATGGAAAGTTATTAGTATTATTGGTAGAAGTTCATGACCCTCAAAGGTTCTGTCTTATCTTGTCTTCATTTGTTAATGGGAATGCTGCAGTAGAGGTCTGGGTGCTGTGCGTGATCTTAGGAAGGGAGAGCTAATTCTCAGAGTTCCTAAATTCGCTTTGATGACGAGGGAAAGCCTACTGAAGGATGAAAGTCTCTCTGTTGCTGTCAGTAGACACCCTTCTCTATCCTTGACCTAGGTTTTTTTTATATGAATGGGTTCTCATTGGTTTTCAAATACGTAGACCTAGTCAGATACTGATAATTTATGTACTTAATTGTATCTTTAATTTTTAATGCAGATATTGACTGTTTGTTTGCTATATGAAATGGGTAAAGGAAAGAGTTCATGGTGGCTTTTATCTGATGCACTTACCCCGCAGCTATGGCATGTTAGCAACTTTTGGTGAATTCGAAAAGCAAGCAATGCAAGTTCAGTTTCTGATTGTAGAAACTTAGTTTGTTCATTACTCATTAGGTTAGGCTTTTTTTTCCCCTTTACTAATAAAATAAAATCTCATTAGGTTAGGTTTCATTATCTCTATTGAGGAACTATATCATATGTTATTGTTCTGTGGTTAAAATTCTTTCTGGAGTATCTTAAATTGTTGCCAGGTATCTGATGCTATCTGGGCTGCAGAAAGGGCCATATCAAAGGCAAGATTAGAACGGAATGAAGTGAATCAATTGATGAAAGAACTTAATCTTAAGCCTCAACTTCTGACCTTTAGGGCATGGTGTTGGGCTGCTGCAACAGTGAGATACTTGGCCCTCTGTTAGACCTGATGCATTCTAGAATAGGTTGTTTATTTTTTAATAAGTAAATGAAAATCTCATTCAATCTTAAGAAGTACTGAAATCGAAGTACACAGGGAGTGTTAAATAGGTACACTTAAAACATTAGAAGGAAAAAAGAAAAGAAAATCCTGATAGCGGGTCTTGAGGAAATAAACTTGAAGCTCATCCACAAATTTCTCACAACCTTCAAAGTAACAATCACTTTATTCCTCCACACGCATATAAGCATTAAAACACATTGCTCATTGATATGTTAATTTTCTTTTTTCTTTCTCCTATATGGGAAATTTTTTCCCTAGAAAAGAATACCATCTTTGTGGCCACAACTGATGTGAGAACATCCGTAAGTTGGTTAAATTGATTTGGAATAGAACTTCCATTCTATTTACAAAAGAGCTGACGATCCTTTACCGCAACCCTAGAAACTTCATGAGCCATATTGTCAGCCGTTCTTGATATCCATCTGGTTAACCATTTTGGGTAGTGCTGCCATTTTGCTCTGATGTTTTGAAAGATGCCAACAATGGGATCGTCCCTATAGCCTAGATGTCCAACTTCACTATGGCTTGGCAGATGTGTAGATAGTTGGGCTTGTAGTCTTGCACCCCAATGAACCTTTGAATCTGAATGAGATAGTTCCCTTGCAAAGGAGAATTGAGCAGCCTGGTCCTTAAGATAGTTTTACATTGAGTTTCCAATTCCTATTACGAACCCAAGTGACATAGTCTGTCTCTGTGGCAATGAAATACTAAGGTTTGCCTTTGGGCTTGAAGGATGGCAGTTGAGGTACCCAGGGATCATCCCAAATCATTTTCCTATTAGTCTCGATTGCAAAACCTATCAAGTCAGTCATTTTCGAGATGCCATGCCATAACCTAGAAGGATTCCGAGAGCCAGGAGCAACTAGTAATGTGATCGTTGAGATACTTTTCCCTCAGGGCTTGAGACCATAATTTTTTTTTTGATAGGTAATAATCAATTATATTAAACAAAGAATGGAAAAAATGCCAATTACAGAAGTAATGCCCTATCTAGCTAGGGGCATTTGAAACAAGAAAAACATGAAGGTCCATGCCATGAAAATTCACAGCAATGACTCGAGTACAAAGAATTCTAAAAAATAGGACTTTAAGCTCCTCTACTGTTCTTTCCTTGTCCTCAAACATCCGGCCATTGTGTTCCTGCCACAAACACCACATGATGCATATATGGACCATCTTTCCGTAACGCGTTGATTTGTTGAGGGCCTTGAATATTCGTCCAACTTGCCATCGTTGCCTCCACTGTCCCCAACATAGCCCAGGCTAGATCTAATTTGCTGAACACTTCATTCCAGAGGTACCTTGCTAAGTCACAATGAAGGAGAAGATGATCCACTGACTCACCTCCCCTTTTACACATACAGCACCAATTAGCAATAATAACCTGCCTTTTCTTCAAGTTATCAGTAGTAAGAATCAAGGTTTTAAAAATTGTACCGTACTGGACGGTACGGCCAATTTTTGCCGTATTGGAACAATAACTGATACAAGAGAAGGTTGCATTTCGTTTCGGATGAAATACCAGCTGTACCAGACTGTGCTAGCCGGTACCGGCCAAATTTCATCTGAAATATATGTTTCACCTGGTACATCTGATAAAACTGAGTAATGTAATTTTGTAATTTAAGTTAAAGTGCAGGGGCATTTTCACTTGTTTCAATACCACATAAGTTAGACTTTGCACTGCCTGAGAGTCAGAAACATCAAATATCCACTCTCTCTCTCTCTCTCTTTGCGCAAGTTAGAACTATTATAAGTAAACTATAATCCCGAAAGTATAAAATCGTACAAAGTCCAGCAATACCTATTCTATTAGGCTCAAATCATTTACTTTTAATTTTTTCATATTAAATACATATTTCAGAATTTATATGAATTATTAAATTTAAAATTTAAAATATTATATAAGTTATTAAAAATAAGTTGAATTGATTCTATTAAAATTATTAATAATTTGTATTGAAATGTATTATAAAGGTTTTTTTATATTATTATTATTTTGGAATATAGTTTATATATTTATATATATAATTATTTATATATAGACTATTCTGAAATGGTATCGATATTGAAATATTTCGTTTTAGTGCATTGACTGAAACGTTTGCCGAGACGGTATTCAAAACTTTGGTAAGAATCTTTCCTAAATAGCAGTCCACACAAAGAAGGTAATTTTTGGAGGTGCCTTATGCTTTCATATCTTCTTCCAAGGAAACTGGATAGTAGGCTCTAAGGTGAGCATGTTATAAAAGGATTGGACAGAGAAAACACCTTTCTTATAAGGAACCCACCACAGATCATCCCCCTGATGGGAATTTGGCTGAATGGAATATAGAAGACTAAACAAATCTGCGAAGCTACTCAATTCCCAATCCTTGGCCGTCCTCACAAAGTTGATATCTCAATGAACATTCCCTCCCGAAATCCCCATTACTTCCGTCACTGTGACATCTTTTGCACTTGCAATCTGGAATAAAGTCAGGAAAAGGTCTTGCAAGGCTCGATCCCCACACCACCTATCTTTCTAGAACCGAATCTTTGTTCTTGCACCCAACTGGATCCTAGAGTATCTGTTGAAAATCCACCACCTTCTTCTTATATGTTTCTACAAAGCCATTCCAGTAACTCCTTGAACTTCTCTAGTGCACCAACCCTCCCGCGGAGCTAACATATATGTAGTCAATGACCAACTTCCATAACGCTGTTGGTTCCTTATTGTATCTTCACAACCATTTACCCAGTAGCGCCTGATTAAAACCTCACATTTCTAATCCCCAACCCATCATTAGAAATTGGATGGCACACCGTCTCCCATTTAACCAGATGATACTTGAATTCCTCTCCCATTCTTCCCCACAAGAAATCACGTTGAAACTTTTTGATACGAGAGGCCACCCTAGCCAGGATGGAAAGAAGGGATAAGAAGTAGGGAGATTGGAGAGAGTGCTTTTGATAAGAGTAATCCTACCACCTTTAGACAAGTACAACATCTTCCAACCTGCCAACCTTCTATCTATTTTTTCTATCACAGTATCCCAAACAGAAATTGCCCTCAAAGCACTCCCCAACAGTAGACCCAAATAAGTCATAGGCAAAGATGCTATCTTACAACCCAGAGTGGTTGCAAGTTGTCGTATATTAGGAATTGCCCTATTGGCACCAATTCTGATTTGTCAAAGTTCACCTTCAGACCAGAGATGGCTTCATAACAAAGCAGCAGAGCCTTCAAAGTTCAAAACTGGTTGAGATCAGCATCACACAATAACAGTGTATCATTTGCAAACAACAAATGAAATATATTAGTAAAGCCCCTATTCGGGGAACCAATCAGAAAGCTATTTACTAAACTGTTTGCTACCAATGCCGATGTCATCCTACTCATGGCCTCCATATAATGACAAACAACAAAGAAGAGAGAGGGTCTCCTTGTCTTAAATCACGTGTACTGTAAAAAAACCTTTCGGACAACCGTTGATCAACACTAAAAATCTTGCCATAGAAATACACCAACGGATCCACCCCCTCCACCTTTCTCCAAACCCACACCTCTAAAGGAGATATAATAGAAAATTCCAATTTATATGATCGTAGCGTTTTTTCATATCTAGCTTGCACATAATCTCGGGTTTGCCCTCCTTTAATCTGCTGTCAAGGCATTCATTGGTAATAAGGGCAGTATCTAGGATCTGCCTCCCTTTAACAAAGGCATTTTGGGGTTTACTGATAATCTTTTCTAACACTTTGCTGAGTTGATTTGCCAACACCTTAGAAATGATCTTATACACTCCATTCACAAGATTGATAGGCCGAAAATTCTTAATTTCCAATGCCCCCGCCTTCTTGGGTATTAAGGCAAGAAAAGTGGTATTCAGACTTTTCTCAAATTTTCCAAACGAGAAAAGTTCCTGGAACACCGACATTAGATCATCCTTAATCACTTCTCAACACTCTTGAAAAAACCCATAGAGAACCCATCGGGCCCAAGAGCTTTATCCTTGACCATTTTCTTAACCACCTCATAAACTTCTCGTTCCTCGAAAGCCTTCTCTAACCGATCCACCTTGTTCATTCCAATGAGATCAAAATCTAATCCATCCACGATGGGTCACCGTACTACTTGTTCGGTTAAAAACTTCTTGAAGAACTCTACCACATGGTTCTTAATAACCTGATCATCCTGACATTCCACCCCATCAATATTCAACACCTCAATATAATTGTTTCTTCTGTGAGAATTAGCGACTCTGTGGAAGAACTTCGTACTACGATCTACTTCCCTTACCCATAAAGCTTGAGATTTTTGGCGCCATGTCACTTCTTCTAGTAAAATCATCCTCTCAAGCTTAGTCACTGTTCGTCGATTTCGCAAGTGCATGAATCATAACAAGTAATAAAGTGAATGAATAAGTATTGTCCCACGATAATTGAAAAATTATTAATGAGTACCAAAATGTATTCAATTAAAATTTATCTGATAACTCGAATGAAAAGAATTAATTACTAAACTAGAACAGTAAACTAACAAAATTAAAGAAGTGAGTTTTTATCAAGAAAGTAGGAATCTAGGGTTTTTGATTCACCATAACTAATCCTATGCAATTTCTCTAATTGAATTAAAAATATCCGTTCCTATTATTGATAATCAGTTTTCTCAAATTTATTCATTAATCTTTTTCAAGCATTAACGAAATATCTCAACAAGCAAATTTTTTACATCTCTGTGACAATTTTGAACCTGTCAAAATTCATTAAGAACAAAGAAACTCTATAAAGATTACACAGGCCCATAGATATATCTATCCTACGACATCCTATGGTATTTCAAACATAGACTAAAACAATGATCACTTTTCAGTCTCAAATTGCATCCCAAATCATGTAAATGGTGATCAAGCATTTACAAGCATTAAGTCTAGAATGAAAAACTCAACAATACCACACAAATATTAATTTAATTCAACTATGAAAAATTCACATGATCAAAGTTAGGCTACATCGTAACCCTAGAAAAAGAAATTAGTTCATGAGGAAACTAAATAAAAATCTAATGGAAAAATTAACATCAAGACACTTTATAAAAATTAATTGATAAAACCGAAAAAAAACTTCAAAAAAATCACAATGCTGCATCGCCGCTTTTCTTTCTTTTCTTCTCCTCTCGTCCTCCTCGCAAATATATTTTTTTTTGATAAGTAAATAATTTTATTAATAGAATGGATGGCATCTTAGCCAGTTACAAAGCAAAAGACACATGCCCTCTTATGGAGGGTCGTTAGAGACGAGGAATTCATGTAGGTCCATGCCGTTAAAATCCACGACGATGGACCATGTACACAGAGTTCTAAAAAATAAAGCTTTAAGCGCCTCTACAGTTCTCTCCTTTTCTTGGAAAGTCCTCTCATTCCGCTCTTGCCATAAACACTATATTATACAGATAGGAATCATCTTTCAGATGGCCTTGATATGTCTTGTGCCCTGAATCGAAGGCCAACCTTCCATCATTTCCAAGACGGTCTTCGACATAACCCATGCCAAATTAAGTCTGCCAAAGACCTCGTCCCAGAGAACCCTGGCTATCTCGCAATGTAGGAGAAGATGGTTCACCGACTCGCCCACCCTTCGACACAGACAATACCAGTCAGTAACAATAACTCTCCGTTTTCGCAAATTGTCCGTGGTGAGGATGTGCCCCAAAGATGCTGTCCAGGTGAAAAAGGCCGCTTTGAGAGGTGCTTTGTAACGCCAAATCTGTCTCCAAGGGAATTGAGCAACATATAATGCAGGATGAAGTGGCCACATGAATTTGCAAACTATTGGGGCTACATGACCAATTTTCCGCAATATATGTATTTATATATGTGCCGTTTCCTACACAAGTGTAAGTGCTCTCCATTGTAATTTTCCAAAGAGACGTGTCCCCAACGGATTCAATCTTTTGGCTTTGACCCCCAATTGAATTATAATTCTCGTCTTCAATTAATTTCAAACCATGCGGCCATGTGAACAATTAAAAGCCCAAGTGAAGATTCATTGCATGCAGCCACGTTGCCTTGTCTTTGAGATATTTGAATTAAATCTCCCATGTAACTCCTGTAATTAAAAACCGAATGGATCTAAATCTGAGTGGGCCTCTTGGGTATTTAAGTGTAGCTCTTCAAGTGGTGAAGTGTATAACGTGCGGTCCATGTTCTTGAGCTTCTCTTCTTTATCAATAATTCTTCTCATTCCTTTAAACACAAATAAATAAAACTAAAGAAACAAAAATTAAACAAAATCAAAAGAAATAAAAGAAAACTAACAATTATAACAAATAAAAGGGTAATAAAAATCATATAAAAATTACACTTCTCAATCACCAACACATACTTTTGCTCTTGTTCTTCCTGAGTTAGCAGCTGCTCCCTCTTGTGACCTCTCTAACTCCTGGACTTCCAAGTACTTAATCTTCTTGAGCTCCTTACATCACCGAAAGTTTGTCTATTCCACAACTTCAAATCACGCTTTAAAACTCTCAGTTTACTAGCAATAAATGAAACTGGGGGTCCCAGAAAACTAATACGAATTCCACCACTATCTTACTCTATCCACAAAACCCTCCGCTTTCAACCACATATTCTCAAATTTGAAGTATCGACGACTGTTACCAAGACCGCCACAATCGAGCTAGAGGGGCCAATGGTCCGAGGAGATGCGCTCCAAGTGCCTTTGCCACACGTTCGAGAAGTGACCCTCAAACTCTGGAGAGATTAAAAAACGATCTAATCTTGACTAAGTTTGGTTCTTCGACCAAGTTGTTGGACCCCTAATCAAGGGTAAATTCAAGTCAAATATGCACTCTGAGAATTCCAACATTGCAGGCCTCACTCTTCTCCCTCCAAAACACTCACTTGGGAATCTCCTCCAATGCACCACGGGAGGTCTCACCAGCCATGAATCCCCGCTAATTCTTCCCACAACAACCTTCTATCGGAATCTAAGTTCGGCCCATACACATCTGCAAAAGCACACCTAAAGTTATCATCTACACAATAAATGAACAAGCAAACGTGTATCTCCTTACAAACTCCTCAACTTTCTCCACCACACGCCTATCCCACATAACCACGATACCACCAGATGCTCCATCTTAAGCCAAGAAAATCTAGTCAACATGGGTGTTGCTCCAGAGATTCCACATTGATAAATTTCAACTTTGTCTCTTGCAAGCACATTACCCTGTTTTGATTAGGAGATGAGATGAGTTGAGATGATTTAGTTTATTTTTTAATATTATTATTGTTTTGAAATTTGAAAAAATTGAATTGAGATTTGAAAAATGTGAATTGGAATTTGAAAAATGTGTATTGAAATTTGTGTTTTGTATGAGAAATTGAAAAAGTGTAATGATGAAATGGAGATGAGTTGAGATGAGCTCAACTTACTCTCCAATCCAAACGGGGCTGTCCACCTTCCAATCATGCAACATATTTCTAATTCTTAAACGTTTGTTTGCCTCATTTAGTCTTCGAACATTCCACGACAGAATTTTTGGCTTCATTTAGGAACTGCTAGCCCCCTTTCCTTTCACCCTACTCCTACTGGTGACTGGTGCTACCCTCTGAGTTCGTCAACCAAGTTAATCTATTGAGTTTCCTTTGTTTCTTGGAATCCCCTTTTCTTCTTTGTTGATGACGCACTTCAATAACTATGAGCAAGGCCATGAATTGCTCTTCGTATCCTGCTGTAACATCCCAATGCAGATTTTTTAGAGATTACATACATAAATTTTGACCTTTTAACTTTTAATAATATTTTAGAATTCTTTTATGTTAATATTAATATAAGCAATATTTTTTAATCGAATTATATGGGATCAATAGGTAGTGTGTATTTTATTTGCAGATTTTTATAGAATATTATTATTATTATTATTATTATTATTATTACTATTCTAATTATTAGTATTTTTATTATCTTTATTATTAGTATTCTTTTGAATATGTATTGAGGTAATAATTTATTTTTTGATTAAGTTTTAAAATTTTTACGGGTCAGATTAGTAATTTGTATAATTGCTTTCCTTATTATTTTTTTACCCGTGCGTATAGCCGTCTTGGATTTCAGTTTGAATCATATCTAAACATTGAAACCAACTTTGTCTACTCCAAACTTATAGCCCCTCAGAATTTCAAAATCATCCTAATTTTGAAACCAAATCCTAATTTAAAATCCCTCAACACTTGCGTATCCTCGTAGAACAGAATTACCATCAAGTTTCAAACTTCTTCAAAACTCAAATTTCAAATCTATTCCTGCTTCGACTATAAAACCCCCGAGACCTCTTTAGAAACTCACTCAAGAAACTCTTCTACGCAGTGAAAGAACCAACACTCGGCAGCCAACAAAATACTAGTCCATCGCATAGCAAAACCAAATCGCAGCAAGCACCACCAAACTTCATACCAATCCCTCCCACATTGAGCTCCCAGACTTCCAAAGAACTCCAAGCTGCCGCTGCCATTTTTAGTTCTTTAACCCGTAAGCTCTTCACGTATGCCAGCAACACCCCTGCTCAGCCTCTAGATTAAACCCACCTCCATCGCATGGCAACTAGTAGCCGCTGCACCAAGCATCGTTGCCGAGGGAGTTCTGCCACCAACTCACCCGAAATAGAGCACCCTTCCTTTCATTGAACAACAGCCTGACCACCATCCAGACGTCAGACCTCCTTGGACACCACACTATCGAGAAGCCTCCACGCATGCCCATTAGTCATTGTGTCTCCTCCATGGACGAGTATCGATGAAACCCATTACTCCAAGCATACGACACTGCCAGCGGCCTTTCTGTTGTGACCCTACCACTGCATCGAGGAAACCACTGCATCTACCATCAACGTGGAGCGTCCCCTACTTTTAGCCCAGAAAAACAGAGCATGCTCTATGCTGTGAAATGCTGCAACCGTGAGACAAACAGCCAGCCATTGCTTGCCCTGCCAACGTTGAGCCAACTCGGAGCTCTGCCACCATGGACTGAAGTAGCCGCCGTCGATCCTTAGTCTTACCTCGCCTTAGTTCACGTAGTACCCAACCACCGTTCCACGTTCCTTCATCCTCGGTGAGTTTCAGTCCTGTAATCGTTCGGCTTTTCGACTCCAATGTATTTGTGATTTCATAAGTAGGCTTCTGGACGTGTTTCAGAGAATAAAGCACCCACTTATATATATATATATATATATATATATATATACACACACACACACACGAACGACCTTACTTAAAACTCCTTGCCGTCTAGCTATTTGTAAAGAATCTCTGATACTTTATTACATTACTACCCTACTTTATAAGTCGCGGCACTATGCTTCCCCTGTTTTCATGTTTATTTTTTAGACTTGATTTTAATTGGTGTTGGATTATATTATGATTTGTTATGTTGGATAGGTGCGTTATTGTACCGACTTATATTTATTTACAGAAAACTACTTATTATATTTCTACATATGCTTGGTTATTAATTAAATAAATGTGTCAGTTCGGGATTTTCACTATTATAGTTGTGAGGTGCACGTGTCAAGCTTCAGTGATGATGATGTTATGAGACTTGATCCTACGGCTTGTATTGGTTTAATTGTTCTGTCTGTAATTATTTTATTAGCTGAGGATATTTATGTAATTGGACTGGCTGATATAAATACTGCTCGAATGCTTTAGACCTAGGATGAGATCCTTTTCTGCCGCTTTGCAATCGAGATACAGAGAGAGAGAGAGAGCTGAGAGTCTGGAAGCTTAGCTAGGGTTAGGGTTTTGCTAACCCGTGCTGTGTGGCTGTGCTCAGAGGTGAAACGTCTGAGCTGATGGCTTGGTTCCTCCTGGTCTGTAAGATTGTAATCTCTTTTTCAGTGAATAAAACATCTCCTAGGGTTCCTGCAGTGGATGTAGGCCATTAGGGCCGAACCACGTTAAATCTTGTGTTCTTGCTTTCTGTTTTTCCTTTCTTTTCTTTCATCTTGATTTTCTGGAGTTTATTTTGCTTACTGAATCATTTCTGGTCAAAGTAACCATAAATCTGTTTTCGAAAATACAAGAAACTTGTTCTTGTGTACTCTAAAGAAAATAACAAGTGGTATCAGAGCTTGAGTTTCGATGGGGATCGCCAGATTTGATATAGAGAAGTTTACTGGCCAAAATGATTTTGGTCTTTGGAGGATTAAGATGCGTGCCCTGTTAGTGCAACAGGGACTTCAGGAAGCCCTCCTTGGGGAAAAGAAGATCTCCTCCTCGTCGGAAGAGAAACCATCTTCATCTTCCTCAGAGAGAGTTAAACCTGAAGTCCTGCAAAAGGCACACAGTGCCATTATCTTATCTCTCGGTGATAAAGTACTGAGAGAGGTTGCTAATGAGGACTCGGCTGCAGGGGTGTGGTTAAAATTAGAAAATTTGTATATGACCAAATCCCTAGCAAATAGGCTCCATAAAAAGATAAAACTCTACACTTTTAAGATGTCACCGGGGACTTCTATTGATGATCATCTTGATCAATTCAATAAAATATTGTTGGATCTTGCTAATATAGAGATTACTATAGAAGATGAAGACCAAGCTCTTCTGTTATTAAATTCTTTAGACTCTTCCTATGCCAGTATCAAAGAAACTATGATGTATGGCAGGGAGAGTCTCACCTTAGAAGAAGTGCAGTCAGTTCTTTATACAAGAGAACTCAACAATAAATCTGAGTTAAAATCAGAGTCTGGTGAGGGCTTAACTGTGAGAGGTAGACCTGATAAGAAGGGTCAGAAAGGTAAACACAATAAATCCAGATCAAAGTCAAAAGGCAAACACCTAAAATGCTTTGCCTGTCACAAAGAGGGGCATTTCAAGAAGGATTGCCCTGATAGAAAGAATAAGGAAAACACTGAAAAAGGGGAACAGGGAAAGGCAGCAGTAGTCTTAGAAGATGGATATGATAGTGCTGAAGTGTTAAATGTCTCAGAAGTGGATTCTGGAAGGGAATGGATTCTAGATTCAGGTTGTTCATTTCACATGTGTCCTATAAGAAACTGGTTTGAAAACTTCACTGCACTAGAGGGTGGTTGTGTTATTTTAGGTAACAACAAAACTTGTAAAATCCAGGGCATAGGAAATGTGAGATTAATAATGTATGATGGGTCTGAAAAACTATTAAGGGAGGTCAGATACATTCCAGAACTGAAGAGAAACCTGATTTCTCTGGGTATATTAGACAAGTCAGGATACTCTTTTAAATCTGATAATAGGACCTTAAAAGTCAGTAAAGGGTCTCTGACTATAATGAAATGGGTCTTAAAGAATGGGTTATACACTCTTATGGGGAAAACAGTGATAGGTGCGGCATCACCTGTCACTCACAGAACTGAAAACCAAGTTCTCCTATGGCATAGAAGACTAGGGCATGTCAGTGAGCAGGGCCTTAGGGAACTGGAAAAACAGGGCCTGTTAGGAGACAAAAAACTTAGAAATTTACCCTTCTGTGAACAGTGTGTACTAGGAAAATCCACAAGAGTAAGCTTTAAGAAAGCAATTCACCAGACAAGACAAACCCTAGATTACATACACTCTGACTTATGGGGTCCTGCAAGAGTTAACTCACATGGTGGGGCTAGGTATTTCCTTTCTTTAATTGATGATTATTCTAGGAAAGTGTGGGTATACGTACTTAAACAAAAAGGTAACACTTTTGAAAAATTTAAAGAATGGAAAACACTAGTTGAAAATCAGGTGGGCAGAAAGATTAAAACTTTGAGAACTGACAATGGTCTTGAATATCTATCTACTGAGTTTAATGATTTCTGTAAAGCTGAGGGGATAATAAGGCATAAGACTGTTAAGGAAACTCCTCAACAGAATGGCCTAGCTGAAAGGATGAATAGAACTATCCTAGAGAGGGTTAGGTGTATGCTGGCAACCTCAGGGCTGTCCAAAACATTCTGGGCAGAGGCAGTAGCCACTGCTGTTCATCTAATTAATAGGTGCCCATCCTCTGTTTTGGGTTACAGAACCCCTCAAGAACTATGGTCTGAAAAACCTGCAAATTATCAAACCTTAGGAGTCTTTGGCTGTGTAGCCTATGCACATTATAAAACTGATAAGCTAGAACCAAGGGCTCTTAAGTGTATATTTGTAGGTTATCCAGAAGGTGTTAAAGGGTATAAGTTGTGGGTTATGGAACCTGGCAGACAGAAATGTATAATCAGTAGGGATGTTATTTTTAATGAAAACCAAATGGCAGGGAAGCCAGATAATACTCCTGACCCTGATAGGGCTGACCCTAAAACTGATATACAGTTTGAGGTGGAGCAGCCCTCCAACTCTACTAATAAACTGAATGAGGAAACTGACCAAACAGAAACTGACAGGTCATACACTGGAGACCTGGAGAGACAAAATACCTATCTCCTTGCAAGGGATAGGGAGAGGAGGGTTATAAGACCTCCACAAAGGTTTGGGCAAGCTGACTTAACAGCTTTTGCCCTATCTGTTGCTGAAACTGAGGTAGAACAGGAACCTAGGAACTTTAAGGAAGCCATGAATTCTAAAGAGGCTGATAAATGGATTCTTGCTATGCAAGAAGAGATGGAGTCTTTGATAAAGAATAAAACATGGGATATGATTCCTAAACCTAAGAAACAGAAATTGGTTGGATCCAAATGGATCTTTAAAAGGAAAGAAGGGATCCCTGGTGTAGAACTTCCTAGGTATAAGGCTAGGTTGGTTGCAAAAGGGTTCACTCAGAGGGAGGGAATAGACTATAATGAGATATTCTCTCCTGTGGTAAGACATAGTTCAATAAGACTTTTACTCTCTGTTGTAGCTTGTAATGATTTACACTTAGAACAACTTGATGTTAAAACAGCTTTTTTGCATGGTAACCTTCCTGAAACAATCTACATGCAGCCCCCTGAAGGGTTTTACACTGATCTCAGTGAGGATCATGTATGTTTGTTAAATAAATCTTTGTATGGTTTAAAACAGTCCCCAAGACAATGGTATAAAAGATTTGATGCATACATGATTGAAAATGACTTATGTAGGAGTAATTTTGATGGCTGTGTTTACTATAAAAGTTGTGATGGAAATATCATTTACTTACTATTGTATGTTGATGATATGTTATTAGCTTGTAAGGACATAATTCATCTTAATCAAGTTAAGTGTATGTTAAAGGCTGAATTTGAGATGAAGGACTTAGGTCAAGCTAAAAGAATTCTGGGTATGGAGATAAATAGGGACAGAAATAAAAGAATTCTCTATTTATCTCAGAAATTGTATATTTCCAAAGTGTTAACAAGATTTGGAATGGACAGCACTAAAACTGTTACTACCCCTGTTGGTCACCATGTTAAACTGTCAGTCACACAAGCACCTAAAACTGATGATGAAATTGAGTTCATGAATAAAGTCCCATACACTAGCATGGTAGGCAGCTTGATGTATGCCATGGTATGCACTAGGCCAGATTTGACCTATGCTGTGAGTTTAGTAAGCAGGTTTATGAGTAAACCTGGAAAACCACATTGGCATGCATTAAAGTGTATATTTCAATATCTGGCAGGAACCAAATGTTTGGGGTTAAAATTTGGGGATTGTGATTTAACTGATAGGAGTTTGTATGGTTTTGTGGACTCTGATTATGCTGGAAATATAGACACCAGGAAGTCTCTTTCTGGCATGATATTCATGTTTTTGGGTGGAGCTATAAGCTGGAAAGCAAATCTGCAATCAGTGGTGGCTTTATCCACCACTGAAGCAGAATATATTGCTATGACTGAAGCCTTCAAGGAGGCTTTATGGTTAAAGGGATTGACTCTAGAACTAGGAATGTTGACTGGCAGTGTCACTGTGTATTGTGACAATCAAAGTGCCATTCACTTAGCTAGAAATCAAGTATTTCATGAGAGGTCAAAGCATATAGATGTAAGGCTACATTTTGTTAGAGATGTTATCTCATCAGGAGACATAGGAGTTGAGAAAATACCTACTGAGGATAACCCCTCAGATATTATGACTAAATCTGTACCTTCCATCAAGTTTGAACACTGTTTGGGTTTAATTAACTTAGAAAATTGCTAGTACCCATTAGGGGGAATTGCAGGAACTGTAGAAGGAGATGGAGCTGTAAAGGAGAAGGGATGCAAGCTTGCCAAGGTGGAGATTTGTGAGGTGCACGTGTCAAGCTTCAGTGATGATGATGTTATGAGACTTGATCCTACGGCTTGTATTGGTTTAATTGTTCTGTCTGTAATTATTTTATTAGCTGAGGATATTTATGTAATTGGATTGGCTGATATAAATACTGCTCGAATGCTTTAGACCTAGGATGAGATCCTTTTCTGCCGCTTTGCAATCGAGATACAGAGAGAGAGAGAGAGAGCTGAGAGTCTGGAAGCTTAGCTAGGGTTAGGGTTTTGCTAACCCGTGCTGTGTGGCTGTGCTCAGAGGTGAAACGTCTGAGCTGATGGCTTGGTTCCTCCTGGTCTGTAAGATTGTAATCTCTTTTTCAGTGAATAAAACATCTCCTAGGGTTCCTGCAGTGGATGTAGGCCATTAGGGCCGAACCACGTTAAATCTTGTGTTCTTGCTTTCTGTTTTTCCTTTCTTTTCTTTCATCTTGATTTTCTGGAGTTTATTTTGCTTACTGAATCATTTCTGGTCAAAGTAACCATAAATCTGTTTTCGAAAATACAAGAAACTTGTTCTTGTGTACTCTAAAGAAAATAACAATAGTATATATATATATATATATATTTAAGAGTTTTGAACCATTTTATCAAGTATTAATTAAACTATATTAATAATCCATCTTTATTAGTCGACTGCTTTCACTAGTTATTTTTTTATACACTTAGCTACAGATATATAGTAAATAATATTGAAAGATTAGATGCTATACTAGTAAATACTAAATGTTTAATCTTTGCTTTAAACACTTTTAAGTTCATGTCTATTATGTAAAGAGAATTTTACTTATTATTATTATTGGTTTTGATACATTTATGCTATTAAAGTTTTACTTTTGAATTAAAGTAATATGTTAAGGAATGTTCAAGTGATATCAGTATTTATCAAGTCTCGTAGTAGTAAATAAATATGTTAAGGATGAGAATGATAACTTATCTTGAAAATTTAGGTTTTCATGCCTCATTTTAGTATAATTAAATATAGACCAAGTATTTTTACTAAGCTATTTTTTTAAGGTGCAATATGTTATGATATTAGAATTTATTAATTTTCCTATTATACAGAGTTTTTAATTGATTAAGTCTATAGTGTGAATTTAATCAAGTGGATTATTAGGACACGTTCTCAAGATAGATTAATGACTGTTTAATATTTCGTATAGGTGGTGAACTACGAAGTGAGATTCAAGAAGCAGCGCAGTGAGGTAAGTAAATTTGATTACTCACCATTAGATTATATTATTAGTAGAGCCTATTCTTTGATAGCTATTTTTATATACTCATGTCATTCAAGCATGTCATTTAGTATAGCATAGTATACGATTATGTCATTCAGCATCATGTTCAGATTTAGCTAGTTATTTATATTAGTATGTAAATTATGCATCTCATGTCGCATAAGTCACATAAGTTGTGTTAGATTTAAGTATAAGATTAATTCAGACCAGTAATCAGTTAATTAGTAATCAGTTCAGTTTAGATGGTCATTCAGATGCATGATACCAATGTATACCAAATCGGGGTAGATGTGCAAGTCACGGACCTAAGCGTGGTCCACCATAGTACGTTAGAGTATTATCAGCGGCTCCCCTTGCTGCAGCGAGACGTGGGGCCGGTGCGCAACCTTGCACATAGGGTTAAGTGTGTTGGCCAAATATTTAGTAAAATCAGTTTAGTTAGATCAGTTCAGTTAGACCAGTTAGTAAGTTTAATCAAATCAGTCAGTTAATTCAGACCAATCAGTTTAAGTCAGTTAGTCAGTTAAATCAGATAGTTCAATCATGCATAGCATGATAATTAGCATATACAATCATGTTTTTAGATATCAGCATAAATTTTATGAAATTTCCTATGGTATTATCTTACGTTGTGGTGGATTTCTTAATGAGTCATCAACTCATTTTAGTTTATTTCCTATTTTTAGAACCACCTAGGTGAGGAAGATGACCAGTGCGGGCAGGCAGGCCAGAAGTAGATTGAGCAATTTATTTGAATTTTTAGCATTTTCTAGAAATAAGTGTCTTTTTGATAAAAGTTTATTTTCATTTATTTTAATTAATGTTTTTGAAAGATATTTTATTAGAACTTGAGTTTTTTGAAATAAATCTTATTTATTTTTATTATTAAAACCAATAATCTTATGTCAGATAAAAGTTTTAAAAAAATTTATGTGACACTCCTTAGCTTATAGGAAGGGGGTATTACACCTTCGCTCCTTATTCCAATAATTTTTTGGATCTCACTCACTGTTTGGAAAACCCATTAAGAAGCTTCACCTAGAAAGAAAAATTTTAGTGGAGTCGGATCTCCCATGGAAGCCGTTGGAGTTCCTTCCCCAATCTCTCATCCCCCATAATTTATCAATTAACTCCTCATAGATTATCCAACCTAACTTGTTGATTAAGACATGTTCAAATCATGTAATCTGTGGCACCCCAAAACCCCAAGAGCATTTGGTTTACAAAATGATTCCCCCGATTTGGGAGAGAAATAGATATATTCTTTTTTTTTCTATGTCGGGGAACCTCTCCAAGGCAACGCCCTTCGAACCTATCCCTGTAGAGTAAACATCGGTTCTGTGCACCGCACCCTCAGATGTTTTCCTACACGGAACTGGATAAATTGCTGGCTTTTCACCAGGGGGTGTGGCCCCAAAAGATTGTTTGCACTTATGAGGTGTTGAATCTTGGACCTTGAAGGGATTGATACCCCAAGACCAAGGCCTTCACCACTTGGGTCAACCCTTCCAGAAATCCCTTAGGCTACTGTTGATCACTGCACAAAGCTCCTTGGGGAGTAAAAAGGTTGAAATTGAGTATATCAGAATGGATGTTGCTACAGCTTTGAGTGACTAAATATTGTCAGACAATTTATATTCTTTATTTTTGGCACATATAAGAAATATTTTTGAGTGAATAAGCATATCCTAACCGCAGATGGCCAGTATCTTGCTTGATTGTGTTATATCTGTTTTAATAATCACTGATTTAAATTCTGTTTTACTCGTAAAAAATGTTCACCGAGTCAATTATCCCCAACTGTTAATTAACACATTCATGGGTGTCTTAGGTTTTTACTTTTGGGCCTTATTTTGAATTTCATGTGTAGTTTCACGTTTCCCTTGTTTATGTTTGTCAGTAATCTAAATTTTTTATATCTGAACGCGTTGAAAGATATCCTCAGTGACATTGCATATACCATGGAATGAAGCTGGATGTTTATGTCCTGTGGGAGACTTATTTAATTATGCTGCACCAGGAGAGGAGACATTTTGTTCTGAAGAAGTAGACAATTTGCTGTGTGCCGCATCTTTTCGGGTCACTTCTCTGTTAAATGGGGACTGTGCACACAAGTCAAATGTGGATGAATTGGATGCCCATGATCTGTGGTTGACTGATGGTGGGTATGAGGCAGATGTTGCTGCATATTGCTTCTATGCTCGACAAAATTATTTTAAAGGAGAGCAGGTACTACAAAAACTCCACAAAACAAATTCATATAGCAGTTATTTGCTGGCCTTTATATCATACATTTTCATGAATTTTTACCTTTGGTTTGCTTCTTACTTCATTTTCCATATCTAAGAACCTAAATTTTGAAGTAACTCGCAGCTTTGTTAGGGAAAAAAAAAATCACTTATCAAAAATAAAAAAGTTTTGTTAGGAAAATTCGATTAAATAATTTGCCTGGGTGGTACAGACCAAGCACATAAGTGATATACATGAGAGGGCCGCCATATAGTCAAACAAAAATGAATTAAGAATCTAATTTAAATAAATTCTGAAAGGAGAGGAGAAATGGTAAGATCAGCCATCCATGCTTGTAAAGTACATGCAAAGGCAGCTTCAAGTTCTAGAAATAGATGTGCACACGTTTGCAATGACTAGCAAATTGCTCTCCAACCAAAAGCTTGAGAACCTCGTAGTGGGGTAACTCTATTCCATGTGAGTAGTCCAATTTCCAAATCTACAACGTTAGCTAAAGAGCACATCAGAAACACATTCTGGCAAAACCAGGACACTGAACAGCTTGAAAGCCCCAAAGATCCGTACCCGTGTGGTTCTCACCAATAGGTGCTGGTGGCTTGCTTCCAAGCCTTGCCTTTCATTAGAGTTGCATCCATGACCAAAAGGAACCTTAAACCACGAAGCTTAAGCCTTATTAATTTGTTTCCCTAGATTCTTCAAGAAGCATGAAGAGTTGCTTCACTAGTTTTAGTTTTTGAACTCCTAAGGATTGGCTCAAGTGTAAAGGCCTTAGGTTCAGGGGTATGCTGATGCTCCCCCCAGGTCTTAAGGTTCAAATCTCCTGGGGTACAACAATCTCTTAGGACCATCAGACTAGGGGGTTTTCTCTTTGACTTGAGTGCACTTATGGAAAACTCCTTATGAGGACCTGTGCACCCCTGAAATTAGTCGGAATGATATTCCCAAACATTCGATGCCAATAAAAAAAGAAAAAGTTATAGTTTTTGTAGCCCATCATGTCCTCATCCATTTAGCCAAATTGCGAGTTGTATGAGCCTCTCATGTAGAAGTTGTGACTCCAGCCCCATCACAACATTGCTTATACAATTAAAATGCATTATGAAAGTTAGGGGTGTAAGTTGACCAGCCCGACTGGACCAATAACAATAATGGTACGGTCTCGGTCCATTAGTTTGCAAAAAAGTTCAGTTTTCAGTCTGGTCGTGGATTATGGTTTTTGTTTTTTAGGACTGGACAGATCGAAATACATATATATATATTTAATTATTTTTTATATAGTCTTTATGTAGTGGTTGTATAACTTAATTATCTAATTTATATCTAAACTATGATTATTGACAATATATGTTAAATATAATATTAAATGTTAACTGATATGCTATTGACAATTAACTAATATATTATATGATACAAACTCTAGCTTCCTAGTATCTACACCTAATTAAAATATTTGGTACATTTTTTGTAAGATACCTGAGTTACAAGTATGAAATATCCATGGACCAATTATTGATTAACTATATATAAAATACTAAAATTAAAATATAGGCCATTGTGTATTAAACATAATAATTGATCTACATAATATTGAGTAATAAGTAACATCATTAATATAATTATAATTAATAAGTTCATTAATGAGTTAACTAGATAATCCACATTAAAGAGCCTACTTAATTTTAATTTATTAATTTTTATCATTTAATTTATTTGCTAAGAAAAGAAAATAGAAGAAAAATGTAGGGCATTGTTGTATGTTGGCCCATTTTGCATTGGCTTGGACTGAATTGGACCGACCAGACCAATAGATAACGGTCTGGTCCAGTCTAGTCTATAGGTGTAATTGGTCCAGTCTCAGGATGGAAATGGGCGGACTGAAATCTTTGATTCGGTCCAAAAATCCTCTCATGGGCTTGTTAGCATGATAAGTTCATATGGAGATAATTAGATGTAAATATCACTTATAAAAAAAAATAGATAATTAGATGTAAATACTATAACTTATGTGAAAATAGCTAGATGCAAAGGTTGAAAATAGCAGTCAATTAGGTGTAAGTAGGTGTAAATAGTTTGAAATACTTGTCCTGATAGCGTTTTAGATGCCACTAATTATGGCAGCAATTATGTACAAAACCTCTATATAAATGAAAGGAAACCCTACAAAAAGGGCATTTAGACAAATTAACAGGGCTGACTAGATTGGAGATATTACACCCCTAACATTGAATGTGGGAGATACAGTAGATTACATAAGTTGTGGGTTATGATATTTTCTTCAGGATTAATTATACTTTGCCCATTCGAATTTTCACTCAATTCACAATATGCCTCTGAAACTAAGAATTGCATCAAAATAGACCCGTTTACTTTCAAAACTTATCAATCCTCTCATTCTGTCTACCATCAGCATTAAATGGGACGGAAAGTTGAGCACGTACTGCTCATATGCAACTTCTTCACCTACAAGACAAAAACAACCCTAAGGGAAAATTTCATTTTGCCCCCTCGAACTTTTACGTGATTCTCGATTTGTCCCTAATGGGAATGTCATCATAGATATCAAAAGGCTCCAGCTTGATGTAGTGTAAGATTAGATTGTAAAATTATTCTTATGAAGATAATCTTGCATATCATATGAATCCATGGATGTTAGTTTGTAAATTTCCTTCTAGAAGATTTCATTGTATCTATAATAATTTTCTTTCTTTAATTTTGTGGGATTTTATGAAGAGGAATAATAGCTCATTTCCATGAATAAGAATATAAGCGATTAATTAAAATCAAGAATAAAATGAGAATACGAAGTATTCATGAGGTAGAGAAATAAAGCTTTATTTTTATTGAAGTTACACATTTAGGTGTATATATTTACAAATTTAGTGTGTTTTGTATAGAATTATTCAAATATATTTTTAAAAATTGAAAAAAAATAGAAAACTATATCCTAGTATTTTATTGAGTTCAAAAATTTATTTTTTTGCTAGTTTTTTATCCTAGATTTGTAAATTCAGATTTATTATAAAAATTTAATTCCTTGAAAGTATGTTTTGAAAGTATTTTATACTAGATTTTTTATCCTAAATTTGTTATCCTTGAAACTATGTTTTTTTGCTAGTTTTTTTTTATCCTAGATTTGTAAATTCAGATTTATTCTGTCTACTGTCAAGTTGAGAATCACGTGAAAGTTTAAGGGGCAAAATGAAATTTTTCCTTGAGGGTGTTTTTGTCTTTGCAGGTAAAGAAGTTGCACAGGAGCAGCACGTGCTTGCCTTTCTGTTCCATTTAACATTGACGGTAGACAGAAGGAGGGGATTGATATGTTTTGAAAGTATGCAAGTCCACTTTAATACAATTATTAGTTTCAAAATCACATTGTGAATTGAGTGAAAGTTCAAAGGGGTGAAGTGTAATTAACTATTTTCTTTATTTTGCTATGAAGTAATGAAACCAGTTATAATTTCTCTCTTTTCTCACCATTATAACGATGGAGGTTTCTTCGGCCAAGTTCCATGCACCTATTATGCATATTAACTCTTTTTGTCAGGTGCATGAGATAAGGAATTGAATTAGTATTTTATCCTTTGCAGGTTCTTGTATGCTATGGGACTTACACGAATTTGGAACTTCTTGAACACTACGGGTTTCTTCTAAATGAAAATCTAAATGACAGTTTTCCTTCTTGTCTCCATCATCTACAGACAATGAGATACATGTCATGAAATTGATAGCAAAGAAATGCAATGCGGTACTGAAGAATTTGCCAACATCAATTGAAGAAGACAGTTTGGTACACGAAATTCAAAATCTCCATACCCTTGTAGAATTAGAGGAGAAGGCAATATCCACTTCAAGGGGCGAGATCCGGTCATTATTAGAAGCCAATAAGTTGCGAAATGTAGCAAGTGGTAATAACTTCTATCCTGCTTGGCCACTTGCATCGTGGGGGATATAAAGGAATATTTCAGTCATGCTCCAACTACAATCTAATCTGTAATAACCTCATCAAAGGAGCACAGCTCCATCCAAGGCCATTAGCCACATCGCAAATAGAATTGTGTAATAGTGCACTACACTAGAAACTTCTAGAAACATCTTTTCTTATTTTTGAAATACCTTTCATACTCTATATATATGAATGTAATGTTGGACTTTTGATTCAGTAAAGAGACAATTACGTAGAATTTCTTTCTAGTCTTTCATTATGTTTTGACATTTTATCAAATGCCTAGTAGCCTTTTCAGACACCACTACTCAAATGGAAGAACTTGTATCATTCTTTCCTTCTTTTTATGTCTTATGTACTACTAGTTGTCATAAGTTCTGACCATAAGAAAAAGAATGGAAATGTGTTGGGGGGAAGTCTCACACCCTCTAAGCTAAACTAAGTCAGACCAAGATGATTACCAAAACCTAGATGGGACTTAAGTCTGTGCCCAGATCGAGCCATTTCAAGACCTGGAGCCCAAGCCACCAGCTGAGGCCCAGACAGATGGCTCATCAAAGAATGTCAGGCACATAGTGCGTGGGAATCAACAGTTGCGTAGAATCATAATACACATAGTCACCCAATCACTCGAGTATCGACAAATGGACAGCCCCGAGTAGTACGATTATATTAGGAAGAACCACACCACATTTAATAAAAGACCACGAGAGCACGACATGGCATGGCAAAAGACACTGTCATCGGACAACAAACCGATATAGGGTCCGGCCTAAAGCACGAACGACACTCCCAAATCCCCTCTGTCAAAATATTTTTTCCTAGGTATATAAATACCTCACACACTTCATAGGTGTGCTCTCTCTGATGTTTACTCTTATTCACATTATTGCTATTCAAGTATTCCTATTCACCTATATTGATTTAAGCATCAGATGAATCACGGCTCCCCCCAGCCCCCTTTCCCTCTCACTGTACATAAGTTGAAGAAGGAGTCATTGTGACGTGAAGTTGTCCAAGCCAGCAAAACACAACATAACAGAAAAGATGCACTTCCATGGCAACACCTTACCTAGTCTCAATGCATTCCATTGAGGACTCCATGGATGAGAATATGCATTGAAAAAATTATAAATTTTAATCGTTGAAATTTGAAAATCTCAATAAACACAATATATTTTTAAAAAGAACGTTGATAACAAGTTTGTGTGCAAACATACGATTATTATGGACTCATTATAGTTATGTAAAAAATGAATGATTCTTTTTGTAATTCTTATTTGATGGACTGTATCGCAATCCTTATTGAAATGCTTTCGTTTTATGAATAAATAAAATGGATTTTTCAAAGTTTTTGATTTGTAAATAAGGACATTTTAATCAATTTTATTTTTAAATTGAGATTTTTCTATTTGTTTATTGTTTGGAATATAAAGAAATCTAATTTTTTAAACTGTATATAACATTGCCCATAAAAAATCACCAATATTTATTTATGGTAGTTAATTTGATAATTGTTTACATAAATAATATGTTCAATAAAATAAGGAAAATCCTAGAAACCAATCCAACTAGTCTTCTTTAAAAACTAACACATCAATAAATATTCGCCGCATAAGATTTTCTAATTTACATTCCAGATATTTGCTTAATCTTGAACCCACTCATCATCTTTCTTCATTCGAATTACCAACTCCAGACATCCTCATTCATCTCCTTTCTTCGAACTACTCTAGACAGCATTAAAGATAATTTTTATTCCCACTAATTCCTGATGAGCATGAACACGACGAGAGAGTTCTATCATTTGGATTAAAAGATGATGAGAGATCTTTTGGATCAGAATTTGGTATAAACACAAAAAATTCAAAAAAAATCTAGATTTCACACTGCATATGAAATATGAAATAAATAAAAAAAAAACCCAAAAATTAGGAAAAAAGAAATTGTTGAATCCTCCCAAGAAGGTATTGATCTGAAATAAAAAAATCCAAAAAAAAAAAAAAAAACTTAGTGAATCCTCTCGAGAAGGTAGTGAAAAAACAGAAAAAGCTAGATGAATCCTTCCAAGTAGAATCGAAACCCACCTTCCCCATTGAACTTTAAGTTGCCTCCAAAAGTTACACAGCATAAAGGTTCAACTCCATTTTCCATCCCAGTAAATGTAGCGAAAAAACCATGGCTGCAACAACTCTATTTACTATCTCTCTCTTTTAACTTTCTCTTTAATTATTATTATTAGCTTTTATTGGCCATCAACTGTGAAGTTTTGACCTTTACCCATTTGTTGTCGATTTTGGTCAGTGAAATTATTGCAATGGAGAAAGAACAAACGTACAAAATTATTCCAAAAACCCTAGCAAATAGGCTAAAGAGGGTGTTGGGTGAAGTCATCTAAAAAAATTAGAGTGCTTTTATTCCCCAAAGGCTCGTTACTGATAACATTATTACAGCTTATGAAATCCTATATTCTATGCAAACTAGGCAGAAAGATAAGGTTGGTAGAATGACACTTAAGTTGGATATCTCCAAAGCTTATGACAAAGTTGAATGGTTATTTCTTTAGGGAGTAATGAGGAAGTTGGGGTTTTGTGAAAAATGGGTGTCTCTGATGAAGGAGTGTGTGTCCATAGTGTCATATGCAATACTAACAAATGGGAGCCCAAGGAAGAAAATAATTACTTCCAGGAAATTAAGGTAGGGAGATCCACTTTCTCCCTACCTCTTTCTCTTATGTGCTAAAGGTCTTACTACCTTACTTAACCAAGTCGAAGAACAAAGGGGTTTAAGGAGTGTAACTGTGGCTAGAGGTAGAACAAGAATAACTCATTTGTTATTTGCAGACAATTGCATAATTTTCGAGAAGGCAAGCTGGTGTGAATGGAGAAAAATTATGAGTATTCTAAAGGTGTATGAAGAGGCCTCGAGACAAAGTTTGAATAAGCAGAAAACCACCATCTTTTTTTGCTCCAATGCTAAGAAGAATGGTAAAGAATGTGTGTGAAAGGAGTTGGGCCCAATGATTATAAAAAGTTGTGAGAAGTATTTGGTACTGCCTATTCTAATTGGTAGGTCCAGATATAACTCTTTTAGGGGGATCAAGGATAGGGTGTGGCAAAAGTGAACAATTGGAAGCATAAATTCCTATCCCCAGCTGGTAAAGAAATGCTACTCAAGGCTATTATTCAAGATGTTCCTAACTACTATATGATTGTGTTTAAACTTCTAGACAAATTATGCAGGGAAATAGCATCTGTCATGGCTAGATTTTGGTGGAATTTCAAGGAGAATGAGAGGAAGATTCAATGGATGAATTAGTCCAAGATGGGATTAGCTAAGGCTAAAGGGAGTTTGGGATTCAGAGAGATTGATAGCTTCAATACTGCTCTACTAGCAAAACAGTGTTGGCGATTATTTACTAATCCTCAATCTCTAGTTGCCAAATTCTAAAAGAAAAGTATTTTAGAAACTCTAATGTGTTGTAGGCAAAACTGGATCACAGACCATCTTTGATATAGAAAAGCTTCTGGAGTTCATTGGACCTGCAAAATTTTGGACCAGTCTGGAGGGTGGGTACTGGACAAAGTATTAAGGTGTGGGATGATATATGGCTTCCTACTCAATCAACTCACCGTATTCAGTCACTAGTTGCAATTCTTAGTAAGGATGCAATGGTTAATGAATTAATTGATTTATCGAGAGGAGCTTGGAAGGAAGAACTTATTAAAGAAGTGCTCAAGGAAGATGAAGCCTGGACAATTTTCAATTTACTAATCAGTCAATGTGGGGCTATTCTAAAGATGGGTTAGTGTTAAAAATGGTTACCATTTGCAAATGACTCACAACAGAAGAAAGAAAGGAGAGAATTCTGAGGGTAATTGCTTCGATTGGAAGTTGTTATGGAGTCTAAATGTGCTAGGGGTGGTTAAAGTCTTCCTTTGGAAAGCTTTAAATGATTGCTTACCTATTAGAAATAACTTGAAGTAGAGGAGAGTAGTGGAAGATGCAAGATGCTCTGTGTTTGAATTTGAGAATGAAAATGTATCTCATGTGTTGTGGAGCTGTAGAGGAACCATGAATGTATGGGCAGAACAGAAGAGTCCTTTGTAAAAGTAGTCTAGCTCTAAAGTTTAGCTTTCTGATTTATAGACCAACCTGTTCATACAATTACCAAAGGCTGATTTGGAGTTGATAGTAGTTATGATGAGAAGTGTGTGGTTCAAAAGAAACACTTTTCTTTTTGAGAAGAAGTTCATTGCCCTTGGTTCTCTTATTGAACAGACAATCAAGACTTTGGAGGATTTCTAGAAAGTACAGATTCAGGTGAAAGGTGTGAGTACTGGTGTTACTTCTAGCAGTATAAGTAGTAGAGGAAGATGGAAGCCCCTTACTAGTGCATCGATGAAAATAAACTGGGATGCAAGCCTAAATTAGAAAGAGGGAAAGATGGGAAAAGGTATAGTGATTAGAGACAACGAAGGGGAAATGTTGGTTTCATTGTGTAGTTCAAAGTTTGGCTGCTGCTGTCTAGTTGTAGCTGAGCTCTATGCTTTGTGGAGAGCTATGAAATTATGTGCAAAGTTAAGCTTTGAGAGTGTTATTTTTAAAGGTGATGCTTTGATGGTTTAAACGCTATGAATAGTAGAAAGGAGAGTTGGGAATGGTATGGTCAAATAGTTGAAGACATGACAGGAATTCTGATGGATAGATCTTGATGGAAGATATAACGCATATATAGAGATTGTAATGTAGTTGCACATAGGCTTGCAAAGATGTCTTTTTTATTTGCTGAAGAACAAGTCTAGATGGAGCGTGTTCCACCAGGAGTTCAAAAGATTGTACAATGGAGGTTTTCTTTCAAAAAAAAAAAAAAAATGAATGCATTTATATTTTTAATTACCGTCTTTCTTACGCGTATCAATTTAGTTGGAGGGCTGGTTTTTGGCGTAATGCAATGAGACTATCCCTAAGCTACTCTCAATCAATAAACAAGACTTATAAATAAATATTTTTTGGTAAAGTCGTAATCTAGACTTCCCTCACTTTATTTCAGTTTAAATAGAAGAAAATATTATTTATACTTAAAAAAAATTTTAAAAAAATTACTTCTCTACATTTTAATTATTAATTAACTAAAAATCATAAAATTTGAAATTAAAAAAAAATATAAATAAATATTATAAATATAAATATAAATAAAACTATAAATATATTTAGCACTACTCTTAAATAAAATATCCAGATTTGCATATAAAAAAAATTTTGAAATCCATCACGTTCACAAAATTTTATAAAAAAAAATTCTCTTTAAAAATATTCGTATTGATTACAAAAAATTTCACACCCAAAAAAACTCTATTTTTAAAAAAAGAGTTTATCTTTGATTTTTCCTAAGAAAAAAGAAAGAAAGCAGAAGAGTAGATCGTCGACCGTCCACGTGTGAGGGCAGCAGTCCTTAAAACCGGATGGGAAATTAGGGTTTCAGAGAAGAAGACCGGCTATAAATGAAGACCTCGACCACCCTTTCTCGAACATAACCAGATCGCCGTAACTGTGAGTTCGTGCTTGCAGCAGATGCTTTGAGAGCTAGGGTTAGGGGTTAAATTTCTCGTCTTTATTCTTTGGAGAGACATCTATGGCGTCATATACTGATTACCGGCACCCTGCAACCTCAGTGGGTGCTTGCGTATGAGTCGACGCCCATAGTTGTTCCCGTCTCTGCAAATATTAGAGATAGAGTTAAAATTCATATGGCTCAATCTTTCTTGCAGTTTTGGATAAATTTGGTTTCTTTATATTTTTATACAATTATGTTTTACTTCTCACTTTATTTACATGTGCAAAGAAATCGAAATATAGGTCTAGATGGAGGTGATGATTATTTCCCCAAATGATCGAAACTGATTATACTGTGCTATTTTTTCGGAATTCTCTTTCTATAAGAATTCAAGCCAGTCTTCTGATCTATTCTTCGTTTTCATCTTTGTTCATCTGTTTGTATTCAATTGTGTTTTTTCCTTTTTGCCGGTCCATAAAAGCTCTATGTTTCTGCGTTCAATTGCTTTGGTCTATGTTTGTGATTTATGAGAGATGGAAGTGATGATTATTTCCCCAGACGATCGAAGCTGATTAAACTGAGCGATTTTTCTTTCTCTTTCGAGAAACCAAGCCAAATGTTCTGATCCATCTCTTCTCCGATAAGCGATTGAAAAACTTTCCGATGAACCTGTTTATGGTTTTTTAGTTGATTTTTCCGGGTAATCGAATGTTTTCATAGAGTTCTTCAAAAGATTTGTCTGTGTTGATGCGATGGCTACGTTTTAAAATTTGTATGTGGGGGCTGAAATTATGGTTGTGGGATCTAAATGCTCGTGTTAAAACTTGCTAACATTGGTGGAGTTACTCGTGCAAGTTATGTTTATCTGAATTCTCTTTCTATGAGAACCCAAGCTAGTCCTCTTATCCATTCTTCGTTTTCATCTTTATTAATTTGTTTGTGTTCAATTGTGTGTTTTCTTGTTTGCCGATCCCAAAGGTTTTTACGTTTCTGTGTTCAAATGCTTAGGTCTATGTTTGTGATTTATGAGAGGGATGGAAGTGATGACTATTTCCCCAGATGATCGAAGCTGATGAAACCGAGCGATTTTTCTTTCTCTTTTGAGAAACCAAGCCAAATGTTCTGATCCATCTCTGTCATAGACTCATATCTAAGATTAAGCGAATGAAAAACTTTCTGATGAACTTATTCATGTATTTTCGGAAATCTTGAAAGAGAAATACTAATCCCACAAACGGGATTGGGAATCCCGACTGTGAGATTTGTATTTGTATTTTATATTTTTTACATAATAATAAAAAATGTATTGTTTTATAATATTATATTTTTTATTTTTTATAAATATTTAAAAAGTTAAAAAATATACCAAAGAAATACAAAAAAAATAAAAATAAAAATAAAATTAACACTAGGCAGGATACCGACTGGGAACCCGCGGGAGCGATTGTAGAAATGCTTGTGAAGTGTGGTTGTGGGATAGAAATGCTTGTGTTAAAACTTGCTAACATTGGCACAGTAGGATTGGATTTGAAAATAAGTTTAATTTATTTTTTAATATTATTATTATTTTGAAATTATTGAAATTTAAAAAATGTGTATTTAAATTTTTAAAAAAATTATAAGAATTAATATTTTGTATAAAAAATTAAAAAAATATAATAATAAAATAGATAGAGTTAGATAAATTGAGAGGATTGAATCCTAATCGGGCCTTACTTGTGCAAGTTATGTTCGGCTGCTAGTTCGAAAGTTCGGAGTATAAATTTACACTTCAAGATCTGCCTTGCTATCAAATCTCTCAGCGTTTTTAGGGAGATTGGGGACAGTGTTCTATGATGGCATGGAGAAAGAACAAAAGAAAATACGTTTGTATCTCCCTTAATTATTAAATTCTCACTCTGATCAATAAAACTTGCAATATATCCTCTATTCACCTTTACAAGATAATATTTAACTTAAGACGTTTAAAAATCTAACTAAATACACTTATTCAATTTAACAGAGATAGTTATTTTTAAATAATTTGCTTGTAATAAAATTTGAAAAACTATTTTTCTAAATGAATCTTTTAAGAAGACTAAACTGGGCTAGTTTGGATGCCCAATATTCTCAATAGATTGTCATATGAATATATATATATATATATAAATTAATTTTAACTTTTTAACTATTTTTTCCCCAATATGAATTTTTCAAACTTCTAAAAATATGTATAATTTTTTTCCTCTCAAAATTCATCTGAAGCATTTCACGTGAGATATTAACCAAAATCTAGAATTTAATCTGTTTGGAAATGTTTTGATTTGGCTTCCTACGTGTGCAAGAACGGGGATTATGAAGTAGAACAAGAACCATTCATCTTTTGTTCATCTAATTAAGAACTGGCATGGACTCTTTAACTTTGTTATAAAAAATGAGTTCCCATAAAAAATAAAATAAAAGATACTTGAACAATGATAAGATTGTTATATATATGTAGGAGATGAGTGTAACGAATTTAAATTATATATTATATATTATATATTATATGATAATTTGAAAAAAGAATTATAATAATACTTGTATCCCTGGTCAGTTTCTCATATGCAACTAGATATCGTTTCAATTTTTTTTGTTTTTCTTAGCAAGTAAATTTTATTAAAATTTTCCAGAACAATAATAAGCAAGCACGTAAAGAAAAAAAGGCCACCAGTTTCTTGGTCTTCATTCAAACATCATCTCAAAATATAGGAATAAGTTGATTGCAAACAATGGTACTATAGCGAAATTGGTGATTGCACTGTTGTTTGTTGTGTTAAGAAGGTTTTTGGAGAGTTTTCAAGATCACTGATTAGAAAAAACAATAATATAGTGAAAAGTCCGGCATTGGGTTAACTAAACAGTTGCTGATCGTTAGCGAATCCACACTCTTGTGATGACGCGTGGTAGCTACGAGCTTGCAAAATGGATAAGGGGAGGCCTAGATTTGGAAGATCTCACCGAGACGGAGCTGTTGGTACATAATGTGTAGCTGTTGGAGAGTGGCCATGCGTGGCAACAAGCCGTGCCAATCATTTTGGTACGTTTGCAGCCCATTCTAATAGATCAGCGATTGTAGGATGGACTGATGGGGTGAATGTAGGCAGGTGGCGGCAGAAGAGCAGTAAATCTGACGAAAACCAAACCGGTGGGACGAGAAAAGAGAAAAACACTATCTTAACAATGTATATACACAGTAGAAAAGTAAAGGAGGAGAGGATAGCTCCACCTTCGGCAACTTTACTCACTGAAATAGAGAAGATCTAGAGAGGAGACTCTCTCTAAAGGTGGAAGAAAATAATTATTTTGGCCTACACTAGTTGGTGGAGGAATGGGATACGAGGTCCATTTCAGCTTGTTCTCTCGCACACTGCAATATATATTTCAAGGGGAAACTGGTGGGTTTTAAGAAGCTTGTTAAGAGACAAATTGTTTGCTTCTTTGTAAAATTGCGGCACGTTAAGACATCCTCTCATTTTTTTTTGTTTTTGTGACTTTCTCAAAAATTATGAGGCATATGAAGTTGGATTTATTAATTTTGCTCTGATTTGTAAACCTCCGGTCCTCAACTACTAAAGCATAATGCGTTCATTCGTTAAAACAAGTTACTAAACATAGTTAAGCCTTTAACAAGTTTTGATATCTATCATCACAAAACTGTAAAAAATGTGCAAGAAAAAAGAACCACGAACGTTAAAAAACTAGGCCTTATTCAATTTCAATGGTAAATAATTTCCACAAGTTAGAGAATTAATTGTTTTCGTGCAATTAGAAATGCGACAACCTTGGTTACACCAACCAGCCACCTGCCTAAGTGCAGAACCTTCAACAATGGCTGCACCAACCACATCAACCATTACCTCATAGTCATATATTCTACTGCATTCATTAGGCAGTAGATATTTGTTGTAAAGCCTGTTCTATAAAAAGAGAGTTCTGGTGTGTGTAATGAGTGCAGTGGTATTATAAGTGGTAGAGGTGCAAAGAAAGAGTGGACGTGAGATATTTGTGAGTATTTGTAATCCCATACAAATATATTGAATTTGGCTCTAATGGACGTAGACAAATTGTTAAACCACTTAAATATCGTCTTATTTGATTCTGGATAGTTTTGTGTATATGCAACAATTGGTATCAAAGCTTTGGTTCGCGTTGTCCAGAAATTAAGTTGATCGAAATCGACTTTTGACAATTCCAGGCCATTTCTTGCGTCGAGATGAATTCGTTGACGTAAACAGAATAAAAAACGGAGGTCGGAGGAGCCCGTATGCATCGGTAGAAGGTCGGAATGTGTAACCACATGCCCCACTCACAGTTGGAGGTTGAAGACAACTGAAACTCACGTCCCACGCGCCCCCACGTACCCGGAGGTTGAAGACGCGTGAAGCCCACGCTCCTCACGCGTCCAGCACAGTTTCTGCGCATGACACCCACGCGCCTCACGCGCCACATAGATTTGGACCGTCCGAATTCCAAATCTGATTTTAGGCTTGATCTAAGCCATTTGGAGTCCGATTTTGACGATCAAATAGTGCTTTCCAACTATTTGGATAATTCCGGACTCATCTGTACGGTTAGAATTTTGAAATTTGTCTTCTAAAATTTTTAAATTAATATGGAAGGTGTTGGGGAAGATAGGAATTTTGAAAATGCCAGCAGTTCAGGACGTAGGTTCACAGTTTCAAATGTCAAATTTGAAGTTGAAAAGTTCAATGGAATTTTTAACTTCGGTATGCGGTGGTGAGAAGTGGTGGGTGTGCAAGTTAGAGAGGAAGTGCATTCATTTGAAAAATGAATTGGTTTGATAGCAGCCAAGTATGGCACATTTCGGTGGAGGGGGTGATTGTTGAAAACAGCCACCTTAGTGTGAATACCCAAGTAAAGAAGATCAATCTTGGCTGCACCAACCAGCCACCTACCTAAGTGCATAAGTTTCAACAATGGCTGCACCAACCACACCATCCATTACCTCATAGTCATATATTGCTGCTGCATTCATCAGTGCAACAGATATTTGTTGTAAAGCCTTTCCTATAAAAAGAGAGCTCTGGTGTGTGTAATGAGTGCGGTGGTATTAGAAGTGGTAGAGGTGCAAATTAAGAGTGGACGTGAGAAATTTGTGAGTAGTTGTAATCCCATATAAATATATTGAATTTGGCTCTAGTGGACATAGGTAAATTACTGAACTACTTAAATATTATTTTGTTTGATTCTAGATAGTTTTGTGTATGCACAACAGTCAACCGATAATTTTTGGGTGATAAAGTAATGAGAATCAGAAGTAATAACAGAGGGAGTGATGTTGGGTGTAGCTTTATCTGGTTCCATGGTGTTGTAAGAGGAAGACGATGATGGACGTTGGTTCTTAGAGCTCTAATGCCACGAAGAGGCTACCAAGCATTTGATAAATGTCAAAAAAGAATGAAAGACTCGAAAGAAATTCTATGTAATTGATATTCTTCACTGAATCAAAAGTCCAACATTACAATCATATAAGAGAGTATAAAAGGTATTTCAGAAATAAGAAAAGATGGTTCTAGAAGTTTCTAGTGCAGTGCACTATTACAAAATCTGTTTGCCAGCTTTGTGACATAGCTGATGGCCTTGGATGGAGTTGTGCTCCTTTGATGAGGTTGTTACAGATTCGACTGCAGCTGGAGCATGGCTGAAATATGCCTTAATAATGTCTATTTTGTCAATGCTTTTTAACTAGGAATCTCCCTTATCCCCCATAGCTAAATTCTTTTCTTTTCTTATCCTCCCTCCCTCCCTCCCTCCAATGAGAAATATTCTTTTTCTTTCTTCTTTGTCCAGCAATGCACTCCCCACATGTTAATTTTGTGGTTAGAATCCCAAACATTGACAAAACCCAAAGCAAACTCCCAAGATGGAAAAAAAAAAAAAAAATTAGTAACCTTTGTAGCTCTATAAATGCAGAACTCCTAGACACCAAACTTTCAACAAGTTCAGAAACCTTAGTCTGTCTTTTGAAACTTGTTTTCAAATGGCATCTGCAGCAACCTTAAAGCGCTCAGAGTCGATAGCCGATAACATGGCAGGTGCCTTGAGGCAAAGTAGATATCATATGAAGAAGTGCTTTGCTAAGTACGTTGGAAAGGGAAGAAGGATAATGAGAATTGACCATTTAATGGATGAAATGGCTCAAGTCATCGATGACAAAAAGGAAATAACTAAGGTCTTGGAGAGCTTGATTGGCTACATACTGAGTTCCACACAGGTTAATCTTATTTTTTATTAACATTTAGTTCTATTGCTAACATTACGTGAGACCAAAAATATGATGGATCTATTGATGTTATATGCCTTACATTTGAGATGCAGGAAGCTGTTGTCATACCACCGCATGTTGCCTTTGCCATAAGACCAAATCCTGGGTTTTCAGAATTTGTCAAAGTCAGCTCTGATGATTTATCCATTGAGGCCATCACTGCTCCAGACTATTTAAAACTTAAAGAAATGATCTATGATGAAGAATGGTATGTCCTTTCTCTTCTTCTGGTTCTAATTGTTTGCTTAATGTAAGCATCAGCTGAATTCTATGCTAACAAAAATATTAAACAAGTTGGTTGTTATTCTTCTCTTCATAATGCTACAAGCTGAATTTTGGATCGAGTTTGCAAAATCAAATGCAAGGAGTTTGTTATTCATCCCCATAATCTTGTTGATCTATATCATTTTGTTTTTCTAACATAACCAGTATTGTATCTCAAATTGTGGCTCAAAGTTTGTATCATAACTTTGTTTTTCATTGCAGGGCAAAGGATGAAAATGCTCTGGAACTAGATTTTGCAGCACTTGACTTCACTACTCCTCACTTAACCCTGTCTTCTTCAATTGGAAATGGGCACAATTTTGTTGCGAAGTTCACGACTTCAAAGCTTAGTGGAAGAGTGGAGAATGCACAACCTCTTGTGGACTACTTACTAACACTCGATCATCAAGGAGAAGTATGCAGAAAAGACTGGATGTGATTCATTTAAAAAAGGGCTCTTTCTAAATGCTTTTAGTAATTCTAAATTTGCAGAAACTTATGATAAATGACCAACTCAATACTGCTTCAAAGCTTCAGATGATGCTAATAGCAGCCGAAGTGTTTGTGTCAGCACTTCCCAAGGACACTCCATTTGAAAATTTTGAGCTAAGGTTATCCATCTAATGCTATATTTTGTTAGCAGAATCTGGAAAAATGATACTTGATAACTAAACTCTTACACAGATTTAAGGAATGGGGCTTCGAGAAGGGGTGGGGAGATACAGCACAAAGAGTAAAGGAGACAATGAGAACATTCTCAGAAGTACTCCAAGCACCCGATCCATTACATATGGAGAAGTTATTAAGCAAAATTCCTACGACATTCAATATTGTTATTTTTTCTCCTCAAGGATACTTTGGCCAAGCAGATGTATTAGGGCTGCCGGACACTGGAGGGCAGGTACAAGGTCTTGATTTGACATTAAAGATAACAAGTCTTCATGTAGTAATTCACACTAATTTGCAAGATGGAATTTTCCTAAACAGGTAGTTTACATTCTGGATCAAGTGAAAGCTCTCGAAGAGGAATTACTCCTCAGAATTAAGCAGCAAGGGCTTAGTGTGAAGCCTCAAATTCTTGTGGTGAGTTTCATGAACAGCAGGAACAATTCCGTAAATATTATGTAACGATGTTATTGATGATGACAGGTTACACGACTCATACCCGAGGCACAAGGAACCAAGTGTAACCAGGTACTCGAAGCAATCATTGGCACCAAGCATTCCAACATTCTTCGGGTGCCTTTTCAGACAGGAGACACGGTCTTCCCCTATTGGGTTTCTCGTTTTGACATTTATCCATATCTTGAGAAGTTCACTCAGGCACCTATTTTCGATCTCTCTTTGAATCCATGATTCTAGACTTACTGTAATGACTTTTTTTTTTGGTCCTAATCCATTGGTTGGGGTCTATTTAATATCAACAGGATGCTACAGCCAAGATCCTTGACTTCATGCAAGGGAAGCCAGATCTTGTCATTGGAAATTACACTGATGGGAATTTAGTTGCATCTCTAATGGCTAGTAAACTTGGGATAACACTGGTGCTTTTCCATCACCAGTTAATGCTGCTATACAGTTTATATATTCATTTTTACTAATTTGTCAATTGAATATCAGGGTACCATTGCTCATGCTTTAGAGAAGACCAAATACGAAAGTTCTGATGTCAAATGGAAGGAATTCGACCCTAGGTATCACTTCTCATGCCAATTCATTGCTGATACAATTGCAATGAATGCATCGGATTTCATCATAGCTAGCACATACCAAGAAATTGCAGGAAGGTTAGACAATTACCCAACAAAAATGCACATATTCAATATAACTTGGAAGTTGGAACCTAAGATTTTTATGGATTTATCTAAGAGCACGAATTTTGAAATGGGTGTGAGATAATTTTTCAGACGTTTCTTATGAATTTGGTTGACTCCTTGCAGTAAAGACAGACCTGGGCAGTATGAAAGCCATTCTGCATTTACGCTCCCAGGGCTTTGTAGAGTTGTTTCAGGCATCAACGTCTTTGATTCAAAATTCAACATTGTTTCACCAGGGGCTGATCAATCTCTCTACTTTCCTCACACAGAGAAACAAAGACGGCTCACGATATTTCACCCTGCCATTGAAGAATTACTGTACAGCAAAGAGGAAAACAATGAACACATGTGAGTATTGAAGTTGTGAAGCATTCTTTGTATATTTATACACCAAATGTGAGTAATAAATTTGCCTAAATTACCTAATTTCTTTCTTCTTCTTCTTTTTAAACTTCATTTGGAAATAGGGGATATCTAGAAGACAGGATGAAACCTATCATCTTCTCGATGGCAAGGTTTGATGTTGTGAAGAACCTAACTGGATTAACAGAGTGGTATGGGAAGAGCAAGCGGCTTAGAAATTTGGTTAACCTTGTTGTGGTGGGGGCCTTCTTTGATCCTTCAAAATCAAAGGATAGAGAAGAAATATCTGAAATACAAAAGATGCATTCATTGATAGAAAAATACGAACTGAAGGGTCAGATGAGATGGATTGCAGCACAAACTGATAGGCAACGCAATGGAGAACTCTATCGCTGTGTTGCTGACACAAATGGAGCATTTGTGCAACCTGCATTTTATGAAGCATTTGGTCTAACAGTCATCGAAGCAATGAACTGTGGATTGCCCACCTTTGCAACCAATCAAGGAGGCCCTGCAGAAATCATTGTTGATGGAGTCTCAGGGTTCCATATCAATCCCACCAATGGGGATGAGTCAAGTAACAAAATTGCTGATTTCTTTGAAAAGTGCAATGTGGATGCAACATATTGGAGCAAGTTTTCTGCAGCAGGTTTGCAGCGCATAAATGAATGGTAACCAAAGTAGTCTTCTCTATTTTCCTTCATATGTATCATTTTTAGTCATCCATTTGTAGAGTTAGGCACCATTTTTCATATATGGACTTTTGAAATTGATCTCTTTATAGCTATACCTGGAAGATATATGCAAACAAGGTGATGAATATGGCGAGCATTTATAGTTTCTGGAGACAGTTGAACAAAAAGCAGAAACACGCAAAGCAAAGATACATCCACATGTTGTACAACCTCCTATTCAGGAATTTGGTATGTTTTTTTATGCTGTTGATACATTATATTGCTTAGCCATCTCAAGTTATAAGTTTCAGGATTTGGTTCATATTCCTTACTTGGCATTAATTTTAATTTTTTACAGGCGAATAAGGTGCCTAATAAGATTTAGTGGAAGCAGAGCCAAAGCCAAATGTCAAACTACGGTCCTCAAAAAGGCAAATTACTCCAAAGTTTTAGTGAAAGCTTTGTCAATTTGATTTATAAGATGTCATATTCACAATACAGTCATTCTTTCAATAGAAGGTGGACCGTCTTGATTCTCTTATTATTCTTTTACAATTGAGATATTTAAAAAAAAAAAAAATTACATGCAATTTTTTTTTTAGTGATAGACCCTATCTAAAAAAAAGTAATACTATATATGGTTATGGAGTGTACAAGTAGTGTAGTTGTTTTGAAAAAAATGGAGCTTACTATAAAAAAATAATTTTTTTATATGAAACCTTTATTTATTCCCTTTCTATAAAGTGATTGTATAATATTTGCACATTCACGACAATGAATATAATAATTCAAATTAATTATTGACTTTCTTTCCAAAAAAAAAAAAATATTAAATTGTTTTCAGGTTGTTTGGAGCCTGAAGTTCTAACAATGGTGTTCGACTGTTCCTCATGTCTTCTTGAAGTTCCGCTAATTAATGTTTCCTTCACATTTATGCATAATAAGTTATTGTGTACTGAATGATAAATGGAGAAACGAATTTCGTGTGTTAAAATGCAACCGCTGCTGTTCTGCATTTTTGTAATAAGCATTACCCATTTTTTATTTTTAATATAACAGAACTTAGAGTGAAAGAATAGCAGAGAGCCTTTGCACAAAGGAGATGGAGAAATGGTGTATATTCCTCTGAAAAGTTAGTGCTCAGCACTGTACAGTAACGGACTAAATATATACAATTGTCCTAACAAATTAGAAACAAACTAAAAGAAATATTCTAACAATAATATCTAGAAAGAATTAATGAAATAATAAATGAAATGTACAATATTAACCCTTCCCAGACTTATGACTTGAAACCAAATGACGTGTGGCTGCTGTGATAGTTAAACGACCTGCAGTTGGAGTGTTTTCATTGTGTAATAGCCCCCATAAGATGGATAATAGAGGTTCACTATGCTCATCTTGAACAAATGTTGTCGTAGAAGATATGAGGGCAAAACCTTAGTAAAAATATCAACTAGCTGGCTGTTGCAGGGCAATGTGAGCAGTGATAATGCTTCCCTCTTGAATCTTGTCTCGGATTAAATGACAATCTAATTCAATGCATTTCGTTCTTTCGTGAAAAACAGGATTGGCTGCTATGTGGAGGGCTGCTTGGTTGTCACAGTGAAGTAAGGCAGCCTGTGGATGAGGGACTTGAAGATCAATGAGTAGATAGCGAAGCCAAGTAATTTCAGAGCAAGTAGATGCCATAGAATGATAATCAGCTTCAGCTGAGGAATGAGAAACAATAGATTGTTTCTTGGATTTCCAAGAAACTAGGGAGTCTCCAAGAAACAAAGAATAGCCAGTAACACTCCTACGCGTGTCTAGGACATGATGCCCAATCAGAATCACAATATGTTTTGATCTGAAACTGAGAAGAAGATGAAAGCAATATGCCTTGACTAGGGGCAAGTTTAATGTAACGAAGAACCTTGTGAGTTGTGGCCAAATGTGAGGTGGTTGGATGACCCATAAACTGACTTAAGAGCTGAAAAACATAGCATATATAAGGTCTAGTAATTGTGAGGTATAACAAACGACCTATGAGTCGTCAATAAGTGCTCGGGTTTGATAGGGAAGTCTAGTGTCCTTGCTAAGTTTGAAGGGGCTTGCTGCCCAGTGTACCGGAGTCTGCCAAGTTGTCTAATGCATACTTTCTTTGGTACAAGTGAATCACTTTGGAGGATCTAGTAACTTTCAAGCTAAGAAAGTAGTGCAAACAACCAAGATTTTTGATCTTAAATTGGGTGTTAAGAAAGCTTTTAAGAGAAGAAATAGAGGATGGAAAATTTCTAGTAACAATAATATCATCTACATAAACTAGAAGTGTAGTGAAAGAAGTGCCATTTAGTTGAGTAAATAAATTGTAATCAGCTCTAGATTGGTGAAAACCAAAGGTAATGAGTGAGGAGGAGAATTTAGAATACCATTGTTGCGAGGCTTGTTTAAGCCCATAAAGGCTCTTGAGAAGTTTGCATACTTGGTTGGGTCCCCCTTTGTTGTAACCAGGTGGTTTACGCATATAAATCTCCTCATCCAAATCTCTATGGAGAAATGTGTTATTAACATCAAATTGGAGGAGGGACTAGCCACGAATAGCAGCAATGGATATTAAAACTCTCACAGTGACAAGCTTGGCTACGGGGGAAAATGTCTCGGTATAATCTATTCCTTCTTGTTGGATAAACCCCTTTATGACAAGTCTTGCTTTTAACCTTTCTACAGACCCATCAGCATTAAACTTGGTCTTGTAGACATATTTTCAGTCAATAGGCTCTTTTCCAAAAGATAAATAAGTGATGATCCAAGTATGATTTTGTTCTAAAGCTAACAATTCAGCTTCCATGGCTTGACATCAACCAGGGTGTTTTACAACTTGTTTATAAGTAGTGGGATCATAAATAGTTGAAATGGAAGTGGAAAAGCAGGGGAAAATTCCTGGTAAGATAAAAAATTAGCAAGAGAGCAGGGATTACCAGTTATAGAAGAGGACAGCAACTGAGAAGGAGTTGAAAATGAGGTCTGGCTACAGTGAAAGTCTTGCAAATACTGTGGAGCTCTTCTAACTCTGGTGGACCTGCGTGGGGGAGGTTTAGATGGAGTATTAAGGGTGGAAATGGGAAATGGGGATGTGGGAGGAGATTGGTTAGATATGTGGTAGGGGGAGGAAACAAGTGGTGGTAAAGGAGTGGTTGGTTGGAGAGGTGGGGTAGTATGTAAATGTGGAGAGGGAATGAGAAATCAAGTGTATCAAATAATGGTTGTGTGAAAACAATGGTGGGGTTAAAAGGAGAAGTGGATGATAGATTATTCATGGTGTGAAAGGGAAAAATGGTCTTATGGAGTAGTACATCCCGAGAGATAAAGGTTGTTCTTGATTCAAGGTCAAGAAGTTTGTAGCCTTTGGTGCCAAACGAGTAACCAAGAAAGATGCACATGCGACCTCTAGAATCAAATTTCTTCTTACCTTGATGTAGGGTGGAGGCAAAACAAAGGGAACCAAAAACTCTCAAGTGAGAGTAAGAGGGTGGAGTGTTAAATAGAAGTTCAAAATGAGTTTTATTGTTAAGTAAGGGATTAGGGGTCCTATTTGAGGTATATGGTTGTTAAGACACAATCATTCCAAAATTCAAGAGGAATGTTGGCTTGAAATTTTAAGGTCTGGGCTACATTGAGTATGTGTTGGTATTTTCTTTCCACAACCCTATTTTGTTGGGGTGTGGCAACACAACTAGTATGGTGAATGATGCCTTTTTGTTGAAAAATTTCTTTCATTTGGAATTCTTTGCCATTGTCACTTCTTAGAATTTTAATTTTTAGATCAAGTTGAGTTTCAATCAGGTTGGCAAATGATTCGATGCTTTTTCTGGCTTTTGCTTTATTATGATGAAGATATAGCCATGTACTGCTAGTGAAGTCATCAACTATGGTGACGAAATAAAGAGAACCATCATAGGCAAGGACTGAACTTGGTCCCCAGAGATCACATTGCACCATTTCAAAAGGTCTTGTTTTATGTGTGCTATGAGGAAATGGAAGTCTATGAAATTTTGCTAATGGACAAATATAGCATGGTTTTGTATTAATGGTAGAAATATGGTCTCTTACAATAGGATCTGTAATCATTTGTAAATCTGGAAACGAAATGTGACCTAAGAGACAATGCTATAGGTCAGTAACATTATTAGAATGAGTAACAGAAGCTGTGATGGGGTTCTTGGTGAGTGACTGAAGTGTGGTGACCAGAGTAGATGGAGGAACAACAGTATTGAGCAAGTAATAAAGACCATTCTTCACTTCACCCTTCCCAATCGTTATCCAAGATAAAAGGTCCTGTATGAGACAAAAATCAGAGAAAAACACTAGACAACAAGTGAGTGTGGCAGCCAATTTCTTGGTGGAAATCAAATTAAATTTAAAAGATGGAACACATAAAACTTCAGTGAGAAGAATAGAGTGGGTTAATTGGACTGTGCTAGTGTGTGTGACAGGGACATTGTCCCATTTGGTAATCTGACTGACTGAGAAATGGTGGTTGTAATAGTGGTAAGCAAAGAGGGGCAACAGATCATGTGGTCTGTTGCACCTGTATCAATTATCCAAGGAGCATGTTGAGAAAATAAAGTGTGTTGTGTGCTGGTAGAGAAGCAAAGAGAGATACTAGAAATATGGGGAGTAGAAGTGGGGGGAAGATTGGACTGAATCTGATTAGCAGAAGGCTGAACAATAGTGGAAAGCTCTCGAGGTTAGAGTAAAGCCATAAGTTGCTGGTATTGAGCCTTAGTTAGACCTACTCGAGCATCACTAAAATCCTCTTGGTCAGAGCCAGATTGAGCAGCAAGAACAAAGGAACCTTGACATTTATTGAACAATTTATGGCTAAGTGGATAGTCATGAAGCTTATAGCATTTCTCCATTGTGTGTCCAGACATGTTACAATGAGAACAGACAGGTGCCTCAGCATTTCCAGCTTTGGAACAGTTTTCAAAAGTGTGACCAGTGATTTTGCAATGGGTACAATAGGCTCTGTCTTTCTTGGGTTTGGATTGAGAGGGAATTTTGTTGTTGTTAGGATAGGGTTTTCTAATGGTGAAGGCCATGGAGTCAGGTGAAGGGGAAACATAGGCCATTTGATAGTGGCGTTCTTGTTGTTGGATGAGTGAAAATACTTTGGTGAGTGGGGGTAACGGATCGAGAAGCATAATCTGATCCCTAACAGGGGAGTAAGTATCATTCAACCCCATCAGAATTTGAAAAACACTATCTTGTTAACAACGATCAGATAAAATTTTCATTGAACCACAGGAACAAACAGGAATAGGATCATAAATCAACAACGCATCCCATAGGATTTTTTAACTTGCCGTAATAAACACTTACAGTGTTGGATTCTTAGAGGAGGCTAGCTAAGGTCTTCTTGAGCTAATAAATTCGAGGGCCGTTTTGATGAGAGAAGTGATCTTCAAGATCGAGCCAAATCTCTCGAGCGTCATCAACAAAAGCCACGCTAGATTTGATGGAGGGGCTAATAGAATTTTGTAACCACGATACCACCATATCGTTGCAGCGTTCCCACAAATCGAAGAGGAGATCATCTGGGTCCTTGGGTTTAGGGATTGAGCCAGATATAAAGCCCAATTTGTTCTTCGCATGAAGGGCTCTGCGCATCGCACACGACCAAGTAGAATAATTGTTACTGGTGAGTAAATTCGTGACCAAAATCACGGCGGGATAGTCGCCGGTGTCTAGGCAAAATGGGTTGCTAGGATCTGTAAGGTTAAGGTAACGAGTGAGGTTTTCAGCACGATTATTGTTTTTAGGAGTGCTAGAATGAACGGATGGATGGGTGGGAGAAGAAGAGTTGTCTGAACTTAGAGGATCCTCCATGGACGGTACTCTCGTGGCTCTAGATACCATATATAAAAGAACTTAGAGTGAAAGAATAGCAGAGAGCCTTTGCACGAAGGAGATGGAGAAATGGTGTATATTCCTCTGAAAAGTTAGTGCTCAGTACTGTACAGTAATGGATTAAATACATACAATTGTCCTTAACAAACTAGAAACAAACTAACAGAAATGTTCTAACAATAATATCTAGAAAGAATTAATGAAATAATAAATGAAATGTACAATATTAACTCTTCCCAGACTAATGACTTGAAACCAAACGACCTGTGTTTTCATTGTGTAATATAATATATTGGGATCAATATCGATGCCTATGAGACGTAGTTGATTATTATTTATATAATGAATGATGCTTTATAATTTGATTTAACCATTTTTAATTAAAAAAGCTGATACTAATTCTTCTAGTTATACAAAAGTATGTATTTTAAGTAGTTTTCACATTAATAATTTAAATATAGTTACTTAAAATGTATCACATTAATATTGTGACCAAATCTATATTTTCCACAAGTTGTGTCTAAGTTATCGGCAGAAAATGTAAAAAATAGTAATTATACATGAAGCTAGGATGTACGAGGGTTGCATTTGAACATGTGATTTTTTTTGGGATATTTGGAGGTGGGTGCAGATGGAAACTATTGATAAAAAGATATGATTACTTAATCAAATTTAAAAGAATAATGCTAAATATAATTATGAGATGTGTAAGTACAATGTTTAAAAAAATATTGAGATTTATTATTAGAAAAAAATAAGTTCTTTCCATGTGACCCTGTGGATTTTAATATTTACTTACTTAAAGAAATGAAGATAAAATTAAGATTTATTGTTATTATTATTTTCTTATATGAGATGGGTGGGCAGGTGGGTACCCATGCTTGCGTCTCCTTATATTTTGTGTTTTAAGTTTTCAAAATCTCTTTAGAGCATTTTTATTAGATTAATTAAAAGTTATCTTTTAAAAAATATATTTTTATATAAATATAAAAAAATAAGTATCATATTTGATCAAATATGACAATGAAGTGTGAAGAAATGTTCAAAAAATATTTTTTGTAAATGGTAAAACTAAAACAATTGATAAAAAATTAAAATAATTGTCAAATTTAGTAATTATTTTAATTTTTTGGATAAAATCTTAGTTTTATTATTCATAAAAAGTATTTTTTAAACTTTTTTCTATATATTTCATTGTCATATTTGATCAAATATGATATTTATTTTTTGATATTTATATAAAAATATAATTTTTGAAAGATAGCTTTTAACAAATTCAAAGGGAGTGCTCTTAGAATAGAATAGCCCGTGTGAACATAGGAGGAAAAATAGCTCGCATGCTACTCATCATTCTACTAGAGATCATGTCCTCCTAAATCATTCTCCTTATCGTATCCTTAAAAATCTTCCCTACCCATGCCTCATCCTCTGAAGACCTACCAAATTCCAAGCCAAACTTTTTGTTTCGAGAAAGAGCGTGTCTCACTCCGATTCTCATAACTCTCTTCCTTCACAATGCCCACAAAAAGACTACTGATTCTCCAAAAGGTTTGAAACCTTTAGAAGGTTTCATTTTTCATTGCCAAAATTATATAACCCATAATCTCAAAATTTATCTTTCTTAAGAAAGCAAGTAGGGTCAAGAGTTTCAAGCTTCTCAAGCCTGCCTTATATTTATGGGCTTCTTGAGGAGTACGGTCAGTTTTCTCCTTCAACCGACTCCATCATTTATTACCGCAGAAATCATTTAAAAAATAGAAGGCCTTGAGATATTTCTTCGATGTCTTTCTATGTAGATGTTGTAATTTTTTTTTTTAATTCAATCTATATTTAAACATTTAGAAAAAAACAACAAAATACAAAAATGCACCTATCGGTTCAAATGCTTATGTCTACCTAGCTTTTCTCACTTTAAAATTAGTTGCATATAGGTATAGTCATACAATTCCTGGGAAGAGTTTGAGAAGGCAAGGAACTCGGCCTAATACCTTGTAGGGGATGAGAATGGGGTCCAGATCTCAGTTTGGGTTGGAACTTGGGATGGAGTTGAAGATGAAGACTGATGGAGAGCACTTGAGTGAGTTGTTGATCAAGTGTAGGCAAATGCACAATATAAAAATAGAAGACTTATGTGGAAGGTTATTATTGGAGGGCTGTTTATTGAATAAGAACAGCCAGACATGCTTAAAGGTCATTCATTTTTTTACCAATAATTTAATAGAAATCGTGAGAGAAAAAAGAGAATGAAAGACAATTGAAAAAGAATTTGAAGAACGGCAATTTATTTTATCGAGCACAAATAATTATTTTAGCATTTTCTCAAAATGAAGAATGATTAAAAAAAAGGGGGATGGATAAGCATTTTTGGGTGTGATTAGTTATTAATTTTAAGAAGCTATACATGTAATGATTTAACATTTAGAATAAATGTTGAAGTGGAATTAGTCAAAGATGATTAAACCCATAAAATTTGAATACCTTCCTTTTTCTTTTCGCCAAAACAAAAAAAAATTAAGGATCATGCTAGTTGGCCGCTAAGCACTTATCGCTTCACTTGGCAGTAAATGCTAGTTTATTCTTTATTATTTTTTTTAAAAGAATATTGTTAAATATTTAGAAAAAGAGTTAAAATGCATTAAAGATCAAACTCACAGGATATTTCTTGGATTTTAACCTTATGGATAAAAATAAAATAAAAACTATAATGACCTACATAATTTCTTTTCCTATATAAACGGCCTTCAACCATTCTTTCTCCTTGCAACCTCAACTGCCATTCTTCGTGAATCGTAAGAACAGAACAAGAAAAAAAACCTCGACTCACTATATATATATATATAACATTATTCATCATCTCTATATTATATATTTTACATAATTTTTTTAGTTTTAGTTTTTTTATTAAATACGTAGGATATAAATAATAAATAATAAATTATTTAATTTGATAAGAAAAAAGTTTAGTGTGGGGTGATATTGTTGATGTTGTGTTTCGCGAGCCTAGGCAACTCCATATCGCAAGTTCCACGTCGTCTTCCTACGTACACAATGGTGAGAAGGGTGGTTTGGAGAGCTATGCTTTCTCTAATGCCAAAGCTAATATAGGTGAGAGACGATCAATTGCAATAATAGAAAGTAGAAAATAAGAGTTCAAATGCCCCCAATGAGGTGAGGCGGTTTTATTTATACCTGCAAGGGGGAGGACTAGTCTGCTATGGTGTCTCCTCGTATAGTGTTGAGCCATGTTTTTTCTGACCATGCATTAAATGTGGCGTGACACCTATTTAATATGGCTTGGTTACTACTTATAGGTTTGTACAGCCCAGGTCGTCTTAGTGCTAGTACTTAAGTGTTTGGATAGTTCCACATAGGTTGGCTTAGGAGGGTCACTGATTTTCACGTAGCGTGTGAGTTTGCGTTCCCGATGGGCCCCTCCGCTTGGGCTTCAGGCTTCAAGGTGGCTCAGCTTAAGAGGGAAAGAGAGACGACTCTCCCCTAGGCTGAGGCAGTTGTTCGACTAAAAGGGGTCAGCCTAGGGTCCTACCTTCTATACAATATCCTGGGAATTTCTAGCATACGGATACGATGGAAATTTAAATTCTAGGTTTCAAATTTTGGGGTGGCCCGATTTGAGGGAGGGGTCGATCGAAGCAGGGCTCAGGGTCTTGCCTCCCATACAGTACCCCGTGAGTTCCCAATATGTGAGCATGGTGGGAATTCAATTTTCGAGTCCACATCTTCATTTCCTTTTCCTTGACTAGGGTCCATATGTTGGGTTGCTAGGTCGGTTGTTCTATCTAGGCTTCGCTGATGCTACGACTTCGGGTTTGGTAGTCTCAACTATTCTTCCCCATTAATGCACGTGTCGAGGGATGGATAAGGTAAACTCATGTCCTGAGAGATCAATTGGACCATCTTGGGCACGCGCTGGGTGCTCTGTATTCTATCTCGTTTACTTCCTATGTTGTCATCATTGTACTTACAACTTTGGCATCTCTTTGGTTTCCATCTTCATCGCTTCATGCATCCTCGGTTCCCGTGACCATCATTGTTGTATCACTTATATAAACTCGAGTTTTTTCTCGTAACGTCTTTTACTTGTATTCCTCTCTTGCTCACTCTGATTCTAAAATTCCTATGTTCTGTTTCAACTCTCTTATTCTCTAGCCATGTCGTCATCGAACAAAGGAGATTTTGTCGATTACTCTTGGGATCAAGGGGTGACGGAGGATGAGCTCCCCCTAATCTACCTAGGGAGGCCATGACGACGAATGTAAATGGCACAACTATGTTGGTCTGCTTGTACCAGGAGATGTTCACCAACGGCTTGCGGCCGCAGTTTTGTGTCCCGGTGAGGGAGGTCTTGGACTTCCTGGGGTTGGCGCCCACGCAGATTAATCCTAATGGTTGAAGGCTGATGCTGTCGAGCTGCGTTGCCTTCCGATTAGTATTGGGCGAATCTAAATATTTTTTGGATATGACGGCCCGAGAGTTTTTGGCCACCTATCGCATCAATTGACAGCTTGGGGGTTTGTATAGTTTTTAAAGCTTGCATCCCAAGAAACAGTTCACCCACGTTGAACTGTGCCATTTGTCCTTGAAGGATTGGATGACGTGTTTCTTCTCCGACTCTGGAAGGGGTTGGGCGTTCCCTGTAGGTGAAGAGGCCTTGAAGGAGTTCCCTGTCCGGTCCCACTGGCAGCACGCGCCAGATTCCAGGACCCTTAGGATCCGCTTGATAGAGAGAGAGGAGGCTCGGGTCACGTCTATGTCGACTTGGGCCTAAGCCCACCCAAAGGAATCGATGACTGATGCCCTGCTGACCGAAGACCGCATTCTGCGCTATCTTGTACTCTCAAATCTGTCGCGCATAATTGGCCATGTTCTCATTGATGTTCCTCCACCTTGGCCAACGAGGAAGCAACTGATTGTCTCACCTCTAGTGGGGGGTCTCGGAAAGCGGATTTGTGGCGAGAGTAGCATGCATTGTCGAGATGAAGTGGAGGCTTCCCGCCTGGAACAGTCGGCGGACCAAGGGACCAGAGTTGTTGGGCCTTGTCTAGTTGTGCCGACGTCTTGTCCCGCATACTCCTTCCAGCCGTTGGTGGAATCACTATTCAATGCCTATGTCTGATCGTCGCCACCACTAGAGTCCTTGAAGAGTGCTGCCGGTCTGGGGCCATACTCGATAGCCTCACGGGATTTGGTGGGTTCTTCAAGTTAGGTGTCCATAGAAAAGGGTGACAAGGATGTTGACCTTAACTCTATTTTCCTCAAAACTTTCACTTACCCTGCACCTCAAGGGTCTCCATCAAAGTTCGGAGAGGCTTTGGCACTAGAGGAATCTACATGGGCTAGGAACTTATCTAGACTTGAAGAAGTTATGGAGGAGTTAAGAGCGGTCCGTTTGGAGGCTTCAGCTGAGGGGTCAGATTCTTGCTCATCTCTACCATCCCAGTAGCTTCACTTCCCTAAGCCCTTCTTGGGTCTCTTCTAAGCACGATGTCAGCTCATACTTGGTATTGGAGAATACGCCCCCTCTGTGGAGGGTTCCCAAGTCGTGGAGAACGCCTCGTCTTCAACTTTTTCTTCTTTGGAAGGAGAAGTGAGCACAAGCAGAGGCTCTGGGGGATCCTAGACGAAGGAGGCTACTCATGAAGAGGCCAATGTAGATAGTCTTGTGGTCATTCCCAGTAGCTTGAGTGATGTTAGGGAGCCTGTCTTTACCATGTGGAGTTAGCATTTTGAGGACACCACTCTTGGAGGTGAAGAGGTATTGGAGGTGGAGGTCGTAAGGGTCGACGACGCTGCATTAATACTGGTTTCCCTAGGGCCTTCCAGCCCTCGGGGAGAAAGTGAACCATCCGAATTTGAGAGAGCCTAGGCTGAAGTTGTGGAGATGGAGGCCCGGAAGCTAAGGCTCCTATTTGTTGTGGTGTGTACTCATACTTGCCCATTTTACTGCCTTTTGAGCTCTCCGCCCCTTCTAACATCGTTGAGTGGGTTTAGGCTCCCAATCAACTAGTCGAAAAAATTGTGGTAAATCGGGAGCACTTGGAGGAGGAGCTATGTCCTCAAATGGGTCTGAATATTCTAATGAGGTTCCAACATCGGGAACACGAGGGCGCCGTTGTCGATTTGGAGTGGGCCAATCGGACCCTTAACCAAGAAAACAACAACCTCCGCTGGCAACTAGGCAGGAAGGATTAGAAGATTGCATGTGTGTGGACCGACCTGGTATCCGCCAAAGCCAAAAAGACGGAGGCCGTCGGTTGAGTTGGAGGGTGAGCCGCAAGAGGCTGTGGAGAAGTTGGAGAGGGTGGCCTAGAGGTTGAGGAGATGAAAATGGGCCAACAAGTTGCTTAAGAGGGAGAGGAGACATATCTCGACAAGGCACTCCTGCTTATTAGCCTAGTTCTTAGGGCGCCATTGGGTGGACTGACAGTTGAGGGTCTCTAGTTGGAGGCATCGTGATTGCGCCTACGCCTATGCCCTTAGGGCTGAGTTTGAGGTCCTTGGGACCCAGCTCTACCGAGCCTTTACAGTCTAGGAGAATGCCTGGGCGTATGGCTATACGAAAGGCCTCAAGCACATGTGGGACCAAGTATTGGCAGCTCCCGTGAAAACCCCAAGAGGGATCAACCTTTCTTCTCTGAGACTTGACCATTAGGCCAAAAGGAAATGCCTTTGGCATTCACGGGCCCTCCCTTCCCCATGAGGTTTGGTGCTTTAGTTCAGGCTTCCTCTGTTCTGTTGCTTTTATAATGTATTCAAATATCTTTGCTCGAGAGTCATTATGTACTCCAAACTGTGCTTAATGAGAACGAGTCAACTGTTTCTTTTGTGTTGTGTTGGTTGGCTCCCATTTGGTTATTATCTTTTCTTTTTTTAAAATTTTATTTTATTTTCTATCTTGGCAAGCTTGGGTGACTTTACTTGTTGCACGAGAGCCAACAAGTCGATGAACTTGTGTTCAAGCTAGGCCATGCATGGGTAGGACTTGGGGCCTGGAACCTGAACCTATTTTCATGGTGGTTAGGGGACTCAGCTTTTAGTATGAGGGCCGATAAGTCGAGGACTATGTGCTCAGGCCAGGTCGCATATGGGTGAGGCTCGAGGCCCAGAACCTGGACCAATTTTTGTGGCGAGTCTGGAGACTTGACTTTTTGCATGAGGGCCAAGAAACCGAGTGACTTGTGCTAAAGCTAGGATGCGTAAGGGTGGAACTTAGGGCCAAGCACCCAAACCTATTTTTATGGTGACTCTAGAGACTCAACTTTTTGCACAACTGCTAACAAGTCGAGGGACTTGTGCTCAAGTTAGGTCGCATATGGATCGGGTTTGGGGCCTAGAACTCTGACTTATTTTTCATGGCATGTCTAAGGACTTGGCTTTTTGCATTGTGATCATGAGGCTTGACAAAAGTAAATGCAGAACAGGTTGGTGAAAAATCATGCACTTGGCACTTTCATTCATAAGCTGTACAAAGAAGCGGATCCTATTTATAAAACATCATTTTGGTCTTCTAGCTCTTTTTTTTTTCTAGAATGTTGAGGATGGTCTTGTTAATATTGCTTTTGCATATTCATTGGTTTAGGGGTGTCTTGGTCATAAATACTTAACTTTTGTTTCAAGTTTGCTACACCAATCCCTGTAATGTGTGTAGTAGAACTATTTACGGTTGTCAGATATGAGGCTCTAAGAAATTCCAAACTGCCATATGACATTTTTCTAGAGGAATTGCTCACTGTTTGGGCGGTGATGGATGCTAGGGTCTTTTCTTCTATCCACTTAGTGAAGTAGTCACTGCCACCATAATGAACTTAACCCATCATTTGCCGACAAGAAAGAGGCCAATCATGTCGAGTCCCTACTAAGTGAAGGGCTAAGGGGACAGGATCAACGCGAGCTCTTTTGGCAAGTAGTGAGGAATGGGTGCGTGTTCCTAACATCTGATACATTTCTTTGAGTATTCCTTGATATCTTTGAGTGTGTGAGGCTAGTAGTATCCTGCGTGTGTAACTTTGGCCGTTAGGAATCTTCCACCAGAATGGTTTTCACAGATCCCTTTGTGTACTTCTACCAAGACATATTGGGCATCTTCCGCTGAGACACACATGAGGAGGGGCTTGGCGAAGCCTTACTTGTACAAGACTCCTTCCATGAGGGTGAATTGGGTCTCCCAGTTCCTGAGTTTCCGGTCCTTTTCTGCGGCATCCGGGAGCCAGCCTCCTTTAAGGTACCTTACGATGTCAATGGCCCACTTGGTGTCATTGTCGAGATGGTGGAGACTCTAGCGTCGAGTGCCGATGCTGCATCGTTCGAACCACAATACCCTCAAGGAGGGGGCTTCTTCCTAACTGAAGGCCGCCTTTGCTAGACGATCAACCTAAGTGTTGTTGGCCCAGGAGATCTACTGGATAGCAAAATATTTGAACAGGTCTCAGAACTCCTTGACTTAGTGAAGGTACTTCTTTCAGCGTTCCCCTTTGGTGGCAAACTTTCTCGTTACTTGCCCGACCACCACTGTCGAGTGAGCCCGGATCTTTACTTCAGTAGCTCCCAAGGACCTAGCCATGGACATCCTGGTCAGTAGTGCCTTGTACTCGGCCTTGTTGTTAATTGTCTTGAAGTCAAGTTTCACAGCTTAGTTGTGTTCTTCTCTAAATTCCATGGTGAGGTGCACCCCCACTCCTCCTTTGGCCCGGCAGGACAAGCGTCCACATAGAGTTGCCAGGGCTTACCTTGGGGTATATTAGGCAGTTCCTCTGGGAAGTTGATGAAATCGACGATGAAATTAGCTAGGACCTGTCTCTTGATAAAGGGGTGGGGCATGAACTCGATGTCGAATTTGCTGAATTCAATGACCCATTTCGTCATCCAACTGGACACTTTTGGCTTCTGTAGCTAGGGGTGTCAAATTGTATCAACGGGTCGTGTTCGTGTCGTGTCAAGACATGTATATTATACTATATAGATCAACCCTAACCCGACCCATTAAGCTTATCATGTCAAAATCTCAAACCCCAACATGACCCGTTAACATAACGTATCGTGTCGTGTCAACCCGTTATGACCCATTAGTAAATATTACGAAATAAATTAATACGACAAAATATAATACGTTTCAACCTGTTTATGTAAATGTGTTGAATATGTCTAAAATTAATCCGTTTGACTTAATTAAACTTAGCATAAATTGCATAATTTTATACAAATGTTAAAATCACAATATCTATAAAAATTATAATACTAACTACAAGTATAAATTATAATACAAATAATAAAAATATTAAAATTAAGATTCTAACAATTTTATCTTTAAATGTAAGGGTATATTTGTAATTTTAACTTTCTTAACATGTCATAACGTGTCATAGCGGGTTAAAACAGGTTGACCCGCTTTTAGCCCGTTAAGCAATTGTGTCATAACGGGTCAACCCGTTTTGACTCGAAACCCTTTAAGACTAAATCCTAATCCGCTATTATCATGTCATGTTCATGTTGGGTTAATGAGTCATGTGACATATTGCCACCCCTATCTGTAGCAATTGTTAGGGGGAATGTCTGTAAGGACCCTAATAACGCCCAAAGAATAATGCGGTAATTATAGTATAGCTTTGGGGTGTCGATTCCATAGAGAGACAAATTAAAAGAATAGTAAAATAATAAAGAAACTAGAAAAATATTAAATAATTATGAGAAAAGGAAAAATTGATTTTAAATTAAAATTAAAATTAAACAAAATAATTAACGGAAAAAGTAATCAAAATTGACAAACAATATAGTGTCGGGAATTCCTTGCACATATCCGGTATTTTAATTATTTTTAATTCACTGATAACTCAATTGAGAATTCAATTCCGTAATTCTCAATCGGAATATATAAAATTATAAACTAAAAATTAAACCAAATGTAACCCTTTGAAAATCATTCATCACTTTTAAATCACGAAAATTGTTATCCACATTAAGAAAATTCAACGACGACAATATACCCAAGAAGCAATATTGCAGCAGAAAATTAAATTAATATAGACAATCAATTGATCAAAATAAATCAAAGATATACACCATTCAATAGAAAATGCATTACTGAATCTACAAACGGAGTAAACACTATAATTATTCGGAGAAGAAAACACCAATTATATTTTAAGAATGATAAAACAAAGAATTTTAATAATTGAAAATTAAATACATGAATTAAAAATAAATTAAAAATACCATCTATTGTGCAAGTTCATCCCTAACCCTACATGAGAATTTAGTTATCCATACACATGATGGATAACATAAATTCCAAGAAGAAAATCATCCAAGCGGCTATGGAATTTCGTTCTGTACGTAGGCGTTCGTGCGGCTCAAAAACATCCAGGTCCCCTTCTTTTGTGCAGCTTCCCAATATATATATATAGCATGAATATGTGATGCCTCTTATGTGATATGCCGTGTAGCACATGAGCTCAAATTCATATGTGCCATTTTCCAAGTGAAAGTCAAATGCTTTGTAACCAATTGCCGTGTTTAATCAATTCCATTAATGGGCCATGCGTGCATGTGTTGGACTCCTTCAAGTCCATTTTAAATGTTGTCGTGTGCTGATCTTTCCTCCATCTAAAAATAAAAATAAAAATAAAAATAAAAATAAAATAGAATGAAATAAGATAAGATAAAATAAAATAAAATGAATTAAAATTAAGAAAATTAAGAATAAAAATGAAGACGACAAATAATGCTTAAAAACCTCTCAATGTAAATAGAAATCTAATCTAATAAAATAAGTGAAATCCAATCATTTCTATTTTCATTCTTTACAATTTAATCAAATATTAGGATATTTAGAGTACACTTTCGCATACTCATCACACCCCCAACTTATCAAAGTCACACTTTCCAGAGTCACATATCAAAACAATCTTAGAAATCCAATAACCTAATCACAATTAATCCACAGAGTGTGTGTGTGATCCAAACTATATCCATCTAACCTCAAACCCTGACACATGCAACATCAAGAACATCTCAAGCAAAAGGTTCAACTCCATATCTCACAGATATAAAAGTGTTTCATGTAGGGGTTCTCTCTATGGAGTTGACAAGGGGTGTACACACAATCTCATGAAAAATTAGGCAATTATGTATTAAGCAACAAGCAAATATTGATCTTATGATAGGAACACTAACAAATGAGAATTTCACCACTCCTTCCACAGGCTTACTTAGAATCGGAACGATCAACACAAAAAGGTTGTAGCGTGGCTCGGGTTAAGGGCTATATGAAGAAAAGGATAAAAATGATTTTAAAACTTCCAAGTACATACCAAGAGAATTTTATTAAAGATCATAGCAAACCATACTTCTTACTTGATGTACTCTTCCACTTTTCAGATCATCAAATAATATTTTTCCTTCTTCTTCAACTTTTTTTTTTCACTTTTTTTTTAATACCTTTGAAGCTCACTCAATTGAACACTTTGCACTTGTACTCTTCTCTTTTTTTTTTCTTCATTCTTTTTTTTTATTTTTTTTTTTTTCACAAAAGAAAATATGCAAATTCCACACCTAGTACACACTTGGAAGCAATAAGGGTAGGAAAGATCAGTATATAGGCTATATTCTAATGTGGAGATGTATGGGTGATGTGGACACATGAAAAGAAAAAAGGCTATATGTATTTGTTGGCTCAAAATTGGCTACTAAGGGTCTATGATGAGAAGGGTTAGCTTGAAAGGTTCAAACGTTAATTCTAAGTTGACCTTCATCATATCCCAAGTATATCCACCATCATACTACTAATCATGTAATAGTATTCTCAAAAGAAGTACCCAATTCAACAGATCAATGAATGCTTAGCACAAGTCCTGCATTTCTAAGCTCTCAACCTCTCCCAAAGTTCACAATAATACTTAAGCAAAAGACTTCTCTAGCTACATGTGTCAAACCACCATCTTACCACAAAACTTGGATATGTGCATTAAAAGTTCTATGAATACCTCAACAAAATGATTAAGATGGGTTTGTTGAATTCACCAAGATGACCATGAATGAGCATGAGTACATATGTGAAAAAGTGCCTGTGTGATGCAATTTTTTTTTAAAAAAAAAAATCTGACACAAGAAAATATGCCACAGAGTTCCAACAAGCATCATTCTCACACCCCAACTTAAATGAAACATTGTCCACAATGTTTAAAAATCAAAACTGAATAAGGAGTAACTAAAAATGGTAGAATACACCTGATGTAGGACGTGGGTGACTCGCTAAACACTAGAGATGACAAACTAAAATGATAATCGAACACTAACCTGCAAACAAAAACAAAGAAAATAACAGCAAACAAAAAGAAAATGACAAAAAATAATAAAAAAAATAGAAAAAAATAAATGAAGACAAAATAAAATAAAACAAAAGAAAAAAAAAATTGCTGCATGGTGTGGTCAAGGTAGAATGTCTTCCACTTCTGGAACTGCCTCTCCTGGGTCAAAATTGAAATGTTTGTTAGCCCAATAAGCTCGATGCTCGAGGTCTATAGGTAGGTGGCAAGGTTTCAAATCAACTCTTAGTACTTTTTCACTTTTCTTAGGCAACTCTTCAAATTTCGGTTACCAAGCCTGTGTGCCATAATCCTGAGTTGTATAAAAAATTGCACAAATATCAACCACATCAGGTGAATTACTAATAGAATTAAATTCAGAATTAACAATAAAATACCCAAGAAGATCAGAATGACGAGTTGTGAAAACTTCCTTGTGTATGAGTGAATCAATCATATATATCTGGTGGCACTCGTCATCCTCTTCTAATTATTTTGCAATATAAAAGACGTTCATCTCGAGAGTCATGTTTCCAAAAGACAGTTTCATGAGCTCATTCCTGCAATTAATAAGAGCATTAACAGTGGAAAGGAAAGGCCTACCTAAAACCGAAGGGATTTTAGATGTAGTGCCAACAACAGAACTAGTGTCTAGAATTAGGAAATCAACAGAATAATAACATTTACCAATTTGAATTAAAACATCCTCTACCATACCCTATATTGTTATGACTGAACGGTTACAAATTGTAATACCACAAAAGTTGCTTTGATTTCCCCCAACCCCAGCTGTAAATAAATAGAATAAGGTATTAAATTTACACTGGTTCCTAAATCTAGCAAAGTTTGCCCAAATTCTTGATTTCCAATGCTGCATGCGATGGTTGGGCACCCAGGATTCTTGTACTTCGGAGGGATCCGCTGCTCAATTAGAGCACTAACTTGCTCTGTCAGGAATGCTGTCTTCTTCACGTAATGTTTTCTCTTAACTGTACACAAATCCTTGAGAACTTTTGCATAAGTAGGAACTTGTTTAATTACATGCAAAAGAGGGAGATTGACTTTTACCTGTATGAGATTCTCGAGGATCTCATTGTTAGGATCCATAGTTAGCTTGCTTGATTTCAGAGTTTGAGGAAATGGTACCTTAACATGGCTCTTTGTCACATCTAGTTCCTTGGGTAGCTCAGAAGCACTACTGTCTTGATCCTTCTCTACATCCTCTAATTTATCCGTTGTTGGGATGTGTGATGACTTATCACTACGAGTCATAATGGCATTCACATCCTTCAAATTCACATCCTTATTTTCTTCCACAACCTGCGTAATCAAAAATTCAAACTTTTGGTTAGTCTTACCCTGTACTTCAATAAAAGCATGCAAAGTATCTTCTAAAGGACTCTTAGAAGATGTAGGTGCATGATATGGTGCAGGATATGATCTAGTGGGTTATGCAGGTGGTGCAAGTAATGCAAGTGGCTGGTTTTTAGACTTCCAGCTAAAATTAGGATGATTACGCCACCCCAGATTGTAGGTCTCAGAGAAAGGTGCAAAAGGCTTCTGGTACATACCTAAGGCATTACATTGTTCCTGATACAACCCTTTCATCTCCGCAAATGTGGGACACTTTTGGGCGAGGTGATCTACCCTGCCACACACAAAACATGGTCCAGAAGATTCTGTATGATTAGCCAAGTGTGTTGATTTTAAGTGTTTAGACTTTAACAACTCTAACTCCCTAGTAAGTACCTCAACCTTAGCCCTCAAGTTGTCTTCTTCCCTGAGATGGTAAATTCCACCACCATTTTGGTTTCTTGTAGGTCATGACCTATTTGTACTCTCAGTAGCACTAGGTCCAGTCCAAGTGTGAGCTTTTTTAGCAAGCTCATTGAGATACTCTATGGCCTCATCAGGATTTTTCTGTAAGAACTCACCATTACACACCATCTCTACAAATTGGTGTTTTCTAGGTGTAAGTTCCTCATAGAAGTAATTCACCAGACGCCAACTCTCTTATCCATGGTGAGGTCACATACCCAATAACTCCTTAAATCTCTCCCAAGACATATACAAAGTCTCACTGTCCTTTGTGCAAAGGTGGAGATCTGTCTTTTCAAATCATTGGTCTTATGTTGGGGAAAATATTTCTTAAAGAAAGCTTAAGTCATCTCATTCCATGACTCGATAGATTGTGGTCTCAGCGAATATAGCCAACTTTTAGCTCTATCCTTCAAAGAGAAAGGAAAGAACTTTAAGTCTCACAATGTCATCAGTTGCATTTTGACTATGAAAAGTCGCAACTACCTCCTCAAACTCCCTAATATGTACATATGAATTTTCATTTTCCAACCCATGAAAAATGGGGAGTATCTGTATCACTCTTGTTTTAACACACGTATTGGATAGAAACATTATGCATGTTGGTGTGGCTGTGCGTGTAGGGTGGAGGTAATCCTGAAGAGTCATAGCGGGTTGATCCTCGTGTTTACTCATATTTTCAGAAGCAAAAGGACTATCAAACAAATGAATAGAGAAATTAGACTCTGAATCTGACTCTAATACAGGCCTTACAAGCAAATCGACCTAATGCGTCTCTGTACCTATTATGCATGCAAGATAGCAATAAAAAGTAAACAGAAAAAAATGCAACACTAAAAAAAAAAACTATGAAAGAGAAACAAAAATATGCAGCAAGTAAAAAAAGTGAACAAAGTTACCGCATTTACAAACTGCTGAAAAAAAAAACTATCTAACAATTCTTCTACCGTCTCCCCAGCAACGGCACCAAAATTTGATAACGCTCAAAGAATAACGCGGTAATTGTAGTGCAGCTTTGGGGTGTCGATTCTACAGAAAGACAAATTAAAAGAATAGTAAAATTGTAAAAAAACTAAAAAAATATTAAATGATTATGAGAAAAGGAAAAATTAATTTTAAATGCAAATTAAAATTAAATAAAGTAATTAACGAAAAAAGTAAAAAAATTTGACAAACAATAGAGTGTCGGAAATCTCTTGCACATATCCTGTACTTTAATTATTTTTAATTCACTAATAACTCAATTGAAAATTCAATTCCGTAATTCTCAATTAGAAAATATAAAATTATAAACCAAAAATCAAACCAAATGTAACCTTTGAAAATTATTCATCACTTTTAAATCACGCAAATTGTAATCCACATTGAGAAAATCCAACGACAACAATATATCCAAGGAGCAATATTGCAGCAGAGAATTAAATCAATATAGACAATCAATTGATCTAAAAATAATCAAAGATCTATACCATTCAATAGAAAAAGCATGACTGAATCTATAAATGGAGTAAACATTATAATTATTCGGAGAAGAAAACACTAACAATATTTTAAGAATGATAAAACAAGAATTTTAATAATTGAAAATCAAATAGATGAATTAAAAATAAATTAAAAATACCATTTATTGTGCAAGTTCATCCCTAACCCTACATGAGAATTTAGTTATCCATGCACATGATGGACAACATAAATTTCAAGAAGAAAATCATCCAAGTGGCCTTGGAATTTTGTTTTGTACGTAGGCGTTCGTGCGGCTCAAAAACGTCCAGGTCCCCTTCCTTTGTGCGGCTTCCAAATATATATATATAGCATGAATATGTGATGCTCCTTATGTGATATGCCGTGTAGCACATGGGCTCAAATTCATATGTGTCATTTTCCAAGTGAAAGTCAAATGCTTCGTAACCAATTGCCGTGTTTAATCAATTCCATTAATGGGCCATGCGTGCATGTGTTGGACTCCTTCAAGTCCATTTTAAATGTTGTCGTGTACTGATCTTTCCTCCATCTAAAAATAAAAATAAAAATAAAAATAAAATAGAATAAAATAAGATAAAATAAAATAAAATGAATTAAAATTAAGAAAATTAAGAATAAAAATGAAGACGTCAAATAATGCTTAAAAACCTCTCAATATAAATAGAAATCTAATCCAATAAAATAAGTGAAATCTAATCATTCTATTTTTATTCTTTGTAATTTAATCAAATATTATGATATTTAGAGTATACTTTTGTGCACTCATCAGATCCTCATGAGATAAGCTTGAAAGTAGGGTTGAAGCTGCCAGGCTTCCACCGCCAAGGTGAATGCTAAGATCTCCCTATGGGGGTACCTCACCTCAGCGCCCCGGTGAGCTTTAGTGGTGCAGTAGATAGGGCGTTGCTTGCCCTTCTTGTTGCAAACAGTGACCATTGAGACCGCATTCGGGATCACCACAAGGTAGACTGTTAGGGTCTCCCTTGGTTTGGTGTGGCTTGGGGGGGGGGGCCGGCGTTCTAGGTAGCTTTTGAGTTCTTTGAATGTTTCGTCACACTCCGTGTCCACTCTTTTGCCTTTCTGAGAACTTGGAAGGAGAGGCAGCAGTTGGTGGATCGTATAGTGAATCTAGTAGGTGGCCTCGTCATTTTTGAGTTAGCAAGGCATAGCCTTGTAGCAATTCATGCTTCGATCCGTGATGAAAGCCTTCTTCTCCTCATTGTCCGGGCTCATTCGAATTTGGTTGTACCTAGAATAAGCATCCATGAAGCTAAAGAAGGGGTGTCCAATTGTCGAGTCAACGATGAGGTCGAACTGTGGCAAGGGAAGCTGTCCTTGGGGCAGGCCTTGTTCAAGTCGATGAAGTCCACGCACTTCCACCATTTGCCACTCGCATTCTTCACCAATATGACGTTGGAGAGCCACTCGGACCAACCCGCCGCTAGAAGCCAATCTACCTTCTCTGCAATGCGGTTTATTTCTCAATGTTGAAGGTCCGTGGCTTCTATTTGACTTTTCTGGCCTTGAGGTTGACACACAGTTAGTGTTTCATAATTGAGTTGTTGATCCTTGGCATCTCATCGTGGTTCCATGCGAAGACATTGCGATGCTCAATTAGCAGGTGCCACATAGCCTCTTACAAGCCTGGGGCCATCTGGGACCAGATCTGAATTGTTCGGTTGAGTTTGGCCATGTCTACACTCCCCAGGTCGAGAGGTTTGTTAGGTTTAACCTGGCGCAAAGTTTTTCGTCCCTGACTTTCCTGTCCAGCTCGGTCAGGGGTGGAGGTGGTGGCAGGTCAGTCACACACTGCCCTGCTTCCACGGTTTTGACCTCCCGAGCTTTTGGGTTTTATTGCGATTCTGCGTTGTGGATGTGTTGGTTGCTCTCGGGGCAGTCAACACCATTTGATGAATCAACCTTCTCTTGTTAGGGGGGTGTTGGTTTCACCCATTGGTTCCCACGTTGTCCTCTCCACTTCCCTAGTCCCAACAATGTCTATGACCTTTAGTCGATTCCTTCTTCTGACGCGGGCTTGATTTCGCATTGTCGCTGGCTCACGAAGTACATGCTTCTATAGGAAAATTGTGATCCCATAGAAAGCGCCAATTGTTGATGTCGTGTTTTGCTGGTCTCGACAACTTCGTATCGCAAGCTCCACGTGAGGTGTGGAGGGTGGCTTAGGGAGCCGTGCTTCCTCCAATACCAAAGTTAGTATAGGTGGGAGACGATCAATTGTAGTAATAGAAAGTAAAGAATAAGAGTTTAGTTTAGTTCTCTGTGAGGTGTTAGGGTTTTTTTTTTTATATCGTAAGGGGGAGGGCTTTGTCAGAACCCTTTCAAAAGCCACCCAAAAAAAGCCACGCAACATGGCTTGACAAGCCTGGACAAGCCCAAGGACCATGCCTTGACATGCCCGGAAAACCTAGTGAGATTAGTGGTAGGCCCCTAGGCCCACCAGTAGTGAGCACCTAGCGCACAGCTAGCAGGCGCCAGGCGCACGCCAGCGCCCAGGCCCATGCTTGGGCCATGCATCCAACCCACTAGTGGCCATGCCCACACATGGGCCACACCAGGCCAGCAATACTAGTACCCAAGGACCTTATCTAGGCCATGCCAGCTGAACCAGCATGCCCATGGGCCATGCCACGAGCCATCTTAGGCCATTTAAGGGTCAAGTCAAGTGGAATCTTAGTTTAATTAGGATTTAATTTAGCTTAATCTAGTTCAATTAAGATTTAAATTTTTTTTTTATGGGATTCACTATGAGTCTCCAACTTATTATTTTTTCTTATAAATAAGACCTTAGATAATTTATTTTACATCTTTTGATCTTTTGGCATAATTTTCCTAAAGGCGGGTTTAGTGTGTCAATAGACCTTTTTGTTGGTGCTTTTGCACTTAGACTTTAAGAGTGCAATTCATGAATCTCCTAAAGAGGATTACACTTTACAATTCGTAAATAAGTGTAACCTAACTTATCTTTTTTATTTTTGAATCTTATGAGTAGATGTATTTTCAATTCCTTTGTATTTATAAATTTTGAGTTCTTCATATTTTCTCTTCTTCCTCTTCCACCAAACACTTGCAAATTTCTCGTCCACATACATGTTCGACCATCACCATAAAGAGCCATAGAAAATACTTCCCTACCTCCCAAACCCCCTTTAGTCGAAATCCCTAGCTTTACCATTAGGATTTCCTAAACTTTGGAAACTTAAACCATATCTTGACCCAACTACAACTCCTAAACCATATCCAACTCCATCACCTTATCTTTCTATCTTATTCAAATTCAAAATTCAAATCCAAACTTCAAATTCAAATCCTTACTTAATCCAAACACCTTATCCCTTACTCCTATTCCAACACAAACTCCTAATCCTACACAAACTCATATAAGACAAATCCATCTTTCATCCAAATACAAGAGACATGTCCCACAACCAAAATCCATTCCTAATAGGATTTCTATAATCTAGGAATCTTAATCCCAAACCAACCCTTAATCAAAACCTATCCTAAGACAACCTCTTTGCATCCCAATCACATCCAAAATACAAAATACAAAACCTTAAACCTATTTTACAAATCACGAAATCCTTTTGACTATCCACTAAAATCCTAACCTCCATACACTTTATAAGCCATACACCTTACCAAAACAACCCCAACCTATAAGCCTACCCAAAGGACAATCCTTTAACCATTTTCTACCATAACTTACCACTTAGACTACCATATCTCCTATCCATACCAAATCTCATAACTTTAGGAACTCACGAAAGCTAGAAACAAGCCATATCCAAGACATTTGACAAGCAACATTCGGTCATCACAATGAGACATGCGTAGAGGGGACAACTTTGTTTAGGAACTAGATCGAGGTCCCTAACAAGTTCTACTACGGTGTCTTCTTGTACCGTGTTGTGCTGTGTTTTCCTGACCATGCATAAAATGTGGTGTGTCACTTATTTAATGCAATGTAGTTACTCTTGACAAGTCCGTACTGCCTGGGCCGCTCCAGCGCTGATACTTGAGTGTTTGGGCAATGTCATGCAAGTTGGCTCGGAGGGTTGTTGATTCCCATGCAGCACCGAGTTTGTCATTCCCGATGGGCCTTTCCACTTGGATTCTAGGCTTCGAGGCCATGGTTCGCCCTAAAAGGGAAAAGAGGAAAGGGGGGGGGGGGAACTCTCCCCTAGAATGGGGTAGTTGTTTGGCTCAAAGGGACTGGCCTAGGGGGCCTAGGTTCGGGACTCTTCCCTAGAATGAGGTAGTTGTTCGGCTCAAAGGGACTGGCCTAGGGGGCCTAGGTTCTTACCACCCACATAGATATAATATATATATATATATATATTGATTCGTAGGCTTCATTTGTTTTTGCATATAAGCTGAAATAAAATGAGATGAGTTAAATGAAAGTTAAAAATTGAATAAAATATTATTAGAATATTTTTTTAATATTATTTTTAATATTATTTTTATTTTAGAATTTGAAAATGTTGAATTATTTATTTTATCTCAAAATTAAAAAAAAATTGTAATAATTAAATAAAATGAATTGAATTTCTTTTTTAAAAACAAATGAAGCCTTAAAGAAAATTAAAACAACAATTTAACTTCCTATATATATATATATATATATATAAAGTGGCTATGAAATGAAGAATTATTGGTTTAACAGTTTTTGTTGAAAGATGAATAGTGTATAATAGTGATTTTGTTGTTTTCAATTAACACTGTTATTTCCTTCGTCAGAATTATGAAAATACACTGATCCCACTTCGTTTTATTTGTCACATTGGTTGCTGTGAAAGAAAACTACTAAAAACTTGAATAATGAATGGGCATTATCACAACATTTCCATCTGAGACTGTCTATAAGCATCTATTCATATCCGTTTATTCATAGCATTTATTATAGCATATTTTCCCGTTTATTACAAAATTTGTATTAAGAATGCACACAGTGTAACATTCATTGTACTTATCTGTGCATAGTAACATTAATGCTATTTACCTTGGGAGTCTTGAAAGTACGTCTGATAAGGACATTAATGCAACATTTGCATTGGGGTTACGCCTTGAAGATATCATTATACTCCTCTGTGCAAAACAACTTAAATATAGTCAGTGTCTCATTGGTAGTTGTGAAATAATAAATATGAGAAACAAAAAGACCAATAAACCCGATTAAAACCTATCATGAATCTGTAACTATCATGCCTCTTCCTATTCACATATTCTCAATCAAAACTTCTACAGCTCGCACCTCTTTCATTCTCAACGTAAAACTCAATTAAAAAAGTTAAGAAAGAAATGCAAGAGATTATCATATATATTGCGAATGATGGTGGGCAGACCATCTCATTCCTCATTATGTATTATCAATACAATTTTTAAAATCCTTGTAAATAGAATTTTTTTTCCTTCTTTTTTTCTCATTCTGTACATTAAAACAACTCAAATTCATTTGATTTGTTTTGTTCTGCAGGCAAATGCACTCTTAATAAATATTTTTGTTATCTTTTCTTAATATATGAATATTAAATTCATGTCTTTTATTTTTTACCGTGCTTATCTTTTGTGTTCAAAATCTCAAAATAATTTTTTTTCTCTATTTCTGCTTCAGGTTGTGATGATTTGGTTGCTATTGGAAGTTATTCAGATTTACTTGGGTTAAAGGTATTTATCTGTTTTGTTATTTTTTCAAATCTGATTTTTTGTCTTCTATTTTGTTAATTTTTTGTTTACTTCATCTTTTGTTTTGTTATGTCTTCCTTAGAAAATCCTCTATTTTAGTTTCAGATTTTATTCATCTTGGTGCTATTGGAAGATATTCAAATTTACTTGGGTTTAAGGTACTGATCTGTATTAATTTGTTTTGTTATTTCTTCAAATCTGGTTATTAGTTTTCATTTTTCTTAATTTTTTATTTAATTCATCCTCTATTTTGTTATTTTTTCCTTAGAAAAACAAATTTTTTATGATCTTCTGTTTTCTAATTTATTCAAATTAAGTTTTTTGTTTTCTGTGTTTTATTAATTTCTTCAAATTAATACAAATTTTGTATTACTTTATTTTATTGTTTCAGTGTGAGGAGATAAAACAAAGTGAGTATTTTATTTTATTTTTATTTGTCTATCCAACATCCAAACCTAAGATTTTTGCTATTTCTTTCATCTCTAAATTGAATGCTTCCTTTACACAATCTGAAACTCTAATCTCTATGCCTTTACATGTCAAAATCCTAACCCTAACTTGCCCTAAAACCTAATACAAGCTGCTTTTCAGAAACTCTACATCCACATTAGTATCACAATTTTTTTTCATATTTCATTTTCATTGTGAAAGCATTCATCCTGTATTATTTAGATTCTTAAATTATAATGAACTTTTGATTGTCTTCGTATGACATAACGTGGGTTAGTTATAGCAAAAACTCTATTTGTGGCTTGTCAATTCTTTCTGGATAAATGTAATGGTTAAATGTCACATTAATTCTGAGAGTAAAATCAATTAGTCATCAATTTAAATTAACAAAGAGAGCAAACAAACTCTATTTGTTTATTATATGGTTTGGTTTATTTTTTGTTGGAGTTTTTTGTTCTTACTTCTAATTTAGATTTGGTAAAATAAAATTGGACGAACAGGAAGCCAAAAAATATATTAGTAAAGTATAATAAAAGTATAGATATTTCTTTCTACACATGATAGAACATTATTTCACAATGTTAAAATAAATTGTGAAAATAGTTCTAAAAATAATTAGATATGATGATTCTTCTATATTTACCATGTATACCTTAGGTTGAGTTTAGGAGGAGTTCTAAAAAGTCTTTCATTTTTCAAATTGATTTATTTTACTGAATAAATAGGTCTCAATTTGTAGAAGAACATAGTTTATTTACAAATAACCAGATTATAAATATTTCTTTTAATAATAAAGAGAGAAAAGGTGGACTTGAGACATTGATATACTTTCATCGTCTGAATTTCTTTAATTTTTTAAATATATTGTTCCTCTAAATTTCATCTTTTGTTTCAATAATAAAGAGAGAAAAAATTGTTTGAGGAATCATGTCAGGCAATTACATCTCTCTCCTATTAATTATTATGCAACTATTTAGATTTGGTACAAAAATTACCTATGATGAACTGTGCAGAATATGTGCAAGTTTATAACCATCTATTTTTTTTTTCAATGGCTACAAACCAATTTTCTCTTTTTTCGATTTCCAAGTTTCTTACTTTGATTGTGTGCAGTGATTTGAAGTTCTTGATTAACAAAAGATTGCTACAACTCATTAATAAATAGATTAATCTGATACAGTTAAATAGTCATCTTCTATTTTTAATATGCATTAGTTTAATTATTAATTATAAATTGTTATAATTTGTTTATTATAATATATTTATTTGCAAAAATAGATTATTCACAATATTGATTATTTTTTGTGAATAATCTTTGTTATAAACGGTTTATTATTCACAAACAATTGGTTCATTATTCTGTTATAATTTCATCTTTATTCTGTTTTTTTGTTTGTTCTTCTATATTCTGATTTGTTCAAATTAAGTTTTCAGTTTTCTATTATTTATTTCTTAATCTATGAGTATTGCCTCATATGAAGAATAGACAACTCTAAAAATCCAGATCTATACTTTATACCCATGTTTAACAAATAACAAAAAGAACCTAGATCTATCAAAACAAACTCAAATCAGTAAAGTAATTAAAAGTAAAAACAATAAATAAATTTATACCTTGGGATCACGACGGCGAGTTGGCGATAAAGATGATGATGTCATGCGGATGATGGGATTGCTTAGATCAACCTTGAGGGAGGGATGATAGGGTTCTTCGATCGACACTAAGGGAGGAAGCTAGGGTTTCTTTACTCGACATTGAGAAATAAAGGCTAGGTTTTGTTTGATTGAACTTAGAGATCAAGAAAGACGAGATGAGTGCGGACTAGAACAGTTACTGTCGAAATCCTAGGATACCAGAACCAAACAAGTAAAGTGTGTGCAAGTACAAACTTCTTGAACGAAGTCGTGAGGCTGAAGTGAATCTAAGTAATCAGTGAACTTGAAAGGTGCGCATCGACTAATTGAAGGAGGCTAGACACCAAATTGGGTTGCACCATCAACCCCTTTCAACGAAGCCTACTAAATCCCAAGTTAATTAATATCAAGGATGATGAAATAAAGTAAATGTGGGTAAAGAAAATCAATTTAAAGGTACAATCGTAATCTAAGGCAGGATTAAAATTTGTATTAAAAAGCCGCCTCCTATATCAATTTTATAAGTAGAAATACATTATTTTTTATTTTTTTTTATTAAAGACGTAATACAATATGTTTTGATTAATACGTTTCGTAATACATTATTTGTTTACATTATTATGTATTTTTAATTTTAAAAAAAATATGGTGACCATACTTATTATTTATAATATTTATATTTACTTACCTAAAAGTATCAGTTATTAATTAAAATTTATTTCTTAAAAAAATATTAATTTTTAAAAATAATAAAATAATGAAATTAAACAAACGTCTTTTTACTTTCGTCTAATATATATATATATATATATATATATATATATATATATAAAACAACCATTTAACTACCTTTGATATTTCATCTTTCCGAAGAAAATCGCCGCGTTTTAAAAACTTTTCCATTATTTCTACGCCACATTTCCTTCTTCTCCTCTCTTCTATCTTTGTTTTGGTGGAGATGGCTGCCAAAGGAGCAACGAGCTCGGGAGGGGCCAAAGATGAGACGTCCGATTCATCCTCTTCTTCCAAGAAGAATTCCAAGAAACCCAAATGTGAGTAATGGCTTTTCTTCTTTTCTCTGTCATTCTAAAACTTTCCTCCCGATTTCTTTCATTAGAATGCATGTCGTCCTTCAATGTGATATTGGGTGTTCAATATTTTACAAGTTTCAAATTTTCTATGGCTCAATTGGCATTTCTTTAAGCACATTTTTTCTTTATGGTTTTTTATACGCGTTCATTTGTCTGTTTCTTGACTATGTACTGAAATCCACCTTTCTTCATATAACCTAATCAAGAATGTGACCTCTGTATATTCTATATTTGCCTTTGTAGTTACTCCATTCTAACGTCCTAATGGATGACGCAAATTATATGGAATATATTTTAAAAGGTTAGTCAATGATATAATTGAAGAAGGCTAATAAAGATTAATGACTTCTCCTTCTGTGATCCCATATATCACCTATTGGCCTCCATTCTCAAAATGGGATATCACAATCTATTCCCTTATATTCCCGATATTCTAGTCGGGCTAGTCCGTCGGAAGATGCATGGTTCAAGTCCTATATTTTTATATGGGATAGACTCTAATTTTATTTCTAATATCCTAATAGAAGGCCTAAATCACATGAGCTATATTTCAAAAGGCCTACTCAATAATTTCATTCTTAAATCCCATATACCATGTATCCTCACTTATTAGTTATAAGAATGGGGTATCACATCCATGCACCGTCAAAATTTCAAATGCTACATTTGGCAGAGAATTGCATATCAATGGAAAGGTAATCATGCGTTTTCAAAGCTAAAACTTTTAAACATCAGTCAAATTGCAAGCCAAAAAAATTTATTTTTACGGTTTCACTGATTCACCATAGGCAAGGATGTTTTCTTATGGTGATAAATCTGTTTTTTTTTTTTTCTCTATTGCAGATTCTAGGTTTACACAGCAAGAGCTTCCTGCGTGCAAACCAATTTTAACACCAGGGCGGGTATATCATCTTTTGTTTTACTTACACATGTAATTATAATATCCTGGAGGTTTTATATTCGACTTCAGATTCTAGTGCACTTGGTCATTATCTTCTCTTATCAGCTTTTTCCTTTAAACTAATTTTTGGTTCAGGTCATTACAGCTTTTATTGTTGTTGGCATTATCTTCATTCCCATTGGCTTTGCTTCCTTATTTGCATCAGAATGGGTAATGCATTTTTGCCCTTTTAACTTCTCATGACTATATTGTTAGTCATGTGTTGATATTGAACAGGGAAATCTACACTTTCTTTGAAATGCAGGTTGTGGAAATTGTGGACCGCTATGATGAGGATTGCGTCCCTCATAATTATACATACAATAAGCTTGGATATATTCAAAGTAGTGAAACTAACAAGACATGCATGAAGAGATTGATTGTCAGTCCCAATTCCATCGGCTCTTATGTGTTTGATGTCGCTTAGTCTTTGGTTTTCCTTTACATATTACATCCTTTTGCTTTCCAGTTGGATAATATCTACTTCTAATATTGGCATTAATTTGAAAATTTTCAGGTTCCAAAGCAAATGAAAAGTCCTGTCTATATCTATTATCAACTTGATAACTTCTATCAGAATCATCGTAGGTATGTTAAAAGTACTTGTAAATCTAGAAAAGAAAGTTATCCCCTTAGTTTTTCATTTTGGTAAGAATGCGGAGGGATGGAGTGGATATACTTAGTTCTTTCTTTTTATGGAAGATGTCTGGCTACTGCATTGTTAATCTGTTAGCAAATTGCAAGGTTCATGATACCTTGGGACATCAAGATCTGATGATTGCAATCTGTCAGTTTTTTCCATAAAATCATCACCATGCACCTATACTTTGCTGGCATTTTTCTCCTGAAATATTTTGGAATTTATCGGGGAGTGCTGTATTATTTTCAGATATGTTAGGAGTAGAAGCGATAAACAATTGCGGAGCAGGGCCAGTGAGGGTGATACAAGTTCCTGCAAACTTGAATCCATCGGGGGAAATAATTATCCAATTGTTCCTTGTGGCCTCATTGCTTGGAGTTTATTTAATGACACATATGGATTTTCAGTAAAAAACAAGGCACTAGAGGTCAGCAAGAAGAACATAGCATGGAAAAGTGACCAGGAGCATAAATTTGGCTCTGATGTTTATCCAAAAAATTTTCAGAGTGGAGGTTTGATTGGGGGTGCCAAACTAAATGCGAGCATACCTGTAATATATCTTTCTCTACTTCCTAGCTTGTTGCATCTTTACATGCCCCTTCCTCCTTTGTCCCTTCTTTTTATTGTATGCCTTTTTGTCGTTTTGAAGAAGTAATTTTTTTTAATGGTTTTACATTTACCAGTTGAGTGAACAAGAGGATCTTCTTGTTTGGATGCGAACTGCGGCCCTGCCAACTTTCAGAAAACTATATGGGAAAATAGAGACAGATCTTGAAGCTAATGATGAAATAACTGTAGTAATACAGAACAATTACAACATCTATAGTTTTGGTGGCAAGAAGAGGCTGGTTATTTCAACCACAAGCTGGATTGGCGGCAAAAATGATTTCCTGGGTATAGCATATTTTACTGTTGGTGGACTGTGCTTGTTCTTAGCTATTAGCTTCATATTTTTGTACGTGATGATGCCAAGGTGAGTGACTTTTTCTCTTCTATAATTAGTTCCCCTTTTTTTCTAGGAACATTCTGACTTAGTTTTGCTCAATTGAGTTAATCTGTAATTAGAACTGGCGTTAAATTTCTGTAGGCTGTTTTTCACATGGTTAAATTCCTCCTCCCAAATGTTGCCATTGTCCGCTCAGTGTTGATGAACTTTTGATATTTCTCAATCCATATTGACACTCTGTTTGCCTCTGCACTTCACTGGACTTCTGGGGATGGCATAGATATTGTGGAATCATCCTTCTGATTCAATTTCTTTAACAGTGGTTCCCGCCAAGATCTAGGTTCCAACACTTTATGGGTCCCACAAAGAAGATAACAATTCTAGAGGATGCTTGGGGAATGAGATGAGATGATAATTTTATGAATAGTAAGATGGTTTGTGAATAGTACTAAGATAGTTTGAGTTTAATATTTATTGAGTTTTGGAAAAGGAGCGAAAAAAGTTGAATAAAAGATATTATAAAGTTAAAATATTGTTAGAATATAATTTTTTAATATTATTTTTGTATTGAGATTTGAAAAAGTTGGATTGTTTTTTATTTGAAAATTTGGGAAAGTTTAATTATTAGTTTGAAAAAGTTGTAATGATTAGTTTGAAAGTAATTGTATTTGAATGATATGTGAGAAGGAAATGAGATAAGATGAAATAAGATAAGATAGGTTGGGATGGGATGAGATATGCTTCCAAACATCTCTTTAAAATTCAGATGGTTCTCACTTCTCATAAAGTGTTTATCCTGCCATTTTATATTTGGATGCTTGACAGACCTAATTTAGGTTGGATTGAACCAATCTTTCCCAAGATAATAACTTAAAAATGGCTACTTGCTCGGTCCAATTAATAAGCTAGTCAATGTTAAACTCATATTTCTTCTATGAAAAATTCAAATTGCGGTGCCGGTTCAGATACTGATAGTTATTTCCTTCCGAGCATATAAAAGATAACTGAAGTTGAAGTCTTGGACATTCGGAAGATGTCTCTTACATTGCTAATGCTTTCTATGCAGGCCTCTTGGGGATCCATCCTATTTGTCTTGGAACAGAGGATAGGTGAATTAAACCTTTTAAGATATGCCCTGCCTCTCATGTACAAGTTTTTGTGCCACATTCTTATAACCAGGCTGAGCCTTATTTATGTTGGAAGCATTATAACTTAAACGTATGGTACATAGAGCTCTGCTGCTATCAATAATTTTCTTTTCTAAGAGGCATTCTAATACATTTGAAAATCAATCCTATTAAAAACAAATAATAAAAATACTAATAATTATTATTATCATCAAATTAATTATCTGGAGTCAATATATAAAGTACAAGTATAATGAGACGTACGTCATGCCTACAATATGTGGAGAAGGCTGACTTATGCCCACTCAAATAATTAATTAGCAAACTATCGTTAGAAATGAAAGTGAAGTATAAAAAAAAAAGAGAGAAGGAAATCAAGCGTTGGCATATATAATGCGGTTAGCCCACACAGTACAAAGAGCCAAAGAAAGGGTGAGGAAAATCTTTGTACTCTTGGAAAAAGCACTAAAACTATTCCCACCTTCCGACGTTTTAATCACCACTGAAACCTCATGTTCATTCTTCCTATCATGATCATCCTCAATTCTTGCATCTCTTTCTCTGATATTTCTGTATTTCATATGGTTAGAGCAACCTCTCAGTACTTTCCCAGTTGCAGAAAAGCCATCCACGACCAATTTCTCTTCCTCCATATATCCTCCAACATGATATATGTGTACCAAAGAAAGTGCGACCATACAGATGACAGCCTTGAACTTTCCGAAGAAAGAGTCTTTATTATCTGATCCTATTTGGGAATGATCTGTTTTTTCAATTGAGAACTTGCTCATCATCACTGGGTTTATGTGGATCTTAACTGTCTGCGAAGGCACTGTTTGGTGAAAGAATGTTTTGGCCACCTGGCGAGTTGAAATGAACATTCCGTGATTGACTCTTACTTCCTTAATGACCTCGAAGCTTGGAGACTCATCAAGTTGCAAGTTCTCATTTGGTGCATCCTCGTTGATGAATTCAAGCGGCTGGAGACTCATCATGTTTATCTCTGTGTCATTCAATTCCTTACAGCTTTTGTCGTCCCCGCTTTCGCCTGGAGTTGAAAAAGAAAAACTGGTTTGTTCAGACTATAAAAGACTATGGAAGATCAAAAGCAACATCAATGGTCGTTTCGATACCTTGAAACTCATCATTCTCTTTTCTTCTTCGGAAGCTTGAAATATCTTCTATGGGAACAATCTTGTGTTCTTCCATAGCACTCTGTCCACAATTTTTTTTTTCAAAAAAATAAATAAACACAAAATACAGTTGTATATGTACGTAAATGAATGGCTTAATGTATATTGGCTATTGCTATGATAAAAAAAAAAAAAAAAAAGTCTTCTATGTTAGGCATTTTTTATGGGTCTAATGGTGGCAAAGAACTAGTAAATATTTCAGTTAATAGACAATGGTTCAAAATGATTTTGGATTCAAGTGCAAAAGCAGGTCTATACCTTCTCCAGATCTTTGTTTGACATTCCCACCCATCTTAAGTTCTCCGCAGCCAGCCTCTGATCAGTCTGAAGATCTTCATCCAGATCTCCAATCTGTATTGTCCTAATTCTACTTGAATCTTCCCAGGACTTGTCAATGTATCTCTCATATGGACTCAAGTCACCAGCTTGATCGTGGGTATCTCTGTCAATCAGAAAAGAAAAATCATCATCAGGGGCATAATTTCCACCCCATGTGTCCGGAAGGTTGGATTGATTTATCAGTTCCTGCGAAGCTTGAGCTACTGAAAGGATTTCCTGCAAAATATCAGTTTCATGTGCAGTACTATTACTTTCGTGTAAAGGGATCATTGACTGTGACATTCTGAAGTCATTGAATTCAGCTTGAGAGAAGTGATGGTCATGATCCTTAACCTCCAATGGAGGAAGTGAGAATCGATGCTGCATCCTCGCGCACTCTAATGCTATATCAACCTGCAAAGTGACATGCGGTGCGGGATTTCGGGATTTTATGATGATAGTTAGTAATTCTGTATGGTGGCAAAGTGCATGTCTTATATTAAAAAGTTAGAATATTAAGTAAAAGTAAATTTATAAATTAATGTAATTTATAATAAGTTAGATCTATTTTATATTAAAAATAATTTTAGAATTTAACGTATTCCGTGAAATCATATCAATTTATATATTTATTTTTATGTATTTTTTTATGGCTAAAATATTTCTCTATTAGAAATGTTTACCTTTGATGGAGGGTATGAAACGGTTTCATAGTTTGGAAGTACTGGGGGAGGTGTGAAGTTAAATGCATCTTCGGATAAGAACTGCATCCATTTCCCATCTGTTCTTGCTCCAGTACTCATGATATCATGTGCTGATGTCCCAGTTTGCATGCTGGAGGAGCAGGAATCATACTGCATTGGATAATTAATGGAGCTCTCCAAATCTTCACATCTTCCCTCGGAATATAGATCAATGCTTGATGAGTACTGTTCGCTAGTCATGAGTTGATTGTTAGTTGTGGGAGGATAATGCTGCTCTCCGATCTTGGGACCAGTTGTACTCTTCTTGAACACACGACAAAGCGCATATGCGTCCTGGAAATAAATATTTTTAAGAAATAGGATAGGAGGGGGAGGGGGGATCATGAGAAGACATATATAAAAAAAATTATTCTTTTAATAATACACCATCTTTTTCGAAATGACCGTACGATATATTCTTGTGCGTTTGTTGACAGTTTCATTACGACTGTATATACATTACTTAATATATAATATATATATCGAAAACTCTATATAAGCTAGAGCTAGGTTTTGTACCTGCAAGCCTGAAGCAGTTTCACATTCTCTCTCGTCCAGACGGTATTCATGCATAACCCAACCTGTTCGAGCACCGTGAGGTGCTCTCCCTCGGTAGTAAACAAGGGTTTTCTTCATTCCCACAGCACGCGCCTGAGAGTTCACTTTCCGATCCTTCCCGGTTGCTTTCCAATATCCAGCTTTTGTTGCCCTATTAGTCCTTGATCCATTGGGATACTTGCGATCCCTTGGACTAAAGAAATACCACTCCATATCTTTGCTCGGCAATAATGACTTGCCTGTTACGTTTTCAAATATCATAATTATAATTAGCTAGCTAGGAAGTTCATGATTAATATATATATATATATTTTAATTCCATATGTATATTTTGCAACGAGTAATATATATATATATATATATATGAAGAGAGAGCTAGAGATCAGATAGAGCAATTAATATAACAGAAGTCATTCGATCGCCTTAAAGTATTTTCTGGTTAAGTGAAAATTAAAACTATTCTATATTTAATCCCATGCATTCTATTGATCATCTAATGAATTGGTGAAAACTTAAATTAAGCTAGCTATTATGTAAATATATCTTGTCTCAAGTTAGTCAAAGTATGCTGCTTGAAACTCGTCTTTCTTGCAGACATGAATGCCTTCCCTCCCTTTTCCTCTTCTTTTTGGACTTGGGTCGCCCTCAATTTCTCACTACAAGTCTTCATGTACACAACAACTCTAAAGGTAGGGGGACCAATATGCATGCTTTAGCTCCCCAATTAGTACTTCCTTTTCTAGCTATTTGACATGTTATTATATGTTAAAGTATTATAAGATATTTGATGTTAATTATAAAGCACTTTAATGAGTTTCAAGTCTTTTTTTAATAAACAAAAACATGAACCAAAAAAGAAATTTATCATGTCTGATTAAGGAAGAGTTCATGTGCACATCATATTATATCATATTAACGCTCAATTAAACCAAGGTGCGCGAATGGGAAATATATCACTTTGTGGAGTGGCATATATATGATCTACCTTCGTGAATAATGATATCAAGAAGTTTTCCTTTAAAAAAAAAAAAAAAAGAGATCATCAATTCATGATGAAATAGAAAATCGAAGTGAGAAAATTAGAACTAAACAAGATCAAGTATTGGACTGGCTTGACAGACAGCTATCTAGGACATGAAAAAGAACATATACCAGGCAAGTCCCATGGTTCACATTTGTAGAGATCAACTTCAGGGATGACCTCCAATTCAATCTCACGGCCATTAATCTTTCTATTGAGGTAGTAAGCAACGAGTTCCTCGTCGGTGGGGTGGAACCTAAAACCAGGAGGAAATGAAACTGGTGCCATTTATCGGTCGTCTAGCAGCAGCTTGCACCAGCTTGATATTCTAAAAACTGAAAAAGGATGACCAGCCTCGTATTCAAAAACAAGGAGACCAGTCCTTCAAAATCAACAACTCTACGTACGTACAACCACACTGTGTCATGCACACAAAAACAAAAAACTGTAATATTAGTCGTGGAAAATACAACTTAATGAACTCTGAATGCATTTATATTAATATATATATATATAACTTATATTAAACACGTACGTACACCAATCGAGATCATGAACAGAGAGAGCTAGACCTTCGATCGGCAGAAGAAGAAGAAGAAGAAGAAGATGGAGAAGGCCGAGAAGATCCCAAAGTTGATGAGAGAGAAAAGAAAAGGAGCTAATGAGGCCTAGAGGGAGCAGAGATATTGAGAGAAGTGGAATCAGGGTGTTGCTTGGGGTTGATATGAGAACAAAAAGAAAGATGAAGAAAAAAGCAAATTGGGGGGGGGGGGGGAGGCTGCTGCCGAGCGCCACCCCCTTTCCAACTTGCTTTTGATTTTTTGATTTTTCTTTTGATTTATTTATTTTGATTTTTTAAAATTATAAATAATTAACTGGATTCTTGTTATCGTTTTTCTGAAGCTTAGTTAATTAATTAATTAATAGCTAATATCTCTCCTTGATCAGTTGTTTTTTTCTAAAGAAGTCTTTCTTTCTCTCCTCGTCTTGACTCTCTTCGTCTCTCTCCGATTATTCCATGCTTCGTTCTTGTCCTTTCTTGGATTCACATGACGTGATGTCATTTAATTAATATATTTATTAATACAGATCATGAATAATAGTAATACTAGATATAATATGACACAAAATAAAGTAAAACGATTTTGACGACGACGTTCCTAACTCAAAAATTATTAATTGAACTCGATCGTAACAAATCACGACTTGACACGATAATTCCCAGAATTTAGAGGACCAACATATAATTAGATCAAATAATTCTCTTTAGATTTTTATTCGATTTAAAAAATTGAAGTGAGAAATTATATAAATATATATATATATATATATATAGTAGGCCTTGTAATGTTTATTAAATATGTAATGTAATTTTATAAAATAGTTTTGTAATATCTTACATTCTTTTGGGTGATTGTTTAGCTTTAATTGGCCGTGGTAATGGTCCTATCGGGGTCCACCGACGTTGCATGTGGGGCCATGTTTAGCCACGTGAAATAAAGTTCCTACGTGGCAGAGCAGGATCGCTTGGTATGTTTTCTCATCCTTTTCCCGACGTTGATGCCAAAAACACATACAAACACACTCTCTCGTACTTTTCCTTTCCATCAATCAAGCTTTTGGTGCTTTTCTGGTCTCTGGGTTTATGCTTTTTGAAGAAATTGATGCTATGTACTGCTTATTATTTTATTCTGCGACGTTCTAAAATACTATATGCATTTGAGTCGTTTGCCATCCTAAATTTGTATGATTATATAACCAGGAACTCATAATTTGTGTTGTGACATGTGACATGTGACAAGTGACAAGATTAATTTCCTCCTTTTTTCTGCTTTTCGTATCTGATAAAAAGAATGGAATAACCAGTAATAGCAGGAAACCTGGATAACAAGAATGATTTAGCAATAAACAATGATCAATCTGTTCAGATGACTGGAAGTGAATTAGCATCCACCCCGTTGTAGGTTTACCCATTACTTTGGGTCATTGAGACATTTACCCAAACAGTACTTGATCTTCAAATTTTCTTTGGTTGGTCATATAATCTAGTAATCCTGGTTTGTTGGGCCAAGCCGATATATGCCTCTATTGCATCACTCTTACTCTTAGGCCCAAGTCTTAACATGACTCTCATGAGTCATTATCAGATAATGATGGTGACCCGCTTCGATTGAGAACAGCCAAAAGATTGTCATTCCCTAAGAGCACTCTCATTTATAAATTAACCATGTTCGCAGTCTCCTCTTTGGCAAAAAAGAAAAAAAAAAAAAAAAGCGCATACTTTGGAAATTTCCCTTTGGATCTTATTTAGTACATCACAAACATGCAGCTAGCAACAGAAAATCAAGGAAAATGATGATTTTCCCTTATTTATAGTCCTCCATGTATATTCAACGAGAACTGGAGGATCACTTGATTAACAACAACAGTTTTACTGAAGGGAAAAAAAACAACATATGCCAAAGGAGAAAAATTAAAGCCAAAAACTCGGATCAGATGCACCAGCATTCATGCATGATATTGCATTTTGATTTTTCATGATCAGTAGTAGCTATTCAATGCCCTTCATTTTCTGCAGCATCAGAACAAATTCATAGATCTTTTCTGGGTCCGGAATAACTTTGGCCACTGTCTCTCGTTTCATGCACCTCATCATCCAGGCCGAGAATTTGGGACAGTACTCCTCAACCTTAAACCCCCCAAATTTCTCAAACGCCGAGAACCAACTTGTTATACCAATTGCTATTATATCAAGAAACCCAAAGGAATCACCACCGAAGTAATCCTTCTCCCCAAGGGCTCCCTCTAGCTGCTTCACTACCTCTATGAACTCCTCCGTCGCCACCTCTTGCTCCTCTCCTTTGCTTCTCCATATTTTGCCGCCCGCATCAAATAGCTAATCATTCCTATTAATTCCCAACATAGAATCAATGATCAACATAATTAATAAGTTAATTACAAAATTTATATGCATATTTCCTTAAATATAGATAAAATAAACAAAGCATTTACAATGATAAACACTGAAACGCGCGAGCTCCATGCACTATGTGTTGAGAATCTTAGACTTTCCAAATTCCCTCACTAGAATCTACTTTTGACAGAATACCAAGAAAAATAGAGAAATAAATACAATACAAGAATTTATGTTGAAAACTTCAAAACAAGAGAAAAATCACCAGACCCAGAGAAGAAAATACACTATGTGAAAAATTGTTACAATCATACAATTTTTCTCCTCACCCCAAAGACATCCACAAAAACTTCTTACAATAGTAAAACTCTAACTTTCACCTATCTTCCTTTTACATACAAAAAAGGATAACAGAAAAATTTTACTAAAGTCAAAAGTTACTAGATAAGTTTCTGACTGGTGTAATTAACTAAGGAGATTAGGCCTCCTTTTATAACTACATAGCATGCCCCCTTTTACAAATTCCACCGATGTGAGATTACAAGGGAGCAACAAAGTTAACACTATGCACTATAAATATAAAAAGTCGCAAGTTTTGTATGGCATACAATATAAGTGAGAAAGGGTCGAAATATAATCTCAAAAACTAACGTAGTTTGATATGATTTATCAAATTATAAAATAGATCTAATAAATCAATTATGAAATTACATCAATTTATAAATTTTTTTATTTTTATAATTTTTTTTATAGTAGTATTCGAGTAAACCTTTTTGTCAATAAAGTCGGCCCAGAACCTTGCATGAGCTCTTTCATATGGACAAGTTGGGAGCAGTGGCTGAAGTCCAGACCTCCTCGATGTAGGTGACAATGTTGGTGGACTCACATATGGGCTTTCCATTATGCAACAAAACAGGCACCTTCGCGTGAGGGTTTGATTTGAGCAACAGTTCACTCTTTCCCCCAAACAAATTCTCCGCTCTATCTTCACGTTCCACACCTTTCTCCTCCAGTGCAATGTACGGACTGGCCCAACAATCCAAAAGAACAAGCACATCTGATCCTTTCGACATCTTTAATTATAAGCTAGCAGTAGTACTGTGTGGTCTGTCCCTACAATCTTGATCTTCCTCCCTCTTCTATCCTCTTTGTTAGGTGTGTGTAGCAGAATGAGTCCCGATCGTTTAAATTTATAGAGTGAGAGAATGTCTAATACATGAACTCCAATGGGGTATTCTTGTTTGGCTCCACAAGGGTAACAATGCTGTTATAACCTAACAATATCATGTGTGCTGTGAAGGTTAGAATGCTTCTACGGTTTTGGAATATCCGCACCAAATAAACAAGAAGCAACAGTTGTCTTCACATGCACGGATTACACTGATTATACCGATGGGAGCCCGCTCATTGGGAGTAGCTCATGATTTATGTTCATTTGGAAGAAACTGACACAATTGATGAATTAGACAAAGCAGGGTTGAAACTATATCAAGTATTTCACAAGATATATGTACTAGTATATATCTTGTGAAAAAAAATATAAACATTTAGTGTAAAAAAAATATAAAGTGAATGAGAATAAAATAAAAAAAAACTTAAAACTGTTGATTTATTCGATTATGTGATATGGTTGCATGCAAGAGTCCTAAGAGATCACAACAAGCATGGATGAGTTCCTAATTAAATTGCTCAATTCATGAACTCAGGATAATGATTACAAACTGCTCAATATATTAACCAATTCAATGCATTAACCTGTTCAATAGAAATTGGTCCCTGTTTTTTGACACTCATTGATACATTAACCTGCTTAATACACCTAGTCACTATTTTACAAACTACTTTACAAACTAATCAATATATTAACCTACTCAATATAAACTGTTCTACAAACTGATCAATACATTACTTTCTCAATACAAATTTCTTAATAGAAACTGCTTAATAGAAACTAATCAATACATTAATTGTGTAAATACAAACTACTCAATACAAATTGCTTTACAAATTTGAAAACCCTCATATGATATGCCTAAAATGGATAGCAGTATGTATATAAGCAAGACCTAATAAAGTTTTCCATTCATGTTGCCACATTCTATGCTTTTAGATTTTTCTCGTTTATTCTTTTCTAAAAATATGCACAAAAATAAACCAGTCTGAAGTTCCTGAAAAGAAAAAACCATCAAATCAGATCAATTAAATTAAAAAATAGCAATGAAAATAAAACAATGTCGTACAATATGCAATTTTTTTTTTAACCGAACACACACAGAATGCAAAACATTAATAACATCATTGTGTACTATATAATATACAAAATTTTGAAAAAGTACCTCACAAATTTTTGATCTCATTGTGTATAATTTGATATCACTGTGTATAAAAGAATTTTTAAAGCGATGAAAAGTAATTCAAATACAAAGATGACCATAATTTTAGATCATAAACCCAATCAAAAAGAGAGATAAGTAAAAGCAAAGAGAGAGAGAGGGGAGGTAAAATATAGTTACAAAAGCATGAAAGAGAAAGCAATATTATTGCAGCTTACATGTTCTCATCAATTGACATGTTAAATTATTTAGCAAATCATACTTAGTAATATTTTGATAGCAACACAAAGCATGATTGCAAATATCTATCATGATGGTGAATAAAATAACATTTCAAATATTTATGATAAGATATGATGCATATAGATTATGAAACTGTCGAAAATACTAAACTATCTAAGTTTTCTAAAATATTAGAGTATGCAAAATATGAGAAAGAAATAAAGTGTCCAGAAGAAGAGAGAATGAGATTACTAATTTGTTTAGATTAAAAAAAGATGCTAAAAGAAAGTTACCTGAAATTGAAATGAGAGAAATTACTAAATTTGAAGAACAACTTGCAGCAAATTTGGCAGGTATATACTTCAAAACAAAGAAGAATGTCAAATCATTAGCATATTTTTGGAAAGTAATTAAATTTGAAGAACAACTTGAATTGATTTGAAGTTTAGACTCACTATATAACTTTTTTTTTATGTTATGGAGTCGTAAGAAATGCACGAATGAAGGGTTTGTAAGTTTTAGTGTGTTGGTAGCTTAAATTGCTCTTTCCTTTCCATTAATAATTTTAAGTTTTTGTTGTTCAGACGTTTTAAACATTAATAAATTATATTCGCTTGATTTTTGTTCATCATTTTATATATAAACCAGCCTTGTCATTTCATCAGTATTAACTTCTACTGGATATTGGATCTCAGTAAAAGTCGTGTCGAATATAAAAACATGGAATGTGGAGTTTTTTTCATATCTGAACACTACAAAGTGCCCAATATTTATGGCATAATGTTGTGCAAAATCATGCAAACTTTCAGAAAATCATATATTACTATCATCTTTTTCTAATCTAATTTGCCAGCTATTATCATTAGAAAAAGTGAGTTTAATGGTAGTTCCAAGTTCAGAATCAAGTAACTTTACAAATTTTCTAGGGATGTTTTGCAAAGATGAAATAAACAATTGATTTCATAATCACATTATAAATAGATGTTTTTACAAAAAAAATGCCAGTAATTGGAATAAGATGGGTTGTACTCATATAAGTAGAACTTATTTTAGGAAATGTTTATTTAAACATGACAAAACTAATCAAATAGAATAGTAGTTATATAATTAATTAATCAGAAATACGTAGTGGATAAATAAATTACTCGCAAATTTTTTTTCGGCCAAAGTAGATGGCATTATTATTTTGAAGAAATGTGTCGATGGTGGTGACCTGCTACTGCTAGTCGCCATAGGCTGTCTGATCAAGGTTGTGAGGAGAAAAATTGAAATTCTAGCTACATAGTCACGTTGAGATAGTAGACATAGAAGGAGAAAATGTTTGTAAGATTTGTAAGAGATGCGAATGGTAATAAACAATTGAAGAAAAAAAATAATAATTAGAAAAAAATGATCAAAATGAATACAAAGGCAAACCTAAAATTTGGAAGATTAAAATTTTATTGATATTCAATTGTCAAAAAACAAAGTAATAATTATCAATATAATTCTCGGTTAGGAGTAATCACATAGTAGAAATTTAAAAAGTATAAAAAATCATTAACATTGTGATAATTTATTGTCAATTTTTGATTTAGTTTATATTAATCTTTTAGTTATTAAGTAAGGGCAACCCAAGATTAAGTTAGTTTGAAAGGAAGAATTCTTATTTTACTTACTTCTTTATTGGCTTTTTAAACTAAGGAAAAAATTGAAATATTTGATTGTAGTCTCTCATACAAATTATTGGAATAATATAAGACAAACAATATTCCTTTTGTTCAACATAGAAGCCGCATGCTGAAATTCTCTCCTACAAATCCTGTGATTCCTTGCTCCAATTTAAATTTTTTAAATTTCTTTTCCTGCATTATGTGTTCAAACAAGAAGAGGAGAATAAAAAAAAAAATGATGTGTGTCAATGCACTAAATAATATAATGAATGACAACTTCCCAATCAAAACAATTTTTGATGGACATTAATGTTATACTATGAGCAAGAATTTGTATAATGTACTATATAATTTTAACAGCAGAAAAATGAATTATAAAAGAAATATAAGGGGCTAAACCAAAACTACTTGAATGTCATAACAAAGAAATTATTAAAAAAATTAAGTATAAGTGTAGAACATTGAGTATAGGTGAAGAAAATATATGTGGAGTTCTATATTTTTTTTAATGTTTCAGCTATATATATTGGGATTATGAAAATATTTCCTTTACTGTTTTGCACTTTTAATTTGTTTTTGAAACTCATGGATTTTAGCATCCTCGGTATAGTATGATATTTTGAATGAAATTATATTTGGAGTGGATCATTTGTAGTCACTGTTTGGTAATATTAGCATTTGTTGGACAAAGGTTTCAATTCAATTTTTTAGATTTATTTTATTTGATTATTTTAATTTTTTTTTACACCACTTTATTTTAGTTTAGTTTAGTTTTCATGTAATTTATTTCGCTCTATTTTGTTTTTCAATTATTTTTTATTTTATATTGCTAGCTTATTTTATTTATTTTATTTTACTATTTTTTTAATTTTAATTTTTTTTATTTCAATTTTACTTTATTTTATTTATTTTTGATAACTTATTTTATTCTATTATTTTAAATTTTTTATTCTATTTAATTTCTAATAGAAATTTAATACATATAAGTAATAATTGATTATAATAGACAGATTGATAAGTAATATGTGGTAGCAATTGAAACTTGTTTTTTTTTTTCTAACAAGCAATTATAACCGAATTAAATCCCTTCATAGGGAACATTCATTGACACAGAAGCATATCATTCACCAAAGAATATAAACAAACGCATAAGTAAAAAAGAAATACATAAATAGAATAAATGCATAGGCACAAAAATATAAAAAAAATTAAACAAATGTATAGATAACAATCACCAATACTCGGACCTAGAGAGGTAAACCATTTCCCGTTGCTAGAAAGAAGAAAATTTAACGATATTTAATCAATCCTGTTATTCTCTTGTTTTGAGTTTGGGCTTATAACTCATCAATTTGGAGCACTATTTATTTTTGTTTGAGTCGAATATGATTGTTTAACATTTTAATTAAACAAATGCATAAGCACAAAAGCATAAAATAAGAATTAAACAAATGCAAAGATAAATATTTATCAAGAAAAAATGCATAAAGAAAGGATCTTTCTCTCTCACCGAAGTAGAAAAACAAAAATGAAAAAAATAAGCAAAGACCAAATATACATAAAAATATAAATGAGCTAAGGAAAAAAAAACAATGAGAACGAAGACAAAAAAATATACCATGAAAGCATCCTCAACCACAGTTTATAAAAATGAAGCACTTGAGGAAAAGCAATTTCCGTTGTTAGAAAGAAGAAAATTTAGCCATAAGCACAAACACACAAATGATGTGAGGAAAAAACAAAACAATGACAATGAAAACCACAAAAGATACCACGAAGCACCCTCAACCAGCCTTTCTCTCTTCTAACCCTTTCTCAAACCACTACAAAGGAGTTTTCTCTCTCGCATTGCAAATAACGAAGCACAAATGCATAAGCACAAAAGCATAAAATAAGAATTAAACAAATGCAAAGATGAATATTTATCACCAAGAAGTAAATAGCTATAATTTTTTTGTTTGTGTTTTTTTTTACAAAATAAAGACTTCTAATTTAGAGAACATGAAGAACGTTCAAAGATCTACAAGAGATAAAAAAACAAAATGAAAAATACCAACAAAGACCACATAAGCACAAACACACAAACGATCTGAGGAAAAAGAAAAATACCAACCAGCCTTTCTCTGTTCTAACCCTTTCTTAAACCACTTCAAAGGAGCTTTCTCTCTCGCACTGCAAACAATGAAGCACTTTCGCACTGCCATCCATCAATAGCCCATAGCGTCACACCCGACTGACAATATCACACCACAAAACAGTAAATAAAACTAAATGAATGAGACTGAACGAAATGAATTAGAGAATGAACTAAAGAGACAAGAAAAATATATTAATATTTGTTAAAGGACGAGAGCTCTAGTGTGCAAAGTCGAAACCTAAAGGATGGGAGCTCTAGTGTGCAAAGTCGGAAACAAATTAGAGAGATGAGATATTATTTAAAACGATGCGCAGAGAGTAATCAAGCAAATATTTATTTTTTATTCAAAATGATGCGTAGAGAGAAATTAGACATACATTAAAACGCACCGCATCCTCTATTGGACTTACCTAAAATGGTGCGTTTCGCAGGTTGATGGCATCTACCAGAGTCACCTAAAAATGCCTAAAAACGCATTGCATTACTCGATCGTGCATCAGTTTGGCTTTCGTGTCGGAGCTGCGTGGGTTTCATGGGTTTCGATTTTCTGGCTTTCGTGAGATTTGCGCGAAGATCGGTTCTGGCTTTCGTGGCTGAGTTGCGTGGATTTGGTGGGTTTGGGTTTTCTGGAAGATCGATGGTGGCTTTCGTGGCTGAGCTACGTGAGTTTCGTCGGTTTGGGTTTTGTGGGTTTCGTGAGATCAGCACAGTGAAGATTGACTGGGAGAGGGAGAAGTGATCGGCGGTGTGAAGATCAAGACTTTGGGTTGAAGATCGGCGCGAAGAGGGAGAGAAGATCGGCGAGGTCGGCGCGAAGAGGGAGAGAAGATTGGTGAGGGAGAGAGAGAAAGGGTGATGATCGACTGGGAGGTGTGAAGATCGACTGGGAGAGGGAGAACTGACCGGTGGTGTGTAGATCGACTGGGAGAGGGGAAATTTAGACTTTGGGAGAGAAGCTCGGCGAGGGAGACAGGGAGAGGGAGATGATCGACTAGGAGAAAGATCAATTGGGAGAGAAGATCGGCGAGGGAGAGAGAGAGAGAGATTACAGTACGGGTATTAGAAGGGTATTTTTGAGATAAAAGAGGGTTACCGTGTGAAATTTTAGGATAATTTTGGGAATATAAATGTTAAACAATTATAACTATTTATTATTGGGATAGATGTCAAATTGGAATAGATGGTTTTTAAGTATAAAGATATATATATTTTCCAAAATTTTAATACTCAAATATGGTAAATTTGGGAGGATTAAAATACTGACCTATTGTCTTTTATTTAAATACTTCTCATAATTTGAAGAGAGATCATTAGTTGTCCCGTACATCTCTGGACTATTCGAGTATTAAATATATATTAATATTACATGTAGGAAAAGTACTAATTAAGTAAGAACCAGGACATTGATTATAGTGAGCCGCGCGCATATAATATTGTAGAAAGTTTTTCTGGTTAAAAATTATAAAGAGTCTTGATTTTTTGACTATTTTTTTAGAAGAGAAAGTATCCCATTTTATTAATAACCCTCTCTTAGATCAATTTTTTATTTTTATTTTTTTTACAATCAATATAGGCCCCGCGTATCAATAAATTATGGGGCGTTAAGTGATCATGTGGGTTTTGCGGCCTTTTTTTTTTTCATCCTCATAGAAATTGACAACACTACTTTACTTTTGCATAAACTTTAGTAGCTAATGTTGCAATTATGTATTTTGAATTTTTAAGAATTAATTATATAGGTGCAATATAGCTTTCTTGGTGGCATTTTTTATGGATGCAAAAGTATTTTTTAACCAATTCTTTTTTGAAGCGACAGGTTTTGGACACAAAATGCTGATTTGATGGGTTTTCCATTGGTTCATTTCTAGCGAACACAAATAATTATTTGTAGTGCTATTTTTGAGTATTTTGCAGCAGAATCAAAATTGCCGCACAAGGTTATAAAATTCAAATTTTGTTTTTCACGTGATTTTAGTTTTTGCGTCCAATTTTTACAAGACCCAAATGACCATAAATTGAAAAAAGGCAAGTTTTTCCTCTCTTTTTTCTTTTCTTTCTCCGTCCGGCGTGCCACCTCCCTCTCCCTCGCATTTTCCCTCCAAGACCCTTGTTGCAAGCAGTTGCTAACTGCACCACCCTCGTTGATGAGCTTTTCTCTCAAATGACTCATTCCTTTTTCTCTCGATATCTCTTTATTTTCCTCTTTCTCTCTTGGTATCCCTAGGGATACTGTGCGCCACCATTGTGAGTAGCCACCATCATGAGTAGCCACTATCATGAGTAGCCACCTTGACCACCAGGAGCACACCGTCATCAACGACCACCAACCAAGACCGCATCACTATTAGATCTTCTTCCTCTGTCTCTCATTGTCGATTCTCCTCTCCGTTTCTCTCCTTCCTTAGCCGCCACTCCTATCATGCACCACTGACCTTTAGCCACTACAAACGGCATCCATTGCCAGTTCCCTTTCCCCTACGCATAGCACTCGACACCCCCAACCCCAATGCGCTCTCAGCCCCTCCTCCAACAACAGCCTGAGGCTCCACCACTACATCCTCTATTTTGAACACCATTGTGAGCCACCAAGTCCCGACATTGTCTTGTACCAAACCTGTTCTCTGCCTCAATTGTGTAAGTCCACTGAGAACCCTCACACTCCCTTTGATTTATGATATATTTTTCCATTCCTTTACGTTTAGAAAATGTTATCTTGTGAAGTTGGGATGGTGTTGTGTTGAATTGGACAGATCTTCTATGTATATTGGCTGTGTTGATTGTGGTAGACTTAGAAGAAGTGAGGTGTGTTTGAGATTGAAATGGATTTGTAGGTGAAGCATGGAAATTTTAAAGTAGTAAAGCATGTTGGTTTGTTGTTGTGGAGCTTGAACTGACCATGGATTTAGTATGTATTTTTAGTGTTGTTCGTTGTATATGAGTTTAAATAGATAATAAGTTTAATTATATGTGTGTAGCTGCATGATATGGTGTTGATGTCTAGAATTAAGGAAGTTTGCAGTTACGCTAGCACGATTTTGTAAATTGGTAGGTTATAGTGTGTGGAGTTTATACGTGCAAGAAATTGATAGAAAGTGATTCAATGCAACTATGAAGTTGGGAGAAATAACAAGTCAAAATAATGAATTAATATTTGGTCCTCAACATAAAAAAAATGGACTCATTTACAAAAGAGGAAACAAATTCACTTTCTCACTTTTTGAAATATTCATATCACTATTAATTATTATGGGGGAAATGCTACTGTCTCGTTCTGTCTCCTTATTTTGGCCGCTCATATATAAATATATATATAATATATATATATATATTAAAAAATTACATAATGGTTAAGAAAATAACTATTAGTGTATTAGTATTTTTTTATTATATTTTTAAAAAATGTTTAAAGATTATTTGAAATAAAAAGCAAAAAAGAAAAGAAAATTGCAAATTGCACTAAGAGCACACCAAGTGAGCAAATTGAGGAAGCATTGTAGCATGATTATGTGAATGAATATTCAATACCTCAAGGGGGTGACCTAAGTGGTGAAGACCTTGGTCTTGACTCTTGAGGCTTAATTCCTCAAGATCCAAGGTTCAATACCTCATAGGTGCAAACAATCCCTTAGGCCACCCCCTTGAGGTATTGAATATTCATTCACATAATCATGCTACAATGCTTTCTCAATTTGTCCACTTGAGAAACTGAGCAATAAATACAAAAAAAAGAAAAAGAAAAGAAAAAATAGTTAAACAAAGTATAGAAGAAATAAAAGAATGATATTATAGGATTATTTTCTTCTTAAAATTAATAAAATAGCCACTAAGATATTGATTCAACTACTATATTTGACAGAATGAGACATTGTTTTGTGTGGAACTCATCCCATGTAACTTAAGACAAAATCAACCACCCCAAAAAGGACAGATTATAGATAATCCAACAATTGTATAGAGTCTTACAAATATGAGGTTTCTTCATAAGAACAGCCCTCTTTGACTCTTTCTTGTGCCCCAGAACTATATGGATAATTATGCAAGCCCAAAACAGGCCCAACACAAGGGTACCCTTTTGTCTTTGTTGTTGGAAGAGTTTAACAATAGAGTTACATTTATAGTTGAAATAGAAATTAGAAACACTAAAGAAAATGTGAAGAAGTGAATGTGCAATTGTGATCGTGTACCTGTCTTTAATGTGTGAAGCGATGGGTTGGATTAAAAAATTTGTGGAGTGTTGGGGTTGCTATTGGTGCATATAAAGCTTATAAAGTTTTATGATTGTGATGTGTAGATGAATAAATGATATGAACAAATATATATAAAGCTTATAAAGCTTTGTGATTTCTACTGGTGCATACTACCAATTCTTATATTGAATTAAGGTAGCATTGTGCTAGCTAACTAGCTTTTTACCATGCATTTCTCAACAACTTATTATATTTATTCGTGACACCTCTCTCAAGAACTTATTTTGTAAGTGCATATTTAGATGTAAAACTGCCTTGAAGGGGTATTAAAGGGACAAGATTTTGTGCTATGTTTTATTTTTTATTTTTTATTTTCGACTCTAACAGAAATTGGACTTGCTTCTACTATAAAGTTGAGCAGGTAATACCATCAATTATTTACATGTATTGCCAACTTCTAGAGTGCTTGTTCTTCTAACAATATTGAATCTTTAACCTTATGTTTATGTTTTTCTTTTCTATGTTTTATGGTTTCATTAGAGGTCGTGAAAAGAGGCTACTACTCAACCATTCCTTAATAAATATTCTACCTCATAATACTTGAAATATTTCCAATAGGGAAAGACAGAGTACTTTTGTTATTAGCATAGCCAAGAATTAAAAATGCTTCTCATTTTAGTAAATGAAAACTACCAATCAATTATATTGCTAAAGCTGAAAAAATGTGATTATGAAGAATTGTTTTGGGCAAGTTGGGCATCCAAAGTGCATGGAGCTACCATCTGCAAGCTGCATGGTAGTGGATTCTTTACCTCCCTAGTGCACTAACCACAATGTTGGGAGCATCCACAAGTAATTATGATACTCCACTCATTAAATACAGTACCCACATGGTAGAGTTGATAAATTATAAAGTGTTAATTAAATACATTAATAGATAGGGTCTTTCTATGGTAAGATCCTCCCTAATTGCATTTTTATGCTGTAAAATGATCTGTCAAATGGTTAACTAATGTATCTCTCAAAATGGTACAATTTAGATTGCTGCATTTTAGATGCTTCATTTAGCTTCAGATAAGTTTTAAGTTATATATATCTAGATTTGCCATGCCATGCTTATTATTGATCAAAAGCTTACAATAAATATTCACAAGTTTGGTATCCATTACCATGCAGAAAATCTGAGAGATCTGCACTTTTATACCAAGGGCAAGTTTGCAGTAAAGGATTGGTGCATCCCTCTCTCTCTTTCTGCCTTTTATATGGATTTAGAACCCTTATCATGAAATATTAAGCCAATTTAGAATCCTTATTTTTGGGTACGTTGTAACATTGAACCTGGTTGAGCTGCAGCATGCCTACTTGTTTCAATAGGCTCACATTGGACTCGTTTGAACATGTGATTTAGAGGAATAAGTAAAGGTTTAAAAAAAAAAAAACCGGAAAATCGACCCGAACTAATCCAAACCGGACTGGTTAGACCGGGTATGAATCGATTCGATCTGGAACCAATTTTTAGAAACACAAAATTGGTAAGATTCAGTCCGGTTCCGGTTCTTTTCATTTTAAAATCAGACCAAACCAAACCAGACTGGTCATAATAATTATATATTTTAAATTATTTTTTTAATATTATATATAATATTTTTACATTTTATATATATATATTTTTATATATAATACATAATAACAAAATCATATATAAATAATACTATAATATTTATAAAATAAAAGTTTAATTTTAAATATGATATTAAAGCAGCTTTTTAAAATATTAAAGAAGTTTTTTATATAATATTTTTTTTTACATAACAATTTTTTTTATATAACATTTTTTTTTATTTTATAGCAGTTTTTATATTACAGATTTTTTTTATATAGTAGTTGTTTGTTAGGCTAACAGATTTTTATAATAAGAAAATAAATTTTAAACTAGATTTTTTTTAAAAAAAATATAGATTTATTTTTAAAAATTTAAAATTTATTAGAATTGGAAAACCGGACCGAACCGATAAAACCGACACTATCGATTTTAGAGGATAATCGGAATGTACTTGGTTTTGCATGCATTTTGCAAAATCGGTGATACTGGAATGAGCTCTTGTTCTCTAAAATCTCAGTACGAATTCGATGGCATCCTCCTCTTCACCTTCCTAAACAAATTTGCCCTCCCATTCGACCACATCATTGCTAGAGAGAAACTAAGTTTCAGGGACCATCCCCTCATCACTATCACCAATAGAAATAAGCATATGAGATACCATTGTTATGATCAACAAAATCTTCACCATCTCTTGCTGGCAACTCAAGGTGCTCCTCAAGTTGTCTTGGATCCTCTATCTGGGTAGGTGGTTCTTCCAGAGTGATTATCGGCATTTTCTAGCCATAGAAATCTAGGAATGTGGTGCTTAGTGGCGGGATCTCCTCGGTATCCATTTTTTGCAACACTGTTAGCAATTCCTCTACCATCTTTGGCGCCTTATAGACCTCCGCCGATGGTCTCAAAGCTGGTTGCAATGCCTCAATGCAGCTTATGGTGGGGTTATAAGGTTTCCGTAAATGGAGGGTAGACAGACATCACCCTTGCGAATGCTCCACACGGGAAAGGACTTATTGGGCTGAGGCCCCTCCCCCATTTCCATATTTTCCTACGAGTTGTGGCCCAGTTATGAGCCCATTTGGCCCACCTGCAACAGCCCTAGACTGATTGGGGCCATCCACTAAGCCTTTGTTACAAAGCCCATCACTCCTTACAGCACCCTTTAACTGACTGAAGCCATTAATCAATGTGCTTAGGCCCTTGTTACACTGTCCATCTCTCTTATTCAGCCCATACAAAACCTAGTTCCTTCCAAGCCCACTCCCTCTTCAGTATCTCAGGTACTACGCAAGATATAAGCCAATCCAGAGTGCTCAGCTAAGCCTTCACGTCTAGTAGTGTATTGTGAATTGGACTTCCCCCTTTATTATGCCAATTGCAAGTCTGCCACCACCATCCTGCCATTGAACGGGCTGAAAATCTCTATCAGAGCTGTGGCCTTTGCCAACCAATGCACCATTGAAGGTCTCAATATCGACTTGGTCACTAGCCTTCAGTATCTATCAATGATAAACAAGAGGCCCATGTTAATTCAAAGGGGCTGCAAAATAGAAATAGTGAGTGAAAGTTTGCCTCAAGGTGCGATACAATGTCACTTTTCTTAAGACAATATTCGTCCCCACCAATAATAATAATTGGTATGCACACGGGTTACAAGTAAATTTGCCTCCAAGATACAATGAAGCCCAGAACAAGTTTGTTTGTCTAACTGCGTTATGCAAAAACGAAATTAGATCCCGAATACCCTTAGATTTTGCTATCCAACCAAGAAATTAGAAATATGTTCTCTCGATAATAAACAGATTCTAATAAGTTTTGAAAAAGTGAAAATATTAAGAGAGAGAATTTCAAAATTCTGGAATCACTAAAATGGTTGCACAATGGGTCTATTTATTGATAATCAAAAGATGTAAATGAAAAGTTATTATTTTTCGTAATTCGAAAACTTGTTCAAAATATGTATTAATATTATACCGTTTGCCAAATAACACGACCGATGGACTTGGTCCAACAGTTACCACGTTTCCCTCTCACGCGGGACGCCTAGGTTCGAGTCTCCGGATGCGCACTATCGATGTTTTATTTCTCATTTTCAAGTGCGCGCCTTTTGGCCATGCGTTGCTAACCTTGTGCGCGCCTATTGGCCATGCGTATCAAAAATATAATAAATTTGAAAACTTTTCATATCTTCTCTCTTCCCAAAATAATTCACAACTTCTAAAATTAACCCAAAATAATATTAATAATAAATATAATATATATAAATATATTATTTTGAAAATATTTCCAACAATCCCTCACCATTTTTAAAATACATCTTTGTTAAAATAGGAAAACTTATACATAATGAAGGTGTCTTTGGACTTGAACCTTCACATAGTGTAAATACCTCAAAGCTAACTAAATAGCATAGTAGACCATGTTTTGAACTAGCGATTATATACGATTAGCTGGACATATCTCACAAATAAATTTTCTTCTTCTTGGATAGTTCATAAAAGCCAACACGTGGCTTGGTCTTGTGTCTATATCCTGGTATCATGAGCGCTCTAGAGACAAAGCCTAAGTCACATAAGAGGTGGCACCACCCCTGACACTCTTATAGGTAGACTTATCAAAAGTATCCTATAACTAAACACTTTAACATAACTATGTTATAAGTCTATTTAGAATTATTGCTCAGCCTCTCCTTTTTCATTACAGTACTAAACACTTCAAACCTTGAGATGATTAAATTAGTTTTTAAAACTAATTATAATATCACAGTGCTTGCAAATCATGAACATATAATGTACTTTGCTCATTGAACTCAAGTCATGATATGTTTATGAGTTGAGTCGAGTTTCCATTATTGGTGATTTTATTGTTTTGGCTTTAAACACATCCCCTTTGATGTCTTCCACATCATATCCCTTGCAAGTCCTTTAGTTAACGGATCTGCCAAATTTTTGCAAGATCTCACAAAATCAATTGTAATTACTCTATTTGTGAGTAATTGCCACACATAGCTATGTCTTAATCCAATATGCCTAGATTTGCTATTATAAATATGGCTATAGGCCCGCGACAGTGTAGCCTGACTGTCACAATGCAAAGATATTGGTGGCATTGGTTTTGGCCAAATTGGAATCTCTATCAATAGATTTCTAAGCCACTATGTCCCTTTGCTACAAGAAGCCAATGCTATAAACTCTGCTGCCATGGTAGAGTCAGTTATGCATGTCTGCTTCTTTGATTCCCAGGAGATTGCTCCTCCACCAAGAGTGAATATCCACCCATTGGTAGATTTGTGATCATCATGCTCAGTAATCCAACTGGCATCTGTATATCCTTCTACAACCGAAGGAAACCCGCTGTACTCAATACCATAATTTATAGTATTTCATAAATATTTTAAAATTCTTTGTACAGCTATCCAATAAATATGACTAGGGTTACTTGTATATTTACTAAGTTTGCCTACTGCAAATGCAATATCTGGTCTGGTACATGTCATAGCATACATTAAACAACCAATAACTCTAGCATATTCAAGTTGATCAACTGATCTCCCAGTATTAGGATACACAAACTTGAATCAAAAGTTGTAGTCGTGGGTTTGCAATCAAAGTAATTAAACTTTTTCAATATTTTCTCAATATAATGTGATTGGGTTAGAGTTATACCATTGTTATCTCTTACAATTCTAATACCCAAAATCACTTTTGCAATACCCAAATCGTTCATATCGAAGTTAGATGACAAACATTTCTTGGTACTTTCAATGCTCATATTATCAGTACCAAAAATCAACATGTCATCTACATATAAGCATATTATAACACCTTTATTTCCATTAAACTTGATGTAGACATATTTATCAGATTCATATATCCTAAACCATTGTTCACTACAGTTTCGTCAAACTTTTCGTGCCATTATTTTGGTGCTTGTTTAAGTCCATAAAGTGACTTAACCAATTTACGCACTTTATGTTCTTATCCAGGCATGACAAACCCCTCGAGTTGTTTCATGTAAATCTCTTCTTCTAATTCACCATTTAAGAAGGCAGTCTTAACATCCATTTGATGGATTTCAACCTAGTAGATAGCTGCTAAGGCAATCAAAGTTCTGATAGTAGCAATCCTAGCAACTGGTGCATAGATATCAAAATAATATAACCCTGCCTTCTGAGTAAAATCATTTGCTACTAGTCTTGCCTTAAAATTTTCAATTGTTCCATCTACTTTCAGTTTCTTTTTAAGAATCCATTTGCAACCAATAGGTGTCAAACTAGGGGGTAAGTCTACTAATTTCCAAGTATTATTACTCATGATTGAATCCATTTCATTATTAATAGCCTCTTTCCAGAAAGCTACATCCAGAGACCTCATAGCCTATTCATATGTCAAAGGATCATTTTCAACAATATGTGTAATCATGATTTGATTACAAGATGAATTTCTTGTACCCTCTACCAAGTACACAACTGGTCCAAATGACTTTTCAATTTTGACACGTTTACTCCTTCTTGGTTCAAATGATTCACCAGATTTACTATTATTTTTAAGTGATCTATCTAATTCCACTATTTTCTCATTACAAAGTGGAATTGCATTGAATCTATTTTCAAAAAATTCAGCATCCTTGGATTCAATCACTGTATTTACATCAATAAAACTGTTAGGTTCTACTATTAGGAATCTATAGCCAACACTATGATGTGCATAACCTAAGAAAATGCACTCAATGGCTTTTTGTCCTAATTTATTTATCTTAGGTTCTGGTAATCTAACTATAGCTCGATAACCCCAAACTTTAAAATATTTTAAGTTTGGTTTTATTTTCTTCCATAGTTCATATGGAGAACTTTAGTTTTCTTGTGGGGTATTCTATTTAAAATATAGCATGCTGTAAGCAAAGCTTCTCCAAAAAAAAAAAAACTATTATTTAAACCGGAACTAGTAAGCATGACATTAACCATCTCTACTAAAATTCTATTTTTCCTTTCCGCCACTCCATTTTGTTGTAGAGTGTAAGCCATAGTAATTTCATAAATAATGGCTACAGATTCACAATAAGTAGGAAAGTGATATTCACCTCCTCTATCGGATCTAAGACATTTTACCTTCGCATCACATTGATTTTCCACTTCATTTTTATATGCCTTAAAATTATCTAAAACTTGGTCTTTTGAATGTATCAAATAAACATAGAAATATCTAGAAAAATCATTTATAAAAGTCACAAAATATTTTTTACCTCCTCTAGTAGGCGTGCTCTGCATGTCACAGACATCACTATGTATTAATTGCAACAAAGATGGAGTTCTATCCACTTTAGAAAATGATTTTCTTGTGATTTTTGTTTGCATGCATATTTTACATTTATCTATCATATCTTTGGCATATTTAGGAATTAAATTTAAATTAACCATATCTTCAAGTTTTCTAGCATGAATATGTCCCAAACGACAATGCCATAAAGAATATGAATATAGCATATAAGCAGAAACATTCACTTTATTATTAATATTGAGTTTGAACATATTCTTACTCAAATATCCCTGCCCCACAAAATTACCCATTTTGGTCAGCACAAATTTATCTGTCTCAAAGACTAATTTAAACTCATACTTATTTAGAAAACTACCAGATACAAGATTTTTTCTTACTTCTGGTACATGATATACATCCTTGAGAGTAAGCACTTTTCCAGAGGTGAACTCCAAATCCATTGTGCCTTTGCCTTTAACAGTAGCAGTGGATGAGTTTCCCATATAGATAACATATCCATCTTTTTTCAACTCATACCTTTTGAACAAACTATTGTCTTTGCAAATATGCCATGTTGCTCCTGAGTCAATCCACCAAGAGTTGTCTCTTTCAAGAATATTGGCCTTAGAAATCATGGCCACATAATTCTCTATGGAATCAGAGTTTTGTTGTTTCTTTTTAAGAAAACGATAATCTTTTTTGTAATGGCCCGACTTGCCACAATGGAAACAGTTTACCCTTAGTTTCTTATGATTATTGCCTTGGAAGTGACTTTGTTTTCTTCCAAAGTTCTTCTTTCTCTTTTGGTTTTCATACCCGGATTGATTGGGTTGTCTAATCTTGTGGGTCTTCCCTTCCTCTATCATATGCATATTGGAGGTTGAAGAGTCACGCTCTTCCTTACCATCTCTAAGTCTTATTTCCTCTTCTATACGAAAATGTTGGCTTAGATCTTCCATAGACATTTCTTCATTTCTTTACTTTAGACTTCTTTTGTAGTCTTTCCATGATGGAGGAAGTTTATCAATAATGGATGAAACTGATATAGAATCATGTATCTTCATATTGTGCTGAGTGAATTGATAAAAAATATGCATAATTTCATTGAATTGTTCAATAATAGGCCTACAATCTACCATTTTATAACTGAAAAACTTAGTAGCCAAAAATTTCTTACTTGTAGCGTCTTCTAAAAGACACTTAGCCTTAAGTGTGTCCCACAAATCTTTGGCGGTTGCTTTGTTCTGAAAAGCATCAAACAATGTATCAGATATTGCATTGCAGATGTGACCCTTTCAAATGTAGTCGTCTTGTTCCCATTTGATTCTTGTCCTACTTTGAGCAATTGTTTCATTATCACTTGCAATTGGTTTAGGTGTGGTTAAAACATACACCAGTTTCAGACTTGTCAGGAGAAAATGCATCTTCTTTTGCCAGCGACGAAAATTGGCTCCATCAAAACGTTCGAGTTTCATAAAATCCGCAGCAAACTCTCTCAAACTATTTGCCATTTGTAATTTTGGAATATTGTCTTCAGATTGTTAATTCAAAGGGGTTGCAAAACAGAAATAGTGAGAGAAAGTTTGCTTCAAGGCGTATTACAATGTTGCTTTCCTTAAGATAATATTCGCCCCCACCAATAATAATAATTGGTATGCACACGGATTACAAGTAAATTTGCTTCCAAGATACAATAAAGCCCAGAACAAATCTGTTTGTCTAACTGCGTTATGCACAAACGAAATTAGACCCCAAATACCCTTAGATTTTGCTATCCAACCAAGAAATTAAAAATATGTTCTCTCGAGAATAAACAGATTCTAATAAGTTTTGAAGAAGTGAAAATATTAACAGAGAGAATTTTGAAATTCTGGGATCACCGAAATGGTTGCACAATGGGTCTATTTATTGATAAGTAAAAGGTGTGAATGAAAAGTTATTATTTTTCGTAATTCGAAAATCTATTCAAAATATGTATTAATATTATACCGTTTTCCAAATAACACAACTGATGGACTTGGTCCAACAGTTAACACGCTCCCCTCCTACGTGGGATGCCCAGGTTCGAGTCTTCGGATGCGCACTTTGGGAGTTTTATTTCTCATTTTCAAGTACGCGCTCATTGGTCATGTGTTGCCAACCTTGTGCGCGCCCCTTGGCCATGCATATCGGAAATATAATAAACCTGAAAACTTTCCATATCTTCTCTCTTCCCAAAATAATTCACAACTTTTAAAATTAACCCAAAATAATATTAATAATAAATATAATATATATATATATATATTATTTTGAAAATATTTCCAATAATAACTCCTTTCCTCCAAAGGGAAAAAAGTCTTGATTCTATGCAGTTTGGAATCTTTCTCTTAGTATGAGATTTGAAACCCTCGTTTTTTCCCTTGAGCTTGAGCTTGCATGTCGCTGGATCATCCATTGTTGATGTAAAAAAAAAAAGACCATATTAAGAGTATTGAAATTAGTTTTGAAATTAGTTTCATTGAAGTTTCCTTCAAAATTTGATGAAAAGTATAAAGTTTGATGAAAAGTCAATACCTTCACGTCAATAATCCTACATTGAATTCATTAAGATAATAATATAATATTCAATTTCTGAAATCAACAAACACATATATAATTTATTCATCCAACAAACATATTAAAAGATAATAAAAAATTATTTTGATGGATAAATAATAGGCCTTTATATTTGAAGGATGAAATGAAATTACTGAAACTCAAAACTTTCCATTATGTCATTTGATGTATTTAACGCATAAGTATTTTAAGTAAATACATCATATTTATATTTGTATTTATTTTTGATGGAGTTTTAATACTGTCATAGACCATCAAAACTCAACGGTGAGATTTGTTTTCATAATCATGGCTTAGAATATAAATCAAGTACATTGTGTATAATTGTTTTGTGCATTGTAATTTAATGTAAGATGTGTACTGTTTTACGGTATTTTTTCAGTACTATTTTTTATTTTATTTTGTAACATACTATTTCCATTGATGTATGTTCGCTAGAAATAATTTTTTTTTTCACAAATACTTAATTACATTGATGCAAAGAAGTATTTATGACCAAAAACAAATCTGTGCGACTTTCACAAGATTTGAGACTATTTGCAGTGTCAACCAATTTCGCCGGCAATAAGTAACCATGGTTGGTATTCTTTTGAGACAGCATTTGAGACTATTTGCAAAGAACTAGATCGTAGCAAATAGGGGTGCTATTTGGAGTGTCTTTGGCGTCCCTCATATCCTCATTGGCAATTTGGCATCAACCAACTTTGCTGCAAATATACACATTTTTGCGACAATATTTTATTTCAATTTGAAATTTTTTTTAGGACTCAGCATTACTAACCACCCTCCATCGATTTTTAAGTGACGTTAAAAAGGTAATTCACGCCATGCTGATCATTTTTTTTTTTTTTTTGCAATGATTTTCGATAACTTAAAAAGCTATTTTTCTTGTAGTGTGGTCAATTTGTAAATTATAGTATTTTTCAAATGACCCGACCAATGCACCACTAGCACTTAATAGATCGATCGATGAAGATGCCCTATATATTTAATGATAGATGAAAATTTCCTATATATTTAATACATCAGTACTAATTGATATATCTTTCTATATATAAAGAGTCTATCTAACAGAAATTATTGGTTTAACAGCAAACTGTTAAAATTTATAGATAAAAATACATTCATCTAACGCCGTTAAGTTACATTAAATGTCCACCATTCTTTATTAAATCCGTTTGAATGATGCCCAGTTTATGGAAAGAATTTGAAACGGGAATAAAATTAAAATTAAATTATCAAATCCATTGAGATTGATAATTTCATAAATGTATTTATTAAATCTGTTATTATATATTATGATTCATGATTTAAGGCCAGTATTTTCAAAGTTCTTTAAACGATAATAAAATTAAAAATTCATTTATTAGATTGATAATTTCAAGAAAGAAAAATATTTTAAAGATGAAAATATTTAAAATATGTCATATATTATAATTTCTGCCGATCAACTCTCATTACTGCATTCTGTCATACGTCGTATTCCATTTATGGCCATTCTGTCATTCATCATTTGTTTGCCACTAATCTCGTGGAAGACATATTAAACGACCACTTATTAAATTGATAATTACACATAACAATGCCCCATTGTTTTCTATGAATAGATAAGATAATAAGAAGATAAATAGAAGTATTCTGAAAAGTCTTAAATCCCAATCCTTCGCATCCATCATTCTACAGAATCTTTTTCCTTTTATAGGCGTCCATCATTCTACAGAATCACAAGCAACAATTAGTAAGGTATTAATCTAGATCAATATCTTTTGTTATTTCTCAAATTTTGTGTTATTTCTGAAATTTATGACTATCTTATATTTTAAAAAGAACAATGACAAGTGATTATCTTATATTCGACACTAATTTCAGGTCCTTGTATGTTCTAATTTCTTTTAATAAAGTCTTTTATTTTGTTTCAGGTCTTCGTTGGGGGACTTCCAAACTTAGCATTTGTGATTTATATCTTTGTAAGTATATGTTTTAACTTAAATTATCTTCCAGAATGATTAACATGTCTTTAATAAAAACAGAATATATTTTCAAATTATCTTCAACCCTGAGTATAAAATAGCTTATGTTGTCTAAGATGCAAATTCAAGTTCATTTTTGTATGCTGCTTATACATTCTTTTGACTCCAATAAATTTATTCATTTCGATATCACCCTCCAAAAGATTTAGAAGAAATAAAAACTAAGTCCAACAAGATATTAGCATTTCAATATGAAGTCACAGAACGGAATAAATTGGGACTAATATAAAATTAGGTCAAGTGTTGCTAATTATTTTATTTTGCTAAATAAACTACTCCTCAACCATATAGCATTCGGGTTATCTTCTAAACCAGGTACAGAAGATCCACAACCATATTATTATAAATGAATTTTATTTTTAAAAAAATCATATTATTTACAAATCTTTTTTTTTTTTTGTTGTTTTTTGTTTTTTTCTTCTAAAACCACGTACAGAAGAATCACAACCATATTGTTGTATTGAGTTAGTTTTAAACTTAATGCTTAAAATGTATTTTATTTTTATAAAATCATATTGTTTAGAAATCTGTTTTTTTTTTTTTATTATTGTTATTTCTTTTTTTAAACTTCATCTTCTGTTTTTTTGTTCCTTAAAATTAAGGTTTTTTTTTCTTCCTTCATCATGCACCTTCTTCTGTTTTGCGAAAGCATACATTCAAATCTGTTAACTTCTTTTTTCTGTGGTTCTTTCAGTTCAGGTCTTGCTTGGGGGACTTCAAAGGTTAGCATTTCTGATTTCTATCTTTGTAAGTATATGTTTTAACTTAAGTATTTGGTTTGTTTTGTTTACTGTAGTTTCATGCGTTGGTTTATTCATTTATCGTTTAATTGTGTGTGTATATGGTTTAATAGTGTAATATTTGTTTATTGAAAGGGTTAGAAACTGACTGTGACTGTGAATAGACACATACAAAGTTGAAAGTGAAAAGTCCAAATATATCTTTTATATCTATCTGATTTTAACAATAAGAATAAATTATGCAATAACTATTAAAAAAAAAAAACAGATCACGCAACTAAAGCAAATTCAAGATCTAAAGGCAGAAAAAAATAACGTATCTGAAAGTCGGGGTTGGATGTCTTTGCCTTGTGATTTTCTGGGTGGCAAACCCTAGACCTGCATAAAACAAACTAACAATTTAGTATACCCATAAAACCCTAAAACAAAAGAAAATGTTGTTTTCAACCCAAATAAATGTGAACTTACAAAAAAAGATTTTTATGTTCTTCTGTTTTCTAATTTCTTGAAATTAATTTTTTTTTTTTTTTTTTGTAAGCTGGAACAGCTCCATCCAATATTTTCAAGTATTAATAATATAGATGAAATTAACAAACATTAATATCAAGTATTACAAAAATATCATATCAAGTATTACAATATGAATTTTAAGCTACAAAAGGGACTGCTTGTGGACATTAAAAACTTAAATAAATCACACCTGCAACAAATTCCAATATGAACAAAAGAAACGAATTCCAATATGATTAGTCCACAAAAAGCATGATACCATACTTGTTAACAAACCATGAAAGAATCATAACCCCACCGACCCGCCCTAGATGAGATGAGCACCAGCCAGCTAAAAATAAGCAATGCTTAAAGCGTTATAATAACAAGGAAAATTGAGACAATAAAACAGAGACTTAAATGGAAAATGAACAAACATTACAATTCCAACAAAACGTTCATGGAAATCACACAAGTTCACCAAAATAATGCACCAAAATAATTTAAATCAAATAATGCAATATGGCCATAAAAATATAGAGATCGGCTAAAAAAAATACTCTAAATAGATCTAAAACGGATATAAAGAGATCTATTTTTTTATTTTCCGTTTTATGTATGTAGCAACAAACCCATAAAAAAAAAAGAGAACAAACATTCAAATATTCTCATCAAAACAAACCCAAATGAACAAAGACATAACAAAACAAAGAGAAAAGAAAACATAACCAATCGTACTAGAACCCAAAAAGAGAAGAGCAGATCTACCCAAACGGATCTTCTGCTATTCACCTGCGCCACTGATTAGGGTTCCGTTGCTCAAAACAAAGAGCGAGAGAGGGTGTTTGTGTGTGATTTCGGGAGGGCATCGATTATCGGAGGAGATCGAGAGAGTAGATGAGAGAATCAATTATCGGGGGGAGAGAGAGAGATCAACGATGGAGACAGCTCACGGAGATCGGTGACGGCTATAGCTCATGGAGATCGGCAACGACGATAGATGGAGAGATCGCCGAGGAGGCGCTAGGGTTACTAATCGAGAGAGAGAGAGAGAGAGAGAGATGAGCGTCGGCAAAAGAACCGTGTAAAAAAGACTGGAAATGAGATGAATGTATAAGTTCGATGGGAGTAGGGTTTCGTTGGATTAAAACTGCGTCGTTTAATGAATTAATGCGGATTGATGCCGAAACGGCGTCGTTTTGCCAATGGGGGGCTGATAAAGTACACCGGTCTGGCCCAACAGAAGTAGAAAAATGTCCAAAAAGCCCAAATCAAGTATTGGAAAAAAATAAATAAATAAGATAGTGATATAAAATAAATAGCCAATAAATATAAATATAATTAATATATTAAAATTTAAGCTAAATATAAAATATAATAAATATACACACAGAAAGGGCAAATAAAGTAAGGAGAAAATTTTAAAGAACATAATAATATAAAATAAAAAGTAAAATAACAATTATTAAAAATAACAAAAAAATCTGTGTAAAATAATTAAGATTAAAATATACTATATATTGTATAAATAATAATTAATTTATTCACATATTAAAATAGACAATAAATCTAATTAATATAGTATACATGTTTTTATATTTAGTTAAACATATATGATGAAATAAATTTATATATTTAAGACTAAAAATTCATATTACTAATCATAATATAACATTATTTTAAATATGTTATAATCTTGAACAATCGTTATAGAATCACTCTAAAACATATATTCTTGAAGAGAAAATTAAACCTAATGTCCAATGGCCCAAACCACTTTAATATTGGTAAAATATAGTGTTTCTTAATTAAATATCAGTAATTATATTTTATTATAATGTTGAATATAATATAATATAAAACATGTTATCAAAATATTTTAATTTATCTATTTTTTCTTGCAAATGAAGTATATTCTAAAATTTTAAAACACAAGCAGTAAAATAAAAAACTAAAGAATACAAAAATACAATTTTTAAAAATGAACCATAAACTCTAAAATTAAGAGGTTGAAATTTTTTATGATAAACCTCATTTAAAGAAAGTGATATTTGTATATGTTTATTTATCTTTTGTCTATACGTTATATATAAATTTAAATATTGCTACGTATCAATATTTTATTAATTCTTACTAAATATACAATGTTCGTAATTGTATTTATTGTTAGGTAGCAACGCAATATTGAATTTTAACTTTTTTTATTTACATAATATCCGTCTGTTACTAATAATCATTGTTGTTATTATTTTGGATTATTTTTGTCTAAATAAGGATTATTCTCTGCATCAAAATATCTCAACATATATAAGACACACCAATCTCAATTCAAATACTTGTAAGTGCATTTATTTTATTTTATATTATATTATAAATATCTATATTAATTACTTGGTGCCTGCTTTTAAATTTAAGTTGGTATTTAATTGTAATAGGAAAATAAGTTTAACAAATTTGCTTTTGTTAGATTCCATTTTCGTAATATTTTATAATGTTATTATTTAATTAATTAAGCATTTCAATTAATTGAATTATATATAACATTTAAGCTGCACAGTGTCTGTATTTCACGTTAAGTAGTTGTTATTTACTTATTTTATTTTGCTTGTGTAGAACATTATCCAACAATTGAAACAATCATTTCCTTCTTTAACAGAATGATAAATGGTAAGATTCCTTAATTAATTTTAAAAAATTAAAAAAAATTTATATAAAATTTAAGTTTTTAACATTTTTTTGAAGATCGTGGAAAACAACCTGCAAAAAGTGTGACGCCCCCAACTTACGTCTGGGATTTAACGTAAATTAAGGTGTCTGGATGAGCAACACTTGGCTACTCACCCTCGTACTTAATAAGGATAAAAGCATAAATTACTAAATTCGCAGCGGATTGGGTTTTTCAATAGAAGACTTTCTAAAGATCACACGGAAATTATATATACAACATTCATTAAACTTAAACATTGTACTTTATACATATACACAACCCAACTGTAGCAAAATATATTACATTTATTCCAAAAGAAACTTTCCTTCACCTCACTCTTTCTCCCTCTTAACCTCGGGATATTCTCCCATAGCGAAACCTATCTAAGCTAATACTAAAGTCTCGCTGGAGCTGTTGTCCCTGTGGAGTCACACAAACTCCACACATGGACAACGAGCCGTCTACTCCTAAGGTTAAGCAGCATCCAGTACGTCTCCTCTCCTCGACAAAAGTGGATGCGTCAAGACTCCCAGCTCCGGTGGGTCTGATAGGAGGTCCGAAGGAAACAAAAGAAATGTCCAAAAAGGGACTGTAATCGGAAAGTCCCTCAGGACTCCCCGAAGTCCCCTGTATCGTCGGGGCTGTCCCCCTGCTGGTCATCGAAACCTGTATGAAATAATATGCACAAATATATGGAGCCACAAAAGAGTGAGATTTCGAATGAAATCTCAGTAAGTACATAAATAGCTTAAAGGAAACAGGGAAAACACCCACAAAATTATTACCACAACTGACAAGGGAAATTACCCTAACATACCCCTCACAGGACCACTGTCTAACTGACACATTTCTCAACTCACCCATTGTCTTATATTAAATTACATTATTTTCCCCTTTAAAGTTCTTATTCTTTCATATCACTGATGGGCGTTACGTATCGCCGTCCCCATCACATATACTCATCAATCATCCGGGCGTTACGTATCGCCGTCCCCGTTATGATGAGTCTGGTGTCAATCATCCGGGCGTTACGTCTCGCCGTCCCCGTTATGACACGAAATATATACACATAGTACTGCGGGCGTTACGTCTCGCCGTCCCCGCAAGGATCAATCACACGGGCGTTACGTCTCGCCGTCCCCGTGGAGATCACAATTTCATATCACGACAGGCGTTACGTATCGCCGTCCCTGCCGGCACGTCAGTCATACGGGCGTTACGTATCGCCGTCCCCGTCATGACGTGACTAACTCATCTCGACAGGCGTTACGTATCGCCGTCCCTGCCGGCACGTCAGTCATACGGGCGTTACGTATCGCCGTCCCCGTCATGACGTGACTAACTCATCTTTTATATATTATTTTCTTTCTTTATTTTCCTTCTCTTATACACGTGAGTCATCTCACTCATAACCCTTCCCATTTGAAACACCACTTCTATTCCAAGGAAACCCTAAGTCTAGGCAAAACAGGGTATCTCGCTCGAGCGGGTGTCGAGCAAGTATCGAGCGAAGTCTCGGGTTGGGACTCGCTCGAGCGAGTGTCGAGCGAAACTCTAGCGAGGGTTCATATTTTGCCTTCGCTCGACTCACATGTCGAGCGAGGGTCGAGCGAACTTACGGGTCTAAGGGTTTTTCCACTCAAAACACACCAATCTTTTCCATACACTCTATTTATCTCCTTAAAAGCCTAAATCTAAGTTTCCACAATTTCATTGAACATAAAAACAAGACAAATACAATTAACCCTACTCATGAATTCATTTTACACTTAAACATGTTCTCATGTGTTCACTACTAGGAAATATAACTCAATCATGCCAATAAACCAGTTCCATGCTTAATTTAAGCTAGAATATGGACTTACTAGTTCTTCCAAGCTTTAGGGAATTGATCCACTCAACTTCCTCCAAGTTTGCTCCCACACACACTCACTTCACTCACAAGTAATCACTTTGAGGGTTTGGGGAGGGATTTCTGGTTTGGCTTCACAAGGCAAGTGCTCTCTCCTTCTAAAGGAGCTTAGGAAGCTCTCAAGGTCCTATATATATGGTGGTGGTCGACCAACATGAGGGAGAGAAAAGGAATTGCACCCAAGGTACCCTAGTTGGCAGATTTGCATGTGATGAGGTGTCCATCTAGGCAAAATCTAATGATGAGGATTAAGCCTCCCAAATCCTAGGCTTTGCAGCTGGATTAGTCATCCAAGGGCTCACAATTGAGGTGGTTTGGCTGCCCATTTTGATCCATGGCTGAGAAGCAAGCTAAAGGGATAAGAGGTGAGGTGGCACTTCACCTAACCATGCATGCATCTCTCATCTCCAGCTCTCCCCTTGTGTCACACGCCCATCATCAGGTTTTCTCCTCCATTTGGTTCCTTCCCAACTCCCTTAGGTCTTCCCTCAACAAGTCCTAGAAGGTCACTTCATGGTTTAGTTAAGGTAGAGCCAAGTTTGATCCAATTAGTCACCAATCAACCAGATTTTGGCTCCCTTGAGTTTCCATCACACCAACTATTCAATTGACTTCCAAATCAACTTTCCATTCATTCCTAACTATCCCTACACATGTCCTAATCCCAGAGAATCCTAAAACCAGTTGCCTATTTGGTTACATGCCCCAATCTAGTTCAATTACCCAACTCGGGTTCCATTTAAGTCCATTCCCAAGCTGCCTACTTGGTTCCCAAATAAGTTATTGATTCCTTCCGAATCTCAGGAAACTTCCAACATAAAAGTTTTAGATCCATCTCTTAGGGTTCTATACCAATTGGAATCACCTCATTTAGACATCATATGGCTGAATTATGATCATTTTCCTAAAACTCGACAGATTGATCCGAAAGTGCATAATTCTCAATACTAAGTAAAATCTCACATTTCCTCAATTAAATCTCCCATTCTAATTTCCTAATAAATGAATACATTAAATAAATCTCCTAAAAATAACTTCTATAAAATAATTTACCTTAGAAAAATTTGGGCTATTACAAAAAGAGTCCCATATAGAGATTTTTCAGAAGAGAAAAAGGAAGAGATCCGTAGAAAATAGAGGGAAAGCTTTGCTAAAGAAAAAACATCCAAAAGAAATTCGATTCATATAAATGAATCCACATCATTAGGGGATGATGATTTCAATACATCTCTTCATCAATATCCAAACAATGATGTCCAACATATAGACAACGTTCAAGACTCCACTCTTATTCAAAGAGTATCAAAGAGACAACGGAATTCTAATCTTCATGGTGATATCATTGAAGAAGCCTCGTCTCTTCAAATATGTGTTGTTCGAGAGCAGTCAAGCTACGAAACAAATATAACGACACATTGTAGGGGTAAGAAACAAACAAATATTACTATTGTAGCAATAGTTCCTTAGTTAGATAATTCAAAAAATATGACAAGTTTGTGATTGTTGCCTTATTTTCAATTTTTAACAAAATAGGCCAACTGCATCATCGCGCTACTGGATTTAGACAATTGTTGAAAGTAGTGCCATCTGAAGCATATTGTTTACCATTAGTTCCCTGCTGCACATATTATAAAGCAAAGCGATTCCACCAAGAAACAACTGGCTTTTGTTGTGCGAATGGCACAATTTCTTTAGCCACAAATGACGTTCCTGATCAGCTTTATAAGTTATTAACCTCCAACTCGGATGATTCTATACACTTTAGAACCTATATTCGAACTTATAATAACAAGTTCGCTTTTACATCATTTGGAGTGAAATTCGATAAAGATCTCTGCAGGAGAAATAGGAGAATTTATACATTCAGGACTCAAGGACAAATCTATCACTATATCAATAACTTGCTTCCTTCAAATGGCCGTCCTTCTTATCTGCAGCTGTATTTCTATGATACAGAGCATGAAATACAAAATCGCATTTCTGATTCAAACAGAATGGATCCATCAATTGTAACCCAACTCATCGATATTCTTCGCATCAATCCGTATTCTGTGTTTTTTCGTTCTCTTGGTGATTTGCCAGATTTGGAAAATCAAATAATTCATATAAATCAGATGCTGACCTAGATCAACGTGTATTCAATAGACCGACATCTACACAAGTTGCAGCAATATGGGTAGAAAATGATAGTGAAGATGAACTGAAAGGACGTGACATTTATGTCTTTAACCATTCTGGTGGAAGTCATATAGTTCAATACTATTTTGGGTGCTACGATCCATTGCAATATCCGTTATTATTTCCTCTTGGCGATATCGGTTGGCATCAAGGGATTCAAAGGGTTAATAGAGGGAGCAGATATACATGTAACGAAACAAATCGATCAATAAATCCTCAACAATCAACGACTACAGAAGAATTACTTGCAAGAGAACAACGAGGTTAGATTGCAATATTAATATTCAAAAATTCATTTACTAATTACATCAACTTTAGTAACACTTCGTTCACATTCAACTTTTGTAGCATTAAATAGAAAAAGGAAGGATCCAATTGTTTCATGCCGTGAATATTATTGCTACAAATTGCAAATAAGAGAAAATGTCAGATCAATTCTGCTACTTTCTGGTCAACTATTGCAACAATTTGTAGTTGATATGTATGTTAAGATAGAGACGTCAAGATTAGATTATTTTAGAAACCAGCAACAACATATTCGATCTGAGTTATATCAAGGTATTGTTGATACCATTACACTTGGGGAAACAAATGCTTCTAATGTTGGAAAACGGATTATATTGCTGGCATCATTTATTGGAGGTCCAAGAGATATGAGAAAAAGATATATGGAAGCAATGGCTTTAGTTCAGCGTTATGGCAAACCAGACATCTTTTTAACAATGACGTGCAATCCAAACTACCAAGAAATTACAAAGGAACTCAGTCTGCATGAGGAGACCCATAATCAACCTGATTTGGTTGCTCGAGTCTTTCATGCAAAATTAGAAGAACTAAAAGATCAATTATTCAAGAGGCAAATATTCGGCAAAGTATCAGCATATGTCTATGTTATTGAGCACCAAAAAAAGGGTCTACCACATGCGCATTTTTTAATCATCTTACAAGAGGATTGGAAAGTCTATGCGCCTGAATCTTTTGATGAGATCGTATCAGCAGAGATACCTGATAAAAATATAAATTTTCACTTGCATAATGCTGTTCTCAAGCATATGATGCATGGACCATGTGGAGTGTTGAATCCATCCAATGTTTGCATGAAAAAAAATGGTTGTTGCAAAAGTAATTATCCAAAGAATTATGCAACTTCTACAACAGTTGGTAATGATTGTTTCCCAATATATAAGCATTCAAACAATGTAATAATTGTCAAAGTCAGAGGCAAAGATCTAGATAATCGTTGGGTTGTTCCATATAATCTATATCTGCTTGCAACATTTGACTGTCATATTAATGTCGAGATTTGCTCTACAATAAAAGCAGTGAAATATCTATATAAGTTCATTTATAAAGGACATGATCGTGTTGCTTTCAACTTGATTTCTGAACAAAGTAATCAAGTAATTGATGAAATCCAACAATTCCAATCAGCCCGATGGATTGCTCCACCTGAAGCTATGTGGAGAATATATGACTTCATCATCAATGAAATGTATCCAGCAGTTTACAGTTTACATTTACATATGGAGAATCAACACCCAGTGACGTTTCGAGCAAATGAAGATCTAATCAATGTTGTCAATTCAGATCGGTCTACAAAATCGATGTTAACAGAATTTTTTGCATTAAATCGAGTAGATGAGAATGCAAGAACATTGTTGTATAAAGAATTTCCAGAATATTATGTTTGGAGCCAACAATACAAAGAGTGGACCCCTAGAAAAAAGAAAACCGTTATAGGTCAGATTGTTACAGCAAATCCATTTAAAGGTGAGAGGTATTATCTTCGGATATTGCTAAACCATGTAAGAGGGCCTTTGTTGTTTGAGGATCTTAAGACAGTTGATGGTGTTGTGGCAACAACATTCCGTGAGGCAGCAACAATGCATGGTTTGCTTCAGAGAGACAGTAGCTTAGAAGATTGTATGCATGAAGCATCTCTATATCAAATGCCATCCAGTTTGAGACGGTTATTTGCAACAATATTAGTTTATTGTAATCCAACCAATCCTAGAGAGATTTACGAACGTTTTGAGCAAAATATGTCAGTTGATTTCAATTCAACAGAAGATTCTATATCAAATGGAAGAACAAAATTATTGCGCTCAATCTCTTTTACAATAGAATCAATGGGAAGAGACATTAATTCCTACCATCTTATTGATGAAGACGTATGCTTTGATGAAGAACTTCAATCTAGAGATATCGATGATGAGTTGGCTGTTGAAATTTCAGAAGAAGATCTTGCTGCATCAGGGTCCCTTAATAGTGAACAACAACATGTCTATAATGCAGTGCTAGAAAAAGTTTTTCCAAACGAAAGTGCTGCATTCTTTGTCGATGGCCCAGGTGGGACAGGGAAAACATTCTTGTACAAGGCACTCCTTGCAACAGTACGATCAAGAAAATTAATAGCACTTGCAACTGCTTCAACAGGTATTGCTGCATCTATTCTTCCTGGAGGACGAACAGCACACTCACGTTTTAAGCTTCCACTTGATACTGACGAAAGAAGCACATGTTGTATAAGCAAACAAAGTGCCTTGGCAAACCTACTACGTGCAGCAAAATTAATAATATGGGACGAGGCTCCAATGACAAGAAAACAACACATAGAAGCATTAGATAAAATGCTAAGAGACATAAATGATTCAGATGTAGTATTTGGGGGAAAGATTATTGTTTTTGGCAGAGATTTTAGACAAGTTCTACCAGTAGTTCGTAAAGGAACAAGACAAGAACAAGTTAATGCAAGTTTGGTTTATTCCTATTTGTGGCCTACATTGACCAAGTTTCGATTAACTGAAAATATGCGAGCAAGATTGGATCCATTTTTTTCATATTATCTTTTACAATTAGGCAATGGAATGCCACCAAACACAGTTGATGAAACTATAAAAATTCCGGATGGCATGCTTGTTCCCTATGATGAAGACATCAAATCTTTAGATCATTTAATAAAAGATGTTTTCCACAATATTCATCAATATTCAATAAATATTGCGACTATGATGAACTGGGTGATATTAACACCAAAGAACAGTTATGTTGATGAAATAAATTTAATGTTAATTCAGAGGTTCCCAGGTGAGGTTCAACAATATTACAGCTTTGATGAGACAATAGATGCATCTGAACAATCAGTTATGGAGGATTTCTTAAATACTCTAACCCCAAATGGACTCTCGCCTCATGAACTGTTGCTGAAGAAAAATTGTCCCATCATGCTGCTTAGAAACATTAATCTTTCAGAAGGCTTATGCAACGGAACCCGTTTAATTTGTCGGGCCTTTGATCGAAATGTCATAGATGCAGAAATAGCAGTTGGACACCATCTCGAAAAAAGAGTTTTCATTCCAAGGATACCATTCTTACCAAATGTTGATGAAAATAGTGGTTTCCCATTCAAACGAACTCAATTTCCTATAAGATTGAGTTTCGCAATGACTATAAATAAATCACAGGGATAGACATTAGACTTTGTTGGAATTTATTTACCTCAACCAGTTTTTTTACATGGTTAATTATATGTCGCTTTATCAAGAGCAAAGAAAGCATCTGCAGTAAGGATTTTAATACGACCAGTGTCCACTGAACGGCGTGAGAAGAACTGCACAAAAAATATTGTGTTCACAGAATTACTAACTTTATCATGTTCGAATTAACGTTATACTGGTAACTGGATTCAATTGTATAGCTTTCATTTATTTCCTATTTCATAATATAAATCTCTATATGTCTAACATTCTGTCATTTAATAAAATGTCTATTTCAATTATTTTTAAGATTCATACATGTAAATTGATATTTGATATACTTATGCATCTTATATTCTTGTATTTCAAAAAGGAATAAAATGCGGACGGTCTATACATCAATAAAGGATATCACTCCAAATACAATTAACTAGAAAATTAAGATGATCGTCGCAGAGAAGTCACCCAAGCGAATAAGCCAACGGACAACAGTCAAAGTACCAAAATTTGACACTAATTGATCAAGAGGTATAATATTTTTTACCATACATTATGTTAACAAATATTTTAATTCTTACAAATTCTTCCTTCTTAAATCCTATCATATTATATAATAAAAATTTTCTCTTGATATTTTTATATAATACACTATTAATCACGATTATTTATATTCTCCAGGGGAATAGAGTTCAGGCAGCAATTTTTGGAACTGATATTGACAGTCGAGATGACACTTTAAATATTTTACACTCCTATTACATCAGCAATGCATACGTCAAACCACTGGATCCAAAATACAGGAGTGGAGAATATCAATACCAGTGGACTCTCAATTCAAGAACCATAATAGAAGATGTTGCTCCAAATGAAGAGAAAATAGATGCACCAAAATATAAGATCGTCCCGTTCAAAGAGCTAGAGGCTTATAAAGAGTCGATTGCAGAAATAGGTAATTTACTTTTATTTTTTTAATTAAATAATCATAAAAAAATTAACAATTCATATTTCAATAATTAGATATTTTAGCTGTTGCAATCAAAATTAAGCCAATTAAAGAGGTAACGTCAGCATTCGGACCAACAACAATTTAAGAGATATATGTTATTGATGAAATGTACGATTATCTTACAAGTTCTAATTTTTTTAAAATACAATTCCAATATTAATTTATGAAAATTCTATTAATTATTTTACTTATTCCAATTTTGTAGCTTGAACCCTATACGTCTGACTATGTGGGGTAAATTTGTCCAAGACGAATGTCAAAAAATATTAGAAATGATTGAAGATAAACCAATAATTCTTGGAACAAAAATTTCAGTTGGATCATATAATGGTATTTTTAATAATTAAGCTGCTTACATATTTTCTCATTTTCTATTATACTTAGATTAATAATGTTTTCAATTTCAACTAAGGATTATCTTTGTCATCACGTCCGTCAAGCACTTTTACAATCAATCCTCCACTTCCACAGACAGCTACAATGAAGCAATGGTAATTTTAATAATTTATCAAATACATATTACTGCATTTATATTACAGTTAATTCTGTTATTTATATATTTAAAATATATATTTCATTTCCTTATATTCTTCTTCATTTTTTTATTTGAACGAAGGAGAATAATGATTTGACAATTAAGAGTATTATTGCAAGATGTTTGACATACCCATCTGCTCCGTTATCATCTGTTGGTATTCGAGAAATTGTTAAGAATTACGATATTGCACAGTTGATTAAGTGTTTGCAACCAATGGCAGTAAATTTAATTTTATTCATATTTTATATTTCTTCAAATTGGTTTTACAATATTGCCACATAACTATTATATTTCATTTATTGTAGAAAGCAAAATTTTGGATAGAGGTGAACATAAATGTTATTGACTTGACTCAAGGATTTTATTACATGTCATGTATTGGCTGTAATAAAGGAAATAGATATAAATATAATGAAACTTTTGTTTGCATATATTACAAAAATCAAGGCGTCTGCAAACCACGGTATGTATCTTCCAATGTTAATTTCTAGTTGATGATTAATTTAATACTATTTTAATTATAAATAATATTATCATTCAATTTATAGTGCACGACCATATGTTGAATTGGATGATACTACTGGAAAGCTAGCTGCTTCTTTGTTTGGTGAAGTGGCAGAAAAGGCATTTGGTTGTTCAACACTTGAGCTGATGGAACATGCTGGAGAGGTAATTTAAAAATTTTAAATTTATATTTTTAGTTTCGTAGTAATGAGTTAATAAAAAATATTGGGTTTTTAAAATTTATTTAAATACATTATTATTATTTTTTGCTGTAGGAACATCGACCATACATCAAAAATATTGTGGACAAATTAGCAAAAAAAAAGTGGAAGATACACGTTTATGGAGATCCAGAGAAAATGAAGGAGCAGAAATATAGGCACTTTAATGTTCTCGCTATTGAGGAAATGCAAGATGAGGAAAATGTTAGATCGTCATCCTAGATAAATCATCCTAGAATAAATATTAGTTAAATCATATTTCATAAAACTATGTTTATTTATCTTACTATATTATTGTTTATATTAATACTCTTCTTTTATAATATATGAGTGTTTCTCAATTTTAGATCACAAATTATTTTTACTTAAACCAAAATCATCAATACGTCGTTATTAATCAAAAATAAATCCAATATAAATTAATTAAGCAAATTAAGCCCACGTGCTTTGCACGTTGCGTTCACCTAGTATATATATATATATATATATAGTCAATAATGCTCCGGCAAGGTTAAACATAATTAATTACAAACTGAAAAACGAAATTAAGAACAAGATCGATCATAACCTAGTGAAATTAATGAGGAACAAGGAGCTCGAGATCATTACACGAGTTACATAGTATTTAGTTTTTGATTTCTTAATATTTTTTTTTTTTTTAAATAATGGCTTTCATTCATAAGCAATCATTCAGTACATTGTTTTTTAGCAATAATCTTACTACATTTATAACCACTTAAGCATCCCCTTCAATAATAACATTATTGAAACCCATTTCTGTGCATCTCTCTGCTGCATTCCTCATGGCTAAAGCTTCTGCAATCACTGCAGGCTGAGACACCATACTGATAGGTTCACAGCAAGAAGTCATAATCTCCCCTTCACAGTTTCTAATAATGATGCTCAAACCCACTCTCTGTTGTTCTACATCAACTGTAGCTTCAAAATTAGCCTTTAGCCACCCTCTTCAGGTTCTTCCAAGGATTCTTTTCTACTCTTGGTGCTTCTCTTTTTGGCATGAAATCCCTATTCTGCAAAGCTTCTTTTTAATTCTTTTGTGCTACTAATGCAGATTTGATTATTTGTATGGGCTATCAAACAGGTTCTCAAAACTAGTTTATTTCTCCTGTGCCAAGTTCCTCTTAAGATAACTGCTACTTCCTCTAGTGTTTTTGTCTTCAGGTTTGTGCTCAGTTTCTCCCATAGGCTCATGAAGTCCTCTACCATAGCAGACCGTTTCTGCACGGCACTTCCCTTCTCAGCCTACATCATTCATAGCTGGACATTGCCATAACGCATGCAATATAGTTTCACTTTCTATATTACATATTGGAAAATTTGCATTATCACCAATCTTCCTTTTGAAAAGTGAATCTTTTGTAGAAAGGGAGTTAGTGCTTGCCCTCTGTAAAAAATGCTTGGTAGTCCCTGATACATTAAGCTTCCCAATTTTATTCCGTCTTTCATTAGCTTGTTCAAATCTCGATGTCTCTCCTTCTTCCCTTCTTCTTCTGGTTTTTGCCACATGTTACGAACTCCTAACATTGAATTTGCCATCTTTGCTGAAGTTCCATATCAGGTTATCTTCTGTAATATCTCTTCTGCTCATAGGTATCTTGTACATCATTTTGGCTTCCTCAGAATTAAAATGAGCTCTTATCATATCATAATTCCATTCTTTCAACTATGGTCTGATTAAATCACTTACTCTTGCCTCAGGAGCCAGTGTAGTAACTGAAGATTGTACACAATGAGATGATGGCTTAGGCTATTTAACATCAATCAGTTTGCAAGAAATCTGGAGCAGAGACGTGAAGCAGGGAATCAATTTGGGCTGCAAATCTTGTTATCTAGGATTACTAGAATCTTCCTTAATATAGGCAACCACTTTTGTCCCTAAATTTTGATCTGCTTCCATTACCTACACGCCATATATTACAAGAAAAATTACTTTTTGCAAACAAAGTCGCTGCACTAAGTCACTTCTTGCAACGAATTGAAATTCGTCATTGCCTTTTTACATCGATTCTCGAATTAGAAGCTGATGGGCTCATTTACAACATTTTTTAAGTTTATTAAGACGATTATTGTCGCCACAAAAATGCAACTCCTAGCACACAACAATTTTTCAAAGGCAAATCTTGGGAGGTAGACGGGCTGCCGGGGGCACACCGGAGCTCGCCGTCGTAGGGGTGAGGTCGCCTGAGTCCGCCGGTCCCGATGGTGTGGGCGGTGTCGCCCACCGTCACCGGCGGCAGCTCCATTTTCTCCATGGCCGAATTTCTTAAAATTCATCTTCATTTTATTTTTTTATTGTGTTTTTTATTATGTTTTTATGTTTTTATTGTGTTTTTTATTATGTTTTGTTCATTTTATTTTTTTATTATATTTTTAATCTTCATTTTTTATTTAATCATATTTTTTATTTTATTTTAATGTGTTTTTCATCATAAAACAACCCAACTAACGTTGGGCTGCTTTACACGCTGGGGACAGCCGGACCGGTCCCCAGTGTCTCCCTTTTTCAAATCCTCCCCCCCTCAAAAACACTCAAAATGCTCTCTCTCTCTCTCTCTCTCTCTACTGACTTGATTCTCACTCGGTGCCTCAGATCTCTTTGGTTCCTTAACCACCGTCATGCCACCGCAGCCCAAGGTCAACAACTGTCTCCTCCGCTCGATCTCCAGGGTAGTAAGATCTTTCCCTCTCTGTTTTCTTTCTTTTCATCCATGAAGGCACTCTTGATTTTGCCATAATGACCTCTCTCGACATCGTTGTTGTATGCCGGGGGGATCTAGGTCTTTACTTCATCTTTTGGGTAGTAAATTACTTCACGATTGTCTATGCTAGTGGATTTAGGTTTTTAAAGCCAGGGATTTAAATCATGTGCTTTATGGTTTTTATTCTTCCAGATTTTCTACTTCTTGGCAATCCTAAAATCTACATTTTTCACAATATCGACATTGAGAGTGAGCATCATATTCAGCGATTTTGGTATCCTGTTGCAATTGGTTCTTTAGAAAGAAGCGAGTTTCTTTCATTTGCCCTTTTTATTCTTACAAGTCTATATTCTTCACCCATTAACAAAGTTGTTTTCTTTTTTCTTGCTTTGTCTTTTTTGGTATAGGGAACTACTCATCTCTTTTCATAGAGCAACAATAGATCCCACAACGTATCATATTTTATAGGTGTGGTCATTTCTCTATCACTGCATTCTAGAGTTTTAATTTTTTTTTTTTTTTTCTAACAGAACTTCTCATCTATTCTGATATATAGCAAAACATATGTAGTTTTCATACATATATGATCATTGATCACTCAGTCGGATTGATTAATTTGTTTACCTTGATCTTATATATATACATATATAATACTGTTGCAGGGGCAATGATGTAAAATATTTCCATTAGTCGATTACAATATTGGGTTGGTGGGACAACATTAATTTCACATATTGGTAACTGGGTTCTTAGATTGAGACATGGATTTTATTGTAAGGTTAAACATTATAACACATTATAAATATGTCAGATATATATATATATATATATATTTATATATATTTACACCAAACATATGCATGTTGGATCTTACCTGTACATCCATCTAATAATATATATAAATAAATATGTCATGACTGGATCAGCAGGCACATTTGGTTGTCTAAAATATATAATCACAGTTGGTTTTGACTTCAATGCCTCCCCTATCTTAATACTTTTAAGATCATAAACTTATATATATATATATATATATATATATATATATATATATAGACACACATGCTATTGTCATTTTGTTGTACTGTGAGTTCTGAGTTTATTTGTTGCTACTGAAATTGATGAATAGAGAATACCAGATGTATAATTAATGGTCTATGTTCAAGGCCTCATACTTATAGTTATGCAAGAAGTGCATTTTTTAGGATGTCTGCTTTGATAGAAAGAAAAGAGGACAAGTAGTGAGTTTTGATTTTTCTTTTTTCACATATAAAAACAAATAGGATGTCTTGGCTAACTAACCTTTTAGAAAATTTTTCTCCACATGCCACATACCCCCTCACACATGTCAAGAGATCCAAGATCATGAAAACCAATCAAATTTCGCTCCATAGCTTAAGGCAGTGCTAACTCTTCAATTCGGGTTTCAATTCTACCCTTTTCAGATCAGATCACTTCTCAGCCCAATAAGTCTTTTATCCAATTCGATTATTCAAAAACTTAAAACATGAAAGTTTTAGGTCATCCTCTTAGTGATCTATAAAATTTTGAACCACCTAATTCCGAGATAAAATGATAAAGATGTGCTTATTCTACCGGAACTGATTGGAGTAACCCGAGAACATCAATCCGAGCTTCACATGTATTTTCCTTCTTCCAATTCTAAATTTCTCAATTTTTCTCTTAATCTTAAAAATAATTTTCCTCTAAATTCAAATTAAAATATTCTAGCTAACACCTTGCTCAATTTCCAAAATTTGACCATAATTCATAATTTTTCACCTAATAGCTTAAATATCTTCACTTGGATTTCAATACCTCAACACCATATGTTTCTAAAAATCCCATAAAATGCTAAAATGACCTTAAAATAAATATTTAACCTAAGGAAGACTTTTTAAAAGGAAGGATTATTACACCATATCTAATAATTGCTTAACCCTAGCAGTGTATTCACTCGACTGCAATCTATCTTCGATATGCATCCAGCCTTTATCCATTTGGCTGACAAAAAGAGAAGTTGATTTGGGTTAACATTGTATATAATACATGTGGTTTGAATATTGTAACTAGAAAGACACTAGTGATTTGCCGCAAATCGGAAACACTAGGAAGCTTTGTCAGCTAGAATACTTGGTCTCCTTAAAGAGTAAACTCTGTCACAATTAATTACTAGCATATGAAGATCACCCAATTTAAATCTTCAATGAGTCAAGACAACCCCTAGCAGCTATGGCCTTGCCAGGGTCGTATCCAGTTATGCCCTTTACTCCCAACACTAGCTATCAAAAATAATAATTAAATATTCTTCAACACTTTCACTTCTCTACAAACCACCACTTAATTGTATCAGGTTAACTAGACATGATGTTACACAAAAATAGTGTCCAAACAAAGAAGTATCCTTTGTTATACATACTCAAGTAACACAAAACAACCATATGTGTAAATAATGCAAACATAGGGAGAAAGATGAATCTTTAAACAAAATGTAAATGCAATGTAAAGAAGGAAGAATGTATATGCCAACCAAAACAGGTCATAGGATTTCTGAAGAGTATACAAGCATGAAATGCAAGCTCAATCAGAAAACATCCCATTTAAATATGACTTGACTTTGTCTTAAAGAGGGTACTTTGTTTGCACCACCATAAGATAAACTAAAGCATAATAGAAATCCCAAATGCAAAAATGTTGAACCTAACATATGTATTTAGACGATAATCGTAATGAATCTCATCCAAAACAAAGAACACAGAACAAAAAAAAAAAAAAAGCCAAAAAGACAAACTTATATGAAGGACCACTATTTATTTCATAATTAAGAGCATTACCAACCTGACCAATAAAGTAATGCCTTAGTATCAATCACAAAGTTTCAATGGGGAGCTAATAACTGTTTAAAAAAAAACCTACAAACCCAATAAACAACCATAACATAAGTTTATTGTTTTGATTTTTTCTCCTTGTATGAGACAAAGATTTTGCAAACCATTCTTTTTATAATTGCAAAATAGTTTATATAATATAACTACATGTTTACGACAATTGACCATGAGAGTTAGGAGGCCTTAATTAAAGCAGAGCACTTAGGCAACTGCCTAAGCCTCCTAATGAATCTCATCAACATTTGATATCGATGCATGTATAGAGGATAAATGTAAGCACTCAATAACAGATAGTTTAATGCTCATACTGAATTGTTGATAACTCACCTTATTATCTTCAAATACTTTCAGATGATGTGGATGTTTCAGCTGAGGACCAAGAATAAACATTTGAGAGCAAGGCTAAGATGAGAGGGAACAACTATTAATAGAAAGGATTCTATTTCTTATATCTGTTAGATATTGTTATGTATTTGGTTAGTATGACTTAAAGAGTTATTAGTTTATTATTTTGAGACTTTTGGGGATTGTGAAATCTTTTCTTTATGATGTTATTTTAGTGATAACTATTTGGAGATTATTATGTGTGGATTTAATAATATGGAGTTGTTATTGTTTTTAGAGAATCTTTGAAGATGTTAATTGTGTTTGAAAACAGGTTTATAATAGACAGGTAGTAATTCTCCAACCTACCTGGGTATGGGGCATTACAGTTGGTATCAGAAATAAATTTGAGGTTCTGTAGACTATAGTTTGTGAGATTTTGGAACATAAACAGATTTTATGAAATCATTTTCAGATTTGATGTTATAGTGGAAGGGACTATAAGAAATAGTATTGTTGGTATCTGAGGTATTTGAATTTCAAGACTTTAAAAATAATTTTGAGTTGTAGGATTATATAGGTTTATGAGTTGATTTCATGTTGATTGAAGTTTGTTTTGATTTTGTAGACTTTTGTAAGATTTGATAAGTTTGAAGGTTTAGACTTTAGACATGTATCATTATTATTGTGATGGATACCTTTATAATTTTGAAGTATATATGTTGTTTTACTTTTACCATTATTTGTATGTTTATACGAACTCTACTTTCTTGAACGCTTCTTTAAAATGTCCAAGTTTTCAGGATGCCACCTTCTCTAAGGAAATGAAATATGTCAGATCTGAACGAGATTGAAAATGAAAGGGAAGCAAATCAGAGAGCTTCTGAATTACTTTGAGTAGAAACACATCAATTGATAATTGATCTCATGCAAAATCCTACAAGTCGCCATTGCAACAACGATGAAAGAGGTTGTGATATGGAAGATTTCAATCAGTTGCACCTCTTTCATTTGATGGGAGAGGTGACCCAACACTGGTGGAGGATTGAGTGTAGGATATTGAGGAGATATTACGAGATTTGACCTGCACAGATGAGCAGAAGGTGGCTTATGCCACTTTCAAACTGACCGGGGAGGCAAAAAGATGGTGGATCCCTGAAAGAACCATCAGAGAATCTAAAGGGATAGAAATAACCAGTTGGCTGCAATTCAAAGAGATTTTTCTAGAGCACTTCTTCCTAAGCTCGGTTAGAGAAGACAAGGCTATGGAATTCATCACTTTGGTGCAGGGAGTGATGTTAGTACACCAATATGCAGCCATATTTATCGAGTTGGCATCTTTTGCAGTATACATGATCCCTGATGAGGAGAAGAAGTGTTGTAAGTTTGAGCAAGGGTTGAACGAAAAAGTTTATGAGTGAGTGGTGGCTTCCAAATAAAAACTTTTATGGAGTTGGTGAAAAAAGCTACAATGTTTGAAAAAAGCCTTCAAAGAAGCGCTGTTTTGCTTAATCAAAGGAAGAAGATTATCCCATTTGGGTATCATTCTGGCATGGACCAGGGACCGTGGAAAAAGAGGAATGAAGGTGGTAGTTCAAGTAAGAGGCCGATTCAGGGTAATCATCAGCTTTATCAATGTAGGACATGCAACTACTGCATTTTGGGGAGTACAGAAAAAGGATAGAATTATGTTTTCGTTGCGGCAAACCAGGATAAAATTAGGGATTGCCCATTGCAACAGGACAACAATAAAGTGATCTTATTGCCACCCCAAGGAAACAAAGTTCCAGGGCGAGGCAACATTCAGCTCACGAATGCGCCTACTTGAGTCTTTGCATTGACCCTTGAAGAGGCTAAAGACATGGATGGCGTAATCATATGTATTATTTCTCACATATTTTTTGGAATTAAAGTTGTGTTTAATGCAAACCTTCACCCTTAAATCAAAGGAGTAATCCAAATGTGATCACAAGTATTCTTCACTTGTTCTCTAATGACACTACTGCATTATTTGATTCTGGAGCAACATATTTTTTTATTTCTATGAGTTATGTCGAATTTTATACTTGGGAAGGTAAAAGGTTGAATTACAGGCTAGTAGTCTCGAATCTGACGGGGAGTTCAATATCTTCTTACCAAATTCTCCGTGGCTATCCTTTATCATTTGAAGGAAGGTTAATACCAACTGATCTAATCATTTTTGACATGGTGGGATCTAATGTGATATTTGGTATGGAATAGCTGGCTTCACACCATGCCAGTATTGACTGTTTTAAAAAGGAAGTAATTCTCAAGCCTCTTGAGGGAAATGAATTTTGATTTGTGGGGCCAAAAGTGTGATTGCTTCTATCAATTATATCAGCAGTTCAGGTTGGAAAGTTATTGAGAGATGGTTGTCAAGTATTTTTGGCCTATGTAGTGGATGCACCAAAGGAAGAGTTGAGATTAGACGAAATCTCGTTGTGAAAGAAGTGTTTCCTGAAAACTTGTCCATACTACCACCCGAATGAGAAGTGGACTTCGCTATCGACCTAATTCTAGGCATGGTACTTTTGTCTACGGCTCCTTATTGAATGGTACCATCAGAGCTCGTAGAACTCAAAGAGTAGCTACAATATTTATTCGATAAGGGTTTTATCCGGTCTAGTGTGTCACCATGGGGCCCCCCATTTTATTTGTGAAAAAGAAAGATGGAACAATGAGAATGTGAATCAAATATAAAGAACTTAACCGAGTAACTATTAAGAATAAATGTCCATTACCCTGTATAGTGGACCTATTTGATCAACTCTAGGGTGCATAGGTTTTCTCGAAAATTGATCTTTAGTCGGGTTATCTTCAACTGAAGATCAAGACAAGATGTACCCAACTCAGCTTTTGGGACCAGATACGGTTACTATGAGTTTTTGGTCATGACTTTTGGCCTAACTAATGCCCCAACAATATTCATGGATTTGATGAATAGAGTGTTCCACGACTTCTTGGATAAATGTATGGTTGTTTTTATTGATGGCATCCTGATATCCTCCAAAAACAAGACTTAGCATGAGAAATATTTGAGGCTAGTACTTGGGACACTCAGAGATAAAACATTATTTGCTAAATTAAAGAAGTGTGAATCATGACTAGGTTCAGTTGCATTCCTAGGGCATGTTGTTCCAAAAGATGGCATGTCAGTGGAGTCAGGGAAAGTGGAAGCAATAGTTAATTGGTGGGCACCGACAGATGTTCATGAAGTTAGAAGTTTCTTAAGATTGATAGGATATTATCGTTGATTCATTGATGGTTTCTCCCTAGTAATCGCTCCAGTTTTAACGGTTCCCACTGTTAAAGGAGGTTTTATGGTGTACAGTGATGCTTCAAGGTTGGGCTTGAGGTGTGTATTAATGCGACACGAAAAAGTTATAGCTTACGCTTCATGGCAACTGAAGGCATATGAATAAAATTACCCCATACATGATCTAGAGTTGGCAATAGATGTCTTTCACTTAAAATTTGTAGATGTTATTTGTATGGGGAAAAGTGCGAGATCTACACGGATCACAAGAATTTAAAGTATGTCTTCACCTAGAAAAAACTAAATATGAGGCAATAAAGATGACTTGAGTTGATCAAGGATTATGATTGCACCATCAATTATCACCCAAACAAAGAGAATGTTGTAGCCGACACTTTAAGTAGGAAGTCAATTGGTCCAGCAGTTGCGACCCTTACCACTCAAATACTAGTTGTTAATAGACTTGAGAGAGTTAGTATTGAGGTCATCACTAATGATACAAGCACCTTCGTGGCCAGTTTGATAGTTCAACCAGACTTGTTAAAGAGAATTAAAATGGCTCAGAAAGTGGATTCAGGGCTGGTAAAGCTTGAGGTTTAGAAGTAGATTGGCGTGCCAGGAGATGAAGAATTGAAAAGGGTGATTTTTTAGGAAGCACACCGTTCTTTGTACATAGTCCACCTAGGGAGTACTAAGATATATCGAGACTTGAGAGTTTTATTGGGACAATAAGAAAAGAGAGATTGCTAAATTAGTAGAACAATGTCTAACTTGCCAACAGGAAGGCAGAGTATTAGAGACCAGTAGGATTGTTAAGCCACTTCAGATTCAATGGAAGTAAGAGGATATCTCCATGGACTTTGTGACAAGCCTACTAAGGACATTGAGTGGACATGACGCAATATTGGTGATCGTGAATTGCTTAACGAAGACTGCTCGCTTCATTCCCATTAAAGTCTTTTATAGTATTGATTACACATTGCCACATCCAACTTTCACTCAATTCACAATACGCCTCCTAAATGAAAAATTGCAATAAATTGGTCCTACTTAATTTTAAAATTTCACAATGTCCCCCTTCCATCTCCAATCAGCGTTAAATTGAATAAAAGTTGAGCACGTGCAGCTCACGTGCAACTTTTTCACCTACAACGACAAAAATACCTCCATAAAAAATTTTATTTTACCAACTTTCATGTGATTCTCAATGTGCCCCCCCCCCCCCCCCCCCCCCCCGTCACATTAAACTAGATTTTCATAATAAGTTTGAATTTACAAATTGGGAATAAAAGATTAGCAAAAAAAATAAATTTTTGAACTCAATAAAATACTATAATATAATTTTTTATTTTTTAAAATTTTTAAAAATATATTTGAATATAAATCACTAAAAATATAAACATATATATATCTATATCTATAAAACTAAATATGTAATATTAATAAAAATGAAGTTTTATTCCTCTATCTAATGAATAGTTATTATTCTAATAACAATTTTTTATTTTAATTAATCGCTTATATTCTTATTCATGGAATATAAGTTATTCCTCTTTATAAAAACCCACAAAATTAAAGAAACAAAATTATTATAGACATTATTCCAAAATTTCAGGAGCTATTCCAAAATTAACAACGAATATATAAAATAAATATTGAAGAATTCAGGAACTTAATATGTACATATATATATATATATATATATATATAACTTGTCCTAATCAAAGTCGTGCGTGTACAATCAAGGTGGCTGATCTCCCAACTCAAAGAGAAACATTGTTATTATATGTATATACATGCATTTATAATATCTGATATTCTAATTGTGACATTCTCAATTTACGCTTGAGGATTTAACGTAAATTAAAGAGTTAGAGTAAGTAATAATCAGCTACTTACACTCATACGTATCGAAAATTTAATGCATGCACCTAAACTTACTATCAAATGCAATGAAATTCGCAGCGGTAAAGGGATCTAAATAAAAATTTCCACAGAGTAAATTAATGATCACATGGTAAAAATATAACTATAAACATAGCATAATATTTTCATCACCACATTGTCTTGATTTACATCATAACCAAGATAGTTTTCTTTGTCATATGCATATACATAACTTATCAAAATACAACTTTAGGGCCACCTAAGCTCCTTCATTACTTCTAGAAACTCCCTCCCATAACAAAACGTATCCAAACTAATACAAGAATCTCAATGAAGGTGTTGTCCATACGATGTCGTGTAGACCTCGCATATGGACAACGAGCCATCCAAACCTAAAGACAGACAGCATCTGGCACGTCGCTGCTCCTCTGAAAATGTGGACGCACCATGGCTCCAAACCCCCATCAGAAGATCATAAGTATCATATATGGGAGAAACAAAAGTATCTAATAGTGAGTAGTCAGAGGGCCTCTCAGGGCTCCTCTGGCTTTCTTGAAACATCGAGGCCTTACCCTTTCCATCATAAGTTCCTACAATAAGAATTTATATATCCAAAAATATGGAAATGCACAAGAGTGTGATTTCCTTAGAAACCTCAGTAAATACACAACTAACTTAATGAAGCACAGAAAAAATAGAATATTTACATACATCACAATTATCACATGTATAACTCATGAAATGTTTAATGAGACACATGCATGACTTGACTTATATTTTTCATGGACCCATCATTTTATACTTAAAACTTTTTATTTTCTTTCTTAATCTTGTGGATCTTACTTGTTACTTAACTTCGGCGGGTGTTACGTATCACTGTCGCCGCCGAGTTTTCTTAGCATGACGCGTCAGCTTGGCCATATATATAACTCGTAAGTCATCCGGGCATCTCATATCGTCGTCCCCATCGTGATAAGTCTCGTGTCAGTCTTCCGAGTGTTACATATTACCATCATCGTCATGACACAAAATAATTAACATAGAAGGCCTTACGTATTGTCGTCCCCGCTAGTCATGTCAGTCGTTTGGATGTTACATATCGTCGTCTCCGTCATGACCCAATTCTTATTTTTACGATGAGCATTACGTATTACCGTCTCCGTCGGCACGTCACTCATACGGGTGTTAAGTATCGCCGTCCCTATCATGACGTGACTTTTATCTTATCATGTTTCTAATAAGTTTTCTTATCATATTTTCTTTAAAATAGACGTCATGACTTATAACGACCCATATATGTGACGAAATGCAACATGATTATAATCTTAGACTTTTGACATGCATATTTCATGTCCTTATGAACCTTATGACATGTAAAAATATATCACAATAATATACATCATGTATATATGTATTTACGTCACATCATCTCATAACGTCAAAATATAATAAACAATGCTTAATTAATTAAATAAAATTTAAATATTCCCAAACCATGGCTAGCCGAGCCCTATAGGGACTCAATCCTTATTTTTCTTTTATTCAAATCAAGCTAAAGTCCTTATTTACAAAATACCAAATTTCCCTTAACTTCCCAAAAACAAATTCAAGTTTAACTATGTTGTTTTCTTAATTATTTCTTCGATAATTTCTAGCATGATGATTCTTAAAAATTTTCCAAGTAAACTGAAGTTTCTAAACTCATCATAATCATTAAAATTTTATCCAAATAATTAAAAATAATTGGATAAAATTAGAAGCAAAAATTCATCAAAACCTATTAAGGCCGAAATACACTAGAGTTGTTTTCTCATTTTTTTGTCAAACCAAAACTTCTTAATTTCACACAAACTTCTTCATATATCAAAATAGAACATATTTCTAAGTTCTTACAATTTTTTTTAACATTTTTCCGTAATAATAACTAATTCAAAACATAATAGATTTCATTTCAACACATAAGCAAAGTATAAGATCAAATAAGTAACAAACATGATCTAGCCTTGAATTAAATTATTCTGCACCAAGATTAAGTTAAATAGTGTACTTACAATTTCTCCTAAGCTTGAATTGGTGTTTGAATAAAACTCTTGCAAGCTTTCCCTTCAAAACACTCAATTACTCTCCTTTAAGTGTTTAGGTGATGTAGTGATCTTTGGGAGGATTTTTTCTTTTTTTTTTTCTGATTTGGCCGTGTGTTCTTAATAAAATAGAAGTAGGAGAGACTCATCCATCTATTTATACTAGATAGAAGCGACTCAAAAGGGGGTGCAAGGCTCAAGTCATTTTGGTTTCTCTCTTCCTCCTTTTGTCGTGTGTGTGTGAGGTGACTAACCTCTTGTTAGCCCTCATGATCAATCTAGATTAGGCTTGATTGATAAAATCTCTATCCAAGATTCTATTTTGTGCTATTAAGAAGCTTAAGAGGATCAATGGTCTAGCTAAATTCCAACACATGAGACATAGCTGGATATTTTCCCACCATGCATGCATCGGCTACTTGGATTCTCCAAGGGGCAACCAACACTTTAAGAGCTACTTCCCCCAATTTGCCACTTGTTTAATTATCAATCTAGAAGATAAATCCTAAGGCTTGGTTGGGGTAATATCTGGAATTAGCTTACTTAATTAGGTCCTAACAGATTTCCTTCCATTCCTTCCTCCCATGGTTCCCTCATGGTTTTATGCTAATTATCCTTATATAAAGTCTTTCTCCACATGCCACATACCTCCTTACATATGTCAATATGATAAAAATGAAGAGAACCAATCAGATTTAGGCCCTAATAGTAAGGCAGTGGCACTTTTCATTTTCGGACTTCAGTTTTCGTCCATTTCAGATTTATCCACTTTCAGCTCAAATAAGTTCTTGATTTAATTTGATTCTACAAAAAATTAAAACATGAAAGTTTTATATTATCTTCTTCGTGGTCTATATAATTTTGAATCACCTAATTCCGGAGTCAAATGAGAAATATATGCTTATTTTACTGAAATTGGTTAGAGTAACCCGAGAGCACCAATCCGAGCTTCACATGTGTTTTCCTTCTTCCAATTCTAATTTTCTCAATTTCCACTTAATCTTCTAAATTTAATTTTCCTCTAAATTTGAATTAAAATATACTAGCTAACACCTTGCTCAATTTCCAAAATTTGACCATAATTCATAATTTTTCACCTAATAGCTTAAATATATTCACTTGGATTTTAATACCTTAACACCATATATTTTTAAAAAATCCATAAAATGCTAAAATGACCTCAAAATAAATATTTAACCTAAGAAAGACTTTTAAAAAGGAAGGGTTATTATACTAATGATTACCCGTGCATAGATTGTTGGAAAATCCATGCATGCATGATTAATTAATTTTCAAATGCATTCATGAATTTTACACACACACACACACACACACATATATATACATATATATATATTAATATATGCATGTTGATTGCAGACCTGATCATTCACTATAACATTGTTATATATATACTGATGATCATGATCACTACGATGGAGGATCTAGTGATCATGATCATTTGTATAATTTATAAATCCAAAAAGAGATTTTACCAAATTAAACTCATAAATTGATCTGATTTGATATAGTAGATTAGATTGTAAAGTTACTTTTATAAAGATAATTTTGCATATCATATGAATTTATGCATGTCAGTTTGTGGATTTCCTTCTATTGGATTTCGTTGTGTCTATAATAATTTTCTTTCTTTAATTTTGTGAAATTTTAAGCAGAGGATTAATAGCTCATATTCCATGAATAAGAATATAAGCAAATAATCAAAATTCAGAATAAAATGAGAATAGAAAGTATTCATGAGATCTAGGAATAAAGCTTTATTTTTATTAATATTACATATTTAGTTATGTATATTTATATATTTATTGTGATTTATATAGAATTATTCAAATCTATTTTTAAAATTTTAAAAGAAATAGAAAATTATATCATAGTATTTTATTGAGTTCAAAGATTTATCTGTTTGTTAGACGTTTATCCTAAATTTATAAGTTTGGATTTATTATGAAATTTTAATTAAATTTATTATAAAAATCTATCTAATGTGATGTGGGGGGCAAATTGAGAATTACAGAAAAGTTCAAGACGGCAAAGTGAAATTTTTCGTGGGGGTATTTTTGTCTTTGTGGATGAAAAAGTTGCACATGAGTTGGAAGTGTTCAACTTCCATTCGATTTAACACTGATTATAGATGGAAGGGAGATATTTTGAAATTTTAAAAGTAAGCGGGATCAATTTGTTGCAAGTTTTAGTTTAGAAGACACATTGTAAATTGAGTGAAAGTTGGAAGGAGTAAAGTGTAACTAACCCTTTCTTATAAGTTGGAGAAACTAGCTGAGTTGTATGTGCAAGAGGTGGTGAGGTTGCAAGGGGTACCGGTATCCATTGTGTTGGATTGAGACTTTCACTTCCAAATTTTGACGAAGCTTACAAGAAGTAATGGGTACTAAGTTGAACTTCAGTACTACTTTTCACTTTTAGATAGATGGACAATCAGAAATAATTATTCAAATTTTAAAAGATATGTTGAGAGCGTGTGTAATGAACTTCAAGGAAACTTGGATGCGACATTTACCATTAGTTGAATTTGCTTATAATAATAGTTTCCGGGCTAGCATTGGAATGGTACCCTACAAGGTTTTGTAGGGTTGAATGTGTAATAACCCGAATTTTTAAGTATTATTTTAATGTTCATATTTAGTATGATTATGTTTCTTTAAAATTATTTTAGGGAACCTTTAAAATTTTGGATATATATATATATATTTTATTGGTATTGGAGAAAAATAATGGGAGACACTAAATATGATGAAAAATATAATTTTTGAATATTCAATGAAATATTATATAGAAATTGAAGAAAATTTACAAAGAATATCAAGTGGTATGAGTAAGGAATATACCCTATGATATTTTCGGATTATGCTAATTTATACAGTTTCAACGTCCTTTAGTAATATGGACATAAATTACTCATTTTATATCGGATTCAGATGATTCAAGATAATTTGGAAAGCTAAGAGGAATATATAAAATTCTTATGTTTTGAGTTTTAAGAGATATGGATTTAATCAAATACAAAATTGAGATTGAGGTAGCAGATCTGAACTAGATATATAGGTATTGACTTGGAGTTGACTAGAGATTTTGATTAAGATTAAGCTTTTATATTTTCTCAATTTTCCTAAGATCTTAACAAGTGTATAGAAATATATCAAATGAGAAGATTTTATTTACTTTCGTGTGAAACAAGAGGGATCATTTATCAAACACTTTGTGACGCCCCCAAATTTCCCTTAAAATAACACGGGAATCGAGGCGTCAAGATTATAACAATACGGGTCATACATCCCAACGACAAGTGTCAAACGTGTGTGTACACGTGACATACATAAAATATAGGTCGCAGCGGATAATAAAATCAATAACTAGGTACCAGAATTTTTAGAAATATATTACAAACCAATTTAATAAAAACTCTCTAACAGGAGATTTAATACAGTCATCCGAAATACAAATTAAACAAATACATATTTATAAAAAGGGGAAAATAAATTTTTCGAGATAACAATTAATATTAATATCACCTCAACGGCAGAGCCGTCTCCTCAGGCTCAGCCTCTTCATAATCTGCATCCAAAAAAACTACGACGCCAAGATGGCATCGCAGGTAAGTACAATCCAACCAAACCAAAAGACAAAAATACATTAATGCCACAATAACAACCATGAACAATTACCATATGCATGAGGCTTAAAATCATCTTCCCAAAAGTCAATGAAATAACCACACACGCCAAAATCTCAATTTAGTTCATAATAAAATCCCAATAAAATCATCAATCATTTCTCATAAAATAACATCCTCAAAACCAATCACACCGGGCGTTACGTATCGCCGTCCCCGATATGATTTACACAAAACACCAATCATAATGGGCATTACGTATCGCCGTCCCTATTATGATTTACACACACTCATTTCATACCGGGCGTCACGTATCGCCGTCCCTGATATGAAATGCACACCCAATGACCATAATGGACGTTACGTATCACCATCCCCATTATGTCATCCACGCACGCTATCAATCATAATGGGCGTTACGTATTGCTGTCCCCATTATGACTGACACACACACACACGCTGATCACAACGGGCGTTACGTATCGTCGTCCCCGTTATGACTCAGCCCAAAATCATTAAAATCCATTAAACTCAATAAAAATCCAATTTCCATTCTCAACACATGAATATCCGAAATTATGTAAAAATCCACTTTCCAAATCTTTTCATGAGCATACGCGTAAATACACAATGTAGACAACCATGCAGCAATTATCCAACATTTAATTAATCCAATCAACCAACACATAGTAACAATAATCAAACACAATAACTGTTGATGTCAAAAATATATTTAAATCTTAAAGCTCGTTTGGAAAGTACTTACAGCGGTAAAAACGTAAATCCTTGAACAACGCCAATCTGCAGCGTTCATAGCGGTCACATGTACGTTAGGCTAAAATGCTCGGTTTGACACCAAAATTTAGGGAGATACTCTTTGAAGGGTGGGGAATCTCATGGAGGTGGTGGTGAGGCAGCACAACCATCGGAAGGTGGCGGATCGGGGTCAAAATGGGTGAAAACCCATTTTTGGGTTTGGGGTTGTACCGAGAAAGTGAGGCAAAGGTTAGGGAAACTGAGCTAGGGGGATGACCGGCTGGGCAAGGGGAGTCTTTTGGTGGCGGTGGTGAGGCCTACGATGGCCGGACGGTAGCGCGGTAAAGATGGATCCGTTTAAGACCCATTTCGGGTGGAGGAGGTAACCGGCGGCGTGGGTGGCTACCGATGGTGGATTATGCTCGCCGGAGGGTGGGGAGCCTAGTGGTGGTGGTTGGAGGCCAAGGGGTGGCCAGCGGTGGCCGGAAAATGCAAGAGAAGCAAAAATACCCATTTCAGGTTTAAGCCTCATGCGCCGGCTAGGGGGTTGCTAGAGGTGCACCACCGGTGCAGGGGAGGTCGCCGGCGTGTGGGGAAGGCAGTGGGCTGGGCGGTGTCGCCGGTGGGTGGCCGGCGGCGGCCTTGGGGCTAAGGAAAGAAGGGACGGGTGAGAGGGAGAGGAGGCAGGGGAGGGGGCTGGTGCGTGGGTCTGGGACCAAAATGCAGATGAAGAAAAGAGAAAAAGAAAGAAAAAGAAAAGAAAAAAGAGAAAAAGGAAAAAGAAGGGAAAAAATGAGTCCAACTAGAAAAACAGAGCAAATTAAATAAAAGCTGGCTTTAAATACTATAATTTCAATATCAATAAAATAAGATATTTAAAACCCATCAATAGAAATAAATTAAATCCAAGCGCAATATTAAAAATAAAACAATAATTAATATAACAAAAGCAGATCAAATAAACTTACATAATAAAATAAAGGAATTAAATTTCAATCATTAAATTAATTAACTCACATTAAAATAAATAAGAAAAGCAACGTAACTCAATATTAACTAATTAATAGCTCGAATAAATATCTTAAATAAATAAATAAAATACGACTAATAATATTATCAAAATAAATTAAAATAATTAATACCGAGAATAGAATAACGTGCAAAAATACACATAAGTCTGGGATCTCACACACTTGGTGAACCCCGAGTAAAGTTATTCTAGTTCCTATATAATATTAATAAGGAGATCTAGAACTTTTATGTTTTGGGTTTGTGAACATAAGGTATGGATCAAGGATGAAATCTAGTGTGAAGTGGACGGACAGGAATAAGAGTCAACTGGTAACCGACTTAGATGAGTTATCTTATGTTTGGCCAAGTGACAAAAATTTTGATTGGCTACCAAACTTTATGAGGTCTTGACATGTGTGGTAACATGTGTCAAGTTGATAAGAATTCATCTAAAAGCCTTGGTGGGTAAGAAAACAAAGGAAAACAAATTGAGAACTCGGATTAAGTGTTCTCGGGTGGTTTTGACGTATTTCAGTAAATTAAGCATATCTCTCACATATGACCTCTTAATTAGGTGATTCAAAATCCTATGGATCACTAAGATAATGATTAAAAACTTTACGCTTTTGAATTTGTGGAGAATTGAAGTGGATCAATGGGTTATTTGGGCTGGAAGCGAGCTAATCTGATTTGAGCGTAAACTGAAGCCCGAAAATGAATCACACCACCGACTTACTTTAAAAGCTCGAATTTAATTGGTTCTCTACATTTCTATCTTCTAGACATGTGTAAGAAGGTTTGTGTTTTGTGTTGGAAGAGTTTATAGAAGGAAAATTAGTCTATAACCATGGGAGAACTAGGAACAAAATTGATTGGTTTAGAACTAACCAAATCAGTCAAGTTACCCCTCTAATCTTAACCAATAGCCAACCAAGCCTTAAGGTAATTTTTCCAAAATGTCCCAAGTGTGCCAAGGAGGGCTGGAACATGTGGCAAAAGGGGGAGAAGTGATCTAGAAAACGTGGGGGCAAAGGAAAGGCCAAGTGGCCGATTTAAACTTATCCTAGATATGCTAGGATTTTGTTTCATTTTTTTTTTACCTATGTGTTGTAATAATTTAAACCATTTATCTAGATTATTTTAGAGATGGAGGAAGCCTAGCCATGGGATGAAAATCTTGGGAGATTATTGGATATAGGGGTGATCATGACCTTGCAATTTTGGGGGGGACACCTCACCACTCGGCTAAAGGGGTTGCCGAGATACCCCTTCCATTCTTAAGTCCTCTAGCACATTTTTTACACCTATTAATACACACACAAGCTTCCATTTATTCCCTTTTAGAGAAGCCCTACGTTCACCTTGAGAGAAAATTAAGAAAAATACAAGAAAACTCACTCACAACACACACACCTAAAAAAGGAAGCTAAGTAGGAGCCTTGGAGAGAAAGGTGGTGCAAAGTCAATTCAAGACTACTAATCTAGCTTTGGAAAAAATTTTAAGTCCACTACTTAACATAATCTTAGTGTAGTATAAGTGGCTTAATTTATAAATTTAGTTTGATGCCTATTTGATGCTTGTTTAAGCCTATGTATTATTTATGAAATAGCATGAATACTCTTGATTTATGGAGTGATTTTTGTTGTGAAAAAATACTAGAAAAAATTTTAGAACTTTATGAATATGTTTTATGATCATATAATAAGAGTATTATGTGAAAATATGAGGTCATGATTTCGAAAAAAAAATGATAGAACAACCCTAGTAACTTTCGGACTTCAATGGGGTTAAGTTAGCAGATTTAACATCTTATAGTAAACTGGTCATAACTTGTTAGTGTGATGTCTCAATGGAGTGATTCAAAAGGCTATGGAAAGCTAAGACATATATCTATAACTTTTGTGTTTTAAGTTTTAAGAAATCAGAACTTTATAAAGGACAAACTTAGGAATAAGTGATAACCTAGAGTATGAATACTTCAAAAATGATGTTTTTCCTTCATTTTAAAACTTCTAGTGAATTACTTGAGTGATATTTTTAACAAGTATGATAAGATTGGAAATCTTAATATATTAGGAGGATTTCTTAAGAATTATTATGATAAAAAGATATAATAAAATAATAAATAAAATTTTATATATATAAGAAAAGTTCAAGAAACACTTGAAAATATTTAAGCTATGAAATTATGCAAACTTATGGGCTTGAGTTGAATAAGTTAAAATGAACAAATAATTAAGAATATTTTCCCATGAAGATTCGGCCAACCCTTGATTAAATAAAATTTTAATATTTTATTTAATTGCATGCGTATTATTTGTTAAGTTTTGACATTACGAATTTAGGTGACGTATATGCATGTATATGTAAGATATGTTCTTGTGAAATGTTTTTATATGTTATATGAATTATGAAGTCATAAAATATGTATGTCATAAGTCTACGTTTATGCATATGTTGCATTTCATGACATATATGTGTCGTCATAACTCACGACATCTGTTTTAAGAAAATACGTTAAAAAGACTTTATAAGAATATGATAAGATTAAAGTCACGTCATGACGGGGACGACGATACGTAATGCCCGTATGACTAACATGCCGACAGGAACGACGATACATAACGCCTGTCGTAAAATAAGAATCATGTTACGACGGGGACGGCGATACGTAATGCCTGGAAGATTGACACGAGACTCATCACGACGGGAATGGCGACATGTAACGCCCAAACGAATGATGAGTTATATGTATGGATAAGCTGACGCGTCATGCTAAGTAAGCCCGATAGGGACGGCAATACGTAACGCTTGTCAAGGAGAAACATTAAGTAAGACTCATAAGATTTAGAAATAAAATGAAAAGTATAAGTTTTAAGTATAAGATGATGGGTCCAAGTAAGGTCTAAGTTTGTATGGGAAGAGTAGTCATTGACATACATAAGTCTCATAAAGCATTTTCATAAGCTATAGGTCTGTGATCATTGCTATGTATGATAATTTCTAATGTCATCTATGCCTTATTATGTTAATTGTGTACTTACTGAGATTTTTTGAAAATCTTACTCTTTTAAATTTTATCTATCATTCCTTATAGAATGATAGATGTTGTTGCAGGATTAGATAAATTGCAATGAGATTCAGACAGCACAGAAGATTCTGAGATACCCTGAGAGTCCTACAAAATACTCATCTCCGGTTGGAATGATCTCTCATGTACGTGATCAAGTGGAATAGTAAAATTACTAGATGATGCTGGGATACGATATTTTGTTTTAAGAAAACTAACTGGGTTATGTAAGTTTTAGATACAATATGTTTTTATAAATGTGAAGTTATGAAGGTTATAGTTTTACCATACCATGTGATCTATTTATGCAAGAGTTAGATCTCTTTGCATATATTAGAGATTTACCGCTTTCCGTTGTGTTTTGCATTGTATTTAATTAGTAAGCTTAGATGCATGCATGCTATTCCTTACATTTATGTAGGATAAATAGCCTTGTATTACTTGTCCGAACGCTTTGATTTATGTCTTAATCAAAGTGAAAAATCGGGGCGTTACAAAACGTGTCAATCTCCATAATATTGGAATGAAATGGGTGAAACAAAACTTTTGGGGCCGAAAATCATCTAGAAGACCACATAAAAGATAGATATCATCCGGATTAGAATTAAAGCAAGTCAAATTAGACAAAAAAAGTTAAGCTAATAATCGTCACCCCCAGTTAGATTTTGAGGTTGGAAACAAAGTATTCTTGAAGATAACACCGATGAAAAGAGTAATGAGATTTAGGAAGAAGGGCAAGTTGAGCCATAGATATATCAAGTCCTTTGATATTCTTGATCGGATTGGACCTATGGCTTATAGCCTAGCTCTCTCACCTGCACTTACAAGAATGCATGACATATTTCATGTTTCTATGTTGAGGAAGAATGTCCCTGACCCCAACCACATTATCGACTATGAGCCCTTGCAGATTTGAGAATATATGACTTATGCCGAAGAACCGATTGTATAATAGAAAGGAAAGACCAAGTGTTATGGACTCGAACTATACATTTGGTTAAAGTCATGTGGAATAACCTTGCTACCAACGAAGCTTCTTGAAATCTTGAGGAAGAGATGCGAGATAAGCACCCACAACTTTTTTATGAGAGTTTTGAGAGCTTGTAGCAAATTTCGAGGATGGAATTGTTATAAGGGGGAGGATGTAAGGCTTAGGACCGTCCCCTGACAATTTCAGCCCAACACCCCCCCGAAAGCTATGATGTTTCAAGTAAGGTTTTAAGCCTTCTGACTTCCCCTTTCCTTCCCGAGGGTTTTCCCCTTCCCCCTTTAGTTTTCAGTTTGTTTTTTTTTACTTGTTCCGGTTTTGACTCTCATTTTCCCTTAACTTCTCAACTGCATTTCTTTTCCCTCACTCTCAGAAGATGTCAATATTCCCGATTTCCTTTCAAAATTTCGTTCTCAGCAAACTCTCTCCCTCTCTAGTGCCTTTCGTTTTCCCTATAGTCCCTTGCTACGAATTTCAAAGTCTTCAAGTTAGGTTGCCGAAGATGTAACATATCGCAAATAAGAATTTCTATGATTCTCCCTCCCCCTCTCTCTCTCTCACTCTGATCTCTCTCTTATTCTCTGGGTGTTAATCTCACAATTCTATCGTGTTGGAGTGGATTGAAAATTTACCCTAGGTCAATTTGCATCGTGTACTCCCATCCTCAAGAGCCATTATGGGTTGATTTTTGCTTACACTAATCATTTTTCCTCTTCCACTGAGAGGGGAAACCACCGTTGTTTGTAACTATAAAATTTTCCTCATTTACGTAAGTTGGGCCTTTTTTCAAGATTTAACCACAGTCGTACATTACTGGCATTAGAGTTTAATTTTTAATGTCATTTTGGTCAAATTATAGGTCATTGCTAAGGCTCAAACAATCTTGTTTCCACCCTTTAATTTTCACAAGCCACGCACTTGAACTTAAGTAAGATTTTCAAAATGATAGATTTATGATCGACTTTGTTTCATGGATTGTATGAAGGATATCATGTGGCTATCTGGGGTTCTTGTTTGCTATATTAGTTGGGTTGTGCCATTTTAATTGTTAAGTGTGGTGAATTAGGTTGATGCATGGCGGATGGAGTTGATTGGGAGTTGCTAGAATTTGATTGAATTGTGATTTATTTTTTAATCTAAAAAAATGGCAATATATGTTGTTGGGTTTGTTGTATGTCACAATGATCGTGAGCTACATGGTAGTGAGTTATGATAATGAGCATGTTGGGTTTAGACAGGACATTGGAATGATGTTTTGGTATTTGCAGGCAAGCATGCTTGTACTTTGTGGATTAAAAATTGCTAGTTGAGTTAAGGCAAGCATTAATGTTGCTTTATGGCTAGTTGTGTAATCGTTTGTGGCTTGTATAAAATTTTAGGGATTGATTTATGGACTAATGGGTATAATTTGTGGATGTTTGGGATAGAATAAATTGCTGATAATGTAGTTGTTGTTTTGAGTATTTTTGGCGTTTGTGTAGATTATTGATATGGCAATATTTATTCATTGATAGGTGTTGAGATTGCTAGAGTTCAGACTCAAGATTTACACAATCCTTTACGAGAGTCAAGTAAGTGGGATTTCTATGCGAGGCTTTACACCAACTATTAGATTGAGGTTAACTTTCTGAAAATTTTGAATATTTTTTTATGAAATAAGAACTTGGAAAACACAATATTAGATAGTTATTTACATCACTCATGAAATCTATATGAAAAAGAGAAAAATGTTTTCTAACATGCATTGTATTAACATGAGTTATGTTTTGTTTGTTGATATGCATTGCACATTCATTTATAAAAATGTTCTGACTTCTATTTTATTTTTGTAAGAATGATCTAAGAATGTTTTGGAACTCTGTATTATTTTTTTTGTGGCTTTAAAAAGTTTTGGCGTAGTGTATTAGTTTTGTATCTGACTCTGTTTTTGCTCTGTTTTATTCTATTTAGGTTGGTACCAATTTCTCTCTCTCTAAGTGCACCCACTTTGAAAATAAAGTGATTTTTATATGAACTTTTCATTGTGCATACTTAGGACTCCGAAAATGAATAAGGGAAATGTTCACATCTGTCTTTGTTCGGTTTGGCCAATGGGCTAACACAATCATACCACGGGAGTTAAGCATAGTCTCTATTTTGTGAGATACCCTGCTTTGATATGATGGTGATGCTCAGTTTTGTTATGTCAAAATACTCTAAGTCTTATATGATTTAAAAATCATCACTCTTTACGTTTGAAAATGTATTTTGTTCTGCATATTAACTCTGAATAATAATTTTGCTATGTGTTTTGTACTATGTTAATGTTCATATTTACACTCTCATATATATCATTTGCTTATTAAGTTGTTGATAACTCATCTCCTTATCTTCAAATATTTTTTAGATAATGTAAATGTTTTAGTTGAGGACCAATAATAGAAATTTGAGAGCTAGGCTAAGCTGATAAGGAACAACTATTAATAAATGGACTTATGATATTTATTAGATAATGTTATGTATTTGGTTACTATGAGTTAAGGAGTTATTAGTTTATTATTTTGAGACTATTGGGAGATTGTGAATCTTTTTATTTATGATGTTATTGTAGTGATAACTATGTGAAAATTATTATGTGTGGATTTAGAAATATGGAGTTGTTTATTATTTTTAGATAATTTTTAAAGATATTAATTATGTTTGGAAACAAGTTTATAACAAATCGATAGGAATTCTCCAACCCATTTGTACCAGCGTTACACCACTAATTTGTTTATTTTCTATATGTTGAATGATAAATAAAGTAGGTAGAGGAGACAAGATTCAAATAAAAAAAGATAAATGGCTCCCTACTCCTTGTTCCTATAAGATGCAATCTAATGCTTAATCTAAATGCTAAGGCCAAAGTAAGGGATCTTATTCAACCAAAGACAAGGAAATGGAATACCTCTTTGATAGTTAATAATTTTTGCTAAGAGGAAACAATTTTGAGTATCCCTTTGAGGAAAAAACCTAAAGAAGATAAGCAAGTTTGGTTGTTTATTAAAAATGGTATATTCACTGTTAAAAGTGCATACTATTAAGAACAAACAAGGAAAAAAGTTGGCCAAGGAGAATCATCAAGTCTCAATCATTTGATTGCAAACAGAAGGAAGCAACTTTGAAATTTGCCAGTAGAAGGAAAAGTTAAGTTGTTTTTCTAGAAGTTGGGGCAAGATATATTAGCTACTAAAGCTAACTTTGCAAAACAGATCAAAGATATGGATAGCAAGTGCCCGATGTGTGGATGGGAAGAGGAGACAATCATACATGTAATATGGACATGCACAGCAACATCAAATGTGTGGGCAGAACATCGTAGTCTTGTGAAAAAGTGGAATAGTGCAGCAATAAATTTTTAGCAACTATGGGACCAGTTATATGGAAAGCTAGATACAACAAATATAGCTTTGGTAGTTTATATAATGTGGTTTATATGGCTAAGAAGAAACTCTTTTATATATAACAATCGGTTTGACTCTCCTAAGGTGATCATGCAGATGGCATATTCTCAATTTCGAGATGTTGAGGAGATCCAAGCTCACCAAGCAAATTCTCAGATAGCAACTCGAGCTACTAGTAGATGGAAAAAACCGAAAGATATTATGTGTAAAGTTAATTGGGGTGTGGCCATAAACAAACATACAAGAACTCTAGGTATGTGAATTATTATTAGAAATTTTGAAGAGAAAGTATGGCAGTCTTATGTTCCACTCATAATCATTTGGTCCCATCAAATATAGCTGAAGCTTTGACTTTAAGGAAAGCTTGTGAGTTTTGTCATGATTTGGAAATGTCACATATCATATTTGAAGGAGACGATCAAATATAGCTGAAGCTTCTGAGTAAGATTGAAAATTATACTTGTTTTGGTAGAGTTATTACTGACATAAAAAGCATGATATCTCAACATCCTTATTGGCAGATCAATTTTACATATAGAGAGACTAATACCATAGCATGTAGGGTTGTTCACCCGATCCGACCCGCATCGATAAACCCATTTTCGACCCGACCCAATAACACATTCATTTTGATGAGCCAATAACTGTTTGGCCGGTAACTGACCGATAAGGTTTTGAAAAATCATTCAGAAGAAACCAAGCAAAAACTAAGGAGTTTTGAAAATGGAGGAAAAGTTAAAAGAAAACCTTGCTAGCGGAGCAGATATGTATGATACCAATAGTAAATATGTAGGAAATGGGCAACAGATTGAGATCCTGGCCATGGAACCCTAACAAAATCTTGAAATGATTTGGAAGTTTCGGCTTCTGGCTTCTGAGTGAACTCTGGCAGCTCTTCCGACCAACAACCTTCGTTTCGTCTACCCCAAATGTCATCGCGACGACAACTCCTCCGACCTTATTGATGACTACCCACTTCAAGATCATCTTACTTTCTTCCAATGATTCTAAGTTAGATGCAACAAGTTCTCTTCAAGATTATCTTGCTCTTCAAGTTCTATTCGCGATTTATGGAATGACAAGATTGGAACTCGAAGTTGCTCTTCAGGTTCTCTCCGCGATCAATGGAATAGCAGGATTGGAACAATGACTCAAAGCGGGTATTGAGTCGGTAACCGATACCGATTATATGCATATCGAGTCGGAATTTTTGGTTCTTGTTGGGTCAAAAAATTGGGTGGTTTGGATGAGCGAGTTTTTTGAACAATCCTAATAGCACATAAGTTAGCTAAGTTAGCATTTTCTTATTCTCAGGATATTGTATGGATAGACGATGCGCCTACACAGATTGTAGAGTGTCAAGCTGAACAAGTTGTAATGACTAATACCAGTTAAGTTTGATTATCAATGAAATTAATTGTTGTTTTTCAATAAAATAAAATAAAATAAAGTAGGTATGGATCGATAAGCTAGCGGCCAGTACTTTTATATCATGATGAAGCGTGTCGCAACCACCATACTTTTGGACTCTTGTGTGTGAAACATCACCATCATCATATGTATCATCAATTAAATATCAACAACAGTACTATATAGCTGTAGATCATCATGTGAGATCAACTATATATTTATATATATTAATTCCGTCACTCAACCGGCCAATTAACCAATTAAATAACCATATAATACAATTAATGAAGTCATGTACTTCCTTGAATTTATATATTGTGGGTTTTAATCTTTGTCTTGACGCATATGGCAGTATGTATTATGTAAGTCCTCCGTGCAAAGGCTGCATGGAATCAGGGGCCTACTTTCGCTGACATGAACCCCCGCGCAGGGTAGCCAGTTGCGTCACTTGCTTGTGGTTTATAGTTGAATGTTAAGTTACCGTTTGGAAGTGGAGCTGAATTGAAGTTAACTTCTAATTTTAAATTAAATTTAAAATCTAAATGTTTTAATTTTAAACAACTAAATTTATCTCAAATTAAAATTTCTTTACATATAAAATTTATAATTTTTTTTCTATTCAACACTTCTTTTATACGTGAAATTCACAATCTTTTTCAACTTTTTATAAATATTTTTAAACTCATATGAAAATGTAAACACATTTAAACTCATTTTATATGAGTCCTATAAAACTTACTCTACCATATCAACTCATTACTATTAATAAATAACTTAACTCATCTTAACTCAATTCAACATTTAAATAGAGTATTGTGACTAATACTTCTTAGGCTCAATTTTGATTAAGAAATACTCTCAAGTCATATTTTCTCATCTTATTATTATATATATTTTTTTTATAAATTTTTATATAAAATATAATAAATAATTTAATTTTTTTTAATTTTAAAATGATAATAATATTAAAAAATAATATTCTAATAATATTTGATTAAATTTTCAATTTTTATCTCGACCAGTTTTATCTCGATTCAGTACTTGCCCTATAATTGAAATTTAGCTGTGTAACTTTTCCAAATTATTTAAAACGAGTTGTTCATGATTAGTACATGGGTCGGGTCCCCCCAAACATCGTCGACTGATAATATGTATGTTTTTACATGTGCTAAGTTAGATTATACGAAAATATTTTGACAGCAATATTAAATAATAGATAAAACAAACATGCGCGTGCATGCTTTTGTACATTAATTTGAACATTAAAAAAAATTAAGTCCTTAAAAAATTAATTTTTTTGAGATCTTACGTACTTAAGATTAATCAGATGAAACTTCCCTTGATTACACTAAATCGAATTACGTCCCTGATTCTTTATAGATAAATGTTTGGGGTCTCGAATATTTCTATTAAGAATTTATTTTTTTACTTAATAATTAAGTAGGTGTTTCTTAATGGTGTTTTAAATTTTTTTTAAATATTTAAGAATATAAAAAATGTATTAAAAAAATATTTAACCTTATTGAAAGATTCGGAATCCATCCTCGTGCTACACCCTAGTAGGATACTTCTAAATATATATATATATATATATATATATATATATATAAGTATGTATATATATATATCAAAAAATGTATGTACAGTTATTTTTATAACTTCAAATAGAAAAGACTAAAATCATGTTTAAGATTGTATTTCGAATCTTAAAAAGGATTTTTAAATGATTAAAAACATAACTTTTAGAGAAAAGAATTAAATGTTTAGTAATTTTATAAAAAATATTTATCAATTAAAAAGATTAGAAGTCAACCTTTTCAATAGCATTAAATTGAAATTTTTATCAAAAATTAGTTCCTACATATAATAATTGCATATTTTTAAAAACTTCTTGTAATTAATTTTAAAAGCATTTTAGATATATATTTACTAAGTGTATGTTTGGAATTGCAGTAGAAAATATTATTTTTAGTTTAAGACCTATAATTTAAAGTTTAATATAATAAGTTTTACAACTAGAAAATCATTTACTGTTTGAGATTTATATGTCTAAAGTACTTTTTAGAGTTAGTTGTAGTAATTTTTTAAAATATATAGTCATTTGCAGAAACTTTTTGATAAAATCTTTAATTTGGTGTTTTTTGAAAAAATTGATTTTTAACTTTTCTAACCACTTAAAGCGTTTTTTATAAAATTATTAAACACATCTTTTTAAAAAAAAAATGTTGTTAACTATTTAAAAGTACTTTTTAAGATTTAAAACGCAATCACAAACAAGTTCCAAGTACTTGGTTGGAATTGCGATAGGAAATATTATTTTTAAAACTAATTGCATAAAATCTAATGTAATAAATTCTATTATTAAAAAATTATTTATTGTTTGGGATTTATATGTCTAAAATACTTTTAGAATTAATTACTATAATTTTTTAAAAATATATATGTTGAGGACGTGTCTCGCCGGTCTCCTGCTCCCGTTACCTACAAGAAGAATTAAGGGAAGATGGTGGCTTTCCACCCGAGATAACTCCGACGCTCAAGTTAGTGATCACATATTTACGGGAAAAATTCTTAATGTTCATAGTTGAAGTTTACCTGGTCTATTTATAAGCCTCTGGGGCGATACATATCCCTTGTAACGCATTCCGTAATCATCGTGATTGCGTATCTGCATGATATATCTTTCTGAGTTTGTTGATATTTCGTATCTGCTTAAAATCCTGATAAAGGTGGCGACGGGTTTGATATATATTTTGGATTCTGTAGAATTGGGCCCTTAGTATGCTTTTCCTTCCTTGTGGGCTCCCATCGCTGTTGGGCATTTTCCTTCTTGGTGGGCTCCCTTGGCTGTTAGGTCTTTGGGCCAAATCTGATCCCACAATATAGTTAATTGCAAAATTTTTTTGATAAAAACTCTAATTTGATGCTTTAAAAAAAATTAATTTTTAACTTTATTTAATTTACTAAAATACTTTTTATAAAATTATCGAATACATATATTTTTAAAAACATTTTTAACTGCTGAAAAATATTTTTTAAGTCTCAAAACACAATTCCAAATAAGTTTTAAATAATAAATAATTTTTAAAATATAAAACTTATTATTTAAATTATAAATTATAAAATTATAAATTATCTTTCATTGAAATCTCAAACGTCTACTAAAGAGACCTGATCCAAGCTGTCAGGATTCATTCGACCTAATTTCTTGAGCGATTATAACGTGCGATAAGCGAGTGTGTCGTGTCGACTGACGTGATGTAAAGCACCGAAAACCGTCAAAAGGACCCAAAAAACGGCCCCCTTCCAATGAATTTATAAAATAAAACAGACGACCCCTTCCTATCTGGGTATAGGCAGTTGAAAATGATAAAGCATCATCTCGTTCGATCCAATTTCAGCTAAAAATAAATGATTAACCAATTAATTAGCTATCTATCTAAATCCAAATGCAACAGCTTTCTTTTATTTTTCTGGCATTTGGTGATGAGCATTGGTTACCTGAATCTAGAATCCTTCATGTGGCCGCCCATTGGAAGAAGATCACAAAAACCAATGGGATCGATGCAGCTAGCTTGTCATCATATGATAATTAACCCCAATTGGTAAAATATGTTCAACATGTTTCTAATGTAATAAGCTTTTTTGAGGTGATCATCTAGCGTGCACTATTAATAAAATAATATAATACGTATGCTTTTTTTGAAGTGATCTAGGCCTAGCTGGCATGCATTATTAATTTTCTTAGATATTGATCGATCTCTATCAGGTTATTCACGGGGATCAGGTGTCGTCTTAATTAATTATATATCTCGTCTATTATTACACTCTTAATGCTTGTCCATATCCATTTAGAACATGATGATAATATACATCCGTTATTAAGTTCAAAGTAACGAAAAATCAATTTAAAATTACTTTTTGAATAATGTGGAAGGTAAGTCGAATTTTAAAATGATTGTTAACAGACAAAATTAGTAATAAAACTGATAATTAAAATTTTCAAACTTTAAAAAATGTGGTGATCATAATCTTTTAAAGTTGAATAGTCATGATTATTTTTATCTTTGAAATCACTTTTTTAATTTATTTTCAAACAAATATAAAATAATTGAAAGTACTTTAAACACATAGCTATCAAATTATAAATATTTTTTTATTAATAGAATTTTTTATTTAAATTATATATTATAAATATTAAAGTTATAAATTATATTTCTTATCATAATTTTAAAATATACATTTAATTTCAAAAATAAATTTTAAACTTTAAACTTTATGAATTAAATTTCATCTAAATAGTTTTTTATGTAAAAAAAAAAAGTCACTACAAAAAAAATAGTTTTAAATAATTAATTAACTGCATTCAAAAAAATAATTTAACTTGATTGCAAATAGTTATTTTTGTAGTGAGTACATGTACCCGGTACAATCACCAGGATATCATTTTATATTTTGCATGGCCGACGTTTGAGGCTTCACGCCTATAAAATATTCATCATATATATCGATACATTTAATCACGTGCATTTCTTGTTTTAAAATAACAATAGTAATAATCACGTGCATTTCTTGTTTTAAAATAATAATTATAATAATCACGTGCATTTCGTTTAGCAGCCGTTAATTACGTATTAACAACAAATGCGCCCCCCTGAATCCCTGATACGGTACTAATGCTTTCTAAAAGAATTAATAGGGTCAGGATACATATAGAATTTTAATATTTTTTGTAAAAATATAAATTTCATAAAAAATAAAAGAGTAAAGTTTTCATATTCTCTTATAGTAAAATCTGTTTTATAATAAAAGACTTGAACTTAAGGTCTCGTTAGGTACTTGACAGACTCGATTGAGATCAATTTAATCAGTCTAATTTTAAATTAAATTTAATATCCTAACACTTCACTCTTAAATTAGTTATAAACTTGTCTCAACTAAAATCCTATTTATATTTAAGATCCACAACTTTTTTCATTTTAATATTTTTTTATATGAGAAACTTACAATATTTTTCAAATTTCTATAAATACATCTTTATTTATTTTAACATTTAAACATATTTTAAACTCATCTTAAGTGACCCCATAAAATTTACTATACCATCTCAATTCACTATTATTCATAAAAGATTCAACTCAACTCATCATTCAAACGCACAGCCTAAGATTGATTATGAAAAATTATTTGTGTTTGAATATTATTGAGTTGTGTTAAATTAAGTTAAGTTCTTTATGAATAACAATAAATCGAGATGATGGAGTAAATTTTTTAGGATCTCCTTAAAATGAATTAAAATGTGTTTAAATATTAAGATAACTTTATCTGTATTTATGAAAAGTTGAAAAAAACTGTAGATCTCCCATGTAAGAAAATATACTTGAAATAAAAAAAGATTTGGGTCCATTTATAAAGAGATTTTGAGTTAACATAAATATAAAAATTTAAAATTTGACATTTAAACATTAAAATCAACATAAAACTAAACTGAATTGAAGTGATTTTAGTTGTCGGACACTAATATTGTCCCATAAGTTTAACAATATTTGGTCTTGTTCTGACCAATATGATGCCATTGAATCAAATTGTCGGAGTTCATGGTCCTAGATCAGAAAATTAGGAAAATAGATATTAACGATCCTCTCGAAAAGCTCTCTCTCAGAGGCGGAAAAATCCTAGCAATATGTAGCCGCGGGGAAGGGGGAGGGATGTGAGCGGCGCCTCCCTCCCCCTCCCCCTTTTTTTCCCCTTTTTTTTTCTCAACACCTTTTTCTTCTCTCCCTCCGCTTTTCTCTCCGTTTAGTTTTCCTTTTCTTAGTTTTTCGTTCCTTCCCTATCACATTTCTCTTCATTCCTCCTAGTCTTCTCGCATCCTTATCCCCCTCGTCCCGTCTGCATCTTCTCCCTCCGTTGTTTGTTGTATTGGTTTTCTTCTGTTTGTAAGTATTGCAGCAGATGTGATAGGTTTCGGGGCATTTTGAGGCCAATGGAGGCAGATTTTATCGCCTCGCTTGGTCTGCATGCGTCTCACAGGGAGGACCCTTTGGCGCTGATCCTCTTGTCTGCTGGAGTTCCCACTTGAAAGAGACGGTCGTTCACCCCACGCGCAGGTAGCGGATCTTGCGTGGCTCAGCTTAACGCCACACATGGAGGAGTTTACGTCAGCCATGCGCGGTGATACTAGACTCAGGGACCCCAGCAGTGCACGGATCAGGTCAGTCGAAGTTCCCCAGGTGGCGTATGTCTACCATGCGCCTCCCGCCGTCGTTGCACGGTGTCTGCTTTTATAGAGTCCTTTTTATGTTTTTTGGACTCCGATTTTGTGTTTATTTTACTTTTTTATTTCTTTATGTTTGGCTAGTGTGTTTGTAGAATAATCAGGAATAGGTATATTCCTTTTTTGTATCCCGTTTTTCCTTTAGAGAATGAGATTTGAATTTCCTCTTACTCATTTAAAATATGGAGGTATCTCCTCCTCTCTTCGAAAATGAGAGTTTGATTACTCTTACATCATTTTAGTCATATCATATTTAGTGTTGATTGTCGAGAGAATAGATGTTAAAATAAAGTCAATCACTTGATGTATGGGAGATGCTCCAGATATGTGTCTAATTAGGATTATAATACGAGTTTATTTCATTTATTAATCTCAGGTACAAACTTTGCATTATCCCTATTTTCATAATATATATATATATCGAAAAATTAGGTGATGTGCGTACACTGAGGTTGTCATAGATACATGTCCTGTCACATGGTTTGGTAGTTGGTACGTCGTTTTTAACTATATGTTCCCACGTTTTTAGGATCTTACAAATAATACTAGAAAACAAGAAATATTTGCAAGTAATTTAGATATATTGACGCGCCAAATCGTCACTATAAAAAAAAAAAAAAGGATTTTTGTAATCTTTTAATTATGACTAAATGATTATTATAATTTTAATTGTGAATATTCATTTAGTTAAAATTAATTAATTATAAATAAATAATTTTTTTATAGTGTCTATTGATAATGTACGTAAGATCATTAACTTTCCACGTAACTGGTCATGCGCTCATGTTTACACCTAATTGTGTTCATATGTATGTGTTCATATGTATATATTATATGAACACATGTAGGAATTAATTAAGATTAACGATAATTAATATTTTGCATTGACTTTTAATTAATTGGTTTCAGATTCCAGCCGGCTAGTACTAAAGAATCAAAGATATTGGTGAAAGCTAGCTGTGGTACTAGGGGTTCGAAACCTTTTTGATGAGATTGTGTGGACACGAAATTGCTTAATCAAACTTAAGGTCCTGTTTGATTTTTAGAGATAAGATGCAATAAAAGTAAAAAAAATAAAATATTATTATAAGACATTTTTTTAATATTAATTTTATATAAGAATTTGAAAAGTGGTATGAAAATTTGAAAAAGTTGAATTTTTTATTATATTTTATATAAAGATTTAAAAAAATATAAAAATGAGTTTAAAATATATTTAAATTTTTAATCTCATCTCTCAAAACAAACAAATAATTAATTAGTTAATGAGACGTAAAATGTAATTCATGAACTTAATTATTTAATATCGCATTTTGAGGTCATGAACTTAATTATTTTATATCAGTACATTTTGAGATCATGACTAGAAACGATTGATAATTATATATATGAATATGAAGATCGATCTGATAATATTAATTTTTTTCAAATTCAGTCTAATATTGACCATGCTTGTTAATTTGCAAATTACAAACTAGAACGATCGATCTTTTTATTTAAGCAAGAATGTAGTAATTATGGGGCAAAATTGAGATTGGATAAGACATGCAGCATGCGCGCGTGCGAACATTTTGATGATCAGGAAATTCCGGGTCCTTCCAAAAGTCTTTCTGGTTCTTTAATTACGTACGTACATTGATCTCCGAGAAAGAACAAGACAATAAAACTATTTATAATGAATGGAATCTAAACTGTTTATAGATCTAAGTACCGAACCCACTATATATATTATTATTATCCATATAATAATATATTAATATTTACAACAATTGCATGTTGGACATATTTTACCATTATAAGTACTGCACTCTTGCAGTTCTTTTTCTCTATATTAATATAGTGCAAATCTCGACGAGGTCAAGAAAAATAAGTTTTTATGATTAATTGATTGTAATAAAAAAAAAAAAAAATATTTCTGATTAATTTTAATTATAAATAATCATGACATACTCAAAAAAAATTATAATTTATAAATAAATAAAATACCCATTTATAATTGCGCATGTGTGAGCCGAAGTGCCATGCAAATACCACCAGTAAATTATTATGCTCAGAAAATTCAAAACAAAAAAAGCCATGCCGAAAAAGAAAACTATAGTGCCAGCGATGGCGAAGTACTGCATGGGTCCTGGGAAGGAGTACTACTACTCAAGCATGCAGCGAACACAATGTGAAAACCAATTAACCTATGTTTGGATTCAAAGTAAAGATGAAATAAATTTAAATGAGTTTTAAAAGTTAAATAAAATATTATTATTATTATTATTTTAAATTTTAAAAAAATTAAATTGAGATTTAAAAAATTATATTTTGTATAAAAATTAAAAAAATATATATTAAAAAAATATATGAGTTGTCTTCGAATCCAAATGAAGTTTTAATTTACTGGATTTAAAATCTTGGGGTCAACTTTTTGGGAATTAAAAAATACAAGAGGAGGTCAATATTAATAAGTCGTATCTTCAACTAAACTTATTTTAATTCATTTTCATTTTATTATTATATATTTTAAATTTTTTATACAAAACACAAATCTCAATACATATTTTTTAAATTTCAATATATATTTTTTAAATTTTAATTCAATTTTTTTAAAATTTAAATTAATAATAATATTAAAAAATAAATTAAACTGATATCATCTCCTAATCTAAACACTGCCTAAAGCTATAATTCCATAGCAAGTTACTCGTTAATTTCCATGACAAGCCTTTTTCCTCGTTTCCCTTTACTCTCCCTCCCTCCGAACAATAATAACTGGCCCTACCTCTTGCCTTTACTGCTGCTATATATTCCCCCTCCCGTTTTGCGAACTTGGACGCCCAATATCAAAACAACCCATCTCTCTCTCTCTCTCTCTCTCTCTCTCTCTCTCTCTTACTAGCAGTTAAGAATCCAATAGATATTAAGTAACTTCGATGGAGCAGTTGCCCAAATGTGGAGCTAATTATACCCCTCTCACCCCTCTAACTTTCTTGAACAGAGCCTCTAAGTTTTATGCCAATCGTACCTCTGTGATATATGAGCGTACCCGCTTCACATGGCGGCAAACCTACGAGCGTTGCTGCCGCCTTGCTTCCTCTCTTCGTGCCCTTAACATACTCAAGAACAATGTTGTAAGTTCGCTTTCCTAGTTCTTAATGATTCACGTTTAGATCAATACGTTTACAGGAATTACATTAATAATTTCATAAAATGATGTAATTTTATCTGATTTATTAGATATACTTTATAATAAATAACTTTGTAATTGATGAGTTCAAAGGAGCTGAACTGATCTGATTATCTCATGGTTTGTCCTTAATCTGTGTACAGGTATCTGTGTTGGCTCCTAACATTCCGGCCATGTACGAGATGCATTTCGCAGTGCCTATGGCTGGTGGTGTGCTCAACGCCATCAATACCCGGCTTGATGCTAAAACTGTAGCCACCATTCTCGGACACTCTGAAGCCAAGGTCTTCTTTGTGGACTGCCAATTCGTGCCACTGGCACGCGAGGCTCTCCGCTTACTCATGGCTAGTGATTCCAAGCATTCTGTGGGAGCCGAGTCGTCCATCCCCTTGGTGATTGTCATCGATGACATTGACTCACCCACTGGCGTCCGGCTAGGCGAGTTGGAGTACGAGCAACTGGTCCAAAAGGGCAATCCAAAGTATCTTCCCGGCGAACTTGAGGATGAGTGGGATCCAATTGCCCTGAATTATACGTCAGGAACAACATCTGAACCTAAAGGAGTGGTGTACAGCCACAGAGGTGCCTACCTTAGCACGCTTAGCCTAGTTCTGGGATGGGAAATGGGAAGTGAGCCTGTCTACCTCTGGACACTGCCCATGTTCCATTGCAATGGGTGGACCTTCACTTGGGGCATTGCGGCACGCGGCGGCACCAACGTGTGCCTGCGCAACGCCACAGCCCCGGACATCTACCGTAGCATTGCCATGCACAAGGTTACACACATGTGTTGCGCGCCCATCATTTTCAACATCCTCCTCGAGGCAGAATCCAAGGAGATCAAAGGACAGCAGATCAATATCACCTCCCCTGTCGAAATACTCACCGGAGGAGCACCCCCGCCGGCAGCTCTGCTTGAAAAAGTAGAGCCGCTCGGGTTCCACGTCACGCATGCATATGGCCTGACGGAGGCAACCGGACCGGCCCTGGTGTGCGAGTGGCAGGAAAAATGGAATGAACTGCCGGGCGACGATCAGGCCAAACTCAAGGCACGTCAAGGTATTAGCATACTGACGCTGGCCGATGTGGACGTGAAGGATTTGAAAACAATGGCGAGTGTGCCTCACGATGGGAAAACTTTGGGGGAGATAGTGCTGCGAGGAAGCAGCATCATGAAGGGCTATTTCAAGGACCGAAAGGCTACGTTCAAAGCGTTCAAAGATGGCTGGTTCTTAACAGGTGATGTTGGGGTCGTACATCCAGATGGGTATTTGGAAATCAAGGACAGATCCAAAGACGTGATCATATCTGGAGGCGAAAACATTAGCAGCGTAGAAGTGGAGTCGGTGCTGTATAAGCACCCAAGGGTGCTGGAGGCCGCCGTGGTGGCAATGCCGCACCCTCGCTGGGGAGAGAGCCCCTGCGCGTTTGTCGCCCTCAAGAAGAACTCGGCAGGCAGAACCGAAGACGTGAGCGAGGCAGAGATCATCTCCTTTTGCAGAAAGAATCTTCCCCATTTCACGGTTCCGAAGAAAGTGGAGTTCTTGGCCGAGCTGCCAAAGAACTCGACGGGAAAGATTCTAAAGAATGAACTGAGGGGTGAAGCAAAGCACCTTGTTGTCTCCGATAATCATTCAAACGACGAGTCCAGCCTAGACCATTCTCAAGTACGGATTCCTAAGTATGGCGACCAGATTCTTCAGGCCTTATCCCGCCTCTGAAAAATTTAATCAACTTTCGATAAACAGAAAAATGATAGATTCAGTCATAAATTTGTAAGCGGCAATGCAGTTATTTTAAAAATAAATAAATATATAGGGTATTTACATAGAAAAAAATTAACTTTTTTAACAATAAACCTTATTTTTTTTAAAATGATAATACACCGCTTGCAACTTCATAACTATATGCAGTATTACTCATAAATTAAAATTGTATAGTATTCTTAATTGCTAAGAGCATCAACAATGATCTCATCAAAATATATCACCAAAATTCGATAAAAAGTATAAATTTAATAAGAAACTAACATCAAAATAATCTCACATTTGACGCATCAAAAATAATTTTATCATATTTGATCAAAAATAAGAAAAAGAAAGGGAAGAGAATAAAATAAAAGTATTTTTGGTATGACTTTTGAATAATAACACATGAAAGGATTAATTTGATATTAGCTTCTCATCAAATTTGTATTTCTCATTAAATTTTGATATTTATTTTGATGAGATCAATATTAATGTTCTAATATACTAATATCTGCATATAGATAATATTTGTATATTAGTTAGTTTTAAATAACAAAAACTATAGTATTAATTTCTAGTTTATTTTTCTACCAAGTTTTTATTCTCTTATCACTTATCTATGTCTTGGTTTGTACTTTGGAGGAACATGCAAGATGAACTCGAGAGTGTTAAATAAAAGAAAAAGAAAAAAAGAACATGAAATAAACTAGATCTATATTATTTCTTGTCCGCATAGATATTTTAATTGAAATTAAACTAATTATATAAAATGCACTGCATATATTTATCTTTTTCTCTACTATCTATTTATAAGATGTCTTCATGACTAATATATATATAATATTTTTGTTTTTGTGAAATTTAATGTGTGTGTAATCTTTTGCAGGTAAAGCAATTCTATATAAAATAATAAAAAAATAAAATTTATAGTCATGAAATACACAACCTCTATCGTGCAATCCTCTAAAAAAATGAATAAATACGATACTTATATTAAAATTTACAATAGTAGATTGCATTATTTTTCAAAATAATTGTATAATATTTGCGTACTTCAAGATTATATATAGCATTACTTAAATAAAAAAAATTGATTGTTATCTATTTTTATAGATTGTATAAAAGAAATACGCTGACTATAAAAATATTATATAAAAATAATTTTTTAAATTAATATAACTTGATAAAATTTAACATATTATAAAATTGTGTTTATTTTAAAATAAATTTGACAAATCACCATAAAGTCACGTCCATTAATGTGATTACTTTTATATAATAATTTGTGAGTGTAGCACTCTCATTGTTTAATAATTTGAGTGGGGTAATCTGTCCAGTACTCATAGCGTTGTTTGTTAAAAATTAAAAATTAAATAAAATTTTATTAGAATATTTTTTTATTATTATTATTATTATTATTATTATTTTAAAATTTAAAAAAAATTATTTTATTTTATATAAAAATATAAAAAAAATTATAATAATTAAAAGAGGTGAATAATAAAATAAAATGTATTGTGAAAGCAATGGAAACGATATTTTTGCATGTATCGTACGTATAGAATTTTCCGGTCATTTGTGGATGTGATTGATGGAACTAATTCTGGTTCTCAACTTTAGGCGGACACGAATATTGAATTTCACGATTCGTTCAAGAATTCAATAATGGCGACAGGCAAGTGACTTTGATTTGATACTGATAATGCTGTGTGAGAACATTTTTATTGAATTGCAATGGAAACGATATTTTTACCTGGAGTTGTGTTAGAGTGAAATCATATTTATTACGTTCATTTTATATATTAATGTTTATATAAATAATGATACGTGAAAATGAGTGTTATGAGTGTGGCTTTATTTATAATTTTTTTTTTTTTGGATGTATCGGATAGAATTTTTCAGTCTTTTTGTGGTTGTGAGTGAAGGAAGTACTAATTCTGTTTCTCAACTGTGGGCGGACACGAATATTGAATGAATGTTCACGGTCGTTCAAGATTTCAATAATGGCGAGATGCAAGTCACTTTGATTTGATATTTATAATATTCTGTCAGAGTATTTTTATTGAATTATTTAAAATTAAAAAATAATTTTAATTATTATAAAAATAATTTAATTTTTAATCATTTTATTCTCATAAATATTTATATTAGAATAGTCATTTTTTTATTATATAATAATTATTATTTTGACTATTTATATTAATTTTTATTAAATAATTTTTTTGTGAAGATATATAGTAATGACTAAGCACAAAGTTAAATTATTATTTTATTATTATATAATAAAAAAATAACTAATTTAATGTGAAATTTTATATAAATAAAATAATCAAAAATCAAAATTTAATTTACATTGATTAAAACTACCTTTAATAATAAAAAATCAATATGAGTGCTAAAAATGCCGAAGATGACCAAAGATTTCAACAAAACATATGACGAGTCACATGTCAAAGTACTGTAGTGGTCGAGTAGATGCCGGCTTTCTCTTTCCACGGTTCAGTACTTATTCTCAACCAGACTTGAAAAACTATTGAATTCATAATTCATATGCATTCATGTTGGTTTGATTAAAATAACAGAAAAAAAGGAATCAATAAGAGGGGGCTTCTTCTTCCCCCATCAGAAGCATGCATGCTTAGCATTCAACTCACCCCATCAGAAGCAAAAAAAAAATATAAATGATGGTTTTGCAAAAAAGATTTGCTATCCTTCATCTTTACATATCATATATTATTTTTATTTTTATTTTTATTTTATTCTTTCTAATTAATAAATTATATCTTTTATAAGTCATACCACAAAGTGTTGGCCACAATGTTAGAGAAACAAACTGTTGGCCACATTGTTAGAGAAAAGACATCAGCCTGATCAACAGAATGATGCATATGGTATATATGTAGTATATATAGTATATATATATATGTGTGTGTGTAGTATGTATAGTATATAGATATACACTATACAACCCTTATAATCCTGATATTATTGGTAACTTCCTCCTTTATTTTTTTTTGAAAGAAAAAACCATAGTTCATTCATAAAATGAATTTTACAGCTGAGACTGATAAAATCAGAAAAATTCGAATTACAAACCTATCTAATTACTGAACTGTAGCATCCCTGTGCACAAAGTGACAGACTTTGTCTCAACTTCTAATCTCTCAGATGACATAACCACATAACTATAGTTTGTCTGAGAGAGTTTTAAGGTAAACCAACCCTCATCTCTCAAGGAGGAGAGGAGATCAACATCTTCATTCTCCAAAGGAGAATGAGGAAAAAATCACAACATCCAAAAAGGAGTGTGGGACAATCCAGGAATAAGTCTATTCCTTATCATTATTACAAGCACTACGCTAAAATAGGGAATGAAAATAAACAAAACAACATAGGAACAGCCTTGCAACAAACCAAGAAAGAAATAAACAATAACACAACAAACTAAAACCCAGATCAACAAAATCAGATTTAGGACAAAATTAGGTTGAACAAAGGGCGGTGGTGGCGCATGGGGGCCACGCACCACCCTGGGAGAGCCTTGAGCCTTCATCCCAAGAACTACCGGCCGGGCTAAGTCCAGGACCATCGCGCGTGAAGGCAATGGAACTGGTAGGGGCTTCGGTCTAGCCCCTAACCAATGCGGGTCCTCTTCCACACACGCTCTTCTTGTGACCGAACACTCTCAAGGTTTGGTCTGTTTAGGCAATTTTTCCTGCTTTCTTAAGTTCTTATAGTAATAGGATTATGGTGTTTAGGGTTGGTTTGGTTTGGGTAGGAAGATGTGGTGGTCTAAGTGGTGGATTATGATAGAAAAGGTTTAAAGAAATGTCATTTGGGTAGCCCTATGTATTGGGGTCCTTTTGGTAAGGAATATAGGTCATATAGTGTAGCATAGCTAGGGTTCTAGTGGGGGTTTAAGGGAATTTTGAGATTGGGGTTAGGTCAGGATTTGGAAGACAATTGGCTAAGGTTTGGGAGATGTATCTCAGCTATGAGATGGTAAGATTACCTCCTTGATTGATGGAAATGAGATTGGCTATGGAATGGTCGAGTATGGGTTGAATGTGATTGTGTTTGGATTTGATTGGGTATAATTGGAAGGAATGGATATTTGATTAGGTCAACTAATGAGTTGATTGACTAACCAAATAAGAAAATGGAAGATATGATTTTCAGTTAGGATAATCTTGAAAGTCAAATTCCTAAATTGTAGGGAATTTGATTTTCAAATGGAAAGGATATGTGGCCGGTTATTTATAGTGGAGATAAGGATGAAATTTGAATCGGGATATGATTGGATTGGATAGGATCTAATTGAGTCAATCAAGGGATAATTGACCAATTAAATCAAATAACAATGGATATTGTGGATGAGGTGGCAATTGGAGCTTCGGCAAAGGCAAGTGGTGCCTTGGCCGAATATAGCTAGATAAGATAGTATCTTGGCTTGGCTTGGGAAGATTTTGTGGGATTTGAGAGAGACAAGTGGCCGGCTATGTGTGGGGGTCATAATAGTCGACTAGAGCTTTTTATGGAAGGTGGAAGATAGATTTGGGTGAGGGAAATATGTGAAGTTATGATTAGATATAGGGGTTGATGGATGACCGGTTATGAGATGAGGACTTGGGCAAATTTGGCAAGTGGGTTATGCATGTATGGTAAGTGGTGGACTAAGTGATGGGCAGCTAGGGTTTGTTAAGGGACTGGATGATGTGAATTTGGTAAGTGGAGCTAGGGTTGGTCGACCAAGGCCTTTTATGGCATGTAGGATATGATCTTGTTGTGGAAAATTATGGTAAGTTTGGTGGTGATTAAATGGTTGGTTATGGAAAGAGCTGGTGGGTGTGTAAGGCAACTTGGTCGGATAATTATGGTAGAGGTTGGCTAGGACTAGCCGTGTGGGTTGTTTGGAGAATGAAAAAACTCAAGAAAACTCAAGGAACTTTGATGAACTTGCAAGAACCTCAAGGACAAATAATGAATACGCCACACTCAATGTACCAATTGTGATTCGACACACTCAATGTAACATGCACACAATCACTTCAACACAGACACTTACTTACTCACAATTGATGAATCTGAAATTCACAAGTGATGTGAATTTCAAAACTCACCAAGAATATTTACACACAATTCTCAAATTCACAAGTGGTGTGAATTTGACACTCTTACAAGACACTTTAAACACAATTCTCAAATTCACAAATGGTGTGAATTTGACACTCAAACAAGACACTAAAACACTCAATTACTCTTTTTGTAATTTTTTAAGAATAAGAGAACAAACTAAATAAACTCCAAAGACTCAAGAACAATACCAAATAAATAAGAACACCAAAATGAAAGAAATACCTCAAATAAATTTATTGATAAAGGGATAGATGTGGAACAATACAAATTTACGAATTGCACGGTATGTTCCTCTCCAAGGGGATTCACGAATTACACCCCTTAAAATCCAAGTGCAAAGTACCAAAAATTCAAATCACAATGGTGGCCGCCCTAAGCTCCTAAGGAAGCCACTCTATTCACAAGCTGTTTTCAAAAGTCAAATGATCCAAGATACTAAACTAGGAGGCCTAGGGTCCTATTTATAGAGTTTACAAAGTAGAAACCCCTAAAATGTCCATGGACATTATTTAAGTAAATAAAATAAATAAAATGCAACTAAAAGCAAATAAAATAGTCTTGGGGACTCATGTGGCCGTGGCATGGAAGAGGAAATTGGTGGGCTTGGCTAGCCCATGGCGTCTGACGATGTCTGCATGGCGCTGTGGGTTGCAATGTGATCATCTAATAATAGGTATGGCATGGCACTGTGCATGGCCTGATGGTAATGTGTGTGGCAAGGTGCCAGGCTGAGGCCTGATGGTGGGCACAGAGTGGTGCCGTACTGTGGTGGTGTGGCCCAGTCAAAATGCTCGGACGGTGGTCTTGCATGGCCTGGGCTAGGTGCCAGAGTGATAGGCATGCATGGCCCAAGTTGGCGGTCTAGGCGCGAGCTGGTGCTGTACGTTGGATGGCATGCATGGTGTGCATGCCACTGGCCTGCTCCGCAAGGCATGGGCTGGAGCCATGCGCTAGATGGCATGCCTTATGGGCATGCCACTAGCCTGCTCTGCACGGCGCGGGCTGGTGTCGTGCGCTAGATGACGTGCCTGTAGAGACATGCCACTAACCTCTCTAGGTGGTGCTGGGGCACGCAGGGGCGCGCATTTGGTGAGGTACATGCACACATGCAAGTGCGCGTGCAGGTGGATGCGCTGTGGGGCGCGCGAAGGTGATTAGGTGCATGCACACACGTAAGCGCGTGCGCAGGTGGATGCTCTGTGGGGTGCGCAGGCGCACACTAGTGATGAGGCGCATGCGCACACGCAAGCGCGCGCAGGTGGATGCGCTGTGGGGCGCTCAGGTGGGCGCTGAAGTATGGCGCGCTGTGGTGTGCACAGAGGTGCACTCATGGGCGCGCGCATAGGGCGCTCAGCTGGGCACTGAAGTATGGTGCGCTGTGGTGTGCACAGGGGTGCACTCATGGGCGCGCGCATTGGGCTCTTAGGTGGGCGGGTAGGTGGGCGTGCAAGCAGACGCCAAAGTATGGCGCGCTGTGGTGTGCATAGGGGTGCACTCATGGGCGCGCACATGGGGCATGTGCTAGTTGGCCCACACGCTATGCTGTGCATGGTGGTTAGCCTTGCTGGGGCTCTCTTGCGTGTCAAGGCTGGGGCCAAGACACACATGTAGGCTAGCTGTGTGGCTGTTGGGGTGCTGGGGCGACGCGCCACTATTCTCGGTGAGCCCTTGTACAGTTTAGAAGATCAGCACCAGACGAACCCATTGGTGTCGCGCGTGCTAGCTAGAGACCACCAAAGAGGGTCCTGGTGCTCTGTCGACGTTCCGCCTACAAAAAAACTAAACAACCGAAAAACAAAACACTAGAAATGAGGAGGAGGAGGAGGAGGAGGAGGAGGAGGAGGAGGAGGAGGGAGGGAGGGGAAGGAGAAGGGATGAGGGATGGATGGATGGAGGGGGGAGCCTCAACTCCCATCCTTCCTTAACGGCGCTAGGGTTAGAGAGGTTCTTAGAGAGTAAGAGCTGAAAGGAGAGGTTCTTAGAGGAAAAAAAAAATTGTTTGACACTCAAGAGCTCTACAATTTGATTGACCGAGTGTACGTTGCTATTCGCATTATATTAGAACGATGACATCAACATATAGTTGACATTGGCCTCTCACTCCTTGCTCATGCCTTTGTCCCATATAGATATTGGGTTGAGGCATTTCAAACCGCAATTTTTCTTATTAATCGCATGCCAACACCACTTCTCTCTAATCTTTCCCCCTTTCAAATTTTATTTAATAACTTACCGGATTGTATGTATTTGCTCACATTTGGTTCCACAGGTTGGCCCAATCTCCGTCCATTTAATTAACACAAAATAGAATTTTGGTCAAAACTCTGTGTTTGTATGGACTACAGTCTCGATTATAAAGGGTATTGTTGCCTACACATTCCTACGAGTTACACGTATATTTGCCGGGATGTTGTTTTTGTTGAAACCGAGTATGCATTTATGCCTCCCACAAACCCCTCTCTTCTCATTAGTTCTAGCATACCTGACCCCCCATTCTTATCTTAGCCTACCTTAGGCTTGATTTAACCCAGTCTTTCGTTAATGAGCCTCATTTAAACCCATCACAACAAGCCACGACTCCACTTAACTTCATTGTACACACACCACAACCTCGTTTAAACTCATCCTTGCATGGTCCATTTGGGCCCAGCTCATCCACCAACCCCATCTCTATCCCTTACACCGACCTATCCTCCAATACATGCGATCCATCTCCCACAAACTTAACAGGCCCTCTCTTTGCGTCCCAATCTCCCCTTATCAAGCCAATGAACCCTAACCCTCCATCATCGTCGTTACCCCCTCAAGTCTCGGCTCCTCCATCTTCAATGTCCCATTCTCCGCTCAGACGGCACTATCCCTAGGCCTTCCACAAAGTGTTCTGCCCATCTCACCCTCCAACCTCTACCTCCATACTCGAAAAGCCCTCGTCATTGATAAAAAGGTTCTAAGTATTCTAAATGGCGTGAACTCATGGGGACCGAATTTCACGCCCTCTTAAAAAACCATACTTGGAATCTTGTTTCTAGTTCTTCCTCTCAAAATATACTTGGGTCTAATGGGTATTGAAGACTAGGAGTAGGGCTGATGGAGCCCTTAATCATCGCAAGACTCGCCTTGTGGCCAAGGGATTTCATCAACAACTTGGTTTGGACTACACCGAGTCCTTCAATCCGGTTGTGAAATCTGTCACCATCCGTCTCTTTGTTGCTCTTGCAATTGCTTCAAAGTGGTCATTGCTGAAATTGGATGTCTAGAACGCTTTTTTACACAGAGATCTCGAAGAAGATGTTTACATACAACAACCGCCTGGATTTGTCAATCCCGATCTGCCTTCTCACATTTGTAAACTCAAAAAATCTATCTATGGTTTAAAACAAGCTTCTAAGGCATAGTTTTCTAAACTTTCATATGTTAATCTCTTTAGGCTTTCATGGCTCGAAATCTAACTCTTCCATGTTCATTATGCATGCTGATTCTCACTGTTTATATGTCTCAGTATAAGTAGATAATATTGTTGTGACATGTTCAAATGATTCCATAATCTCTAACTTCATTACTACCCTTGGCACACATTTTCCTGTGAAGGATCTAGGTCCTCTTCATTATTTTTTGGGTATTGAAGTATTTAGGACTGCTACGGGTTTGTGCATGTCTCAAATTTAAGTATATTTCGGGATTGCTACGGGTTTGTGCATGTCTCAATCTAAGTATATTTCGGATCTTCTAGCTAGGACTAACATGCATAAATCTAAACCAGTCACTACTCCTATATCATCCTCTGTTAAACTCACTGCCCTTGAAGGCTCTTCCTTTGAGGAACCTAAACTCTATAGGAGTGTTGTTGATAGCTTCTAATATCTGTCCTTCACTCGGCCCGACGTCTCCTTTGTTATCAACAAAGTGTGTCAATTTATGCATTATTCCCGCTTACCCCATTGGCAATTCGTCAAGAGAATTCTGAGGTATCATAATCTACTCAACATCTTGTTCTGCATTTTAGTCCATCTTCTATATTTAAATTGTTTACCTTCTTCGATGATAAATGGGCTGGTTGCCCCAACGACCGTAAATCAATTGGTGGTTTTTGTATGTATTTTGGCTCACATTTGATCTCCTGGAATCCCAAGAAGCAACCCGCCATAGATTGGTCTTCTAATGAAACCGAGTATAAAGTCGTTATTAATAGCACATGTGAGCTCTTGTGGCTTCAGTCTCTTCTTAAGGAGTAAGTATTTTTTTGGACGAACCCTCTACCTTATGGTATAATAATTTGGGGGCCACATATTTGACTTTAAATCCTGTTTTTCATGCCCATACTAAGTACATTGAGTTAGATTATCATTTTGTTAGAAACCATTTGGCTACCAAAGCTCTTCAAATATTCTTTTTGTCAAGCAAAGATCAAATTGCAGATATTTTCAAAAAATCACTACCTCCAACCAATTTTACTCAATTACGATCATGTCTCAAGCTTTCCCTTTTGATGCTTGGATTGCAAGAGAGTATTACGGAAAAGAGAAAAACTCAAGACAGGATGGGTAGAAAAATAGTTTTCACACCTTGCCAATCATAAATTGCCACGTACGGGTTTCAACAAAACTCCAACTAAGGCCATATATAGTGAATCTCCTCTCATTTCTCTCGCTCTCCCTATCCAATCTGCACTCAATCAAAAACACCCATCGGCCATCTGCAAGAAATTGTCAAGATGCCGACAAAAGCATAGCCATACAAACTCAAACATAATGATTGCCGAAATAAACTACATTACACACTTTAAGGGAAAAAATATCCGATTCTCATTCAGTAACAAATTCCCCTAGGTACTATAGAGTGAAGATGCAAGATTTAACTCCCATAGTTTCTCTCACTTTTAAATGAAGTCGAAATCCTTCATCGATTTTTATTTTTTGGGTAATTTCTTGAGCAAAACCTTTATTGGATTGCTTTGAAAATGGGGACGAAATCTACAAGTCCACAAAATGGGTACAAGTCTAGTTGGTGATGTGTTTGATGGGTACAAGTCTAGAAAATGGGAATGAAATCAAGAAACAAATGGAGACGACATCAACCAATTACGAAAATGAAGCTGGAAATGCTTAGGTAATATTCACCATTCCCTTGTCTCAATCGTTATTTGGTGTTTTGAACTTCTAAGAGAGAGAGAAAATGAAGGTTTCCATTGTGGGGTTCTCTGAATTTTTTTTTTATAGGTACTATTCAAAGTTCAAAGACGAAAGATTGTCGAGAAATAGATGAGGTCGGATAAATGAGGAGAACAAGACTGGATCATCCAAGTGAGGGTGCAAATAAAAATATTTATAAACACTTATGTGCCAACTTTTAATTGATTGGTGTAAAAATCTCTTTCCCATCCATCTGGCTCCAAGTGAAACTCTACGAAAAATAGAGATGTGCCCCAATACGTCCAACTTGTGAAAGAAATGGTGCAAGTCCAACACATTGCTCCACTCCTCCAACACTCTGCTCCACGTCTTGTACAGAAAAATCTTCGAGATGGCTAAACAAGTACCACCACTGCAAGAAAGGCTCTTGGACATATTCCAGTTTTAGACATCTTATATTCAAATATCATTATGGTCCCAACCTTGTTGTATTATGTCTTTCATTTGCTGCGTCTGTATAAATAGGACCTAATAGTCGTTGTATGAAATGCATAAAATAAATAGCCATACTTTGAAAAGCAAATATACTCAATGAAGAATATATTCAAATACTTGGTCTGCGACCTCCTTTTTTTTTGTTTAACAGTTTTGAGTGTGTAAGAAGTGATATATATATATATATATATATATATATAAACACTCAAAACTCCGGACATTTTAAGATTTGATTTATAGAAATATTTTACTATCATGTCAGCAATATACAGCTTAAAAGATAATGAGATTCTTATATTTATAATAAGACAATGTGATGACATCCTCTACAATCATTTTTATAAAAGAATTCTCTTATAAATAAATAAAAAAGCTTTTATATAATTAAATATTATAGTTGAGACCGATAATACAAACTTCTTCGTACCACGATTGGACATTGGTTCCGAGCCTTTAGGAGAGAGAAGAATTAGTTAAATTTATTTATTTATTATTCACTCAGCCGAGCAAAGAATCGTTCGTTAAGTCCCGTTTCTATTAAAAAATATCTCAATTTATTTTATTTTATTATTATAATTTTTAAAATTTTAAAATAATAATAATAATAATAATAATAATATTCTAACAATATTTTTTTTTAACTTTTAATTTTTATCTAAATTTAACTCATCTTATCTTGCAATACAAACATGACTTAATAATGCTCTCTACTGACCCTTCCCCAAGTATTAGCCAAAAAAAAAAAAAATACTACTATACTATCTCTATCTCAATCTCAATTTGTTTATTTATTTTGACCATTTATATATTTAATTTTTTTTAGTTTTTTTTATTTAATAATTAAGGAAGTAACTATTAATATATTAATAATTTATTATATTTAAAAAAATATTTAAATATATTTAAAAAATATTTAAATATATTTAAAAAATATTTAAAATAAAAAGTAAAAAAACATAAAAGTGCAAATTGACATCAAATAGACAAATTGAGAAATTATTGGATCACCACTCAGTCAAAAATATCTGAAAATATAGTTAATTAAGTTTGTTTGATTTATTTTTAAAGATAAAATGAGATGAGATAAAATAAAAATTAAAAAAAATATTTTTGTTAATATTAATTTTATTTTAAAATTTAAAAAAATTAAATTATTTATTTTATTTTATATAAAAATTTAAAATAATATAATAATAAATTTAAAATTAAATTAAATAATTTGTAAAAATAAATAGTACCTTAGATTTGCAAAAAATTCTTGCTCATATGATTCTGTGGGACGACAGTTGAGGCCCAAAGTGAGCGAGACTATTACGTACAGCGGTAATGAAGCCCCGACAACCAGAAGTGAATAAAAGTTATTGGGGGAGCAACCAATCACAAGGATGCAAGTACTATCTACAGGTCAGGCCACCAAGATTTTTAATCAGATTCAGAATGGTGGGCATGAGGCATCTCGACCATGAGTCACTTTCTTGATCTCAATGATATACATTCATATTAAATACTGATACGGTGCCTCTACACTCATAGCTGGAGCTCTGTTTGCACTCCTGTGAATATATTTATATATGAAAAATATCGGGGACTGGTCTTTATGATATTTTTGAAAAATGGATGCCGATATTTTTGCTAGTAGTGGACGATACTACTCATCCCAACGTGATCACCAAACGCTTGCGATCATGATGGGATAGAAGGTGTCGCCCACTGCCGATAGTGCCGACGATGTATGGGTTAAGGCCGAACACCCATTTAAATCATTTTATTTTATTTTTATTTTATTGTGTTTTCTAAATTTTTTTTTATTGTATTTTTTATTATAGGTTTTAAAATTTTTTATTATATTTTTATTGTGTTTTATTGATTGGCTGTTTTTCAAGGGGATCGGTTGGACCGATTCTCAGCGTTTCCCTTTATATATTTATATATTTATTTCTGTTTATATATATATTTTTAAAAAACAGAAAATTTATAATATTATTAAAAAATATATTTTTTTTAAAAATAAAAAATCTCAACAGGAGCTCCCAACAGAAAGAATTAAATAGCCTTTTTCTTATACATACATACACCTCGAAATATCAAAATAAAATAACCAAAATATCTACTCTTATCATTATTATTCTTTTTTATAATATTTGTTTCTTCTACTTTTAGATCCGAGAGTTCTTTCTAGTTTGAATATAAAATTATCACTCTTTCTATGCATTTGAGGTCTTGGATTTTAATTGTTAAATCATCGTGAGTTTGTAATTAATTCCTTAAAATCTATGGACTATATTAATATTTTATTTTATTTTATTTTTTATTTTTAATTTGTGTGTTTTTATCCAAGGAATTATTTGGTTATACAAATGAGATAAAATGAAAATTAAAAGTTGAAAAAAATATTATTAAAATATAATTTTTGTTTTAAGATTTTAAAAAAATTGAGTTATTTTTTATATCTCATAAAAATATTTAAAAAACCATAATAATTAAATAAGATAAAATAATTTATAAAAACAAACAAGAGTTTTGGTAGCTGTAAGCTATAGAGTACTCTTTATCTAACAGTTTTAGGTTTGGATAATAAATATTTTTTAAGTACTTTCAGAATATTTTCTTATTATTTATTATTACTTGTCATTATTTTTTATTATTATTTTTACTATTATTTTTACTATTAATTATAATTATTCATAATAATTTTTAATATTTTTTACTATCCAAATATAACAAATTCAAGAACCATAGTACAATCTGCCTAGGGGGCAAGGCATCCTGTAAAAGCTCAAAGAAGTGTAAACTTTTGGTAAAGGCAAGGGCACCGACGGGCGATAGAGCATTAAATACTGGCCCAGACTCAGAGCGTCCATTCGGTGGTAATTAACACGGCCTAGTGTCCACAGAATGGCCGTGTTAATATTTCTTCGATAACAGTACAAATTTGTTGTTCACTTTTTTTTTTTTCTATTTCTTAACCTCTTAAATTATTAAAAAATTAAAAAAAAATGCAATTTCATTAATATTTACTTTTTTTAATTATTAAGTAGAGACCTCTCCATAAAAGTAATCACCGCACCTACGGTTCAATCAATTAGAAGAAAATCAATAGATTCCTTTAAAAAAAATTAAAACATTAAAAATACTAAAATTGTAATCTTAAACAGTAATATTGGAAGAATTGTGTTTGAATAGTGAGTTGATCTAAAACAATTTAAAAATAATAATAAAAAATAATAAGAATTTTGGATTATGATTAATAATAATAAAAAATAATAATAATCAAATAATAAATAATAATCAAATATTTTAATGTATTCTCACCATCCAAACTAACCCTAAATGAACATTTTCCTTTCTTCAATGCATCATTAGTCCAGCTTGGTTTGTGTCGTTTCAAGTATATGTACGTCAAGTTAGGGATTGGATGGGCTGCTTTTAATTAAAAAGTAGTTCTCCAATTACAGCTTCGTTTTCGTCACACTTTCGGCGTTGTTTCCGTCATTTCCATTGTCTCCCATATCGTCACAATAAAAAGATTATTTTAGAGATCGATTCCATCGCCTCCCCCTCACGAAATCGGCAACATTCCTTTCGCACACAAGCCTTTTTCCACCTTCAATTTAGGCATTAATTGAAGTCTCCCATGGCTGACATGCATTTAGTTATTTTTTACTACAATCTTGTCTGATAAACATTGAAGCGATATAAACCTTGTGCAAACATGGGGAACCATCTTGTCTAATAAAATAGGCATTGTGGCAATTTAGTTCTTTACTTGGAAGCATCTGAGTAGGTGTAGCAATTAGTGTCCACTTCATTAAATCGCTACTAGACCAAGACAATAAGTTATTATTTGGAGCATAGGTGTAGCAATTGATGAGCATTGAACAATTCAAACCGAAATATCTTAACTGAACATACAATCAGACACTTGTGCACAGGTAGAAGACTTGATGCCTTTGAAGCTCTGAAATCACATACTATTGAACCTATATTTAATTTATTTATTTTTATTCATAAGTAAACGATTATATTTATATGAATAGGCATAGCCCAAGTACGGAAGATGGTATACAAGAAAATGATGTATGAAAATTAAATCATTCTTATATCTACTCCAATATGCAATGTTGTATGAAAATGTTTAGTTATGCCAGTGAAATACTTGTATTTAGTAGATTTTGGTATTTGGCCTGCCTCTTTAGGGGTTGCATGTCAATCTGTGTGTGAGAGAGGACTTTCACCGAATGATTATGGCTTGTTAAGTGAACTACTTCAATCACCCGAGCAAATTTGAATTCTTTCCCCTGTTTAGTTTCTCATGAAAATTTGAACTCTAGCCCAAATTAGTAAATTGATCTCCTACTTGTGTAAAATTGTTATGGTCTTCTTTTTCTTGTTGTTTTTCTAATTCTTCTCTTTTTATAAAAAAAATAAAATAGAAATAAAAACATTGAAAAATTGGTTCGGGAGGGTTAATGTAGCATGCTGAATGCAGTTGCAATATAAATATTGACTTTGAACTCAATTAGTGCTAGATGCACTAATTGCTTCTGAAAGGCAATCCCCAAGACTAAATGATGTGCAGGCTCTGGGGACATAAAAGGGCATTAGCCCCTATCATTCCTTTCCAAATATACCATCAATTGACAAGCTGCTATCTCTAATACATGATGTGCAAGCAGCAGAGTTTTCACTATAAATATATTGATATGATGCGAAATTGGTTGATGCATGTGCTTAAATGGATGGATACAATGTCAATATGCATGCTTGGTCATGATAAATTCATGCATGCATGATTTTCTGGTCTTAAATGGATTTTGGGAAAAAAAAAAAGTTTGCATTAATTTTTTCTGCATATTTTGTGATGTTATTCATTAGTTGGAACACTACAACAAAATACTGGCACATAAAGATTGCTAGAAAAGAGAATTACAGACATTCCCTGTAGTCAAAAAATATGTATTTCCAGCAAGTCTTCTACACAAGAAATAGTCTTTTCTGGCAGTATGTACAACGCCTGCAATGGTATTTTCCAATGAAACTTACATGGCAAGAATTATATATTGGTACTGTCCATAAAAACCAATTCCCGTAGATTAGTTTGTACCAAAAGATTGAATTAGTGTGAAAGTGAAATTATTTTGAGAAGGTCCAAATTTTTCAGCATAAAGTTATTTAGACAAACTTTTAACACCTAAAAAATGGTGTAAAGTTCCGAACTAATTAAAATGCTTCAGATCTTTGCTGTTATTCAATTTAAATGGTGAAGTTTGCTGCATTAATGACCTTATAAATTGTAGCATACAAATTTGTGTAATTAATAAGCATAATGCTCCAAATCAATCCATTAAGACACAACATTAGTAATATTGATCATACGACCGTCTATTGTTTGAGTCAGCATGACACCAACATGCATCTAGTTACATAAAATCAATTAAACATATAATATATATGCAGACTACACATCAATGTTTCCTTAAGTATTTGTACACCAGAAAACACTACGGAATACAAACATGCAACTCATTTCTATGTAGGAGAAAGTATTAGAACTGGACTGGAGCTTTTAATCTTCTAAAAGCTAGATATACGGAGCTTAATTTTTTCGTACTTGGGATTTCTGGCTAAAAGTTGGAACCTGCAACCATATCATACATAAATGAAGAAAGTTTGTTAACAATGATGAAAAAAGAATTTGAACATTAATTCAGCTCCAGAATATTATTAAAATTATCTTGACCATATGGCTGGCAATTAAACTATCTGGCATGCTTCTGATCTACTACTGTGATTTCATGATTTGCCCCATATGAATTCAATACACAACCAGCTTGGATGTTTTAGTGGTTAGCATATTGTGCTATAACAAAAATAGAGTGTAAATCTTACCAAAATCGAATACAACACATTAATTTCTTGTTATTGGAAAGCAAGTTGACAATTTCATGAGGTATTTGCAGAGTTCAACTAAGCATATTCAAGCATGCATGAGTGACTTTATGGCTTACTGTCCGCAGTTTTGTATTTCTGGATATAATTAAAATTCAATGCTTACTTGATGCTACTTTTTGCTAAAATCTTTCTATTGGCTGGGTAAGTACATGAGTGAAATTAGTCAATAAGTGATTTGCTGCCACTATATACTGTAATTATTTCCATGCTTGTGTGTCATATTCTAATGAGGATTGTGATTTATTGCCACTATATACTATAAGAATCAATTCTTCTAATGAGCCCTTGCAAATAGGTAGATGAGTCAGCTATGCCATGACTGGCTTTATCATTTATTGCTGTAATCATTCTTTATGCAGATGTCATTCTTCAATTAACAAATAGGCGTTCAAATATATTAGGGTATACTAACTGAAATGACTTTTTTTTTGGCTCTTTATATAAGAATGTAAAAAGAAAAAAAAAATTGTGAGTTCATTCATTGTCCACATTGTATTGAAAGATAAAGTTGTTAGATTGTTTTAAAAAATTTATTAGTATAAGAATGTCACATAAATCACTCACTGATTTATTTCATATGACAAGTACCAATTTATAATCTTGATAGTCACGATGAGGTTAATGTCGAGGATGAGGTACATGTTCAAGATGGTGGCAATGCCGATAATGGAGTCAATGTGATTCCCACTTCTAGTAGTACTATGTCGGAGCCACTTATTGGTATGGAGTTCGAAGAGGTCGAAGACGCCCAAGCCTTTTACAAGGCATATGCAATGCAAAAAGGATTTGCAATCCGGACCAATTATACTCGATTATCAAAAGAAGATAAAACTCTTTGTGAAGTAGACTATATTTGCACAAGAGAAGATTGGCAACGGGAGAGAGTGAAACTTGAAGATCGAGTAAATCCTGAATCTGCTGAGATGAAAATCGGATGTAAAGCAATTATAGGAATAAGAAAATGGCCAAAAGTGGATAGTGAACAAATTTTTGGTTGGACATAATCATATCTTATTTAGCTTGAGAAGCACTCGCCTCCTCCATGGAAACAGGGGAACTACTAAAGTTAAAAAAAAATTGATTATGACTTTGAAAGACTCTAGTTTATTGAGAAGGAAGATATTGTCGATGTTGGGGAAAGAGGCAATAAGTGCCTTTAGTATTAGGTGTATTGGCAAAGATGTATAAAATTATGTGGGAAGCGAAAGGAGAAAGAAATTTGAAGAACATGGGGATGCACAAAGGTTATATACCTACTTTCAAGATTGACAACGCAAAAAGAAAGATTTTGTATTTTTAATGCAACTTGATACTGATGGGCGTAGGGGCAGTTGTTTTTGGGTTGATAGAAATTCTAGAGCTGCATACCAATATTTTGGGGACGTAGTAACATTTTATGCCACTTACTTGACTAATATCTATAAGATACTATTTGTGTCATTCAATGGAGTTAATCATCATCATTAGACCATAATGTTTAGGTGTGCTTTGTTGATTAATGAAATGGCATAATCATATATATGCCTGTTGAAAACATGGCTAGAGACAATGTTTGGGTGTGCCCCCTCAACAATAATTACCGATAATGATAAGAGTATGGCAAAGGCAATTGGAGAGGTACTCCTGAATAGCACTCATGGTTGTGTTTGTGGCACATCTTACAAAGTTTCCCAAATACTTAGCCCATGTATACAACAAGTTTCCAAACTTTGGTGACGAGTTTAATCATTGCATCCATTTGACACTTACTACTGATGAGTTTGAGCAAGAATGAGCAATGATTGTTCAGAAATATGACATTGGGGAAAATAGTTGGCTGCAAAACCTTTACACCAGTCAGGATAAGAGGGTACCAGCATTCTTTCGGTCGACATTCTGTGCTGACATGTCAATAACTCAGCGGAGTGAAAGCATGAACAAATTTTTCAAAGATTACCTTTGCCCGAACACAATGATTAGTGATTTTGTTCATCAATACGAAAAAGCCATGGATGCACGCTTATTCAAAGAGAAAGAGAGGGCTGTGCAGACAAGTTCTACACAGTCAATTATGAAGACACCCTATAAAATTGAAGTGGAGGCGACAATAATTTATACAAGAAAGTCTTTCATAATTTTTCAAAGTGAGCTGTTTAGTAGTCTACTTCTCCAAGCAAAAAAAATAGCGCAGAATGGTGAGAGCACTACATATGGTGAGAGCAAGACATATAGGGTGACACCTCATGAAAAAGTAACACATCTCTACTATATGACACTGGATGGTGATGATGCTACGTGTACATGCCATATGTGGGAGTTTATAGGGACTCTTTATAGGCATATATTGTGTGTGTTTTGCAAGAAAGCGAAGGTAAATAGATTGCCACATTAGTATATCTTAAACAGATGGACTATTCATGCCAAGAGTTGACCAATTCTTGATGAACTATGTCCCGAAGACCAAATGATGGAAGTACAAGATGAGGTGGCCATGAGAAAAAGCAAGTCAATAACTTAAATACATGACATTGTTGAACTTACAGCACAGTTAGCAAAAAAACACAACTATTTCACTCTTGTATTGGAGAATGTTCACAAACATATGCTTGAAATGGATGCGCATGCCCAATATTCACCGAGTGGACTTAGCCAATGATTATCAGTTGCTAAGACCTCAAGTTCCATCAAATTTTATTGAAACAGTGCAGGATTCTCCAAGAATGCCCACGAAAGGACGTCTAAAGTCTTTAAGAGCAAATAATCCAAGAGAGAGCCAATCAACCAAAAAAAGCGTGGTAACATCTGTAAAAACGAGAGACATGCTAGGAACTGCTATCCTTTAGTAAGATATTGTAGGTTTGTTTATTTATTTAATTTTAATTCGTTTGTTTTATATGTTTTTATAATTTGGTATTTTTTATTTTTTATAACTTGAAAGATTAAATTTTATTTATTTATTTATTATAATCAAAGTGTTACAGTATTTTTATTGTATTTGTCCAATGTTTATGTATGAACATTGGCCATACACCTGAGACACCTGTTGAGTCTGCGGCACCCGAGGTTGAGTACACTAACTTGTAAATTTGAATTTTATTTATTTATTATAAAATGAGGTGTTATTGTATTTTATTATTATTTTTTCAATGTTTATGTAGAAACATTGGGGGTACACCTAAAGCACTTGCGACACCTGCGCATTAATTGATAGAGGTTATCTTAAGTCAATGTTCAAAAATAAATTTAGTATTGGAAATGTTTAAAATACATCTTGTAATCTAATTAGATTTTTTTTCTCATATTTTAAGAGGGTTGTAAAGCTTTTGATATTTGTTTAGAGGGAATGACGAGCTTTGACAATGAAATAAAAGTATGGATGTTAATTTTTTTATGTAAAAATATGGATGTAAAAATATCAAGTAAAAATATTAAAAAGTTATTTTTTATAATCCCACTATTTAGTATAATAGTGAAGTAGAAATATGGATGTTATTGTAACAGTAAAGCAGAAACATTGTTTATTGTAATAGTGAAATAGATACATGGTTTTTTTTTTTATAAGACATGTTTAATATATGGTCTATCTATTACTACCTTTTTAATATCAGATTTCCGATTCTTCTATCCAAGTTCCATTGTAGTGATGAATATGATACTTCTATCCTGATTCCTCTTTTTGAATGAATTTTTTAAAAAGAAAAAAATATCCAGTATAAAAAATTCATTATAAAATGAGAGACCAAAATGAATTAATAGCAAAATTCAAAAAAAAAAGGATTTGCAATTTAATTTAAGGAAGTGGAAATTTAATTTGAAAATACACATCTTTTTAGTAGTAATATATATAGTAGCTATATAGTTAATAGCTACAAGTATAATTTAACTATAATTTAATTTAAAAATACATGTCTTTTTTTTACTATAGTTGATATAATTTAACTATAGTTAATACACGTCTTTTTTCTTATCAAATATTAATTTATTCATTAATGGTGATATATTTGCCACAATTATAAGTTATCACTACTATATGTTATAGTAGTACTATAAGTCATAATAATACTATATATTATAATTGTCATTTTTTTGGATACTATATATTATAATTAATAGTTATAGATTATTAATTTACAACAAAGTGAGAAAAGTATTATATTTTATAAATTAATAGTTATAAAATATTGTTTTATTAATTAATGGTGATATATTTGCCACTACTATATGTTATAGTTACTATACTATAAGTCATAATAGTACTATAAGTCATAGTAATACTATATATTATAATTGTCATTTTTTTGGATACGATATATTATAATTAATAGTTATAGATTATTAATTTACAACAAAGTGAGAAAAGTATATATTTTATAAATTAATAGTTATAAAATATTATTTTATTCATTAATGGTGATATATTTGCCACTACTATATGTTACCACTACAATAACTATTAATTTATAAAGTATTAGTATTATAAATTATAATCTATATTATATATATAACAATTAATATATGTTGGTGTATTAATAAATATATAGACTAATATAGCTTGGTACTACTTAAAAGTTAATATACTATTTACTACCACTATACTAATTAATCATACTATAAAGTATTAATTGTTATAATTTATCACTAGTTATTAATCTTATTACTTTATATATAGTTAATCAATAATAACTAAACTCTAGTATTATTTTATTCGTGAGATTATATACATTATAGTAAATTAGTAATATACATCATACATAATTAGTGTTAATAACTACTATTATTAATAAATAAGTTCATACTATTATACTACTATAAAACTAAACTTAGTAGTACATTAGTATTACAAAAAAAATAAGACTTAGTATGTATTAGTATAATAACTTATAGTTATAGTTATAAGTTTATAAATTATTACTATATAAATTACTATTAATAAAAGCATTAGTCTTAATATGATTAACTTATGTTAAAAATCTCGAAAACATACCATATAGGTATAACTTATAGTTATTAGACTATTAATAAGGTAATCTATATTACATACATATGTTGATGTATCGTGTATTAAAAATATTATAGAATAATATGGTATTATAAATTAATCTTTTATTAGTATTAACTTATTAAGCATTAAGTAGTATACACTACAGTCTTAAAACTCTTTACTTATTAGTATACTATATATATAATTTAATAGTATTGAAAATATACAATTTAAATATATATATATAGTATTATAAATTTCTAAATTTCTAAATATATAATATTAATAGTATTAGTAAATAATATAAATATTAATACAGTATATAATATATATTGTAACATAGTATAAATTTATAAATATATAATAAGTTAAGTAAAATATATTAATCTATAGCCATTGGATCCTCATCGAATTAATCTCATCTGTTGATTCATAAAATAACAACTTCAACTTGTAGCCATTGGATCATTCCCATATTAATCTTGGCCATTGATCACTCATTCCGCAACCTTCATTTTACAGCCGTTTGATTTATATAGTTTGATTTCATCCGTTGATTCAAAAAGTTGAAGCTCTAAATATAAATCGTTCGATTCGTTTCTAATTAATCTCAGTCGTTCATTAAAATCATATAAAGTTCATTCAGTCAGTTGAAGACCTAATTTCTTCTTCTCCTTCACGCCGACATGCCTCAGCCCTCAGTTCTTCCCCTTCAGCTATTCATTAATCTCTTCCCCTTAACCTTCCCAAAATCCCAGTTGCCTTCCACGGTTCTACCCTTCCCTAGTCTCCCCATCGATGTCTCGGCTAGAATCGGCAATGGAAAGAAGAAATAGTCCATCCGAAAGAGGGATTTGGTTCAGATTGAACGGAGAGATGCGAAGATGAACACACCATCTATGATCCAACACCTCGCATCATTGCCACTATCATCGACGAGCTCTCTTCTCTCTTTTATCAAAACTCTTCTCGCCGTCTCGCTTTTTTGCATCTTGGTAACAGTAATACCTGCTTTGCTTATTTCTTTTCTTTTTTCTTTTTCTTTTTTCTTTTTTCTTTTTTTTTTTTTTTTTTTTGCTTTGTTTGGAGCCATGGAAAATTTCTATGCTTTTTGTAGTTTCGAAAATTCGGAGTACCCTTGATTTCCATTCTCCCAAGCTTGAGCTCGAGCTCGAGTCGAGCCCAAGCTTGACTTGTTAAGAACTGACCTCGAACTCAAGTTTGCATTTTCTCCAAACAAGCTGTGCTCAAACGTCCTCCTAGTCTCGACTGTAAATGAGCAGAGCCCAAACTCGACTCGACTAGTAAAAGAGCCGAGTTCGCACAAGGCAAACTCGCTCGAACTCGGCTTGTTTACAGCTCTATGCTTGGCAGCCACAATAGCACAATGGTCTTTCCAAATAGCATTCCCTTCCTCCTTTGCAGTCAATGAACGTAAATCGGAATGAGACCTTGAACTCTTCATTTACTGTCAACAAAAAAATTTTATCATGTTAAACTTTGTATAATCTGATGCAAAATTCAAACTTATCCAATTTTCCAAATTTGTCACTTTCTCGAATGCTAAGACATGTAAAAAAACTCTAGACTACTTGCTGGCTGCAAACACTAAAAAAGCAAACACTAAAAATGACTGGAAAAAAAATTAAAAAGGAGAAAAAGGCTTCACAACAATGATTACAGGTGCTAGAAAACAACTTAGGAGACATGGAGATTGAATAAAACAAATAACTCCACAGGTTACCCACATGCATCAGATCCACCTCTCAACATCATGCACCTTTTGAATATTCTTGCTGCTAACATCAAAACATTGGACCTACCCTAACACAATTTTAAATACAGGTTGAGTCCAACATATGTCTTGCACTGAAACATTGGACCTACCCTAACAAAATGACAACGTTTAACATGTCTTGTGTCCTGCACTACATTTATTTCTCCATAATGGAATTCAGATCTCCTAATATTAAACTTACAATAGTTGGATTACTTTCAGTTTCCTATGAGCATCATCTCAGTATGTTATCTTGGAAACACCCATCTTTTTGACTGAAGTAGAAAATGGTGCAAGAAACGATTGAAGCAGAAAATGACATAATTAATTCACATTTGCCAACAAAGTTACAATGCAAAAAACAAAACCTTAACAGGTAACTAGTTTACAAACCACAAAACCCTAACCCGATTTCAATGGTGCAATTAGGGTTTCTAAGGTTTGAATGGTGAGAAAGCATACTAGGGTGTCGAGGGTTACGAATAGGAGGTCATTTCCTCTATGAAATCTGTATGCTAACGCTGCTTTTTCGAAGTGAATGCTATGAGATTTGAAAATCCCAAACGCTGTGGTGCGAAGGAAGGGGGGAAGGGGAGAGGGGAAGTGTGTGACGCCGTGAAAGGCAGAGGGGAGAAAGGTGCGACGGGGAGAGGGGATGGGGGAGAAGGGGAGAGGAGATGGAGCAAATCGAAAGGGGAAAGGGAGGGGGTTTACGAAATGGGGGCTAGGTTTGAAGGGGGGGGAGGGGGGGGGGAAGGGGTTGGATTTCATGTGATGCACGAGCGACGGATTAGAAATGAAACACCTACGTGGCGAGATGTGATTGGGGGGCTGCAATGATGGGGTTTGCAGCCGGACTGTATAAAAGGTTTTCCCATTATAATCGTCATTTTTTTGGATACTATATATTATAATTAATAGTTATAGATTATTAATTTATAACAAAGTGAGAAAAATATTTAATCTATAAATTAATAGTTATAAAATATTATTTTATTCATTAATGATGATATATTTGCCACTACTATATGTTATAATTACTATATCATAAGTCATAGTAATACTATATATTATACTTGTCATTTTTTTGGATACTATATATTATAATTAATAGTTATAGATTATTAATTTATAACAAAGTGAGGAAAATATATATTTTATAAATTAATAGTTATAAAATATCATTTTATTCATTAATGGTGATATATTTGCCACTACTATATGTTATAGTTACTATATTATGTCATAGTAGTACTATATGTTATAGTAGTACTATATATTAATTGTCATTTTTTTGGATACTATATATTATAATTAATAGTTATAGATTATTAATTTATAAAAAAATGAAAAAATATATATTTTATTCATTAATGGTGATATATTTGCCACTACTATATGTTACCACTACTATATATTGTAGTTACGATATGTTATAGTAGTACTATAAGTCATAGTAATACTATATATTATAATTAATAGTTATAGATTATTAATTTATAAAAAAGGCGATATATATATATTTAATTTTTAAATAGTTTATTATTTTATAAATTAGTAGTTATAAAGTATTATTTATAAATTAATAGTTATATATTTATAATTACTATATGTTATAATAATATTATGGTAGTTTGATACTAAATAATAAATAATTATCTATGGGTAGTGATATGCATATAATCATTTTTTTGTTATTTTCTTTTAAGTATATTTTTAATATTCTTAATCATTAAGAAAAAATTAAATTTTTATATATATAATCTTACTAATAGTCACTTCCTTAATCATTAAAAAAATTAAAAAATTAAAAAATTAAAAAATTAAAAAATTAAAAAAATATCAAATACAAAATGGATAGTAAATGAGTAGTAAAAAAATTATAACTCTATCATTTCCCATTATCTACAACTATATTTATATAAATAATATAAATAAAAGTTGAAAAGTATAATGATATATATTATGCAGGCATTATTGTTGCGAAGGCCAATTTTATTTTATTTTTATTTTTTTTAAAGTTAAAAATAAGTTTACATCAAAATGCATTACGTCATAAATATCATAATAAAAAGTACACCTTACATTAAATTCTTAAAAAAGGTACAACGGATTACATAAGGCGTAGTATTGTCTGAAATACATAACTATTTTTTACATACATAAAAATTACACTACAAACTATTGTAAAAAAAAATCCATGACAAGAATAACACTTTCCAAGACTCTCTTATACTTTTTCTCTATTACTTTAAATTTGGATTCTTCAATGCGTAGTACGCTTTTATACCTCCGTTCAACTAAGTCCAATGTCTGTTTACAACAGTTGTTTTGGGCACTTTGAAAGTCAATCCACTCAAAAATTTACATTACTTATCATTGGGACAATTATAAAATTACCTAAGCTGGGAGATCTACCAGAAACTCGAAACTTCACTTGGTCTCCACAATAGCAAAGCGGTCTCTCCCAACTAATTGTGTCTTCTCTCCTTGCGGTCCAAGAACTTGAACTAGAATGGGAAATCGAACTTCTCATTTCCTGTCATTATATGAAAAAGCCACCCATAAAAGCAGTATTATATTGGAATGAATCTGACTGTTACCAAACAATCATGTAATATGATTTTTAATGATAAGCCACCTCATTTAAAAAGAATCAAAATTTGAACAAAATTTTAGAAGATTTATTTCTTATTTAAAAAAAATGGGCAAAAGGGGCTGCCAAAGTGCTTATATAAACATAATGGCAAATTTTGATATTATCATAATACGAACAAATAGCTCTCCTGCAAATGGAGCAAGTTTCCACACTATGGAAAAAGAGTTCTTTTGCCTAGGAGAAATAAAGAAGCTCCATAACTTCATCAGCTCTCAGTTGCCCTATTATTTCTACAAGAGATGTGTAGGTACCAACTATTCCAACTACAACACCCATTAGTATCATACCCCATAAAACCAGCATTTCAAGTCCGAATCGGCGATAAGTGCTCGAAATCTTCAAGTAGCATAAGCATGGTACAATAATTGAATCCATAACAATTAAAAATGCTCCAACCAGTGACATGAGATTTTTTTTTCATCATCGTGTATCAATGTATAAATAAAATGTAGGAACTCTTATGTTATATTATATCAGTCATGTTGTGCAAATATCATTTACTAATTCTAAATGAATTAAAGAAATTTAATTTAATATTATCCTTTTTTTTTTAAAAGAAGTACACACACTATAAATGTAACACTGTATTTTATCTTAAAAATAGAAGTTCACACACTTTTTAATATTCTCTTGATGAACAAGGAACATTACTGAATTGTTTGTTTTTCTTAGTACTTTTAGCTAATCCTTACTGCTTGGATAATGTAAATAAAGCACTCCACTCCACTCCACTCCACTCTCCGATTCCTATTCCTAATTTAAATGCATCGGCTAGCTTTCAAACAATCATATAATATGCCTATATATGTGGAATTGGGAAGGAAATGGTTTCTATATCGTCTATAAAGAATTGTGACAAAAACATTCAGCAATATTAATGATTCTTTCAATAACAGTAGCAAAATGCAGTACTCAACTAGTGATCATCAGTGTCAAATGAAAACAATAGCAACAAAGGAAGTGCACTAAGAGCCCCCCTTTACAATGGTTTTTCTATTCATACAAAAGAAACAGAAAATAAAATACTACACAACCAATTTTGATACCTTCAATCTATTTTATCTAATGTGCTAAAAAAATTAAACCGAGAGAAATGGAATGAAACACGTTATGAACATACCTTCGGGTGGCCGATCGTTCCATTGCACAATTATTGAGAGAAATGGAAAGAAATTGGATGATTAGCATTTAGAAGCACAAATTTTTATTCCATCGTGATCATTTAAATACAACAAAGGAAGAACTATTGGGGGATGTACACAAATCTGAATGTAAATAGAAGATGTAAGCACTCAAATGTCCCCACCTAGAATTTCATTGACGGAAATGATGTAAACGTCAACAAAAAATAACAGCATCATCCATTTCGTTCGAACTTAAGCATAAATCTGAGAAAAAGATAACAATTAAACAATAATTTAATGGATGCACTTACCTTGAGTCGATTGGGGAAAGGGGGTCAAATTGGGAAAAGGTGGGAAGGGGGGAGGGGAACCCGAGATGTTAGGGTTTATTCGGATAAGAAGGGAAGGACAGTCGAGAGCATGTGGGCTGTGGGAAGACGAGTTAGAGATTGTTTGGATAAAGGGGTGGAGTGGGTAGACGAGTTAGGGTTTGTTCGGATAAGAGGGTGGAGTCGAGATGAGGGCAGGAACTCGTATAGGATTTGTTCATTCAATGGAAAAGGGGGGGGGGGATTTTCAGCGATGTTGTCCGTGCGAAGGGAGAATTTTAGTTGAAAATGGCTTAGGTCTCGATGGAAATTGGGGGGGGGGGAGTTTTTCAGTCTTCATCGGGTGTGTCTGGCTCTTCATAATAATCTTATGACTGGCGACATATCCAAATTTCATTGGTAGGCTGCTTTTTAGGTAAGACCTTGGTAGGCTGCTTTTTAGGTAAGACCAGCTCATCCGACCCCCAGCGTCCCTCAAAACCAATAGCAGATAACCACATAATAAAATCCATCAAGTGGTGAAAAAATGCGCATATAGGGAATCTTAATTCCTACCTTTGCTCCAATATCCCTCTCATTTCTCTCTCTCTCTCTCTCTCTCTCTCTCTCTCTCTCTCTCTCTCTCTATAGAATCATTGGCACTGCAGTACTTCATCACCGAGAAGAACCCCTAAGAACACATTTGGCCATTGAGAAACCATAGGAAAACGAGAAGAATGCCAGAGTGAGTTGATTTTCTCTGATTTCATCTAATTTGACAAAATCCACCTTCCTTCCCGAGACTTTTTTGATGATATTGTGGATGCAGTTGAATCGGTTTTCGAATATTGCTCTCTACAATTTGGATCAGAAATAGAGTCGATTAGCTCAAGCAGTGAGTTGTCTTTGAACAATTACATGATTGATTCAATTCCCTACAAGGTTTTGGCCAGCAAAAATGGCGGTGAAAGTTGGAATGTGAAATCCATTTGGCCAATGATGAAGCCCTTTTGAACCCAAATATATCTTGGAAGAATCTAAAGGAAACGAACCATTGGAATCAAGCTTTGATTACCAAAACGACTTGGAGTTTCTATGGGAGCATGTAGATGTACTAGAACAATTGAAAATGGAATTGAGAGAACCCATTATCAATTTAGGAGAAGAAAAATCAACAAAACCCATTATCAATACTTTAGGAGAACAAAAAACCGATGAAAGAACAAGAAATAAGAAGAAAAATCTATTTCTAGGTTTTTTTTTTTTTATTCCCACATGGTTTCCAAAGAAGATGTATATTTCATATTTATCTATATAATAGATGTTTCGTAAAAATAAAAAGAACTCCATAATCACCAATATTAAAAATAAACATTATATTCTTAGAAACAAGACACGGATTGAAAGAAGACGAGATCTGGAGGAGGAAGGAGTAGTAGAAAAGACCTAGTGCTTTACCTATGTAAACAGGAGGGGCACCCAAGTGGGTTGCCCCTCTCCCTTTGCCAGTAACGTATGGCATTTAATGCCATACGTTACATGGCTTGTAATGTGTGGCTTAATGCCATACGTTACAAGTTGTTACATTTTTTGTAACTGCAATTTAATTGCAGTGTAATGGCTGACTTTTTAAAGCCAGCCGTATGTGGGTAGACTATAAATAGTCCTCACCAATTTGGTTTTTGTGACCATCTGAAAACAAGAAAATCTCTCTCTCTTTTTGTTCTCTCTTGAAATTGTTTTTAAGCTGTGGATTTATTTAGTGTCGCTCTAGTTTTATACTACGTAATGCACTAACCACTAAGAGGAAATGCTGGTGATTTATCAGTCTGGAGAAACTTGTGGAGCAATTCTTTAAGCTGAACTTGAGGTATTTTTCCGCTGTAATTTTCTAACATTGGTATCAGAGCATGATTATAATTGCTTTCAGTTTTTTTTTTATTTCTCGCTATTGTTTGAGATTATTTTTTTTCATCTGGGTTGTATTTTGAGAGAACCTCCGAGGTGCAGTGAGCACCTGGGCAGTGCCACTCGCACCAGTCGTGCAGCGCGCACCCAACTGTGGTGCTGCGTTCACCCAGCTGTGGTGCCGCGCCCACCTAGGGGTGCTGCAAGCACCTGCCTGGTGCCGCCCGCGCGCCCAGAGGTGGTGCGCAAGCACCCTGTGGTGCCACGAGCACCTATGCTCGCACCAGGGGTGCCGCGCGCACCACAAAGGTGGTGCAGCGCATCCCTCTTCCTCGGGAAGAAGTTTTCCGGCGATGGGGAGACGTTTTCCGGCATAAAAAGATGTCTAAGGAGACTGTTTTTGATTGCTGTGAAAACTGGGCACTGTTCACGTGAACAGTGCCCAGCTGGAGGAAGAAGATGACTTATGTCATCTATTAAAGGCTGGGCCATGGGCCTTTCGGCCCATTCGTTGTCTTCAAAGCCAATAAGGCTCTCTTGGGCTGGGTCCTTACACGGCCCAGCTCCATATTTTTTTTTATTTTTTTTTTAAAAAAAAATTGAAGTCCGGCTGTGGGTTTCGAACCCAAGACCATCAGATGACATAGATCATCGCTCACCACCAGATTGTGAGTGTCTTCTAGTCTAAGTGGAGTTTTTTTTTTATTTGTTATACATTTTTTTTGTATAATAAAAATAAAATAAAAATAAAAAAAATAAAAAAGGCATGATTTAATATATGCTTAGATATATTTCCTGTTATAACATGTGATATTTTATTTAATGCTTTAGATTAAATATGATTACATGTGGATATTTGATAATATTCATATTTTTTTATGAATTCTATAATGATAAATTACATGTGATATTATGTTTATTTTTTAGATTAAATGTGATAACATGTATGTATACAACATGTGGATGTGTTATTATTCTATCATGTATAAATATTAGGCTTGTATGTTTAGACATTAGCCTTAATTTATTCTAGTGATAAAATAGAAAATTCCCACTAAGTAGTCTTAGTTAATGTTGTCAGTGTAAATTGATAGGCTGAAAGAATTGCAGTGACCTCAGTAAGAACTGTAAATGCACTGTATAGCGACAATACCAAGGTAGTCCTAGTAAGAACTGTAAATGCACTGATGGAATAAGAAAAATGGACTGTAATGGTCTTATATGAACCACCTTTGTAGACTGGCCCAACAGGTTGCTGTGGTTGTTGTAGCTATCTTTATAGACTAGCCCAACAGGTTACTGCGATTTTAGTAGGATCTGTCTCTAGGCGTGACTAAGACTAGGTGACTACTTTAGATAGTGGGAGTATGGTTGAGATTTATGATTAAATCTCCCATATTTTTTAAATTTGTGCGAGAATTAGGTTAGCAATTTAATAATTGGATATTGTGGCGCAAGAGATGATTCTGAAGTCTAGCGATTTTTCGATCTTGCGACATGTCTAAATTATTTCTTTTCTACCTTGAATGGACACGGCAGATTTCTTAGGTGTATGTGTAATATCCCTCCTTGGCGTTTTGTAGTGAAATAGCATCCAAAAGTATAGTTGTCGATTTAAACAAATGGGAGAAATTGGATTGGGAGAACTATGACATATGGCATCGCAAGATTCAGTATGTCTTAGGTGAGCAAGAGGTCGTAGAGGCCTTGTCTCACTCCTTGACTAAGCCCATAGAAGGGGACTCAGAACAACACAAATTAGATGAATTAGCTTATAATGAAGTGGCTAAGAAAAATCCGTGCGCGCGCATAATAATGTTAAGCAGCATGCACAATGATCTAATGTGTGAGTTCGAGACCTATGACACGGCCCAAAGCATGTGGGAGGCTTTGAAGTTGAAATTTGGTGGAACTTCAGCCACTAGGTTGCGTGGATTAACCATGAGATTTGACTCATATAAGATGCGCTCTGATCACACGATGAAGCAACATCTTAGAGCTATGTCGACCATGATCCGCGAACTTAAGACGGCAGGAAACGACCTAACTGATGAACAACAAGTCCAGGCAGTGATAAGATCTCTACCAAGTTCTTGGGAGAATATGAGCCAGAACTTGACGCATAATAAGAATATCAAAAACTTTGATGATGTCTCGCGTCTCTTGGAATTGGAGGCTGAGCGCCTAGAGGGTGCTAAGCCCAATCATTCGGCCTATGTGGCTTATTCTAGTTCGCGCAAGGTATCAAGGTCTAAGCGCAGGAAGTCCAAGAATGGGGTAGCTGCTGGACAAGTTAAGAAGGTGTCAGGAAGTTCTCAACACAGCAAGAGGGGCAAGCGTGGGAAGAACAAGTCAAAATTAAAGTGTTACAATTGCGGAAAGAAATGCCACTTCTCTCGTGACTGCACTGAGCCGAATAAGGTTTACTCTAACTTTTCTCGTATTGTTTTTGTAACTAGCCATGTGATGGTTGCTCACTCCTATCTTGTGTGGACTTTTGATTCAGGAGCGATCGAACACATAGCGCGAGACAGAGTTGGATTTGTGGAGTATCGCCGGATTCCAGCTGGGAGCCGTGATATCAAGGTGAGGAATGGAGCTAGCGTGGAGGTGCTAGGACTTGGTACCTACAAGCTAGACTTGCGGGGAGGCCGCACTCTTTTCCTCTACAATGTGCTATACGCTCCCAAAATCCGACGAAACTTACTTTCTGTAGTTATTCTTTTAAAACTTAGTTTTCGGATATTATTTGAAAACAATTATGTTTCTTTTTATTTAGGCCATGTGTTTTATGGCAATGCTTTTCTTCAAGACGGTTTTATGATAATGGATTTGGATTATTTGAATATGAATGAGTCTATTACTTTTCTTTCTGCATCTGATAATTTGGATTCATATAAATGGCATGCTAGGCTTTGCCATATAGGACAAGATAGAATGACTCGGTTAGCTAGAGAAGGCCTGATGGGCAATCTCGCTAAGGTCATCTTGCCCACATGTGAACATTTTCTAATCGGAAAAGCTAAGAGAAAACCGTTTGGAAAAGCCACTAGGGCATCTTTTCCACTACAATTAGTCCATTCAGATATCTGTGGTCCAATGAGTGTGAGGGCAAGACACGAAGGTGCCTACTTTATCACATTTATAGATGATTTTTCACGTTATGGTCATGTCTACTTAATCTCCCATAAGTCTGAAACATTGGAGTGTTTTAGACGATATTTAAGAATGGTTGAGAATCAGTTAGACAAGAGTTTAAAAACTTTGAGAATTGACCGAGGACAAGAATATCTTTCTGAGCAATTTAAAAGGTTCTGTGATGAAAAAAGAATCAAAAGACAGTTGATGATGCCGAGTACGCCACAACAAAATGGCGTGGCGGAAAGGAGAAATCGAACACTGCTTGAGATGGTTAGGTCAATGATAGCACAAGCAAACCTACCAATTTCTTTTTGGGGAGATGCTCTTTTGACTGCTGCCTACATTCTTAATCGAGTACCCTTCAAATCAGTAACTTCCATCCCATATGAACTATGACCAGCAAGAAACCCAATTTGAGTAACTTGCGGCCATGGGGTTCAACGGGTTTTGTTCACGATCTTTCTCATAAGTATGGAAAGTTAGGCCTTAGAGGAAAGAAGTGTATCTTTATAAGGTACTCAGAACACTCTAAAGGGTATGTGTTAATAGATGAACAAACTGATGGAAGTGTGACTAAGATTGAATCACGAGATGTGGATTTCATTGAAGATGAGTTTTCAAGTAAAGGTGAGGTTGATAGGAGTTTAGAACTCCATGAGATTATAGAACAAGAGGAAAGTGCTCCGAAGAATGTAGTTGAGAATGAGGAAGAAATTCTTCAAGCTCCTATAAATTATAAAAATAACTTGAATTTGAGTGGGAGCACACCACTTGTCAATCAATCACAACAACCTCAACCCCGTAGAAGCACACATGAAAGTATTCCTCCTCGTCGTTTTGAGATTGAAGGGGAAGCTTTCATGGTAGATCCGCATGATGATGATGAGCCTAGGACAATTCATGAGGCTCTCTCATCTTCTACTAAAGATGAATGGATGAAAGCACTTACTGATGAAATTGAGTCTATGAGAACCAACCCCGTCTGGGATCTGGTTTATCTACCAACAGGGCATAAGCCTATTGGAAACAAATGGGTTCTTAAGATCAAACGCAAGTCGGATGGATCAATAGATAGGTACAAATTTCGCTTAGTGGCAAAAGGATATACCCAACAGGAGGGTATAGACTATGAGGAAATATTTTCAGCAGTAGTGAGATTTGCCTCAATTCGCTTGATTCTAGTTATAGTAGCAAATATGGATTTGGAACTCTACCAGGTGGACGTTAAGACAACATTTCTCAATGGAGAACTAGATGAGGAGATCTATATGGATCAACCCATGGATTTTGTGGTCAAAGGTCAAGAGCGCAAAGTGTGCAAGCTCAAATGATCTATATATGGCCTAAAACAATCATCTAGACAATGGTACCTTAGATTCCATCGAGCCATTCTCTCAAATGGTTTACGATAATCACGGAGGACCATTGTGTCTATGTCAAAAGGTCTAAGAAGAGTTTCATTATATTGTCATTATATATTGACGACATACTACTAGCTGAAAATTATAAATGGTTGATAGTCGCCACAAAAGAGTGGTTATCCTTCAATTTTGAGATGAAGGATATGGGCGAGGCAGAATACATTCTAGGAGTTAAGATCTACAGAGATCGCTCTAAGAGACTTTTGTATTTGTCCCAACAGACTTACATAAATAAAGTTCTCGAGCGCTTCCTAATGAGTGGATGTAAGCCCATTGACACCCTTATTGCAAGAAGCGAGAACTTATTTAAAGAGTTGTGTCCTAAAACTCAAAGAGAAAATGAAAAGATGGCCCGTGTCCCTTATGCTAATGCTGTTGGTAGTCTGATGTACGCAATGATGTGTACTCGGCCTGACATATGCTATGCAGTTGGCTTAATGAGTAGATTCCAATCTAACCCCGGACTGGCTCACTGGAAAGCAGTCAAGAGAATTATGCGATATCTCAAGGGAACTACAGACTATATGCTGTGCTATCAGGGTTCAGATTTGCAGCTAAAAGATTATAGTGATGCCGATTGGGGCAGTGACCTAGATGAGCGCAAATCAACTACTGGGTATGTCTTTTTGCTCAACAATGGCGCCATTACATGGAGCAGCAAGAAACAACCCTGCATAGCTCTATCCACCATGGAGGCAGAACACATAGCTTGTTCTGCAGCAGTTCAAGAAGCTGTTAAATTACGGAGGTTCCTCAAGCATTTAGACATTGGCACGGATACTTCAGATCCGGTGACGATATTCTATGATAGCATGGCAGCTCTCGCATATGCTAAAGACTCAAAATATTATGGAAGAACCAAACACATAGATATCAGATATCACTACATCAGAGATATGATAGCGCAAAAGGAAGTGGTTCTGAAACATCTTTCTACGAGTTGCATGGTTGCTGATCCCTTGACAAAGCCTATTGCAAGAGATATATTTGAGGCTCATGTTAGGAATATAGGACTACGTAGATTGTAAATGTAATTTGTATTTCAAATGACATTGAAATGTAACATTTCCTTTGGGATATTAATACAATATGATTCAGTTCTTGTCTTTACCATATTGTCTTTTACTTATACACACACATAAGATATGTCAACAGGCTTAGATTGACTCACTCACACGAGCAATCGCCTCTAGCGCTTAAGTAGCGAGTAGAGATGAGACATTGTGTTCGTAAGTACTTGTCCAAAGGGATAAGTTAGTTGACACAAAAAATATGTCGCCTTAGTGGGAGCTAAGATGAAGTTTTCTTTGAGAAGACTGTGAATGGATTATCCACAATCCATATAGCCTGAGATTAGCCAGATGCGAGATTCTCTTTGATACCTTGGAGGCGTGCAAATAAAGAAACTTGGATTAGATGCTTAAGGAGTGGCTAGACTAAGATTTGTACGGTGTTGATAAAGACATATGCTCTTTGAGAAAGAGAAATCCACCATAGCATGTGTTTCATACTACATGTGCTTATACAACCATATGAGTAAGTGAGTAAATGATTCTCCTCTTTCTCATTGTGTAAGTCTCATTTTTTTAGGTGTCCTTTACTTTTGACTATGTCACGAGATGGAGGTTATAATGTCTGCTACTTTGGCATACTGTCTATGGCCATGATTAATTCGGTCTAAAGAGGCATTGCTAGGAAAGCGGTTTGACTAAAGTTGAATGATATGAGTGCAAAAGGAAGATTTTTCGATATCGTATCTTCGATAGTGTTTGCTGACGTCAAACTATGACGCTACATACTGGTAACGACTAAGGTTGTGAACATATTGAAATGATTTGGAAAAAGTCAAGCATTGTTTTGAGTTTATTAACTCAAGAGGGTTCGAAAATGCTTGACTTAATGCGATCGAATAAGTCTAGGACATAACCATACACTTCAGGGATGTTACTATGCTGGTCTTCTCTGGGAAAGATTAGGTATATGTACTCCTAGCTTTATGTAGATGTGCTTGGTGGTCGCACGGCCTATTTACTTGTATAAACAAGATTGAGAACATAAGAGAGATGCAGACCTGGGATCATACCCACTGTGTGCGAGTGGAAGATGTAAACAGGAGGGGCGCCCAAGTGGGCTGCCCCCCTCCCTTTGCCAGTAACGTATGGCATTTAATGCCATACGTTACATGGCTTGTAACGTGTGGCTTAATGCCATACGTTACAAGTTGTTACATTTTTTGTAACTACAATTTAATTGCAGTGTAATGGCTGGCTTTTTAAAGCCAGCCGTATGTGGGTAGACTATAAATAGTCCCTACCAGTTTGGTTTTTGTGACCATCTGAAAACAAGAAAATCTCTCACACTTTTTGTTCTCTCTTAAAATTGTTCTTAAGCTGTGAATTTATTTAGTGTCGCTCTAGTTTTATACTACGTAGTGCACTAATCACTAAGAAGAAACGCTAGTGATTTATCAGTCTGGAGAAACTTGTGGAGCAATTCTTTAAGCTGAACTTGAGGTATTTTTCCACTGTAATTTTCTAACAACCTAGAAAGAGACAAGATCAAAAACAAAGTTAGTATTTGCCTACTGTTGAGTCCACGGTAGCCCATGATAGCTTTCTCATTAATCTTACTGGACATGTTTTTATTGGCTTTCGATATAGTCGATTTGTAGGTGTCACCAGTTTGAATATATTCTCTCATCTTCACACTCCATTTATTTTATTTTATTTTTTGTATTTTCCTATAATAATATGGAGTGTATGGATGATAAGCAGAACAACTCAATTAGTTTAACCAGAATAGAGTAAAATTAAAAATAAAATTAGTACAAAAGATAAAAAAAATAATTTTAAAATATATAAAATGTGTAGTGTGGGATGATAAATAGCATTTTCCGACTGAGAAAAGGACAAATTGAGAGAACTGATGTTAGGAAGTAACTTTATGAACATGAGCATGATGCAGCTTGGGATCCTTGAGGTCTGTCCACGAGAACCATTCCAGCCGGATTTTGAGCAGGCTGACCTCTCGGCAATCTTTTAGCTGTATATGGAGAAATTTCAGGCTCATGGGCCACAACAATCAAAAAATGACATTAAAAAAAAAAAAAAACATTGTATACCCAGCATTCAATGATGTTCAAAAGCGAGAAATTTAGATGAATACCAATTTATGTCCATTACGCTTATGTTTAGCTTATTCATAACCCATATTGTGTCTCACAGTCCATCTTCCTTGTTTCCGGCAACTACGACCAGATATGCGAGCCCTTAATATCCAGCCAATTTCATCAATTCCTAAATATTTTACAAACCTATATTCCTAGTCCTAGAAACTCCCTCTGGTGCCCTGCATCAAGTATATAGGCCAAACAACTGACTCCAACCTCAAAACTACCAACTCTTGAAAGTCTGCATTAGTTGTACGGTAAACTAAATAATGCCTTCAAAATGGAGCTAACCTGGGGTTCGGTCAAACCGAATCCCCCCCCCCACCTTGCAGTCCCCTCTATTGTCGTCGGCGGTGGGCGGTGTCCGCATGCGGTGGCAGAGGGGGCTGAGTAAGACCGAATTTCCTTTGAAAATTCATCTTTATTTTATTTTTTTATTGTGTTTTTTATTATATTTTCTTCATTTTATTATTTTATTATATTTTTTATTGTGTTTTTTAAATTTTATTTTATTTTTTGTATTTTTTATTATATTTTTTAATATTTTTTATTGTGTTTTTATAATAATTATAGAAGTTTAAGGGTGGAGAAGGAGTGGGCTGCAAAGACGCTGGGGTGCAGCCCGACCGCACCCCAGCGTCTCCCTTCAATATGGCGTTGACAAGATGTGAACCAAGAGTCCAAGACTTTGTGCATTAGTCTTACTAGTAAAGAGAAATGATAAAACAACCACCCCTTCACAATTTTTCTACAACCTCTTAATAAAATAAAATATTTTTTGAAATATTTATTAAAAAATATTATTTTAGTTTTGATTTTGATTTGTTGTATTTGAAATTTTAAAAAATAATATTATTTTATTTATAAGTTGTAAATAAAGTGTAGTTGGGTTGTAAGGCTATCATTGCTAGTAAAAACTTTGTGACATGATAACCCATGGGCAGTGAAACTCCCATCCCACGACTTAAAGAAAGCACAAACATAAATATAACAGGATGGAAACAGAAGAACACCCGTTTAGCCACCCCCATGCTCAACTGCGGAAGGAACGGACATCTTCCCTAATTGAGGATGAATCTCTTTTAAAAGGAACCCAAGTATGAGTTATGAAGTAATTTTATTTTTGAAGGACATCATAAATTTAATCTTCTATTGTTAGTACAGAAAGTGGGGCATTTAATGGGATATCAGAGGTTCAATGTGCAAACACTATCATTAAATTAAAAGCACTAAAAAATAAATTGAAAGAATAAAAATGATGCCAAGATATAGTTGCCAAGTGGTAACAATGAAAGTACAATACCTATTTCGTAGAAAATATCATTTACATTGACAGAGGTTTTGGCAGAAGTCTCCATGAAAAAGAGTCCATTTTCCTCAGCATATACACGTGCTTCCTGCAACATCAAGTAGTTGAAGCACAATAAACACATAGCTTCAACAGATAACAGAGTGCAACACATGGCTTTAAGCAATCTTATGAATTTGTAGCCTCTGGCACAAAAAATGAGGTTTGGGTATGCAGGATCTTAGAGTTTAGCAGCTAACGAGTCAGAATCTATGATAATTGGGGCTTGATAATGGGAAACTAACAGATCTGATGCAGATCCATGAGAGATTTGTTCCGTTGATTTTGGAGTTTGGAAATTATTGTGAGCTGATAATAGGAGTTCAGACAATACTCTTCAATAAGTAATGGAAGAATTAAAAACTGCAACAGGTGCAACCCCAGTACACAAGAAGTATACAAGATGAACACGTAACTAGAAACAGAAATACTGGAGTTCAGAGAAGGTAATTTGAATAGAGAAAAAAATAATTTGAATAGAAAAAAAAAAGAGTGAAATCAGGCTTTTGTTAGAAAAGAAATGCAATAAGCTATTGCTGCTCTTTTTTTCAAATAAAAAATAAAAAATTATCCGCAATGAGCTGTCATTGTATACTCCCCCAAGTTGGAGCACAAAAAAAAAAAGGAAAATTAAAGAAAATAAAAAGGTGTCAGAAAAGAGATTCCACTGAGTAAAACTGTAAAATAGAAAAGTGGTACTCACTTCGGCTGTCACTTTCCTCTCATCTTCCAAATCGGCTTTATTCCCAGCAAAAGCCATAACCATAGCAGGATTTCCTGTAACAACTCCAAAATGAGTGCATAGTCATACTTGCAACTTGTAATTAAGAAAAACTAACCCATTTTCATGTCTTTCGGACATTGTGATGGAAACAATATTCTGCTGGCAGCTGGTTAGTTGGGCTTGACTATGTTTGAGGTCTATGAAACGGGGGTATTGACATTTTCAGAAATCATTGCAAATTTGAATAGGTTGAGGCCCATACAAGGCATGTATTGATACTTCCATAAGTAAGAAAAGTTTTGGGAGACAAAGGACCATATAATGCATGAATTAGTATTTGATATTTTGAGAAGCCAATGAAATAAAAATACGAAAACAGAAAATTTTGTTTGATGTGTGAAGGATCATTCTCTTGGGTATGATGTTCAAGAACCCTAATGAGAACTATTTCTCTCTTCCCATTCTGGTGACGGTGCTGTTAGTCTTGTGGATGAAACAATCACGTTGCTTAACTTTCTTCTGCCCAAACTAACATTACTTATCCAATATTTTAGAACTCAGAAGGATGGCATATATTAGTATAGCATTGTTTTATCTAAAAACGTTGTTTCACACTATATTTCACATTAGTTTACTAAAACTATTGAGAGTTCTTATTCTTCCCTTCATGTTCCCTATTTTAAGAAAGAAGGGAGTGTCAAAATGCCTTACATTTCAATAATGGGTTATATATCACGAACCAAGGTTTTTTTTGTTTTTTCACAATAAAGCTAATGTATCATATACAGTCTTCAGAGTAGATGACATAGATTTTGGAAAGAATATATAGCTAACGTTCACAACAACATAACAAGTATGATTCCCATATTAGAGAGGCAGGCTATAGTCAGAATATTAATAGGATGGTGCAAATAATGAAGAAACTTCCAGAGATAACAAAACAAAAACAAATGAATAATCAGGAAGAGAAAGCCCATTCCCTCATCCCTTTTATTTTACTTTAGAAATTCATTTTTTTCTCAAATTATGCAAGTTCAATCTTAACTAGGAAGCACCTTGCTTCTGAAGTTCTTGCACCCACTTCTTAGCCCGTCTAAATGAATCCTATAATTCAGAAGAAAAATATAATTAATCAACAAAGCCTGAATAGGAAGATGTAAAAAAAAAAAAAAGTAAAATGAAAACCCTTCCCACAAATGCTTTGATCATATGCAACCAAATCCCCGGCAAAATTAATCAGAATGGCTTGCTTGCAGATGTGCAGTTCATGAACATGTATTCTTGTAAATCAATAGGGAAAGACATCATACACTGCTTGTGATATCATAGACGATGATGGCAGCAGCAGCACCTCTGTAATACATGGGAGCCAAGCTATGGTACCTCTCTTGTCCTGCTGTGTCCCATATCTCAAAATTCACTGTTGCATCATTCACCGCCAGCGTTTGTGAAAAGAATGCAGCTCTATCGTTGATTCCTATTGTAAACATTTTGTAACCACCAAAAAAATTGAGAATTGAAAAAAGAAAAAAGAAAAAATCAATGGACACAAAAGTGCTCTGCCCATTGTTTCGTCATAAGGTATTGTATGCAAAACTCATAGCTTAACATCAATCCATAAAGTTGGAAAGGGTGTCGCCTCAGCTCCAAAACATGGGCAGCCATATGAGCCTCAACTGAATGGGTTATTAGGAGCTAGACTTGGTTACCCATGTCAGATAAGTAACTACCTATAGTGTTATGCAAGTTAAGATTGTAAGAAATTAAAACGCGGGTGGTTTCGTATCTTTCTCTGTCTCCTCCTCAATTGTGGTTCTCAAGGGTCAATTTATGATCCTCCTAGTTCGTAGAGTTTGAAAAACATCTTCCCTTGGAAAGGCCAATATAATATTTTCTAATATTGAACATGTTTTTCCCACTGCATTATCTAAGCCTCTGAAAAAAAGGAGTTGAACCTTGATCAGGCACTTGTGTGGATGAGCAAGCCAAGGAGCTGTGGTTAGAAGCTGACAAAGTGATGTCAATACTTGTACGGATTGTAGAATGCGACATGCCTATTACAACGAGAACTCCGAAATAGCATATTTATCGTACCATCTTATTTTTCTTTCATTTTTAATTTGTTTTAGTTTTTAGATTTTTGTCGAAACAAACGGGGCCGACATCTATTAAATCTATACATCTTTAGTGTATCCCCCCACAGAAAATATGTTGAATCGAAACACAGACCCTTTCTGTAATACTAAATCAGAATCGGCATATATATATATATATATATATACATATATAATCACTAAAACGTAAGGGAAGAAGAAGAAGAAGGACCTGGAATTCTAGAAATTGACCCTTGACAAAGCGCAAGACGAGGCTGGACTTCCCGGCGCCCATGTCGCCGAGCAGAACCTGATAATGAGATCAGGATCAGTATCCTAGAAGTTTCTCAAAGAACAAAAACAAAAAAAAAAAAAAACAAAAAGAGGAAAGCGAAGAACTTGAACGGTGAATCACAGAGAGGAAAAGGAAATTGCACTGACCAGCTTGGCATTGAGATTGTTATGTCCAGTCGTGGCCATGGAGTGGAATCGCAGATACCGAAATTAACGAGAATACGAAGCTAATGAAAAAAGGAACAGAGCGATTAAAGAAAAGAGCTTTTTGAGTCGAAGAATTGCCGAATCAAAAACAAAAAATACAACGAAATTACCAGTCCAACGAAATTATCAAGAGTAGTGAAAGTTCAGATCGATTTAATAGTATACTAGTGGAACTTTTAAATGATTGATATACATATTTTCTTCCAAATATCTGATCATAAATATAAATTTTTCTTAATAAATAAAAGAATAATTAGATTTTCTTTAAAAAATAAATAATAATAATTACTCTAAGCAGCGATTTGATATAGATTCTGGATCATCTAAAAAACTGGTCGGCAAGGCCGGGCCACCCATAGAGCCATCAATTTCATTTGTTTCCTTTTGGTTTTTACAATTTATTTTTTTCTAAACTAAGGGTATTTGGGTAAAATTAATTTATATTTAAGTATTTTTTACAATTCATTCGATTCCCAAGTTTTGTTAGATTTAACTTGTAATGAAAACATATAACTGCAAACAAAACTGATAATTTGGATACCGCGAATTGATGACTTCCATCATTTGTGGTGTAATTAGAAAAAGAATATATATATATATATATATATATATGCATACAATCATTTTCACAACTATTTACATAATTTTAGTCTAAATAAGAGGCATTTTTATGAAATAATTTATAAAAATACCATTATTTTCCATAAATATCCTCAATTTAAAACATAATTTTATAAAAAAAATTGTAAAAAGTAACATCGTTTTTTTTTAATTAAAAAAAAAACTTTGTATTAATAATCAAAGCTTTTTGACTGGTTTTCTTTCTTTTTGTGCTGAAATATTGGAATTCAACCACCGATAATAACTTTTTAGGAAAAATCCGATCAAGAACAGAACTTCTGCTTCCCTTTACAAGCAAACAACCCAAAACAATACACGGATTTAAGAACACAAATACAGAAAGACTAGTGACATAGAATGATGATCAAATGCCAGATTCTATAATGAACCTAAACAAGAAATTTTTGAGGAATTCCCAACCTTTAAGGCTTCAGAACTCACTTCATCCAAAAGGGATTTACATGTATCAACAATCTACTTTTATACTTTGTAGAATGATAAGAGGAATTAATACGCAACTACTTATAATATAAAGTGCAATTCCAAGTTCTTACTACTTAAACTCACCGTTTCATTAAACAAACTTTTTTACTACAATGACACAACATATTAAACACTATTTTACTAAAACTCAAAATACACTCTTAAATCTCAAAACACCTTGTATCAGCAATGGTCAAATCCATTTTCTATTATTCTCATTACATATTCCTCTTCAGCTTTCCACTTCCTTCTTCACGACCATTCCCACCTTCTGCAACTCAACATCCCATCCTCTCTTCAAGGCCTTGCCCCCCAAGACACCCGTGACAATTTTACAAAATTGCTTCCACTAAGTGAGGGTATGAATTCCTAAATTTTAAAGTAATTCCCAAGAACAATCTTCCATAGCAGCACCAACCCACTTGATTATGACCTCGATGCAAGCACAGTTACCCATCTTTTTCATTATTCTCTCAAGAATTTCCTCAGATTTGGTTGAGCAACCTTTTCACTGTCAACAGGTGGTAAGATAGGTAAAGGAGAAATTTGCTTATCCAATTTTTTCTTCAAACAAGAGACATGAAAATAGGATGATTTGTTTATGAAGAAGGCAAATTAAATTTATAAGCCACAGTACCAATCATTTCAAGAACCTAGAAAGGTCCAAAGTACCTAGGGGATACCTTTATGTTATGTCTCATGGCCATAGTTTTCTACCTATAAGGCTGCAATTTGAGAAAAATCCAGTCCCCAACTTTAAATCTTCTCTCAGTCCTCCTTTTATCTACATTCACCTTCATTATATTTTGTACTTTCTTAATTTTTTCTTTCAAAAGATATAAGGCTTCTTCTCAAGATCTCAAGTGTGATCCATTACTACATTAGCAGTGGTACCAGGTACATAAGAAAGTAGCTTTGGGGGTGGAATCCCAAACAAAGATTGAAAAGATGAAACATATGTAGATGAGTGGACAGTGGTATTATAACACCACTCAGTCATGCGTAACCAGCTGCACCAACCTCTTGGTTTAGACCCAACATATGCCCTCAAATAAGCCTCCACACACTTGTTTAGAGCTTCAGCTTGACTATCAAATTGAGAATGGTAAGCTGAAGTAAAAGCTAGTGTAGTTCCTTGTATCTTGAACAATTCTCTCAAAAATAGACTAGTGAATATCACATATCTATTAGGCATTATGGTCTTAGATAAGTTATGAAGGTTAACATCCTAGAGTAGAAAATCTTAGCTACCTTGCTAGCTCTATAAGGATGTGCCAAAGGGAGAAAATGACCAAACTTGGGCAATCTATCTACTAAAGTTAGTATAACTGTCATGACATTCAAGCTTGGAAGACCCTCAATGAAATCCATGACAATGTCGAGCCAAGGATTTTGAGGAATGGGCAAGGGTTGAAACTTGAAGTAACCCAGCTAGATAGACATTTTAATTTTTGTTAACTTGACAGGTTTGGCATTCCTTTACCATCCTCATACCTGGTCAAAAAAAAATCTAATTTTGCTTTCTAAAGAGTCTTATGATAGACAACATGACCTACCTTTGGACTGTGATGAATGTATTGTAGACCCTTTGTTGAAATAGTGGCCCAAGTACTATTACCAATTTGCCTTTCTTGAGAAGCAAGCCTTGTTGTAAAGAAAATTCCTTGGAGATTTGTTTACCTTGCTGCAAAGCATCAACCAGATTAGTAAGTTCAACAGAAAGAGAATAACATTGTTTGAATTCATCTAACCACAAAGGTGTAGGAAATGAAATTAAAATCATTGTAGCTAACTCCTCCATTTTTCTTAAAAGTACATCAGCTACTTTGTTATATCTGCCCCTCTTGTATTCCACTCGAAGATCATAACTCATAAGTTTTGAAATCCATTTTTGTTGAGACACAATTCCCACTTTCTATTCTAATAATAATTTCAAAGTCTACTAGTCACTTTTTATCTTAAAAGCTTGGCCAAGCAAATAAGGTTTCCACTTAGTCACTACATACACCAAAGCCAAGAGTTCTTCTTCATAGGTTGACAAAAGTTGCGCTTTATCTTTCAAAGTCTTGCTAAGAAGGCTATTGGATGCCCCATCAAGGCAGCTCCCAATCCAACACCAGATACATCAAACTCAATAGTGAACTCCTTAGTAAAGTCTCGCAGCTTCAAACTAGAGGTCGAGCTATTGCATTTTTCAAACTGTGAAAGACCTTTTCAACTTCTTTGGACCACACAAAGGAGTTCTTTTTTTTTAACAAGTGTCAAGGAAGCAACTATAGAACCACAGCCTCTTATGAACTTTCAATAATATCTAGAAAGGCCCAAAAAGCCTTGCAATGCTTTCACATTTCTAGAAACTGGCCACTCTATTATAGCAGCTATTTTTATAGAGTCAGCTTTAATCCTTTCCACATAAATAATATGGCCAAGATAGTCCACCTTAGTCATCCCAAATGACACTTAGACCTCTTTGCAAAGAATGTATGCTACTCCAAAACAGATGGTACTATTTTCAAGTGTGCAAGGTGTTCATTCAAGTCTTTACTATAAACCAAAATATCATGAAAAAAAAAGCTAATACAAATTTTCTAAGATATAGTCTAAAGACATGGTTTATTAATCCTTAAAAAGTGCCAGGTTCATTAGTAGCCCAAATGGCATTACAAAAGAACTCATAATGGCCCTCATCAGTTCTAAATGTTATTTTAGAAATGTTTTCCTCTCTCACCCTTATTTAAGGATAGCTTAATCTTAAATCAAGTTTAAAAATACTTTGCTCTATACAATTCATTAAGAAGCTCATAAATGATAGAAATTGGAATTTTGTCTTTGATTGTTTCTGAATTGAAGGTCGTCAATACACATTCTCCATGTTCCATAAGCTTTCTTAACAAGGAGAACAAATGAGGAAAATGGACTTTGGCTAGGTCTAACCATTTCATTACTCAATAAATCTTGCACAATTTTTCAATCTCTAATTTGTAATAGTGAGGGTACCTGTAAGGCCTCACTAAAACTAGTGTAGTGCCACTTTTCAAGATAATCTAGTGATCTAAAGCTCAAGGTGGAGGTAACCCCATTGGTTCATCAAAAACAATCTTAAACTGTTGCAGGACCCTCTCAACTTCTAGTTACACCTCAGCTTTTTCCTCCCGTTCTGCATTGCTAGTAGTTGCAACAGACACCCTTGCAATTTTAGCTAGCTTCCACCTTAACTATTTCAAAAACTAGCCTTTGTAACAATATCTTCTTGCCATTCACCTTCAATTCCATAAACATATTAGTAAAGTCCCACTAAAATGGACCTAATTTCTTGAGTCACTGCACCCTAAGAACAATGTCACATCCTCCTAAAGTCAGGACATGAAAGAGAATTAAAAACTTAGAACCCTGAATATTGACAAGTTCCTCACATCTACCTTGACTGGTGATCTTGGCTCCGTTTGCAACCTTAACTTGTAAACCCACATCCTTCTTCATCGGCAAATTACTTACTTCAACTACTAATGAGTCCAGAAAGTTATGAGTACTTCCTGAATCCACTAAAGTTTCCATAAAAAAAAGTATCAATTATACCTATCAGCTTCATAGCATTACTATTAAGACATCTAGAAATGGCATGTATGGATACTTTAAGAACTCAGAATCTTGTAAAGTTCCTTCTTGATTCACTATCATTGCTTCTTCCTTGAACTCAACACAATCTTCTTATCACCTTGCAAAATGTACACTTTAGGATACTTAAAATATGACTGGGATTCTACTTTTCATAACAGTGGAAACACAATCATTTTTTCCTTTTTTCATCCATCTGAAAAGAGGTTACCTTTCTCATTGGGCCCTAATTCTCTACACACCAGTAGCATTATTCTCAATAGCTCATCTCTTAACAAAACTAGTATTTTGTCTCAAAATTATTTTTTGAGGAAAAAACATATTCCTCTTAAATCTTTGGCAAGGCCAAAAGCAGCCTTAAGATTCACTAGGTTAAACAACTTGACAGGCAACTTAATGTCATCTTTTAAACCACTCAAGAAGCAATTCAACTTATGCCTCTCAAATAGCACTTTTAACCTATTCGACAGGGCTTCAAATTGTCTTATAGAAATTCATATAAGTGGTTTGCTTTAATCGAGTTAGAGTATCCATTGGGTCATTATAGGTTGATGGCCAAAATCTGACTTGGACAGTAGTAACTAATGTCTTGCATGAACTAAACTAACCACTATCCAAGGAATCTTGGTACCAAACTTTCATATTATATGAGGCTATCAAAAACTTTTGATGAAATGAAATTTGATAATCAAAATACTGGTTGACCTTAAAGATCCAACCAGCAGGATCATCTCTACTAAAATGTGGAAATTCTAATCAAAAGGTCCTCTATAGAAGACTCATATTTTCATGCCCAATAACATTTATCGGATCCAAGGACCCATCACGACTCCCATTCACATATTCTACTAAAGATCGAAGCCATGCATGTCAGTTACCTAATCCAATCTTTCTGAAATTTCAGTGATCGCTTGTTGATGATTGTCCAATTGTTTCTACACCAATTATTACTGCTTCTGCGATCCTTCTTGGTCTCCCTTCATTGCTTCTCTCATGCCTTTTGTCATTCTACACCACTCTGTTGATACCCCTTGTAACATTCTTGATGATCAAGAACAAAACTTCTCCTTCCCTTTCCAAGCAAACAATTCAAAAAAATACAAACATTCAAGAATACAAACACCCTAAAACTAGTACCACATAATGATAATCAAATGCCAGATTTCATAATGAACCTTAACAAAGAGTGGATTAGTAGAAGTGCATAACACCAATCTTGGTTATGAAGGGAAATATTTTGAAGAAATCTTCAAAAATAAAATCTTCCAGAGCAACCAAACACAGGAAAGTTAATCTTATTATCAGAAAATCAATTACAAGTAATTCTCAATTACAAAATCTTTGTAACTTTACTCTCTTATCTGCTCAAACAAACAATCTGTTTATCTTCTACCACAGTAGAAGCTAAAACCACTTGCGATCTTCAAACTATTGACTTCCCTCCCTGAAGTCCAATGGCCGAACTTGATCACTTCAACTCCGACACAGAGTATGCACACACTCAAAGAGAGAAACAATTTGAAAATTCTCTAAGAAATTTTCTCAACAAAATATGCACTAGAAGTGCTGCAGTAAAAAAATATCTTGAACTAAATCCCTACAGATCCTAACTAGTAGGGTCCCTTAAATCTGTTTGAATTGTAGTAGAATTTTGTTGTCAGATTGAGTCTATTAGGAGTCTGAGATATAGTGAAAATCTACTAACGAATTCTGTTAACACCTAGTGCTAAATCTTCTTTGTAAATAATTGTTTCTTTACTAAATAACTCCTGAATTTTCAAACATTAGATCATTGATAAAAGTTTGACTCATAATAGAACTTTGCTGACAGATCAAATCTGATAGAAGTTTTACTCACAGTGAAAATCTATGGATGCTTGATACTTATCTTCTTAGCATAAGCAATTTTATATTTAAACTCTTTTCTAGATAAGATCTATCTTTTAGAATTTGACTTCTACACTTTTGATTTATCTAAAACACTCGCTAACAACCTCTAGATAAAATCAAAATAGGTATACATAAAATCAAAGTGTTTTACGTTTATTCAAATGAAAAACCAAAGATAAGATAAATTCTTATTATCTTAATAACCTAGTCATATCTTGTTTGACATTCATCTAAATTGCAAATCTAAAGATAAGATAAACTCTCATCATCTTAATCATTTAGTCATATACAAACTTAGCAACTTAGTCACCAAGTCCTACTGCAATTTTTACAGCAAGAATCTCTCCCTTTGGTGGATTGATGACAAAACTAATTTGATAAATGTAATATCAAACATGTCAAAAGCACAAACAACAGACCAAAAAATCAAGTAGAATTACCGAACAAATAATCAAGAATAAGAGAATAATGACTAGAACTAAAATTTACAAGATTTAAAATCTAGGCATGTTCTAGTCCAATGATTTGAATTATATCCAATTTAGTTCTCCCCCTCAATATTAAACTTTATTAAACAGAACAACAAAAGTTCATTCAGCTCCCCCTCAGAACGCTTACTCCAACCTTTCTTAAATTGCATAATAATGAAAACAATCAATATGCTTCTCTAATCTCTCCCCCTTTTTTATCACTAATTAGACAAACCTTAAACCTAATCAGAAATCAGAAACAAATGCAATGGAAATAAAATGATGACTGAACATGAATGCATGTAAAGAGATTTACAAATGCATGAAAAAAAATTAGTTGAGGCAAAACATCAAACGCTTGGTGGGGATAGTACGAAAACTGAAAAGTATAAAGCACCAACCCACCAAGATCATTCCTAAATGCATTACCCATACAGACCCAGCACAACTTAAAAATGAGAATAGAGAATTCAAATTCATTATTTCACATAAAATTTAAAACAATTTAATTCTTTTGAAGCCAAATCACTTGTCTAAATGTACCAAGTGTTCAAATACAATGTACCAATCACACAACCAATATTGAAAAAGGTTCATATTCTCTTATTTAAAATAAAGACCCCAAAATAAGTGTGGACACGCTACAAATTTATCATGGCCAAAGTTTATGTGGGTGTGTAAGTGAGGCAATTTACTACCACCATAAAATATTTAATTATTTAAATATGTATTTTTATTTTGCCCTTTTTTTGTAGATGCTTGCAAACGGGTTATATCTTTTGGCTTCCTTTAATAAAAGATGATACCTTTAGAAGTAGTGGCACCGGATGATAAGGCTAGAGGTTTTTTACCTTAGGAAGTATTGTACCCCAAACTCATGTGATCACACCTGAATTTTTGAATGCTCAACGTCTCATCTAATTTTTGATTTGCTATTTTTCGCTTATATTTTTTAGCCTTTTCCAATTCCTTCTCAGGTGCTCTCCTTTGAGTATTCAACCTTGATATTTCAATCTCAAAATTTTTCAATGTATCAAACAGATGGTAAAAGCTATAAAGAAATTATCACATCAGACAATGAAATAGAAGTTTTAGATTTTAAACTATCACTTAGTGCGACATTCAATACTTTTTCTTAAAGTTTGGGCACCCACTCTAACATGACCATATTCGGGGCACTCCATTGTACTTATAATTTTTTTCAAATTTTTCTTTACCACTTTTCTTTTTAGGAACTTTTTTACCTCGTTTTTGTTTTCCACTAGCCTTGTCAATTAAGAGTTTTCTAAATTTATTTTAAATAAGATCTATGTCTTCATTGTTCAGATTTTCTTCATCAGTAAAATCATATCAATCTTCTTTAAGAATTTTTAGAGCAATAGACTTACATTTTATCGTTAGAGGAAGTGAGAACTCATATGTTTTTAAGGAGCCGACCAATTCTTCAACCTTAATAACATCCAAATATTTATTTTACTCAATGACGGTCACTTTTGGGCAAAATCTTTTTGGCAAGGATGTTAAAATGTATTTCAAGACACTTGAATCTTCCATTTTCTCCAGAAATTAAGCTTGAAATTCTCAATTTTATTAAGTTTAGCATAAAAATAAACAAATCTCTCATCTTCCAACATTTTAATCTCTTCAAAATTTTAAGGTTAGAAACTATAAATTAAATTTGCACAATTCTTGTTCCCTCATGTGTAACCTCTAAAATATCCCACGCTTTTTTAGCAATCTCACACACTGACATTCTTTTGATTTAATCGGGAGATACAACCATGAAAATAAATTGAAGTCCTTTGCTATTCCAATTGCTGTTGATGATCCCATCTCATGTCCATGCATCAATATTCAATGGTTGTCATGGATTTAGTCCATCATCTCTCAACATATCACACATGCTCATATAACGACTTGAGGAAAGCCCTCATATGAACTTTTTAATGAGCATAATTTTCTCCATCAAAGTATGGTGGGACATATAACAAGAACATCATGATCTATAGGAATACATATTATATTTGAATGAGTGAACCACACTTTGATATTAATTAGTTCCTAAAGTACCCTTGTATTTTGTCTTATGCTTTAAAAAATCAATCAATAAATTGATTAGTCGTATGTTATATAACACTTTCATAATAGTCAAATGCATAAAATAGTGGAAGTGCATAACACCAATCTTGGTTATGAAAAGGAAACCCTTTGAACAACTATTTGAAAGTAAAACCTTTCAGAGTAACCAAACTTAGAAAAGTCACTTTTTTTTATTTGAAAATCAATTACAAGTAATTCAAACAAAATCTTTGTAACTTGACTCTCGTACTTAAACAAATGATCCACTAAATGATCCACTTGTCTTCTATCACAGTAGTTAGATAGAATCTCTGGCGATTTTCAAACTATTGACTTCCCTCCTGAAACTCCAGTGGCTGAACTATATTACTTCAACTCCAACATGAGTATGCATACACTTAAAGAGAGAAACAATATGAAAAATCTCTACAAAATTCTCTCACCAAAATATGCACTAGAAAGTGCTCTAAAAAAATATATTGAATCGAAACTATAAATCCTAACCAGTAGAATCCCTTAAATAAATAATTTAAAAATCAATTTGAATTGCAGTAAAATTCTACTGACGGATTGAATCTATTAGGAGTCTGAGATACAATGAGAATCTACTGACAAATTTTGTTGGCACTTGGTGTTAAATCTTCTCAGCAAATAACTAGATAATTGTTTCTTCACTGGATAACTCCTGAATTTTCGAACACCAGATAACATATAAGAGTTTGACTCAGTAGAATTCTGCTAACGGATCAAATCTAATAAAGAGTTTTGAGTCACAATGAAACTCCTGACAAATTCTGCTTACGCCTAATACTTATATTCTCAACATTATTTCATATTTACACTATTCTCTAGATAAGATCTATCTCTTGCAACTTGACTTATATACTTTTGATTTATCTAAAACAATTCCTGCAACATCTAGATAAAATTCATATCATCTTAGTCGCCTAGTCATATCTGAACTCATTAACTTAATCACTTGATCCTAGCCAAACTTTTACATCAACAGAATTTGGAGTGGTCTCAATCTCATCCTTCTCTTGAGAAGTGAATAACCAAAACACTCACGTTTTAAGTCGAACTTACCTTGTTTGAAGGTATCACCGTTACATTTCTTATATTATATAACGCTTATCATTTATAAATATTCATAAAAAGAAATTAATGACGAGCATTAAAAAAATCTCTCTAAATTATGCTAGTTAGTTATCACAATACACTTCCAACTATCGTAAACACAAAGGAACTTATTCCAAGTGTACCTTTTGTCACTCCTTTTGGCAGCGACCCGTCGCCACAAGAAAGCTATGTTTCCTGTAGTGTTTTGAAGAAGACAACAAATTTTCATTTCTTAGATATGTCAACTGCAGATACTACATTCTCGAGATCTGGAGAGGAATTGCATCTTTCAGAATTTCATTCCTAAGTTCTACTAACTGGAGCTTTTCCATGTTACCAAGTTTTTTTAAGAGATGCATCTGACAGTTTTCAGCAGCCATGACTCCAGCTGAGTAAGCTCCATGGACAGATCCCTGATTTTCCATACTAACTGCTTCTCCCGCAAAGAAAAGATTACCCAAGGGTGCTCGAAGCCTGTCGTAGACATCTTCAGATTTTCCAACCAAGTCATACGAGTAACAACCAAGAGAGTTCGGGTCTGTTCCCCAACGAGACATGAGATACTGAACCTATTGACAAGAACCAATCAGACCTTAGCACAAGGACATTGGTTTTTAATCATCAATTTCAATAAACATTTGCAACCTCTCAGCCCTCCAATATAATATTGTTGCCTGACCATATATTTCATTGAGAGAGTAATAGAAAGAGCTATGACACAAATTTCCTGGAAGAAAATCGGACCCATGAAGATAATGAACTTACCGGCTCAGTTGCATCAGGAAACATTTTCTTGAGTTGTGACATAGCAAAATTTGCAGCAGACTCATCAGACAGCTTCTCAAGATCGTATGCAAACCTTCCAGCAGCCATGTAGACAAGGACTGGATGGCCCGTTGCCTTGTGAAGATTGAGAAAATAACCACAGGCATATGAACTGGGTGCAACAATGCCCAGAAATTCCACATTTGGCCAAAAAACTCTATCAAATTGCAGGGCAATCTTATTTTCATTTCCTACACCAAGATCAGAAATAGCAGAAAGCTTCCAGTCAGGCAATTTTGGCTCAAATTCAATCAATTCGGCTTTGAGAACTCCAACGGGTACTGTTAAAATAGCAGCATTTGCAACCAAGATCCTCCCATCCTCAACTGTGACCATCACCTTATTACAACCGGTGGATATCTTTGTAACCCTACATAGAAAGATTTATAAAGCACCATAAAACAACCCATTTTTCTTATTCACGTTGACAATGCTATGCATAATAAGAATCTTAGTTCAAAACAGCATGATAGATGCACACGGATAGCCATAGAATTAACCAGAGGTAAGTGAAAGCAGGGGGTAAAGCATAAAAAATCTGAACTAAAAACTTCATAAATATGTTTTTCCCCCAACTAAAACTATATCTATCAAGGAATTCTAAGCACATGTTGGTTTAGTTAGCTTAGCCAGTAAACTCTACTGGCATCATACCAAAAACCAAGGAGTAGTCCAATATGGAGTTTAAGGGGAGGGAAACGACAGCCTGCCATTGTATAACCTGTAAACTTTTTTTTTTTTTTTTTTGATAAGTAAATAACCTGTAAATTTAAGGGGCATCCAACGTGATTGTGAAGAGGAACCAATTCCTCTTTTTTCTTTTATAAGAATAGGAACCATTTCCTCCTTGCTTGATTACTTCCATCCAACTATCCTGGTTGCAGTATGTACCTTTTCTTTTTACCAGTTTTATTAATGTGAATAGGCATAGCCCAAGTACATGTCACATGGGACATTCCCCATTTTGTTTGTTTTTTTACCAGTTTTTTTTTTTTTTTTGTTTTTTTTTTTTTTTGTTTTTTGTGTTTGCATATTTTTCAATTTATCATGTATGAATGAAATGCACTTGAGTCATCTAGGAATTTGGAAGCAATACCGGTGATTCAAACGTATATCGATATCTTTTGCAAGAGCCTTTATTACAGGATCATAACCTTGCACCATAAGCCCATGACCACCAGAAAGAACATGCTCCTGTACATTGAGGAATGCCCTTGATCATGTTAGAAATAATATTTCTTGATCATCGAAGCGCTAATTTGAAGGCAAAGTAACTTAAGACTAGCGATTACTAGTCATTATGTGGCCCAACAAATATTCCATCAAATTGACATATATATGTATGTTGGTATTAGTGTAAATTTAATTGATATTAGGCCTCGTTTAGTTACACAAATAATCTCATCTCATATCATCTAATTATTACAATTTTTTCAAACTTCCACATAAAATACAATAAACAATTCAACTTTTTTAAATTCTAACACAAAAATAATATTAAAAAATAATATTTTAACAATATTTTATTCTACTTTTAACTTTCATTTCATCTGTGCAACCAAATGAGACCGTATCCACGAATATATATTTTTTTAAGTTGGCAACTGATGCCAAAGCCAGCCAAACATAAAGAAAGGCTTGTACAGATACAATGAAATATCTTAAACAGTTGATTTTTTGTAGAGAAAATCCTTACGACTGCATGGAGCAGATTGAACGTATATCAAGCTGTTTAACAGTAATTGGCTAATTTGATAAGCCTATTTCTAACTCATTCCCACAGAAAAGAACCCTCTGTCTAATAGTTTTCAAAGACACAAATTTTTTAGGAAGATGGTTACAAAGATATTCTTCGACTCATTTTCTTCACTCAACTTAAAAGGATGGAGACTTCAAGGGCAACCTGAAAAGTCGCATATTTTAGCTTTCAGCGGCAGACAGATTTGAAATGGGTAACTATACCCCATATCATATCCTGCGCAGCCCTAGTGATGTTCAAAACATTGCTATCTAATTAAGAAGTTCTTTAGTTTCTTATAATCACCAACACTTCCAATCATTATCTCCACTATTTATGGTGTATGCAGCCAAAAAATTGTGAAAGATTAGATACAGCACTTGCCTGATCCCAGCTTTTTAATGATATCATGTCAGCATCTGCTGCAAACCAAGCTTCCATTCTACATATGTACCATTGCAACACTTCATGGGCAAGTCCTTTTTGTCTACAGAAAAATGGAAGTTCAATGAGTGACGCTAAAAGATTCAGAGTAAGTTGTAACAATGATATGCCCTACTTCCATACCTTAAATCTGGATGTCTATCCAACACAATTGAAATTGCTTGAAGAACAGACAGGTCATCAGTATGCTCATCTCTTACTTTCCCCGTCTAGAAGTGTAAACCAAGAGCCAAGGACTATTTAGTATGTAAAATGCCAGGGACAGAACACGGTTATGAGAAAAGAAAATTCTAGACGAGAACATGAAAAAAAAATGCTTTTTACAAAAAAAAAAGTTTCTGATCTCTGTTCTACCTCTTCTAGAATTCTCTTAAATGTTTCTCCAACTTCAATGACAATACGTTGAGGAACTTGATGGCCATCCACATCATAAAGCATATAGCTGAAAGAAAAAAAAAAAAAAAACCAGATCTTCAAGACAATAGTTCAGAATGAAAACAAAAGAAACATTAATTATGAAAAGAAATTATGTGGTTTCATGGGCTATATGAGAGAACTATGTTCAATGCAAGAATTGAAACAGAAGGTTGTGTAGATTTGCAGCCTTTCTGATGACACTGTAAAAACCTTTTAACGTGAACTATTCTTTTACTTTTATATGTTTGTTTATTTGTCTCTCCACAACAAACATAACCAGATAGTTACCAACTTCATGAGGATGATTTTTCTAAGCAAGTAACTTATCTGGGCCTAGAACGTGTAAAGCATTTAAAGCATTGAGAAAAAATATAAGAAGGATAACATCATTTATGAACTGAGTATCGAAGGCTGTAAAAAGATTATGATGGCCAACAAGCATTAGGACATAGACTGTTAAATCTTAGTGACGTGCATTGTGCCATTTATGGGTGCACATATACCGTCAGATGCAGAGTATAATAGAAATGCTAAGGAAGGAAAATATTACCTTTCTAAATCATGGTCATACAACACAGAGTTATCACCACTTGTACGGTACAATGTAAGCCCAAGACCACGTATCAGTGGAGCTAAGGGATTCTCATTGCAAACACCATGTAGCCTGAACAACATCCATAAAAGAATTGATGAGGCACTTGTCTTTTGATTCTTTCAATGCACAGATTAATGTATGCACAGTACAAAACGTAAGGGATGGAACCCACAACTTTGGAGAAGGAAAACTCTGCAACTGAAAATTCTTATAATGAGAATTCTACTGTTTGAGATCAAGCGTTGGCCAAGGGTAAAACTCAAAGAAAACTCATTTATGGACTATAGATAATCGAATCGAATCCAGAAAGCGGGTAATTCTTGGTAAAGCTGATACTGGTATGCAGAGATAGCCCATGAACCATGGATATTAGAGCAAATAAACCGGATTGTGTGCCACAAGAACTAAAAGCATTTTGAATTTATGGATAAATACACCATTTATTTTCATTGCATAACTAATGAATCCATTTGTATTTACGACATCCAGAGTTTGGAAAGGGATCCACAAAAAGTAGTAAGTGAACTTACCATGATGCTCCCATATCTACTGGACAACCAAATGAGTAATCTGTATGAATACGACCGCCAAGTCTATCCCTTGATTCTAGCAAGATCACCTGAAAAACAATTGACGAAATTAAGAAATTGCAGAAAGCAAGACAGAGTCTTGCCTACCTAACGCTTCTAGTAAAGAAAAAATATATAACGATTTACATATGATCACCTTAAATGATGCATCATTGAGGATACGTGCAGCAGCTACACCCGATATACCACCACCAATGATTATAACTGAAGGTATTGAACCCTGTTGCCTCTGAATATGGGAGGCAAATGTGCCTAGTCATCATACACATGCATATCAGCATGGAACAACTTTCTCAAGCACAGTTAAAGATCTGATTTGTTTTCAAAGATAAGATGAGATAATCTAAGATAAAAGTTAAAAAAATAAAATAAAATCTTATTATAATATTTTTTTTAATATTAGCTTTGCTATGGGATTTGAAAAAATTGTTTTGAGTTTTGAAAATTTTGAATTATTTATTTTATTTTATATGAAAATTTGAGAAAATATAATAATTAGTTTAAAATGAGATAAAATAAGATAAGATAGTTTGAAAAAACAAACCTGGCCAAAATTATTACATTATGAAAAGAGACACCTTGACTTTAAAAGAATAAATCCTGAGTTAAAAGAAGGTTGTTTGTATAGTGAGATGAAATAGTTTGAAATGAAAGTTTAAAGTTGAATAAAATATTATTCTTATTTTGAGATTTAAAAAAAATTAAATTATTAATTGTATTTTATGTAAAAATTTGTGAATGCTGTAATAATGATATAGATCGGATGGATTTGAAAAGAAATTATATGAGTTAAAAGAGACCCTCGTCTTTCCGCACCGTCTTTTTCTCCACACGAATTAAAACTGAATAAATAATGAGACAACTGTTAATATTGTAACATGCTTAAGCAAGAAAAACGAATATAGATTTCTCTCTCTTTTTTTTTTTTTTGCAAAATAGACAATTGGCACCCAGAGACAAATCACATTAAATACAAGAACAAGGCTTTTCATCGCAATCAAGCCAATTTAAACCCAAGAAAAACAAAAAAAGCAAATCAGGGCACTTTTTTGATAGTTTATTATCTTTCACATTTATTAACAATAAATCTAGGTGACTAAAGAGAAACTTCTATTGTTAATTGATCAGAAAAATGAGTTGGGCAAATTTTGTTGTAAATATGTAATGTGAAAGGGAACATTTACATGCACTACATCGTTGGATTATTTGGACCACATAGAAGTTGAATATGTATATATAAATAAATATCGAGAGAGAGAGAGAGAGCTGTGTTAGATTTCATATAATATCTTCTCACTAAAATAGTTAAAATGAAAGGGAATATACTGACCGTCCAGCAGATTGGTGGAGAACAATTCCTTGGATTCCATAGAGAGAGAGAGAGAAGAAGAAGAAGAAGAAGGGTGATTCTCAGAGACGAGAAAGGAAGGCGCGAAAGAGAAATCGGAATCTGAATTTGCTAGGAACGTCGACAAAGCGAGGGATTATAATGATTTATTTGAAAGGTGTATAGGAATCAAGAAATTGGAAACAAACTGGAAAGAATGATAGAGAATGAAGATGAGAAGGCCGGCAATGAAGCGGCTCAGATTGGAAGAACAACGTAGCTTGTCAAACCAGCTCATAGGATCGAGGTGTTGGGCGTCGATTGCATATGATCTTCTCCCCCAGTTTCTCTCGCTTTCTCTCTATCTTCGTCGTAAAAAAGAACAAGAAAAACCAGAGATCCCTCACGCCTCGCTTAGCTTCGCTCGCACGCACACCCAATCTGGCTGCCCGAGAGAAATAGTTATAGAGCAGCAACAATGGCCGTGGAGATGACGATTTTCTAGTTATTAAAAAGATATTATATATAAAGGACTCCTAATTTTCCTGTGCCGTTGTGGGGTAGGTCGGTGGGATCGGCACGATCAGTGTTCAAAAGTTTTTGATTTTGCTTCTCTCTCCTTTTGAATCGATGGCCTTTGCAACTTTGTTACGTGTTGCCTTAGGCTTCCTTGAGTCGCGCGATGTGCGTGAGGGAACTAAATATAAATTATAAAGTGTGATTTATTATTAAAAAATTTATTTTATTTTATTTTATTTTATTTTATTTTTTTAAATAATTATATGATATTTATATAATTTATGATTGTAAAATCATCTCTTAAATTAATCTAAGATTATTTACCATGTATTTATAATTATTTATAACTCATAATTATTTTTATAACTCAATTTGTGAGTTGATTCAAACAGTGATTCAAACTGCGATTCAAATTGTACCTCATTCTTTTTTGTTCTTGTTGTCCTTATTATATAGTAAAATTGAAAAGGAATTCGTCTTTTAAACAGTTGTGTATAGAAATTGGGTTTCTTTATGCATAGAAAATTTTTGGAGACCGATCGGGATCGATCTCCTTGTAAAAAATAGTTGATGAATGGGTCTATTTTAGATTTGAGACTGTGTGAGAAATGTAAGAGGCCGTGTGAGGTCGTCGAAGGAAAACGATTTCGATAATATGGGCGAAGACGTCTCTGATGGTCGACAAAGGCGCCGACTATTTTTTGAGAGGGGATCGATAATCAATCCCCAATATCTCTCTTATAAATAATGTATTGTCTCTTGAATATTTGTATATAAAGAATATCAATAATAGTAAAATTTAAATTATACTAGTAAAACTCCATATAATCAATATAAAGATATCTCTATTTGTATTTGATAATGGATATAAATTTCTCTTAATAAATGGATAATGATAAATTTATAAATTTATATTTGTAACAGTTTGTTGTGACTTCTCTTATTTTATAGTTTTGTATTAAATAAACAATAATTTTATAATATTAAATTTTATATAAATTTATATTTAAATTATAAAAAAACTTTACAATCTAAAGTATTATATAAAGTCATATTAATTTTTAAATTATTTCTTATAAAATTGACTAAAATATTTCTCAAAAAAAACATTTATAATTATTATAAGTGAATCATAAAATTGTAGGACAAGTAGCATGTTATGTTGGTATTAAAAATTCAAAATACCTAATAAATAATGGTTTCCGCAAATTCAGGTAACAATTCTTAAATTAAAATATCTTTGAATACATAACTTCAGAGAAAAAGAAAACATCTTGAATACACATTTTCCATGGGCATGGGTGGGACCACCCGATTGCTGGTTATGCGCCGCTGGTTAGGCCCCACCCTACATTGCAACTTGCATCCATCGGGCCACGAAACTTTTATAAAAGGCATAGAGAGACAAACTAACCCACCAGTCACCACCATGATATAAAATATGTACTAACAAACGAGTACTTAACACTACAAATCCTTTTGTCAATTTACTTTCGTAAATTTTATGTATGTACAAGTTTGTTTTGTATTTTTGTATTTTTTTTTTTTTTTTGTGCGTGTGTAAAATGTGAATAGTTGAAAAATTATTATTATTATTATTATTACATTTTTTCATGATAAAGTCTATTTTTTTTTATAAGAATTGATATCATATATTTAAAAATTATTTATTATATTTCACTTAACTATTTATCATCTAATATTACATCACAAAATAATAAGAGAATAATAAGAATTAAGATGATAAATAAATTTTTACTTTTTATAAAGAACTCGTATAAAACTTATACATTTGAGCTTGTATATCTTTCCTGATTAGCATTGTATGCTCTTAATGTATTAGAATAATGATACACTTATCTTTTATTTATCACAACTTTATCACTCTTAGTATATTTAATTTTTTATTTTAAATATTTTTTTATCATCCTGAATCATCAAGAAAAAAAATTAAAAATATATATAATTTTATTAATATTATAAAATCACCACTTGTCTCAAAAATTTAAATTAATAAGAAGATGTAGATTTTATTATATTCTAACACTTCTCCTCACTTGTAAATCAGATTTTTCCTCAATTAATAAGCTTAATAAGTGAAATATTTAATTAAATGAGACGTTGAGTATAGAATTAGAATTCGAACTTAGAACTTCTGTTCTGATATTATGTAAAATCATTACTTGTTTCAAAATGTTAAACTCATAAAAAAAAAAAAAGATAGATTTTATTATATTTTAATAAATATCACTTTATTAACTATTAAGTAAAAGAAATTTTTTTAAAAATAATTAAAAAAATGTGACAATAATAATAAGTAGAATATAACCCTACCATTATTTTACTACTTGACACTATATTGCCCAATGTTTTTTATTTTTTATTTTTTCATTTTTATAAGCATCTCATATCTATCCAGAGGCTAGTTAGGAGGGGGGTTGGCGAGGTTGGTTTGTCAACATATGCCCATCTCGCCAGCTCATTGTTGCGCACATACAGTTACTATGTTGCCTTGGTGCATAAATGCGTGACACCATTACCTTCCTGTAATGACATGTATTGATATTGACAACTTCCCCTTTGCTAATTACACCAGTATATACGTATATAAATTTCAAAAAAAATATACACATATATAAATATATGAATAATGCTATATATAATCTAAAAAATTAGATTCATTTATAATTCAAGCAATAAATAAATAAATAAATTTTTATTTTAAAATAAAATTGATTAAAATATCATTATTTATAAATAAAAAATTTTAAAAATTCATTTTATTTAGTTATAAAATATGAACCTTTCTATATAGACTATAATAAAATCCATCAAATATAAATTGTAAAAAAAATTATTATATATATATATATATATAAATTATTATTATTATTATTAAATTGATGGCGTTCTGACGTGCTACTTCCCTAATCACAAAAGCTTGGTCACAGAATTATTTTGCAGTATTCTTTATTTCGGATTAGGTCAACACATCCCATGAGTGCGTCTCTTGTAGGAGAAAAAAACAAGCCAAGCTTGTTTCATATCTTCTGCATTAAATTATTAAATTTTTTTATTTTAAGATAAAAAAAAAAAAAAAAAAGCGCCTTTCAGAGAAATTTCCAGTCAACCGCTCAAACTACTTATTTTGACTCCTTTTATCCAACTTCTTGGAAATTTCTGAAGGTGCCATATAGCATATTCCAACACTTTTTATCATTTAGTTTCTCATCATTATTTTATTATTTTATATTATAATATTAAATAATAAATTCACACGTATAATATAATGAATAATCTCTAATCAACTAATATCACATTATCAAATAATAAAAAAAATGATGTAAATTGAGATAATAAATAGCAAAATATAAGAAAAATATTACTTTTCATTCTAAATTGTATCACTTACTGAGAAATACACAATCAATCAATTAAGGCAAGTAAGATGATAAAATAAAGATGAAAAATAGCATTTCTCAAAGACTGAACAAATAGAATCGAGTGCTCCAATTCGTACTCGCCTGGCCGGCTGTAACTTCTAGGAAGGAAGCTGCTTATATGTATGTCCATCGCATTTTCCTGATAGTTGCATAAGGAACATAAATATCCACGTCAACTTAAGGTTACTAGTAAAGATGTCTTTGAAATACATACAAATTCAAAATAGAATCTCCCAGAAATATATAATTTTCTTTTAATGAGATTTGCTCATGTTCATCCACCTTACCTCATCTGCCGTTGTGCCAACTGATAAATGGGCATTTATGCTTAATTAATACTCTTAATTTATTGGGTTAAACAAATTTCATATGTTAAAATGAGAATATTAATTAAGCAATGTGAATTAATTAATTTTAATTAATTCAATTGTATATGACTCATTGCAGATGGCTCACGTCCGTTAATTGCAGATGGCCCACGTCCATAATTGCAGAAGGCCCACGTTGACCTTGTTGTGAGGAATTGTAGCTGGTCGTGTCCAACCCATGAAGACCACGGGGTGACCGTGACTACCGTGACTATTGTGACAAGCCGATGCCCACGAGGGCATCATTAGCCGATAGGAAAAACGCAGCACTTAGAGAAAGAATTATCGCGAGGAGCTTCTGGAAACACAGCAACAACCCAGCGACGCGAAAGGGGAGAGAAGAGAAAGAGGCCGTACGCGCACGATGGGTCTAACGGCTTGGAGAGAGAAGAAATGGGGGTACGTGGAGGTACAAAAGGGGGGCGGTTTGTTTTTGCCCGATTGGATTATCTTTTCTTTCGGTTCCGTTGAAGAGGATTTTTCGCATTCTAGGGTTTATTTGGTTTTGGTATTTTCACAGCATCTTTTATGGAGTTGTTTACGTTTATTTCGCTGGTTGGAAACGTTATGTGTGGCTAAATCCGAAGCTTGGGTTGGAGATTGAGATTTGTTTTGTCTCATACTCCAGTTTAGTGTGATATTTCGGTGTTAAATGTTAGATTTATTTTCTGAATAGCTGGGTTTGATCTGATAGCAGCTTGTTATCTTGTGTTTCTTTCTTGATTTGTTGTCGACGTAAAGGCACAGCAAATTCTTGAGAAATATCAGGGCAGGGCTTTATCCCCTTTGCTTGGTAACGTGTTGCAGCTATCATGACAGTAAATCATTTCGGTGAATGTCGCATGGCTTGAGCATTATTTTTTCTATTCACCGACTATCAATGCCTGGACTGAATTGTTAGTTGTGTTATTAATTGGAAAATGAGACAAGAAAGTCGCAATCCCAACCCAAGTGTTTAGTAGTTTGCTAATTTCATAGTTAAAATAATTTCATCTCTGGTTTAGAGTTAGTTAAATTACTTTCAGACTTTTCTTATTTTATCCTATTGATTCCAGTTAAATTTAGGTTGGGATAGTGTAATTTTGTTAGTTAAATCTCAAGGATCTTTCCATTTTAATTGATATTACTTTCTCGGTTTTTTTTATACATTATAAAAAAAGGAAAATCACAAAAAAACATTTCTCGCATTTTATTTTCTTTTATTTTCAGTACATACTTTTTTATATATTAGAAGTCCATAAATACTTTGATAATCCCTTGTCCCTGTGGAATACGATCCTGGACCATTCCTTGAATGCAACTTGACACTTTGGAAGCATTTTTGAGATCACGTCACCAACCTTGCCAATTATTCTTCCCTTTAGACTTGAAACGATTCCTAGCATTCATTTGAGTAATAGTAAGTAAGCCGCAGCCCAAGCCCAAGCCCAAGCCCCAGCTTTCATAACAAGTTATAAGAAACAAAACAAAAATGATTTCACTCACCTAGTATAGGTTGATGCTGTTGATGTTTCTGGCTCCTGTTCCCTTAAACTGAGCAACGAGAATGATCTTGAGAGGTGCAACGCAGCATCGAGTTCAGCACAACTACTTGGGTCAACAGGCCATCTCATTGGAACAATCAAATTCCTGTAGCAAAACCAATTAAAGTGGTTCTATGCTTAAACCCTGTTATATTTTGAAAGCAGTTTCAGGTAAATTCATACCCCAAAACACATCTGTGTTTGCAGCGTTCAATCTTATCCTCTGTATAACTTCTAAACAAGATGTCAACGTGCTTTGCTTGCTTTAGTACATCAGGTAGTGGCACAACATCCAAAACCATCATAACCTGAATGTAATTTGAGCCCTCCTTCATTATATCTACTGTCCAAAGCAGACACAGGCGCCGCGGTCCTTTGATCTTGTAAATCTCTAATAGTTTAGAAGATCTCCCATCAAGGGCGATGGGATCTCTCTCAATCTTCACTTGAGGCTGACGCCAACCACTTGCAAGCTTTGTCAACATAGAAAGCACTTCCTTGCATATCTCTGCATTTCTTATTCTCTCCATGGATCTTCCAAAATCATTGTTGAAGAAAACCTATATTTCAATTAAGGAACTATTAATCTCACCATATATGTTCATATCAATTCAACCCCATTACAATGTCGAAATTCCAAGTGTTTATAAAGTCATATTTCAAGTTTTTTGCTTCTGACTTTAGTAGGCTTTTATGATAGAGTAATTCTAGTCTTTACTTATTTATTTTTATTGGCACTGAGTGTCCAGAAACAGCATCTCGACTAATTCCGAGAGTGCATAGGCCTTCAACAAGGAATTTTTCGTAAGTGCATATTTGATAATTTAGGAAAAAAATCTCTCAGACTAATGATCGCTAAAGATTGTTTGCATCCAAGAGGATTTTGAGATTATTATCTCCAATCACACCAGCTCAGAATAAAGAATATCATTTTCTTCTATGATATTATTAACAACTGAAGACATGGGATGCACCTTCCATCTAGCCTCTTTGAACAACAGAGTGTCATTATGGAGTAAAGTATCAAACCGGCCAAGCTCCACCAGGGAAGCAATAATAGCCTGAGCCAAGCTCTTGTCCTCATCTGCATTATGGAAACACTCTCGTTCTTTTGCATCAAGGACTAGTTTCTTCCAAACAGAGTTACTGTTGAGTAAAGTAAACTCATTTCCCAATATCCAAAGGCAATGCCTACAGAAGGAAACCATTATTTTTAAATCTGCAAAACTATCAGTGGAAATAATTATCACATTGTATATAATACAAAAAGTAATTACCTTGCACGTGTCAGTGCCACATTGGCTCTTTGTCGATTGGAAAGGAAACCCACTGATCCATTCCCATTAGATCTAACAGTAGAAATAATTATCACATCTTCCTCACCCCCTTGGAATCCATCCACAGAGCGAGCACTCACAGAGAAGCCCATTCCAGAATATTTTTGGTATTTTCTGATTTGATCTTCAATTGCATAAACTTGAGCCTTATATGGTGATATGACTCCTATACTAACATCATTCCTTGTGTTACGGAATCCTGTGGAAGAAACAGGGAAGATATAAAGAGATTCATATAATACTTCTTTCTGGTAGCAATATCTCTTTTCTTATATGAATAAAAACCTCAATTAATATGAAAAAAGAAGAAGAAAAACTTACGTTCAAAAAGCTTTGAAACTATCTCAGAGACCACGGCAGCCTCAACCATGTTCTTCGAGCTGTGGCTGCCGCCACGTTCCTCCTTACCATGAGCTATACTTATAAAAGAGTATGAGTTGAACATTTTGCCCTGAAGGAAGCGCTTCTCGTAGTTTCTTTCTTTAACATTTTGAGCATCCAAAATCTGGCCGGCATAGAACTCCCTATTTGGAAATAAGCTGATGGATGGATGCATCCTGTACTGGACATCGAGAAGGCGCCTGTGGTGCCCCAATATGACCAATCTTTCGAACAAACTCCTTCCAAAATTAGCCTTCTCGGATATCTAAAATCGTACAAGTTCAGAAGATGTTAAATCAAGTGGTATTACCATAGAAAAATACTTCGCCACAAATGTATTATACAAAAATAATACTACAAACTCACGTGATTCATGTGATTCGTCAGATTTTAAAATTACTTTTATTATTATATTCATAAGTCATAGGTTACAAACACGAAGGAACCAAGGATGAAGAAATAAAAAACCTTGCTTTTAACCAATGCAGGGAGCTGCCTCTCATCCCCTACGAGAATTGCATGACGCACACCAGGGAGCTGTAAAGGAATGGCTGATTCACATTCCTTAAGTTGAGCAGCTTCATCAATGAGTAAATATTCCAATGGTTCATTTACGTTTCTGTTTAATTTGCAAGAGCTTGATGCAGTACAGAACAACAGGCACGCATTTGCCAAGCAAAAATATTTTATGGCATCTTGCCCTATTAACTTTGGTAAAACGAATGTCCGGCGAAGATATCTCAGTAACTGCAAACACTCTTTTCTCGTTGTACTCCACATTGTAAAACAACCCACACTGCTTTCAATATCTTTGATATAATTGAGATCTTGTTTTAACCCTTCACCGCCCAACATGGTTTCAAGAGATTTGAGCAAACGCAGAGCTCTAATCATGTTCTTCACTACCTCTAACTGGATTACGGAAGTTGGCAAATGAGTATATAAATTGACCATACAAAGCTCCAGTGACTCACAAATTGAAATGAATGTTTTCTTAAAATACTCCTCAAATGTCCTAGGAACATCACCATCCTTTAATAGATTGCTGTCACTCTCCTCCTCCTTTTTGAGCTTATCATCATCGTCACCATTATCATCTTTCTTTTTGTTTTCCAAGTATCTATTGTACCCCGACTCAGGATCATCGAGCAAAGATATCATTGATTCTAAGGAGTTATTCCATCCCGTCGATGGAAGAAAGCAATTCGCAAGCATAACAGCACGATGGTCAAGAAACACATCAAGAAGATCATCTTGTTTGCCAATCTTCAATCGCTTATTATTCCCAAATAAAACTAAATCCCCAAGTCCGTATGAGTTATTCTCTGGCGTCTGCATCTCCTTAACCGAACTCAGCAGCCGTTTTGTAACCTCCTTAACTGCAGTGTTAGTTGGAGCACATGTTAATGTTCTGCACTTCATTTTAAGGAGGGCAAATAGTATGAAACCAGTGGTCTTTGTTTTCCCGGTCCCTGGAGGGCCCCATATCAATTTGACAGGATTCTGATGATAGCAGTTCCTCATATCAACACAACTCAAAACTGCAGCTTTTTGAGAGTCATTTAGATTATAAGAACAGATTGCATCCCGTAGATAGTAAGGAGCAACTAATGGATCATAATATTCACCCTGCAAGTAAAAAATGGATTAAAACAGTAAGAAATAGAAATACTACTTAAATTGACAAAGCTGACAATTTTCATCTTGCAAGATCTGCAAACATAAAAATTATTCGATAATGAATGGTGTGTGACAATGAAGAGCAAAATGAGATAAATTCTTACAGCTGAATTGGCTTGCAGCACTCTGTTAATAATGTTTCCTCCATTAGACTCTGAGGTCAGTGCTCTCCATATACGGATATTTGTAGTCATGTTGATAAGATAAACTGCAATAAGTGTTTCTTTCTTCTTCTTTTCTGAGTCTAGTTGATAGATGGGTTTTGATGCCAGTATCTTGATCGTACGCAAACGTTCATCATCAAAATTCTGTTGTTCAACAGAATCTTCTTCTTCTTCTACCTCATGAACATAACCAATAAGATGGAATCTTCCGGGCCTGTTTAAATCATCAATGCTCATAGGTCTAACATCTGTCAAGGCAATAAGATCACCAACTTCGGGAACATATTTTCCTACATCTTCCTCAGCATTGGCAATCTTCTCCAATGTGATTTCGTAAAACAGGTCTTTGGGAGGTTCAAAATCTCTGGTTGTTTCAACAGCATGTATTTCACGAGTAGGTGCTTGAAACAGGGTTGTCATGTTTGAAAACAAATCAGCATGTGTTTCCTCAATTAATGGATAAATGAATGACTTCTTGTAATCATCCACCGATAAGAATGTCTCTGGGATCCTTTTCACCTGTAATTGAATGTGTCACAGTACTTACGGTTAAATGTGTTCTAGTTTCCTATCAATTTCATGTCAAATCTCAATAATGCAGGAGGATAAATTACAATAAACCAACTCTCTACCATGGTAGGAAAGCACTTCAACCAAAACATATATTCCATTGAATCAACCAATATTTATAGATGAGCATTCTTAATTTCTTAAACGCCATGGCAAATTATCTATTAGGATAGATATTGAGTATGCCCATAATCTTGTAATAATAGAATATGTATTCCAATAAAATAAGCTTATCCTGGGCATGTATGATTTTAAAGATAACAAATTTTTAGGGCATATGCTTTTTAATAAGATAAATATTTACATGAAAAGAAGAACACAAACCCTGTTTCTGTAGATATCTTCATTCATAACATCCTCGAGAGACCATGAGAAAACTATGTCTAAGAAGTCTCTGCCATGAAGTTCTTTCTTCTTGATATGTTCCTTCTCCATTTCTTCTTCTTGACTTCTGTATCGGCGGTCAATTTGCTAAAAGACAGTGCTCATCATCATTCAATGCATGCAAAGCAATTAAAGCGTGTAGGAAGACAGAGAGCCTCTTTTGTAAGCAAAATGGCGTAAATTTAAAATACATATAAATATATACATGCATATTGCATACACATATATATATATATATATATATATATATAGAGTCAAACGCTTAGTTACAACATAGGGAGAGAAAGAGAAAACTTGCCTCCGATGTTTAGCGATAAAAAGTCCGGTACATCCTTAAGTAAAGATCATCTATTACTATTAGTGGAGATGAACATCGGACCTGTAAAAGGACGTACACGAAAAGAATGCCCAAAGCGAGAAAATGAGATGCTTTAATTAAAAGGACTTTAAGGACAAAGGAATCGAGAAGAAGTATGCTCACTTTTTTGGGCTATTGTAGCATTGCCTTTCACTTTTAGAATAATTCACTTTATGAACCGTTCAACTCCCTGCTTCATCCGTCACACTAAAATGCACTACTGATTTACCTGGTTGCGGTTAATAAACAACATTTCCGTCCTATATATATGAGATGATTTTATAATCAAATGGAAAGTAGTGCAGAAGAAAAGGAAAGAGTAGTCAGGATGTAACTTGAAAAAATACATAAAACAAAAAATAAACTTCGAATGCAAGCAAGAATAAAAGAGTACAAGAAGACATTCTTGAACCTAGGATTTGATTTTCCTATGTCCAGGGGTTTTGGAGACTAATAGCGGTAGTATTAATGGATTCATTAAAATATAAAAAAAAAAAATTGATAAAAAATATAAATTTGATAAAAAGATAATATCTAAAATAATTATATATTACACTCATTAAAAAATTTGTCATATTTAATAAAAAATTATGAAAAAAATAAAATAGAATACAAATAATTTTAATTTGAATTTTTAATAGTAATCCTTTATTTTTTTTTTACGCACGGGTGCTTGGTTTCGTATGTTGGGTGTTGAATGAGTGAGCGATGTGTTCGAATTTCGAAGGTTTTAACTTCCTGTGTGTAATCTGGCGGTACTCTATTTTAAATACGCTTCCAAATTACTCCATAGTTGCTACATTTTCTTCTTTTTCATTTTTTTTTTTTTTTACAATTACTTCGTTGTCGCCAAGTTCTTCCTTCTTGAAAAGTTTTTTCTCCATTTCTTCTTGGTGACTTCTGTATCGCCGGTTAATTTGCTGAAGGACACTGCTCATCATCATTCAATGCATGTAAGGCTGTAATTGAGTCGAATTGAACCGATTTTTGACTTCTGGAACTGGAAGTTTTTTTTTAAATTTTTTTTGTTCAAGTTCAACTCGATAAATTAAACTTCGAGTTCAAGTTCATCTCACAAACGGCTCGAGTTCGATCTTTTTTTTTTTAATAAAATTTAAAAATAAATAAATAACTAATAAAAAATTAATATTTAATATCTAAGTAAATATTTATTCATTATAACAATATATTATACACTTATATATTATTAATAAATACACACAATATGATAGCATATACATATTTCACATGTTTCTCACGTACTAATATATAAAATTATTAAATTTTATAAACTAATTATTATATAAATTATAAAACATAACAATGAAATATATTGATCATATAAATATAAGTAATAAGATTACATATTACATATTTAATTATAAAAATGATATACTTATTTTATTAACAATACATATATATATTTATCAATATATAAATGAATTTTAATCAAGCTAAGTTAACGAGTCGACTCGAATATAAAGGAGCAAGTCTTAGCTAAGTCGAATTGAATTTTATTGAGTATGTGTCATTTACTAATCAAGCGGATATATGCTTTTACAAGTGAATTTTTTTGTTTTACGAATCGAGTTCGATTCAAATTTAATTGAGCGAGTACCAAACGGACTATCAATAACCTGATAATTTTAGAGCGCTAATTGCATGCATGACAATTACAGCCTGAAGGAAGACAGAGAGCCTCTTTTGTAAGCAACATTGCATAAATTTGAGAAAGGGAAATGCTATTTCTCCGGCACCTATTGATCATGCTCCCATTCCGTTTAAATTTTTTGTTTTTCAGTTTTTTTTTACATGAATTTTGAGTCATATTTTTTTTTACATGATTTTTTTAATATCTTAAAATATTTTTTAAAAATATATAAAAAAAAAAATCACAATATTATTTTAAAATATTTATTTAAAAATCATGTAAAGAAAACTAAAAAAAAAAACTTAAACCAGATGAAATCGGGATCAATAGCAACGGGGTAAGTAGCAGCTTCCTTTGAGAAATACATATCGATATATGCATACATACATCTAACGACAAACGCTTCGTTACAACATAAAGAGAGAAGACTTGCCACTGAACGAAACTGGCAGAAAACCAAAAACTGAAACAGGCAAAAAAGGGTTTGTTTACAAAAACGTTCCTCATTATATTATATTTTATTTTATTTAATCATTACGTTTTTTTTTTAATTTTAATACAAAATAATATACACAATTTTACTTTCTCAAATCTCAATATAAAAATCATATTAAAATAATATATTCTAACAATATTTTATTTAATTTTTTACTTTAATTTTAACTTATCCCATTTCATTTCAGTTCCATCTCTAAAAACTCTCAAAAACAAAGTATGCCTACCCAGACCAGATAGTGCTTGTCCGATGTTTAGCGATAAAAAGTCCGGTGCAACCTTAAATAAAGAGCATCTATAAATGGACACGAACATCGGACCTGTGAAAGGACGTGTAGATGAAAAGAATGCCCAAAGCGAGACAAGGAGATGCTTTAATTAAAAAGACTTCGACAAAGGAATCGAAAAGAAGTATTTGTAAATGAAAAAAATCTGGGTATAAATTCGACTTGTAGGGACATCACTCACATGAACAGTAAAAATACTGTTTATATGAGTGGTGCGCTCGCAAGCTAAACTTGTACCCAGCACTCCTCTTGTAAATAACACAAGTATTTCACTTTATCAACCGTTCAACTCCCTGATTCATTTTCATTTTCATTAAAACAATAAAAAAACAAACCTCTCTGATTCATCAGTTTAACTAAAATGCTCTGCTGATTTACTTGGTTGCCATTAAAAACCAACATTTTCGTCATATATATATATATATATATATATATATATATATATGAGATGATATTAGAAATTAGAATCAAATGGAAAGTAGTGCAGAAGAAAAGGAAAGGGTAATCAGGAAGTAACTTGAGAAAATACATAAACACAGAATAAACTTTTTTGTTTTTTGATAACAACAAAGAATAAACTTAGAATGCAAGCAAGAATAAAAAGAGAACAAGAAGAGATTCTTAAACCTAGGATTTGATTTTCCTATGTCCGGGGGTTTTGGGGGACTAGTACTTTCTGGGAAAAAAAAAGGGTGCTGAAAGTATTCAAGAAAGAAGCTAGCAACTACGTAACTTCGCAAGCTCATGTGCATGAATGCTTTAAACCTCGTCATCAAACAATCGAAAACAAACGAGGAAAAATTGCTGGCTACTAGTGTAGTTTTTTTCCATTAAAGTTGATCTTTTTTTCAATTATAATGTCTTTTAAAGCCAAGCTTTTCTGATCTGGAATATACCCATTACCAAAAAACATTGCTTACTTTCAAAAATGGTTGTAAATAATCAAATATCCTTTGAATAATCGGTTCGTTTTCGTCTTGAAAGATTGTACGTCTTATTTCTTTTTTCAGAGATATTATCTGACGGTTACTAATTCATGATGATCTAATAAAAACTTCATTCAAATCTAAACAAATAATGAAGCACATTATTTTGTACATACAAAGAGTAGAGTGCTATGCGCGTACAACTGCTTATTTTGACTCCTCTTACCCAACTTCTTGGAAATTTCTCAAGGTGCTATATAGCAATATTCCAACACTTTTTCATGATCTACGACTGCTGGAACGAAAAAACTCTAATCATAATTTGTATTTTCATCATCTTCTTATTATCTCATAATGTAATATTAGTTGATAGATTCACACGTGAAATATAATAAAAAATTTCTAATCATCTGATAAGAAGATGATGAAAATTGAGATAATAAAAAGCATTACTTGAATACAAAAAAATATAAAAAAAATATGACTTTTCATTCTAAATTGCATCATCTTTAGTCGCAGTACGTGGCTTGAATAATTAACCACTTACTGAGAAATACACATCAATTAATGCAAGTAAGACGATTAAATAAAGATGAAAAATAACATTTCTCAAATAAATGAACAAATAGAATCGAGTGCTCTCCAATTCGAACTCGCCTGGCCGGCTGTAACTTCTAGGAAGGAAGCTGCTTAATTATATATATATATATATATATACAATTTCAAAATAAAATCTTTCATAAATATAATTTTCTTTTAATGAGACTTGCTCATGTTCATCCACCTTACCTCATCTGCCTCTGTGCCAACCTTGCCAATTCTTCTTCGCTTTAGACTTGAAATGATTTCTAGCATTCATTTGCGTAATAGTAAGTAAGAAGCAGCCCAAGCCCAAAACAAAAGAGAAAATATTTATACAAATTTCAAATATATAAATCCTACGTAAACCTTTGTAAAAAAGTTATTTTTTTTTTTAGTGAAATCCACTTTTTTACAAAAACTTAAACGAAACTTGTCCATTTGCAACTTAAAAACCTAGCATTACTCTTAATAAATAAAAATTGGAACTTAACAAGACTTTTGTGGCAGTGTTTCACTCACCTATAAGTTGATGCTGTTGATATGGCTGCTCCCTTAGACTGAGCAACAATAATTGTCTTGAGAGGTAAAACACAGCATCGGCTTCAGCACAACTACTTGGGTCAACAGGCCATCTCATTGGAACAATCAATTTCCTGTAGCAAAACCAATTAAAGGGGTTAAAGGTGGGATCAGATTTGGGACAATGCTTAAATTTTTGTTATATTTTGAAAGCAGATTCAGGTCAATTCATACCCCAAAACACATTTGTGTTTGCAGCATTGTATCTTATCCACTGAATAACTTCTAAACATGATGTCAACGTGCTTTGGTAGCTTTAGTACATCAGATAATGGCACAACATCCAAAAACTTCATAACCTGAATGTAATTGAAGTCCTCCTTCATTATATCTACTGTCCAAAGCAGATACAGGCGCAGTTGCCCTTTGATCTTGTAAACCTCTAATAGTTGAGAAGATCTCCCATCAAGGGCGATGGAGTCTCTCTCTGTCTCCAGTTGAGGCTGACACCAACCACTTGCAAGCTTTGTCAACATAGAAAGCACTTCCTTGCATATCTCTGCATTTCTTATTCTCCCCATGGATCTTCCAAAACCATTGTTCAAGAAAACCTATATTTCAATTAAGGAACTAGTAATCTCACCATATATGTTCATATCAATTCAACCCCATTACAATGTCGAAATTCCAAGTGTTTATAAAGTCATATTTCCAGTTTTTTGCTTCTGACATCAGTAGGCTTTCATGATAGAGTAATACTAGTCTTTACTTATTTATTTTTATTCGCACCGAGTGTTCAGGAACAGCATTCCGACTAATCCCACAAGTGCATAGGCCTTCGACAAGGAGTTTCCCGCAAGTGCATCTTGGGTAATTTAAGAAAAAAATCTCCTAGACTGATGACCGCTAAAAATTATTTGCACCCAAGAGAATTTTGAGATTGTTATCTCCAATCACACCAGCTGATGTTGTCAGCTGGTATGATTAGAGATAATAATCTCAGAATAAAGAATATCATTTTCTTTTATGATATTATTAACAACTGAAGACATGGGATGTACCTTCCATCTAGCCTCTTTGAACAACAGAGCGTCATCATGGAGTAAAGTATCAAACTGGCCAAGCTCCACCAGGGAAGCAATAAAAGCCTGAGCCAAGCTCTTGTCCTCATCTGCATTATGGAAACACCCTCGCTCTTTTGCATCAAGCACTAGTTTCTTCCAAACAGAGTTACTGTTAAGTAAAGTAAACTCATCTCCCAATATCCAAAGGCAATACCTACAGAATGAAATCTTTAAACTTTGCAAAACTATCAGTAGAAATAATTATCACATTGTGTAGAATACAAGTAGTAATTACCTTGCACGTGTCAGTGCCACATTGGCTCTTTGTCGATTGGAAAGGAAACCTACTGATCCAAACCCATTACACCTAACAGTAGAGATAATTATCACATCTTCCTCACCTCCTTGGAATCCATCCACAGAACGAGCACTCACAGAGAAAACCATATCAGAATATGTTTTGTATTTTCTGATTTGCTCTTCAATCACATAAACTTGAGCCTTACATGGTGATATCACTCCTATACTAACATGATTCCCTGTGTCAAGGAATCCTGTGGGAGAAACAGGAAAGATATGAAGTTTTCTGGCAGCAATATCTCTTTTCTTGTTTGAATAAAAACCTCGATTAATATGAAAAAAGAAGAAGAAAAACTTACGTTTAAAAAGCTTGGAAACCATCTCAGAGACCACGGTAGGCTCGACCATATTCTTCGAGCTGTGACTGCCGCCACGTTCCTCCTTACCATGAGTTATACTTATAAAAGAGTAGGAGCTGAACATTTTGCCCTAAAGGAAGTGCTTCTCATAGTTTCTTTGTTTAACATTTTGAGCATCCGAAATCTGGCCAGCATAGAACTCCCTATTTGGAAATAAGCTGATGGATGAATGCATCCTGTACTGGACCATCAAGAAGAAGCCTTTGGTGCCCCAACATGATCAATCTTTCAAACAAACTCCTTCCAAATTTAGCCTTCTCGGATATCTAAAAAGGTGCAAGTTCAGAAGATGTTATATCAAGTGGTATTCTCATAGAAAAATACTTTAGCCACAAATGTATTACACAAAAATAATCCCATTGATGTGACTTCATGTGGTTCGTCAAATTATAAAATTACTTTTATTATAAAGTACATTTAACAATTCACATGAAACCACATCAATTTGTAGGATTGATTTTGTATAATCTCTTCGTGGCTATAGCAGTAATCACTATCACATTCATAGGTTGCAAACACAAAGGAACTAAGGATGAAGAAATAAAAAAAACCTTGCTTTTAACCAATGCAGGGAGCTGCCTCTCATCCCCTACTACAATTGCATGACGCAGACCAGGGAGCTGTAAAGGAATGGCTGATTCACATTCCTTAAGTTGAGCAGCTTCATCGATGAGTAAATATTCCAATGGTTCATCTACGTTGCTGTTTAATTTGCAAGAGCTTGATGCAGTACAGAACACCAAGCACGCATTTTCCAAGCAAAAATCTTTTATGGCATATTTCCCTATTAAATTTGGTAAAATGAATGTCAGGCGAAGAGATCTCAGTAACTGCAGGCACTCTTTTCTCATGGAACTCCACATTCTAAAACAACCCAATCTGCTTCTTCCACCGGCTTTGATATCATTAAGAACTTGTTTTAACCCTTCCCCGCCCAACACGGTTTGAAGAGATTTGAGCCCAGAGCTCTAATCATGTTCTTCGCTACCTCTAACTGGATTATAGAAGTTGGCAAATGAGTATATAAATAAATCATACAAAGCTCCAGAGACTCACAAAGTGAAATGAATGTTTTCTTAAAATATTCCTCAAATGTCCTAGGAACATCACCATCCTTTAATAGATTGCTGTCACTCTCCTCCCTTTTGAGCTTATCATCATCGTCCCCATTATCATCTTTCTTTATGTTTTCCAAGTATGTATTGTACCCCGAGTCAGGATCATTGAGCAATGATATCGTTGATTCTAAGGTTTTTTTCCATCCCGTCAATGGAAGAAAGCAATTCACAAGCATATCAGCACGATGGTCAAGAAACACATCAAGAAGATCATCATGATTGCCAATCTTCAATCGCTTATTATTCCCAAATAAAACTATATCTCCAAGTCCATATGAGTCATTCTCTGGCGTCTGCATCTCCCTAACCAACCTCAGCAGCCGTTTTGTAACCTCCTTAACTGCAATGTTAGTTGGAGCACATGTTAATGTTCTGCACTTCATTTTAAGGAGGGCAAATAGTATGAAACCAGTGGTCTTTGTTTTCCCGGTCCCTGGAGGGCCCCATATCAATTTGACAGGATTCTGATGATAGCAGTTCCTCATATCAACACAACTCAAAACTGCAGCTTTTTGAGAGTCATTTAGATTATAAGAACAGATTGCATCCCGTAGACAATAAGAAGGAACAAGACTGCATTTTGCTTTAAAAAAGCAACTAATACAATTTTCATCCTGCAAGTATAAAATGGATTAGAAAACCCCAAGTCAGTGAGTTGGCTCGTCAGTCACGAACAGCAAGAAATAAAAATACTACTTCAATTGACAAAGCTGACAATTTTCATCCTTCAAGATCTACAAACATAAATATTATTTGATAATGTATGGTGTGCGACAGTGGTGCAAAATGAGTTATGATTCTTACAGATGAATTGGCTTGCAGCACTTCCTTAATAATGTTTCCCCCATCCAGCTCTGAGTTCAGTGCTCTCCATATACGGTTATTTGTAATCATGTTCATAAGATAAACTGCAATAAGTGTTTCTTTCTTGTTCTTTTCCGAGTCTAGTTCTATCCAAATGGGCTTTGATGCCAGTATCTTGATCTTACCCAAACTTTCATCATCAAAATTCTGTTGTTCAACAGAATCTTCTTCTTTTGCCTCATGAACATAAGCAATAAGATAGAATCTTCCAGGCCTGTTCAAATCATCAATGCTCATAGGCCTAACATCTGTCAAGGCAATAAGATCACCAACTTCGGGAACATATTGTCCTACATCATTCTCAGCATTGGCCATCTTCTTCAATGTGATTTTGTAAAACAAGTCTTCAGGAAGTTTGAAATCTTTGGTTGTTTCAACAGCATGTATTTCACGAGTAGGTGCTTGAAACAGGGTCGTCATGTTTGAAAACAAATCAACATGTGTTTCCTCAATTAATGGATAAATGAATGACTTCTTGTAATCATTCACCGATAAGAATGTCTCTGGGATCCTTTTCACCTGTTATTGAATGTGTCACGGTACTTATGAGTGGAAATGTGTTCTAGTTTCCTATCAATTTCATATCAAAGCTCAATACTGGAGGAGGATAAATTACAATAAACCAACTCCCTGCCATTAGGGCTGTGCAAAATACCCGTAACCCGACCCGACCCGTTATTTCGATATCTACCGACCCGTTATTCCGACCCGATTTCGGTTAATCGGGTTAACGGGTATTACCCGTTACCGCTTTTAAAGTTTTAACCCACTCGATCTCCAATCACCATGATCTCGTCTCTTTCTTTCTACTCGATCTCATCTCTCTCTACCTGATCTTCTTTCTTGATCTCCTCGATCTCGTCGATCTCCTCCTCCACCGCCTTCTCTCGATCTCCTCGTCAACGACAACGCTGCCACCTCAAATCGCCGATGTCCACCTACAGACCCTGCTAGACCAAGCTTCCTGCCGCCGGCATCCACCTCAACTCGCACGCATCGTCATGTGATCTCCTCTCTTGATCTCCTCGGTCTCCTCCTCCACCGCACGATTCAAAATCTACCACCGCGTTCTCTCGATCTCCTCGTCAACGACAATGCTTCCACCTCAATTCGCACGCATCGTCACGTAGTCACGCACAGAGACCAAACCCATTCAGAAAAGTTTTTGGGTATTTTTGTTTTGATGTTGGATTTTTGTTTGTCGAAGGGTTAGGATTTTTTATTATTATTATTATTGGAAGTGAAGGGTTAGGATTTGATTGTGGTTTGATTGTTTTTATTTTTTGTACAAATGAAGCTTTTGGTTATTCTTGCAACTTGCGAATGAAACTTTGCATTTTCGAAGTAGATGAGTAATTTGGGAACTGTCGAAGTAGGTAAAAAAAAAAAGGAAAAGATGATGAAGAAAACGGGTTATCGTTTAATCGGGTATCGGAATGAACGGAATAGGTATGATATCGAGTCGAGTCGGAATCTGGTATGTCGGGTCGGGTCGGGTGAACAGCACTACCTGCCATGGTAGGAAAGCACTTCAATCAAACCATATATTCCAATGAATCGACCAATATTTAATTTCTTAAACACCATGGCAAATCATCTCTTTATTGATAACATAAGTCTTATCCTGGGCATGTATGATTTATAAGATAACAAATTTGTAGGGCATATGCTTTAATAAGATAACTATTTACAGGGAAAGAAGAAAGCAAACCTGGTTTCTATAGATATCTTTATTGATAACATCCTCGAGAGACCACGAGAAAACTATATCTAATAAGCTTTTGCCACCAAGTTCTTCCTTCTTGAAAAGTTTCTTCTCCATTTCTCTTGGTGACTTCTGTATCGCCGGTCAATTTGCTAAAAGACAGTGTTCATCATCATTCAATGTATGCATAACGATTAAAGCCTGTAGGAAGACAGAGAGCCTCTTTTGTAAGCAGCATTGCATAAATTTGAAAAATACATATAATGGCAAACGCTTCGTTACGACATAGGGAGAGAAGACATGCCACTGAAGGAAACTGGCAGACAACACGAAGACAAAAACAGGCAGAAAAAAGTTACCCAGATCAGAAAGTGTTTGTCCGATGTTTAGCCATAAGAAGTCCGGTGCATCCTTAAGTAAAGATCATCTATTACTATTAGTGGAGACGAACATCAGGACCTGTGAGAGGACGTACATGAAAAGAATGCCCAAAGCGAGAAAAGGAGATGCTTTAATTAAGAAGACTTGGACAGCAGAATCGAAAACAAGTATTTGTAAATGACGCAGTATTTCACTTTATGGACCGTTCAACTCCCTGGTTCATCAGTTTCACTAAAATGCTCTGCTGATTTACCTAGTTGCCGTAAAAACCAGCATATATATATATATATATATTTCTTTATCTTTATATATATAAAGTGTTTATCTAATAAAAATTCTTATTTTTTTATTAAAATTAACATTTTTCGTCAATTTCTATTAAAATTAATACTCCATCCAATGAGAATTACCGTTTTAAACACAATTTATTAAATTTATTCACTAAAATAATGTTCTTAGCATTAAAATTAATTACACCTCTTCAACTTTCTACAATAGTAAACTTTCCATTTAAAACTCATTTAACATCTATTTAATATCACTAAATACTTTAAACACAATTCATTAAACCCATAAATAATTTTAGAAATTTCTATTTTAGAATTCCTATTTAGGGCATATTTTTTAATTTTATTTTATATAAAATAAATATAGAATAATAATAATAGTATAGAATGACACAATAATAATATAAAATATATAAATATAACAATATATATAAATAAACTATTCATAACAATTTATACATTAGAGAGTTTAATTTTATTCATGAAAATTTTATTCCTATTATATGATTAATAATTTAATTTTTTTAAAAATAATTTATAATTTTAAAATGAATGCGTTATTTATTAAATTAACTATATATACGGTATATATAGTTAATATACGGTATATACAATTTATTATAATTATATAAACAATAAATATAATTAATATTATATGTTTGATATTTAATTGAATATATATTATTAAATAAATTTATATAAATTATAAATTATAATATAACATTCTTATATAAATTATAAACTATATAATTTATTTTTTCAAAAAACTCATATTATTTCTTAAAAATAATCACATAACTAAAAAAAACATAGATATTTTAATATCCTCTATTTTTAGGCCGTATAAAATAATACAAATGTTAAATTATCATCTTGAAATAAAATATATATATATATATATATCATATCTTAAACTAACCTTTTATTAAAATTTTAATCAAAATTATCCCAAACAAGTTTAATAAAACTATATATTATGTTTATTTATGAGACTATCTTATTGTTTTTATTAATTTTTTTTATAATATATGAAAACGTATAATTATTTATTATCTACTTAATTATGAATAATCATTAAATTTTTATTAAAAATTAAATTAAATAAACGTGTTTTGCACGTTATTTCTATCTAGTATATATATATATATATATATAAGAAATATTAAAGTGAAGCCACACTCAAGAGTACCCACCTATCGTGAATAGTAATATAGTATTGTTCATGTAAATGTGTGCCCTTGAGTGAGGTTTCTCTTCATCATTTTACATATACATATTATATATATATATATATATATATATATATATATATATATATAATGATATTAGAATCAAATGTAAAGTAGTGCAGAAGAAAAGGAAAGGGTAGTCAGGATGCAACTTCAGAAAATACATAAACAAAGAATAAAGTTAGAATGCAAGCAAGAATAATAAGAGAAGAGACACGCTTTAGGGCAGACCAACTGGTCTTTGAGTGAAACCAGCTCTCCAATCACAATAAGACACCTAATAAATGAGTCTACATATACCCTACACCAAAACACAATGGAGTACATCTGAAAATAAAGGGAAAACTCCCTTTGCTTCCAGTATTTCGGCTTCCTTTCCCACCAAACCCACTGCTTAGTTTCCCCTTCCCCACGTAATAACTTATGTGTTGTTCGCCAAAGAGAAAACATCTGCTTTAGTTATTGCCTTCGTCGCCTGATATATTGTCGTCGCGGTCGCTGGATTTTAATTCACATATAAATTGCAGCAACTATAAAATGGGTGAGATTGTGAGTGAGTCTTTTTTACAAACAGTTGGTACACATTTCTCATATAATGTATCAACCTATATAGCTACAAAATCCGGACGTCCAGATTACAATCACACCCAAATTAAAATCACTTCACAAAATTTTTATCATTCACTGACTTGGGAACAAGTCTCATTCTATTTAGTTACTAATTACAATATCAATATTTCAATTTGTAAGGGGGGAAGTCGACTCAGGGAGCACCAATGGAGGTTCTGTTTTTGACTCACAGCATGGGTGCCCCGCGAGGTATCAGATTTCAGATTATCGTAGCTAGCAACAAAACTTCATCTGGTTATTGTAATGGCTACGCAGCATTCAGATTATTGTAATCAACGGCACCACAATCATCGATATCCAAACCCGTCAATAACACGGAACAAAACCGACGTGGCTACACAGCTTTCAGTTTACGGTATTGCGTCTGTTTTCTTTGTTGTCCGTGTTCGCTTCCGTTGGGAATGAAGGGGTCGAGCTTCGTCCCCTACCTCGCCTCTTCTCTGCCCAACCAAACGAGGAAAAGGTTTCTGAGCTTGGGGAAGACGGAAACCAGCGGTAGTTAAGATTAATAATCAGGTGTCGGCACTTTCATCTTTAGCATAGCCAAATAAGATGATGTGGCCATATAGTAAGAGAGCTGGTGTTAGGGGGAGACCAATTCGGCTAGTCTCCAGGTTTTCTCATAAGGGAAAAAGAAGAGGTTGTTTAACCTAAAGATTTGATTTTCCTGTGTACGGGGTTTTCTCGGAAACCAAAAAGTCTTGCAAATAAATACATGAAAATTATTATTTAAATGACTAATATAAGAAGGAGAGTGAATTGAGTTATATTAAAAAAATTAACACTTAAATTAAATACATAATATAAAATATGAAGCAGCAAGAAATATAAAAAATAAGGATAAGAAAAAGTAAACTCAATATTTTAATGAGGCTCAGTCACATTGCCTACATCCTTACCTCAAGCTACCCCTTGAGGATTCTCAAATTTACTATTCAATTTATTTCAGTTGGAGATAGAAACCTATTACACTTTTGAGCAACATCGCTACAAAAAAATTCGTGTAGAATATTTTCTACACTTGCAATCACCTCACACTTGGTGATTCAACTATTTCCTTTGTAGAAGGTATAAAACACATTCTATACATAAGGGTTATACACATCATTTTATTGATACAAGAGCTGATAGTGGTAGATTATCAGAGTACATTCCTCAATAAGTGAAATAAGAAAAATACAATATAACCTATATATCTCTCAAAATGAATAAGGATTAAGGCTCAATACTTAGAAAAGAGAAAGTGAAAACTTTGAATGAATAATGCAAAACTTTAACAATTAATGTATAAGCTCTTATTATTATTTTGCAGAATCTCAAGTAAGCCATTTATAGGCAAATGAGTCTTCAATTTCAAACTTGAAAATATTCACATGCAAAATAAGAACATTATTCACTTTTCAAATTTTTCAAATAAAAACATCTCATTTTTGCATTTTTCAAAGACAAACTCATTCATTTTTCAAAATATTCATATCTAATCTTTTACTTTTTGCATATGACAAAAGGAATATAATTATTTTTCAAATAAAATCATCTTATTTATTCTTATGTCAAAAGAGGATAAACACCCTTCAAAATTTTCAAACAAAATTATCTACTTTTTGTATTTATCAAAAGTACATCATCAAAATTTCAAACAAAATATGTACATATCAAAGATGACAATCAATCATTTTATAAATTTTCAAAATAAAATTTTTAATGATGTCATGCACATGTGAAAAAATGTAATTTTTGAAATTAAAATTTTTAATGATGTCATGCACATATGAAAAAAATAATTTTCAAATTTAAGACTTTAAATGATGTCATATATATGTGAAAAAAATAATTTTCAAAATTAAGGCTTTTAATTGTGTCATGCACATGTGAAAAATGTAATTTTCGAAATTAAAACTTATAATTATGTCATGCATATGTGAAAAATGCAATTTGATGTTTTATGAGAAAAGATTAATTTTGAATTTTAATCCAATTTCAATTTTTATCAAGAGATGTACAAAATTACTCTATGAGCTTCAATTATAGACTTGTTCTCTTTCTTGTTCATGATTGATTTATTGATGTGCTTGACTTCATTGAGTAGATAATTTGAGTTTGAGACTTGAATTTATTTATAATCATCAAAATCTATACATAAATACGAAAGTTGAAATCTTGAATTCAACAAAAACTTAAAAGGAAAATTATAAATCCTTAATAACTTGTACAACATATTATATAATGTGTTGTAAAATAAAAATATTGTTGAACCCAAGGTTTCAAGTCTCATATCTACGTATAGATTTTGATGATAACAAATAAATTCAAAACTCAAACTCAAGTTGTCTATGCATGAATAAAACTAAGCACATCAAAAAATTAAGTATGAACAATAAAAGAAAAAATAAGTCTACAAATGAAGATTATAGAGTAATTTTGTACATCTCTTGATAAAATTCGAAATTGGATTAAGGCTCAAAATTGATCTTCTCTTAAGTATTTTATTAAAATACTTAATTTTGAAAATTACTTTTTTTACATATGCATAAAGATTTAAATTTATAAGATGTCTGATTGTCATCTTTGACATATACATGTTTGTTTGAAAATCTTGAAGGATGGTTATGATTTTTTTGACAAATATAAAAGATAGATGATTTTGTTTGAAAATCTTGAATGGTGGTTGTGTGTTTTTCTTTTACATATGCAAAAAGAAGATGATTTGGTTTGAAAAATAAATCATGCTCATTTTGTCATGTATGAAAAGTAAAAGATTTGATTTGATTTTTTTGAAAAATGAATAGAGTTGTTTTTGACAAATGTAAAAAGGAGATGTTTTTATTTGAAATTTTTGAAAAGTGAATAGTACTCTTATTTGACATGTGAACATTTTCAAATTTGAATATGAAGACTCATTTGCCTGTAAATAACTCATTTGAGTTTTGCAAAAATCATAACAAGAGCTTACACATCAATTGCTAAGTTTTGCATCATTCTTTCAAAGCCCTTATTCTCTCTTCTCTAAATTTTGTACCTTAATCTTTATTCATTTTGAGAGATATATAAGTTACCCTGTATTGTTCTTATTTCACTCATTGAGAAGTGTACTCTGATAATCTACTCACTATCAACTATTGTATTTGTAAGAGGGTGTGTATAACCCTTGTGTGTGTAAAAGATGTTCTACACAAGAAATAGTTGAATCACCAAGTGTGAAGTGATTGCAAATATAGAGGGTGTTCTACACGGATTCTTTATAGCAGTATTGCTCAAAGGTGTAATAGGTTTCTATCTCCACTTAAAGGAGATTGAATAGTGAATTTGGGATCCTCAAGTGGTAACTTGAGGCGAGGATGTAGGCAGTGAGGCTTAATCTTGTTAAAATACTGAGTTTGTTTTTTCTTACCCTTACTCTTTATATTTTCTGTTGTTTCGTATTTTGTTTATATTTTGTATTGTTTATTTAGTTTGTAGTTGTTAATTTTTTAATATAACCCAATTCACCCCCCTCTTGTGTTAGTAATCTGGGTAACAATTGATATCAGAGTAAGGGTTCTGTTATAAGATTAATTATCTTTTGAGTTAAGATCATATGGCTAACATTGCAGCTACATTCGCTGAAGGAAAATCCAGTAGTTGGCCTCCTCTATTTTGTGGAGACAATTATACTTTCTTAAAAGTTAAAATGAGAATATTTCTTCAGTTTCAAGATCATGAAATCTGGAAATGTATTGTAAATGGGCCTTATATTCCAACAAAAATTGTTAATGGAGTAAAAGTCAACAAGGAAGAAGAAGAATTTGATCGTAAAGATGATAGACTTTATACAGTGAATGTAATGGCTATAAATTTTCTGTATAATGCTCTCAATGATAATGAATTTAACAGAATAATGACTTGCATGATAGTAAAGAAAATCTGAGATAATTTGAAAGTAACTTATGAAAAAACTTCGCAAGTCAAAAAATTAAAAATTTATATTCTTACACATGAATATGAAATGTTTAAAATGATTGATGATGAATTTATTTCTTCTATGTATACTTATTTCACTAATATTATAAATAACTTGACAGCTCTTGATAAAAATTTATTTCAGCTTAGAGATAGTTAGGAAAATTCTCAACTTTTGCCAAAATGTTGGGAATCAAAAGTGACGGCGATTCTTGAAGTTAGGGATATTAAAAAACTCGAATTAAATGAACTCATTAAGTCACTTATTACTCACGAGTACATATTGAAAAGAAGAGAATAAGAAGGAAAGTAAAAGAAGAGCTTGACATTCAAAGTTGTTTCCCATGAAAGTGAAAGCGATGACGATGAGAAAAATGATAACAAAGATGAAGAAATTACAATGATCATAAGAATATTTAAGAGGTTCTTAAAAAATAAAACTCCTCCGATGAAATATTTCAAAAAGTCTTCCACAAAAATACAGGTAAAAATGATTTATTAATTTGTTATAAATGTAAAAAGTCTGGATGTATCAAAACAAATTATTATCTGCTAAAGAAAGGTCGATACAAAAATAAGAAAGCAATGAAATCTACATAAGATGATGATTCAAGTAGCTCAGACAGCAAAGCAATAATGAAAAATCTGTAAATTTTTGTCTCATGGCTAAAGATGATTTGAGGTAGCAAATTCTGAAAATATTAAAAATTGTTCTTATGAATAATTGTAAAATATTTTGGAAGAGGTATATGAGGAATTTGAAAAATTGGGTATTAAGTATATGACTTTGAAAAAGAAAAATTCTTCTTTAACAAATGAAATTGATGTTTTAAAAAAAGAAACTATAATTTTAAAAAATGAAAATGATGAGCTGAAAAAAAAAAGTGATTGATTTATAAAAGGCTGTTGCAAACTTTAAAATAAAAAAAGAAATTTTGAAAAATTTCTTGATAGTCAAATATGTGTTTTTGATAAGGTAGCTTTGGGATACATGCCAAAAGAAAAACTGAAACCTTATAAAAATTTCTTTGATAAATCAACTAAATCAAAATTAGATTTTCAAAATTTTTTTTATAAAAATAAATTTAAAAAAAAAATATTATTACAATCACTCAAGATCTTCAAATATGTCACATGTTATTTATAATTTTTACAATAAAAATGGTCATAATTATCATGTTTGCCCTATTAGAAAAAAACATATAATGATTATTATGGTGATATGGTTACCAAAGAATATTTTTTTCTTCTAATACTAATAAATAAAGGACCCAAAGAACTTCGATATCAAGACAAATTATCTTAATTTCTTTTGTAGGTATGCATGAAGTCTTCCATAGGTAAAAGTAAATGGTTTTTAGACAGCGGATGCTCAAGACACATAACAGGAGACAAAACTAAGTTCATTGACTTTACTTCTAAAGAAGAAAGACACGTGACATTTAGAGATAATTCAAAATGGAAGATTATGGGAATAGGTAAAGTTGGTAAAGAATCTTCTATCATAATTGAAAATGTTCTACTTGTTGATGGTCTAAAGCATAATCTTTTGAGTATAAGTTAATTATGTGAAAATGATTTACAGTTACTTTAAAAAATGATAAGTGCATTATTTTGAATAATCATGATTGCAATGCTTTTTTTCTTACTCTTAGAAACAATAATTTTTATACAATCGAATTTGAAAAAATTACCTCACAAGATGCTATTTGTTTATCAGCTTAACATAAAAATAGTTGGTTATAACATAAAAGATTAGGTCATGCAAATATGAAACTTATTTCCAAACTTTCTAAACATGATCTTGTGAGATGTTTGTTAAAAGCAAATTTTTTTAAAGGCAAAATTTGTGATGCATGCCAGTTTGGTAAATAAACAAAAAAAAATTTTAAAACCAAGAAACACATTTTCACTACTAGACCATTGCAACTAATACACGTAGACCTTTTTGGACCAAACATAGTTGCAAGCCTGGGAGGAAAATATTATGCATTTGTTATTGTTGATGATTCTCTATATATACTTAGGTCATCTTTTTCGCTCATAAAGATGAGGTACATAATGTTTTTACTAAGTTATATAAGAGAATTGAAAATGAAAATGACTATATTATTTCAAATATCCGAAATGACAGGGGGAAAGAATTTGTTAATAAAGATATTGAATTTTTTTGTGATGAAAATGATTTTCTGCATAATTTCTCTACTCCTCGAACTCCTCAATAGAATGGGTAGTAAATATGAAGAATAAATTTCTTCAAGAAATGTCAAGAACAATTGTGAGATCTCAGATTTACGTGTATTTTTACATATTATTTTATTCTCGCTATTAATTATTTTAATTTATTTTAATAATATTATTGGTTGTGTTTTATTTGTTTAAAATATTTATTTGAGCTATTAGTTAGTAAGTATTAGTTTTACGTTGTTTTATGTTTATATTGAGTTATGTTATTTTTCTTATTTATTTTAATGTAAAGTAATTATTTTAACGATTGGAATTAAATTATTTTATTTTATTATGCGAGTTTATATGATGTGCTTTCTTAATAATATTTAGTATTTTATATTTAAATTATCCTTTAAATTAAATTAATTTATTGTCGGACTTTAAATATTTTATTAATATTAAATTGTAGTATTTCAAGTCGGATTTTATTTAATTTATTGTGTTTTTTTGTAGTTAGTCTTCTTTCTTTTTTCTCTTTTTCCTTCATTTTCTTTTCTTTTTCTTCTTTTTCCTTCCTTTTCTTTTCTTTTCTTTTCTTCTTCCCTGTTTCTGACCCTGACCCGCGCGACACAAGCCAATCCCCCCCTGGTCCCGTTCGGTCCAACTCTGCCCAGCCACCCACCGCCGACCGTCTATCCTCACCGCCCATGCCGCCGGCACCCTTACTCTCCGGCGACCTCCCCTACACCGATGGTGCACCTCTGGCAGCCCCTTAACCCGTGCGTGGGCCTTAAACCCGAAATAGGTTATGTTGGCTTTTCATGTGTTTTCCGGCCACTGCCAGCCACCCATGGCACCGACGATCTACCAGCAACCTCCCATCACTCTGACGAACATAACCAACCACCTAGAACCACCCAATTCTGCCGTTTGCTCCTTCATCCAAAATGGGTCTTCAAATGGCTTGTTCTTCGCCACGCTGCCGTCCGGCTGCTGTTCATCTCACCTCCGCCACCAAACCACCCCCTACCCCAGCCAGTCATTCCCCTAACTCAGTTTCCCCATACATGGCCCCACCTTCCCTGTACAACCCCAAACCTGAATATGGGTTTTCATCCATTTTGAGCCCGATCCGCCACCTTCCGGTACAACCACCTCCATGAGATTTCCCACCCTTTAATGAGTATCTCCCTAAATTTTGGTATCAAACCGAGCACTCTAGCCTAACGTACAAGTGACCGCTATGGACACTACAGATTGACGTTTATTAAAAGATTTACGTTTTTACTCATTGTAAGTATTTTCCAAACAAATTTTAAGATTTAAATATATTTTTGGCATCAACAAGTATTGTATTTAGTTATTGTTGAAATTTATTAGTTGTTGGCTATTTGGTGCATGGTCGTCTGCACTGTGTATTTATGCGCATATTCATGTGTTGGAAATGAAATCTGGGTTTTCATTGTGTTCATGTTTTCGGATGCGTGTGTATCACGACTTCAAGCCGAGATGGGGCATTATCTCGGTGGAGCTCCTCTGGTTACTTGGGAGCAGAATATCCTGCCCACTCCGTGGCTCCTCTGCTGGCGGGGGCTAGGGGATGCCTGGTCATGGTACGTGCTGGGCACGGTTAGCTAGGCATCGCCCGTTCCGAAGTCACATGCGTGGTCGTTACCTTCGGTGTGATGATGAAAGCCAGGGTGTGCGAATGATTTCTAGGAGAGATCATGGTGCATACAGTTAATAAAATTGATGTTTAGGCCATTTTCTTGAAAAGTGGCGGATTTAGTTATTGGTTTTACGTGCACCATTTTCTGGGAAAATGGTTGTGGTTTTAATGGATTTATGGACATCATTTTCTGGAAAAATGTTGGATGATTTTATTGGAGTTTTAATTTGGACCAAATTGAAATTTTGACGTGTATGATTATTTTATTTATTTTGAGGAAGATGATTTTAAGATTCATGCATACGGTGTCCTGTTCATATGTGAGGTTGTTGTTGTGCATGAGTATATTTTGTATCTTGGGGTTTGTTTGGGTTGTACTTACCTGAGATGCCATTTTTAGTGTTGTAATTTTTGGATGCAGAGTTTTGTAGAGGCTGAGCCTGAGGAGGCGACTCCGCTATTGAAGTATTCTTATTATAAATTGTTATCTTGGGAAATTGTTTTCCCCTTTTTATAAATATGTATTTGTTTAATTTGTATTTCAGATGACTATATTAAATCTCATGCTGGAGAGTTTATATTAAATTGATTTGTAAAATAATTCTAAAAGTTCTGGAACTTAGATATTGACCTCAAATATCTGCTGCTTTTATTTATGCATGTCACGTATTCACACACTTAGCACTTGACGTTGGGGGTGCGTGACCCGTATTGTCAGCATCCCGACGCCTCGATTCCTGTGTTTATTTTAAGGAAATCTTGGGGGCGTCACAACAATGCTTGATGAGAATAATTTACCTAGTTTTTTTTTTTGCCGAACCGGTAAGTACTGCATTTTATGTTATAAATAGAGTTATGTTAAGGTCTAAATTAGATAAAATTCTTTATGAGCTTTGGAATGAGAAAAAGTCCAACATTAGTTACTTTTATGTATTTGAATGCAAATATTTTATTCTCAATAATAGGGATAATTTAGAAAAATTTGATGTAAAATCTGATGAAGGTATATTTCTTGAGTAATCAACAAATAGTAAAACTTATAGAGTATTTAATAAAAAAAACTTTAACTGTATAAGAATCTATGCATATAGTATTTGATTAATCTAATCTTCTACTCTCTAAAAAATCTATTAATGAAGAATCAGAAGGTACATATAACATAAATAGTTTCAATCTCAACAAAGAAAATACAATAGAAGAAGTCTAACATAGAGACATCAGGAAAAATATCAAGACTTAGTACAAGATACAACCAAACAGTGTAAACATGTGAAAGATCATCCAATGAAACAAATTCTAGAAAAATTTTCATGAGATGTAAGTACTCGATCATCTCTTAGAAATATTTACAATCATACTACTTTTCTATTTCATAGTGAACCCAAAAATATTGACGAAGCACTGTTTGATGAATCATGGATTCTAACTATGCAAGAAGAGCTAAATCAATCTGAAAGAAATGATGTTTGGACACTTGTTCCTAGACTTAAAAATTATACTGTTATTAGAACAAAATGAGTTTTTAAAAATAAAAAAGATGAGTCTAAAATCATCACTAGAAACAAGGCTGGACTTGCAACCTAAAGTTTCAACCAAAAGGAAGAAATCAAATATGATGAGATGTATACACTTGTCGCAAAATTAGAAACTATTCGAATGTTACTTGCATATACATGTTATAAATATTTCAAACTTTTTCAAATGGATGTTAAAAGTTCTTTCTTAAATGGTTTTATAAATGAAGAGGTATATGTTGAGCAACCTCCAGGTTTTGAAAATTATATTTCTCATAATCATGTTTTTAAACTCACGAAAGTATTATATAGACTCAAACAAGCTCCTAGAACTTGGTATGAGAGACTTAGTGATTTTTTGATTGAAAACAATTTTTCAAAAGGAAAGATCGATACAACTCTTTTAATTAAATATGAATAAGATAATATTCTTCTAGTTCAAATTTATGTGGATGATATAATATTTGGTATTACTAATGAAAATATGTGCCAAGATTTTGCTAAGAATATGCAGGAAGAATTTGAAATGAGTATGATGAGAGAACTTAACTTCTTTATTGAATTACAAATCAAGCAAGTAAAAAGTGAAACATTCATTAATCAGTCAAAATATATCAAAGAGTTACTCAAAAAGTTTGAGATGGAATGTGCAAAGGTAATTGGAACATCAATGAGTCCAACCATCAAATTTGATAAAGATGAAAGTGGTAAGCCAGTTGATTCAAAGATATATCGAGGTATGATTTGTAGTTTATTATATTTGACAGCTAGTAGACCTGATATTATGTTCACTGTATATTTATGTGCACATTTTCAATCATCTCCAAAGCTATCTCATTTGATTGCAATCAAGCATATTTTTAGATATCTTGCCAGTACCATTGACCTAGGATTATAATATTCTAAGCACACTTCTTTCGATCTTATTAGTTATTCATATGCAGGTGATGCTGGTTTCAAAGTTGATTGAAAAAGTACTAGTGGAACATGTCATTTATTAAGTCATGCACTTATTTTATATTTTAGTAAAAAATAAAATTCTATTGCATTATCTACTGCTGAGGCAGAATATGTTGTTGCAGGTAGTTGTTGTGCTCAAGTTCTTTATATGAAGCAATAGCTTGAAGATTTTAAACTTATGTATAATCACATTCCAATCAAATATGATAATACAAGTACTATACATCTTTCAAAGAACCCAATACAACATTCTAGGACTAAGTATATTAAAATTAGATATCATTTTCTTAAAGATCACGTGCAAAAATGTGATATTGTATTAGAATTCACAAGCACACACGATCAATTGGCAGACATTTTCACAAAACTTCTACCAAAAGATAGATTATACATGATTAGAAGAGAAATAGGAATAATGCATGTCATGAAAAACTATTAAATATTTTTATTTTATTATCTCAAATGATTTACAAAAACTTGAGACTTCTAGCCTCATATTTCAACTGCATTTGCTCTTCATAGATCGACATGTTATTCTCGTCTAAAGGATTAGGCAGTCGAAATGAAGAGGCAAGTAAGGATTTTAAATCTTTATTCTGTTGCTTTAACTCTACTATTTTTCTTTTTGACTTATAAACAAGTCGTTGAAGTATAGAGACTGTTTCGCTAAACTTCTCAATTTCACGAGTTTTGGACTACAACCGAGCAGAAAAAATAACAATGGATGATGAGTATCAAATTTCAAAACCCATAAGCTCATAAATGGCATTATGATCTGATTTATTAGCCAAATCAGTCTCTTGTTACTTCATGGCACCTACGACAGATGCAGAAATAGATTGATCACGAGAAGTACTGAAGGAAAATTGACTAGCCATTAAAAATTTGTAGAATGAGAATGCAGGCGAATTGCAAAGATAAGAAGAAAATTTGATGCGAATTAGATAAAACAAATGATTGCTATTATAAAGATGGAAATAAGAACAAGACACACTATCATCTCTTCAAATCTTACTTAGTCAAACTTATAAGATATGCTGGATGAGACGGGTGAGATGACTGATTGAGAAGATCCTTTGTTCAAATCCGAAAGATTACCAGAATTTTTTTTTTTCCGTTATTCTATCGTTTTGGATAAACAGATACTGGACCAATAAGAAATGTAAGATTTTCTTTGAGTATTCAATAGGTGAAAATGGTCTTTTAAATAGCAACTCAAAGATTTCAAATTTTGATTATATCTCATTTTTTAACAACATCAAACAGACTTCAAATCTCTCCATCGAGACGATAGAGTTAGGCCTCAACCTTTGTAGCCTTTGTCGGACACGGATGACTCCAATTATTTAACTTCAAATCTCTGCAACATCTAATTTGTCAACAACATCAAGTGAATTTGAGTCTTCTTCTGTACCGTGACGATAAAGTTAGGCTTCAGTTTTTGCAGCTTTTGTCGGACATGGGTGACTTTAATTATTTAACTCTCTACAGTTTCTACTAATGTGTCGTTTTATTTGATTTGTTTGAAAAATGAATGGAGTTGTCTTTGACAAATATAAAAAGGAAATGTTTTTATTTTATTTTTTTGAAAAGTGAATATTGCTCTTATTTGACGTATGAACCTTTTTAAATTTGAATATGAAGACACATTTTCAAATTTGAATATGAAGACACATTTTCAAATTTGAATATGAAGACTCATTTGTCTATAAATAGCTCACTTGAGTTTTGCAAAAATCATAACAAGAGCTTACACATCAATTGCTAAGTTTTGCATCATTATTTCAAAGCCCTCGTTCTCTCTTCTCTAAATTTGTGCCTTAATCTTTATTAATTTTGAGAGAGATATAAGTTACGTGGTATTGTTTTATTTCACTCATTGAAGAGTGTATTCTGATAATCTACTCACTATTAGCTTTTGTATTTATAAGAGGGTGTGTATAACCCTTGTGTGTGGAAATGATGTTCTATATAGGGAATAACTGAATTACCAAGTGTGAGATAATTGCAAGCATAAATGGTGTTTTACACGGATTCTTTATAGCGGTATTGCTCAAATGTGCAATAAGTTTTTATCTCCATTTGAAAGAGATTGAATAGTGAATTTAGGATTTTCAAGGGGTAGCTTGAGGTAAGGACGTAGGCAGTTGGGCTGAATCTCGTTAAAATACTGAGTTTGTTTTTTCTTACCCTTACTCTATATATCGTCTATTGTTTCGTATTTTATTTATATTTTATAATGTATATTTGATTTATAAGTGTTAATTTTTTAATATAACCTAATTCACCCTCCTCTTATGTTAGTAATCTGGACAATAAATATTTTTGTAAAGTGATATTAATTTTATAAGATAATTTATAGAAATATTTTTACTTTATAATTATAAAATGTGTTGAATATATATTACTTCCCAAACTTAAAACCAATAGATCATACTTATGACCCAGATATTTTGTACTTGTTCTCTTTTCTTATCTCGCATGATCCATTATTCCTCTTTTTATTTATTAATTGATTTATTCTCAAATGACATATATAAGTCAAATTTCTTACAAATTTTTTATAAAAAAAATATAAAAAACTTACGAAATCCACATTATTGCAAAAAAAGTTGTACACAATTTATACATTTGAACTTGTACCCTCGTAAGTTAGATTCAGACCTGCTTCTATCTTGTACTCATGTAGAACCTTGAGAGTTGAGACATCGTCGTCGTCATCTTTGAGCCCATTTGGAGTTGGGATAGAGAGATTGAAAAGTATTTTTAGATACCTTAAAGCACTTTAACAATAAAATATACATATTTGATTATTTTAGGTTAAAATACTTTTAAGTTATCAAAAAGCTTAAAATTGCATTTAAGTAAAAGTTTCATTTTGTGGTGAAAGTAGGAATTAATTTTGATAAAAAGGCAATTTTAATTGATTGACAACTTTAATTATATTAACTTTTGAAATCGCTGCAGACTAATAGATTGCCCAACATGCAAAACATACATTAAAATAATACATAATTTTTTATTTATTTATGATGGACATGTTAAATATTTTATTATTTATTTATTTATTTGAATTAATGCATGTCAGCTATTTTCATCGTTATTTAATAATATTATTTTATTTTATTTTTATCAAGGTATACAATTTTTTGTCATTTTCTCTAAAATAGTACTTTTTTAATTTATTTTTAAAGAAATATAAAATTCACAATTTTATTAAAAAAATACTTTTTTATCATTAAGTAAAAAAGTTAAAAAAAATTAGTGTCGAGATATAATAAAAAAAATTTATAGAGAGATTTAAATTTTTTGATATTAAATACGAAATATTCTTCTTTTTTTAAAAAAAAAAACATTTTATTTTTTAAAAAAGAGTCTAGAATTATCATCAATATCACATACGGTACTTGACTTTTATCATGTGTGCAAATATCGTTCCATTAGTAGTTGTCATCTCGTAATTTGCTTTAATGTTATTAAAATATAATAGTTATCAAAATATGTTTTTTTTTATGTCATTTCTCTTTTAAAAAGTATTTTTTAAATTTGTTTCTAAACATATAATATGTTAAAAAGTACTTTAAATATATAAAAACCAAACAATAAACAGTTTTTTAAATCTAGAATATTTTACATTAAATTTTAAATTTTAAATTTTAATTTAAAAATAATATTTCTTATGACAATTTCAAACCTACTCAAATTTTTGGTCTGAGACCATTATTAGTACAAAGCGGGAAAAACATGATTAATAACGACACTTTCAAAGGACAAACACTAGACAATTTGGCGTGTTCAGCTAGAAATAACAGAGAAAGAAGTGGAGTTATATCTTTATTGGAATATTTCTTGTCTGGTCTGGACTAATTTCGGAACACGTCTCTCAAAAAAAAATTTCTGCAAGCATGCTTGGAATAATTTAAGAAAAGTTCCCTTACCCAGAAGAAAGAGAGATGCAAGTCGTTTTTGTCATAATAATGAAAGAAAAAACAAACTATTTTCTTTGATTGTTTTATTTATTTATTTTTAGGATAGTGATGTTAATTTTCTTTTTTTTTTTTAAATAATAATATCGATTTCTTCTAATTTTTTAAAAAGTAAAAATGATTTATTCTCTATTTTATAGAATATCATACTCTTAAACAAACTTAAGGCTAGTTTATTTAGGAGAATGAAATAAAAAATTTTAAATAAAATTTAAATTTATTATTATATTTTTTAAAATTTTTATATAAAATATAATAAAAAATTTAACTTTTTAAAATTTTTATACCACTTTTTTAATCTACATATGAAATTAATATTAAAAAAATATTTTTTAATAATATATATTTTTTTCACTGTTATCTCATCCAATCTCATTTTTAAAAACAAACAAAGTCTTAGTGTCACCTAGTTTTCGGAAGCAATTGTACTCTTGAAAGCTCAAATTCATTGAGATCATAATTTTTGAATATTTGTCATTTGAAAAAGTATAGAAATTAAATAATATTCATCACAAAAAAAATTATGTATAGAAAATTTCAAATAGTTGAAAAGTTTGGTCTGTAATTCAGATGTTTCTTAAATTTATTAGGTTAATCTCGTTTTTATTGGAATCATTTTTCATATATATATATATATAAGTATTCACGAAAGAAGATAACAGGTACGTACCTTCGCAACCTCGCCACGAAACGACCGAAAACAAACGAGAATTGCTGGCTACTGGTAGTCTTTTCCATTAAAGTTGATATTTTTTCAATTATTTGTCTTTCATGAAGCCAATAAAAATAAAAATAAAAATAAAAATAAAATAAAATATTATTATAGTATATATTTTAATATTAAATTTGTTTTGGAATTTAAAAAAAAAATGTTTTAAAATTTGAAAGAAATTAAATTATTTATTTTATTTTATAAAATTTTTTTAAAAAAATAATAATAATAAGATAAGATGAAATTACTTATAAAAATAAACCAAGCCTTTTTTTCATTTAAAAACTATTCCTCATCATCATGCTATATTTTAAATAATAGATAAATGAAATGATTATTTTTAACACAATAATGTGCGCACTCTTTGAAAAAAGAGTCGGACTTATTATTAAAAAAAATTCATATAATTTTTTATAAAATTGTAAATATTATTTTTATTTAACAAAAGTGAAAAACTTATTATTATTAAAAAATCCATAAGTTTAATAAGTACTAAATTGGTATTTAGCCCTTGAATGAATTTGTCATGCGCACAACAAACTGGAAAGAGAGAATATGGAGTTTGAATTTAAAGATACACAATTGACAGACCCAAAAAGTAGGTATCAATTTAACCCTCAATCACGGACTAGTCTTGAGAAGGTTCTCCCAAGTCATTCTCCTTTTCAAAAAGAAAAAGAAAAAGAAAAAGAAAAAGAAATTACTTTACTTTTGTTTTAGGGAAATGATAATGGTACTGTTTTAGGGCCGTTCACAAATTTTTTTTAGTTTTTTTTTTTTTTACTTTTATGATTAATAAAATATTATTTAAAAATATTGTGATTTTTTTAAATTTTTCTAAAAAATTTTAAGAGTGTTTATAAAATGATGTAAAAAAATATATATACCTAAAAACACAAAAAAAAATTTTAAGTGGACACAAAAAATAGACTCTGTTGAAATCTCTAACATCTCCCTTTATTTTATTTTATTATTTTACAGAATAACATGGGGTTCGGTCGAACCGAACCCCCCCTTTGCAGCCCCTTTTGTTGCTGCCGGTGGTGGACGACACCACCCATCCCATCGGGACCAGAGGGAGTCAGTGACCCTACTACTGCGATGGCGAGTCTTGACAACCTGATAGGGACCTAGGTCTTATCCCGATCACTTAAGGGTTCCTCCTTGCAAGGTTTGTTCCGTTCAATGACCGAGTTAGACTCCAATACTTGGTAAGGGTAATATGGATGAGGGAAAGGGTTAAGTAAGGCTAGGATTTAGTGAAATTAGAGGTGAATGAGATGTTAATTGGCTAGGTTTGGTGCAAAGTGATGCATGACTAAAGGGAAATTGGAGTGCACGGCTAGGTTAGCTTGTGTTTAGGCTAGATGGTGTTTTGGATGGGGCATGTGGTGGCCGAATATGGTTTAGGGCATGCTAGGGTTTTCGGCCAAGTCAATTAGGGTTAGGAATTTAGGATTTTGAGTGGTTTTGGATAAGTTCTGAAAAGTAGGAGTATGGCTTATAACCATTTAGAGTGGACGGCAAGGCTAGGGTTTATGTGGCCGGTTGTGTGCTTGATGATGAGGCTGGATTTGATTGGTTCACTTCTTCACTTGATGACCAATCAAATAAGAGAATGATGTGGCAATTTAATGATGTGGCAATGGGGGTTCGGCTATGGCAAAAAGGATGATGGCCGAATGAGATAAAGTAGGAATTTTGGTTTGATTTGAATTTGAAAAAATTTGAATTCAAATTCAAATGTGGTGGCCAGTCATGCAAGGACTAGGGGGCACAAAATTGTCTAGATTTGGATGAGGGGTGAGGTTGATTTAAGTGAGAAAATATAGGAGTGAGAGAGGATAGGTGGCCGGCTAAGTTAAAAGGCAAAAGTGGCAAGTGAGTTGGCTAGGGTTTGATGGCCTTTGGCCGTGTGCTTCAAGGGGGTTTTGGGGTTTTGCCGTGGGCTACTTTGGGGCAAAAGGAACAATTAATTGATCAATTGAACAATCAAATAATGATTGAACAAAAGACCATAGAAGAACAAGTCAACTCCTTCAATGCACCAAGGGGTTTCGGCAATGCCTTCCTTCAATCATTTTTTTTCTTCAACCACTCAAATATACTCAACACTCAACTCTTTTGAGTAATCCGAATCTCTCAATGGAGGAGGGTTTCGAATTCTTCTAGGGAACACACACATAAGTTCTCAAATCTACAAGTGGTATGGATTTGACCTCACAAACACAAAACTCACACAACAATCAAACAACCACTCAAAAAAATAAAAACATAAAATCAACCAACAAGAACACCTCAACACCGAAGGACTCTTTATGAATAACCTCAAGATTTTTATAAATAAACTGAAAACAAATAAAGGATAGATGTGGATTACTGATTCACTAATTGCACAGATGATCCTCTTCCAAAAGAATTCACGAATTATACCTTAGAAAGCCCAAGTGCTAAGTACCGAATCCAAACCACAATGAGTGTGGCCGGCCTAACTCTTTCTCAAGAGCAAAAGTCTAATTCTCAAAATGTCCAAAGATACCTAAAATGAAATTTAGAAAACCTATTTAAAGTGTCTTACAACTTGGAAACCCCCATTAGGTCCCTTATTAAGAATAACTAATTACTAAAATATCCAACGTAATAAAATAATAAATTACATAAAATAAAATGATGGAGGCGCCTAATGCATGGTGTGGCCGTGGGGTGCAAGTGGCCCAAGGTGGGCTGCCGTGCTGCTACATTTACGGTCAGGCTCGTCTCGTGCTGTCTCGCTGCATGGTGTCTGGTGGTGCGCGGGGCATGGCTCTGTGCAGGGCCAACTGATGGTGCTCATGGCAATGTGCCATGCATGGTCCTGGTGGTAGGCACAGGGTCAAGCCACGTCGCTATGATGTTGCCAAATCAAGGTGCTCGGACGATAATCTTGCATGGCTCGGGCTGGGTGCTGGGGTGGTGTGTATGTATGGTCCAAACTGACGGTCTGGGCGCGGGCTGGTGCCGCGCGCTGGATGGCATGCATGGTGTCTATGCCACTGGCCTGCTTTGCAAGGCGCGGGCTGGTGCTGCGCTCTGGATGGCATGCATAGTGTGTATGCCACTGGCCTGCTTTGCAAGGCGCTGACTGGTGCCGCGCGCTGGATGGCGTGCCTGTGAAGACACGCCACTAACCTCGCTAAGTGGGGCTATGGTGCGCAATGATGCGCGCATAGTGGGGTGCAGATGCACACGCACGCGTGCGCTTAGGTGAATGCGCTGTGGGGCGCGCCTATGCGCACGCCGGGCTGTGCGCATGCACTGTACATGGCCAGTAGCCTTGCTGGGCACCTGCTGCGTGTTAAGGCCTAAGCTAAGGCATGCCTGTAGGCTAGCTAATGAACTGTCCTGGCCCTCCAAGGCCTGAGTTAGGGCCTGATTCTGGGCATCTCCTCTAGGGATTCTGACACGACCTATGGTGTCGCCTACCACCAGCAGCGGCAGAGGGGACTGGGTAAGATCGAATTTTCCTTAAAAATTTATCTTTATTTTATTTTTTTCTTATATTTTTTCTTATTTTTTATTATATTTTCTTTATTTTATTATTTTATTATACTTTTTATTGTGTTTTTTAAATTTATTTTATTTTTAAAATTTTTAATATATTTTTATATCAATTATAAAAATTTAAGTGTGAAAAAGGGGTAAGTTACAAAAATATTGAGGTATAACCCAACCTCACTCCAGCGCGTCTCCCTTATTTTACACGCGTGAATATAATAACGTAGTATGATTGCGGTCACGTGTCAAACTTTTGATATCCCAGTTGCACCTTTCTTCTATTTTTATATATATAGGAGTGGGATTCAAACTTAAGCTTAATTTATTTTTATATATAAAATGAGTTAAAATTAAATAAAATTTAAAAATTAAATAAAATTTTATTATAATATATTTTTTAATCTTATTTTTATTTTAAAATTTAAAATAATTAAATAATTATTTTTATTTTATATAAAAATTTAAAAAAATAATAAAATAAAATAAAATAAAATAAAATTATTTGTAAAAACAAACTAAACCTTCTTCCATTTGAAAACTATTCCTCGTGCTATATTTAAAATAATAGATAAATGAAATGATTATTTTTAACAGAATAATGTGCCCACTCTTTGAAAAAAGAGTCGGACTTATTATTAAATTTTTTTTTATATTTATTTTTTCTTTTAAAGAAAGTATGCGTGCTTTTCTCATTATAAAATCGTAAATATTGTTTTAATTAAACAAAAGTGAAAAACCTATGATACATTGTAAAATCCATAAGTTTAATAAGTACTAAATTGGTATTTAGCCCTTGAATGAATTTGTTATGCGCACAACAAACTGGAAAAAGAGAATAGGAGTTTGAATTTAAAGATAGACAATTGACAAACCTAAAAAGTAGGCATCCATTTTTCAAAAAAGTTAATTTTATTTTTATACGAGTCTTATATATATATTAATTTATTTCAAAATAATTATATACTGTTTATAAATTTATGACTATATTTATTATTTTTCATTTATAATTGATTGAAAACTTTGTAAGATAATATTAAATATTTAATAATTACTAAATAATAATCTCTCACAATTTGAAATTTCAGAAGTCATAAAAGATGTTTATTCAGTGGTTTTGTTGGATTAAACGTGGGCGAACTAAATCAACTAGAAAAGTTGGATTAAACGTGGGCAACCGAGTCAACTAGAAAGTATAATAAGTGTATATTTAAGATTGTATGAAAAATATTATTTTTAAATTAAGATTTATAACTTAAATTTTAATGTAATAAGTTCTATTAATAAAAAATTATTTATTATTTAGAATTTATATGTTTAAAACATTTTTTAAGATTAATTATGATAATTTTTAAAAATATATAATTATATGCAGAATTTTTTTAATAAAAATATCAATTTAGTAATTTTAAAAAAAATTAATTTCTGTCTAAAATATTTTTTATAAAATTATTATAAATACTTTTAATTATTTAAAAATATTTTTTAAATTTCGAAACACAATTTCGAATACATTATAATCTCCGCAGGCGAAACGTGGAGACCCTTAGGGAGAGAGAGAGAGAGTAAATGGGAAGCTCGAAAAAATCTATTCATCCTCTTACTATTCACACAACCTCCACACACTACATACTATTTTATTTTATTTTATTTTTAATTAAATATTTAATATATAAATAATGAATAAAAAAATTAAATTAATTTAAAAAGAACAAATTCAAAAAAAAAAATATTAAAAAAATTAAAAAATTAAAAATAAAATAAAAAGTGATGGTGTGTGAAGGTTGGGCGGTTGTGTGTGTGGAGGTTGGGAGGTTGTGTGGAAGTCCACTGGGAAGCCCATCCATGCAGGTCCACGCGCACACGGTTGAGTCGGTGACTCGGTCGATTAAAACTCGATCTATTTCGATCCTATCAATACTCGCACAAAGAAAGTGAATACCGAATAGCAATACCATCGTCGTCGTCGTCGTCGTCGTCGCCGCCGCCTCAGATCGGATAAGAAAATGGGCCAAATGAATTTGGTGCTGCCCAAGGAATATGGCTATGTGGCCATCGTTCTCGTTCTCTACTGCCTTGTCAATTTCTGGATGGCTGGCCAAGTTGGCAAAGCTCGAAAAAGGTGCCCCCCTTTCCCTCTATTATAATGGCGTTTTTGTTCCTCCCAATCTTCAATTCTAAATGAAGAGAAAAAGTTCTATTTTGTTGCGATTGTCAACAGGTTCAACGTGCCATTACCTACCCTCTACGCTCTAGAATCTGATAACAAAGATGCAAAGCTTTTCAATTGTGTTCAGGTACCATTTTGGTCCTTCCTGATTTTTTAGGAGTAATTTCCGTACGTACACTCATCTGATGAATTCGTGTTTGTTGTGGATGCAGAGAGGGCATCAGAACGCGCTGGAGATGATGCCCATGTTTTTCGCGCTGATGATGCTGGGAGGGATGAGGCATCCTCAAACATGCGCGGCGCTTGGTTTACTCTACACCGTGTCTCGGGTTTTCTACTTCAAAGGATACGCCACGGGCGATCCCCAAAAGCGTCTCACGGTCGGGAAATATGCCTTCTTGGCCGTGTTGGGGCTTATGGTCCCCACTGTTTCATTTGCCGTCAGTCTTCTTCTTTGATCCATTTGCGGCCTTTTGCTTTCTGTAACTACTACGTACCCGTACTGCTTGGTTTTGTATGTTGGGTGTTGAATGAGTGACCAGTCTGTTCGAATTTCATAGGTTTTAGGCTTCTCTGTGTGTAATCTGACGGTACTCTGTTTTAAATACGCATCCAAATTACGTCATGGTTGATAAAGATAATGATGAGTAGAATGACTCTTTGTGACTGTTTGCTCTCAAATTTTTCTAAGGACCTTTTTCCCTGGCAACAACATGGGAAGGATTTTAATTCGGCCGTCATGCACATATCTGGGTCAAGATCAAACATTAATATTTCGCGTTCCAAATAACTTGCCATCACCATTAGCAGGCCCATCACCATTAGAGATATTAGGGATATCCTTAACTACAAGTCCTCTCTTTCAAGGATTAAATATGTGGGCCTGCCTCTCAACTATGGTCCCTCTTTAAAACATCACTGTAATGAGATCCTTGGAAGAATTCATAACAAATTGATTGATTGGAAATCAAAGCTTCTTTTTCAAGCTGGGAGAACTATTCTCATCAAATCAGTAGCTAGTGCCATTCCATTCTACACAATGTCCACAACACTGTTCCCTAAGCACATCTCTAGTGGTTTTGGCATCTGATCAGCAATGATAAGATATGATGATTCAAAAATACTCGAGGAGAACTACTAGGGACCTCTGTCCAGGCTAAACCAAATGACTCTAGATTTTGGAAAGAATCTAGCAGAAAGATTTTATTATCTCTAGCACCTATTTTCAGATCAAGAATGGGATTGACACTAAAAGTGTGGTCTGACCCATGGATTCTTAGCTTAAGCTCACTTATTCTCAATCTAAAATCTTTTGACACTTGACCCTCATCTAAAAGTTTCTGAGTTAATATTAGAGGAACGTAGAAGATGGAACACACTGGTTCCTTCAGACTCTCTTCTCACAAATCTCAGTGGGCAGCTATTAAAAAAACCCATGTCTCTGCATAGCAATATCACAACCAAAAGGATATCCGAAGATGGAAACGTCACTCATTTGGAAACTTTTCTGTTAAGTCAGCATACACCGTCCTAACATGCCAACAGTCTAATCTCGATGCAGGATACACACAAATTGTAAAAACACTCTGGTAAGGATCGACTTAAGCTTTTCCTATGAAAAGTGCTAAATGGCATCCTTCCTACTAAGATATCTTTCTTAGCAATTGCATTCATCTCGCTGAAGATCAATAACTATGTCCAATCTATCAGCTTGAGAGGAGGATACCACTCATTTGTTTCTTACTTGTCCTTTCACTAGGATTCTCTAAAGGCAATCACTACGTGGCCACTAGACATAGCTTCCTTCAGGCCTCTAGGATTAAAAAGCTGACTCGACACTATCCTTTATTCTAACAAAAAGCTCAATCTTTCTAAAAAAGATCTCATCACTTCCTTTGCAGTTTTGGCCATGGCTATATGTGGTTCACTAGAAACCAGAAAATTCACAATGAGAGTAACATAAGAGTAGAGTAGTTTGCAAAAAAAGAAGGAAAAAAAAAAATTTTGACATGTAACAGAAACATTGTAAAGCATGAGAATAGAAAGTTACAGAAATGGAGCACAAGTGGAAACCACCAGCATCAGAAGACGCCATATCACATTTGATGTTGCTGTAAGAGTGAATGGACGCATTTCGGTAATAGTAGGGAGATCAAAAAGCGGAAAAATACAAAATTTAGTAAACAGAATTACAGGAATACATATCCAAACCAAAGAGAAGCAATGGCAGCCTTCATTAGTCTTCACGAAGCACAAACAAGAGGAATTAGGAAAAACCATAATAGAAAGAGACTCCTCAAATGCCATCAACAGTTTTAACAAACCTCATGAATCAAACTGTTGGGAAGCTGAAGGTCTAGCAAGAGATACCAGATTCCTGCTAAAAGATCTTGAAGAATGAAAGTAATGAAGTTGCATCGATCTTAAGATTGATGTGTGCATTCTATTATGCAATGGGTATATTCCAATAATGAATTTGGAAAAATCTCTCTCATAAACATCCCTCCTTGCCTATTAGATTTTCATAGTGGGAAAAAAACCCCCCTAATCATCAATATCTTGGCTTGTATTATACTTAACTTCTGTATCATCTTGCTTACTAATGAAGTCAATTAGAGAGAAAAAAAAAAACTTGCCATCGTTCAACTGATAAAGATTACTTCTCCAAGCCCTCGAATCTCTTCTTTTATATAGGCATTACAACATGACAAAGGTTTGACATCTCTATAATTCTTCCATAAGACGCATGAATCTGAAAAAAAAGAGTTTCTTATTTGTAAGTGGCCTGAGATTTTTAGACCAGTCCCATGCTTGTTGCAAGCAACATCATGCAAAAACATATAAACAGTGGAATTACAAAGATCTCAACGAAGCACCTCCTCCAATGCCATCAAGCACGTATTTATTATGCCCAGGATGTCAAAGTAAGATGCATGCAACTGAAAGAACACAATTCTAGGTCAGCCTTGGAAGGCAGCAAGGTCGATGCCCTCGCCGGGGTTGACCGCAGGTGCATCAAATTTGCTGAAAAGTTTATAGGATGAAATGAGTGAAAGCACTGCATAGCAAGCCACTACAACAAATGTGATTGCCATGGATGCTGTCGCCTTCCGACAGAACCCGCCAAAGGAACCACAAGCTGCACTCCAGGTAACGGCTACATCTCCCTTGTATGCCAGGAATAACAACTCCAATGACACAGCTCCAGCAGCCAGGATTGCATAGGTGAACACCTAGCCGCATTAACAGAGGCAACAATCTCAATGCTGGTTCTTGCTTAATTTGTGGTTTTTTTTTAAGCCTAAAAGTTTAGAAAAGCAACTAACCTGATCAAGGAAGAAGAAAGTCCAAGCGCTGGACATGGTGGAGCGGCGAGGCATGGCTACAATGATGGCTGAAAGAAGAGAATAGCCGGCACATATTCCATTGGCGTGTACCACATACCTGCATAACGTTGATTTTCATCGTCTATTAATATTTGAAATGAGATACATGAATCCTAATCCGGATTCCAAGTTTCCATGGGGAAGGTATATTTACCGGATATACTGCCTGACCATATTTGACAGATGTAAATGTCTATGACGTAAATATGTTCTTTAAAAAATGAAGAGAAATGTTGTTCTTCATGTGCCACATCTTAAGTAATTGACCATTTAAGTGGTAGATATATGAAATCGTTTAAAATGTGATAAAACTTGCATCACTAAAGTGAAGGGAGAAGATAAAATCAGAGTAAGGCCTGGTTTGGATAGAGAGATGGTTACATCTCATCTCATTTTATTTCATCTCAATATCCAACACCAAAAATACAAATACATTTTAATTTTAGATATTTTCAACTTTTTCATCTAATCATTACCTAATTATTACAATTTTTTCAAACATCCTAACAAAACACAAAAAAAAAAAAATCTCAAAACAAAAATAGTATTAAAAAATTATATTCTACGAATATATTAACTTTATAATATTTTAATGCAACTTTTTTTTCTCTCCTTTTTTAAAACTCTAAAAAACATTTTAACCCAAACAAATTTTAACTCGTTTCAACTCAGCGCAAATATCTCTCTACTATTCACAAACCATATCAATTCATCTCATCTCAATTTTGTATCTAAATCAGCAATTAGCTTCAAACTGCAATTGAATTGCAGTGAATGAGCAACTGAATTTATCTACTAGAGCTGTACTTTTTGCTTCCTTCCATAGCAAATCTAAAAGCATGTCAGCAAATTAGCAATGGTGATGGTGATTGCTACAGGTGATGGTCCAGTATTTTATTTTTTACTGGTGGGAATAATTTTGATGTCATATATAATAACAGCAGTCACTAATTTAACATAGCAGTTCCATGTATGAAATCAATGGACCAAAAGGGAGGAAAAACAAAAACAGAAAGCTGATATATTACAGTATTTGCAAAACAAAGTCGGGCCAAAATCAAATGTCATGATATCAATCTAATTATTATTATTATTTTTTGTTTGTTGAGTTAGTTTTATTTGCAGATTATTATTATTATTATTATTATTATTTGTTGCAGATAGATTGAGCTTTCTTGATGGCAATCTAATTAATGCCACAAATGTTCTTCCGTGTTCATCCGTCCATGGGATTTCAGATTTCAAGAATGTATTACCAGAAATACTTTAAAGCACTAACCCAAAGAAGAAATTTTCATAGAAACAATTACTAAGGAATCGAAAAAAGACGTATAATTGCTAGAAATTGAAGCAGGAAGATGACCTGAATGCACCAAGGTTGGAGTAAGAAATGGAGCCGAAATCGTTGCTTTGAGAGTTCTTAAGCATGATAACGAGTGCCGCAACGCACAGACCGACGGGGACAAGACGCAGCAAGGTCTCTGCAGTGCGCATGGCGCTGCTGACGCTTCCTTCCTCCTCTTCATACTCCTTCTCGTCTCTTGGCCCCATGACCTCCATAGAAGACGTACCTCGCTTCTCCGCCAACATTTTTCTTCTCTCTTCTCTTTTGGGGTATTGTTTTGTTTTGTTTTGTTTTGTTTTGTTTTGAAGTACCCCTATTACTGATCATTTAATGGAATTTGCAGCATGGTTGTTGGGCATTCAATGTCATCAAGGCAGACCACGCTTTCCCAAGTGATAACAGAGGATCAAGTTCGTGCATCTCTCTCGCCTAGAAATAGATAGATATTATCTACAATAGAAAATGCTATTTTGAGACTTTATTGTGAAATCTTATTTGGATATTTTATGTATTTTATTTTTTATTTAATAATTAAAAAAATAATTATTAATATATTAATTTTTTTAAAAAAATAAACACGTAATCATATCCTTTCGGTTATAAAATTAAAATAAAAACTATTATTACAAGACAAAATATTTGGAACTCTTTATTTTTCAAGAACTGAATTTTTTTTTTCATTTCTTTCTCTCCTATTTCTTTTTTTTTTCTTCGTATCTCTTCTATCTTGTATACATAAAACTAATATCAAAATTTCTATTTATAGAGAGTTTGAGACGAGAGTAAGAGAAAAGAAAAAAAATATAGTAGTCATATGTACCTCCAAATGCTTTAAGATTGTCTCATTAAAACATTGCAAAAGAAAACCCACTGAGACATAACCTCAGCGAAGGAAAAATAGTACAATCAGCATAAGTCTTTAAGACATTTACTCTCATTGAAAAGTGCATGACGATAGATCTTTAAGTTTTCGCATTCCAATGTTCTGCACAAATTTCTTGAATGTCACAGTTGATAATGCCTTCGTGAATAAATCTGTCAGATTATCACTTGATCGTATTTGCTTGACATCAATTTCACATTTCTCTTGAAGTTCGTAAGTATAAAAGAACTTAGATGAAATATATTTGGTTCTATCACTTTTGATATATCCTCCTCTGATTTGAGTGATACAAACAGTATTATCTTCATATAAAATTGTTGGGCTATCATTGATCATTGGAAGACCACACTTTTCTTAGATATGTTGAATAATTGATCTTAGCCATATACACTCTCGACTTGTTTCAATATAATCTCTGAGTGATTTGAAAATGTGGCAGATAGTATCTGCTTGACAGATCTCCATGATATAGTAGTATTTCCATAAGTAAATAAATATCTAGTTTGAGATCTACCTCTGTGTGGATCTGAAAGATAATCTGCATCTGTATACTCAATCAATTGTGAACTTTTTTTTTTTTTGAAATGAAACCTGATTTAATTAGAAACACTCAAACGAGTTCAGAAATTACAATAGAGTCAATACAAGCAGGGTATTTCTCTAAGTCGTAAATGTCATCTGAACACATAAGGGCAGATTGAGCAAGCTTATTGGCAGCTTTGTTTGCTTCTCTATAGATATGAGAAACGCTCCAGTTACTGCATTCACTTAGTAACTTCCTGCATCTTCAATGAGAAGGCCACCAAAACTCAAATTTGGTTTCTGCTCTCTAAGTTGATCTACAACTTATTTTGAATCACCTTCAACAATTAAGTTGTGGAGTCCTAGCTCTTTACAAAAGTAGACAGCTAGCAATCACCCGTGAGCTTCAGCTTCAAATGAATTTCCTTTTTGTGGTCTTTGAGCTCTTAAGCAACCAATTACATATCCTTGGCTATCCCTTACTAAGACCCCAATTCCAATATGTCCAGTCTCTGTCTGCAGCGCTGAATCCCAATTTACCTTGTAGTAACCTGCATTTGGTTTTTGCTATGGGTATTCTCTCTTGTTCATCGAGTGCTTGTCCCTCTGTTTAGTGTAATTTGCCTCCTTATAGGAAGTCTGAGATTTATAGGCTTTTTTAAGAAGAGTAGAGAGTGGGTAAATTCCTTACCATGTAACACTTCATTTCTTCTGAACCATATTCCCCTAGTTATAACAACTGCTAATGCCAACTCTCCAGCATCCACGGTGCCAGCTAAAAGTGACTAGATTTGGAAAAAGGAGTCATCTGGAAAAGACATTTTTTGGATCTTTTTGTTGGCCTGAGTCCATACATCCTTTGCTGAGATGCATCCCCATAGTGCATGTCCTGTAGTTTCTGCTTCAACTTGACAAAATGAACATGTATCAAACTCTAGCACTCTTCTCCTTTTGAGATTTGCTAGTGTTGGGAGGCCATCACTACATGCCTTCCAAATAAAAAATTTTATAGTAGGTTCTACTTCCAGCTTCTAGATCCCTTTCCAAATCATTTTTTCAGCTTGTTTTCTAGAAGACTCTCCTTCCTTAGAAACTTCTAACTGGTGGAAATGATGGTACCCACTTTTTACTGAATATAGCCCATTGCTTGCTGGTTGCCATACTAGCCGATCTGGTCTGCCACCCAAGCTGATAGGAACTGCTCTAATGGCCTCCATCTCCAGTCCTGTGACCATATCTACTAGAAGATTAACATTCCAGGTTTTTTGAAAAGGATTAATCACATCACAAACATTAACACACCAGCAATCGCTATCTTTGAGAGAAAAGACTTTAAAGGAGGGTAAGGAGGGAATCCACTTATCCAACCACAAATTAATGCATTTTCCATCTCCTACTCGCCAAAGAAGACCTGACTTGAATAGGGGTAGACCTAAGACTATGCTTCTCCAAACAAATGATGGACCCGGGCCTAGGTTAGCACTAAGGAGATCAGAGGCAGGGAAATACTTTTTTTTTTCAGAACTTGGGATGCAAGGGAGGAGGGGTTTTGAAGGTTTCTCCAGCTTTCTTTTGCCAATAAAGCTAGATTAAAACTTCTAAAGTCCCTAAATCCCAAACCCCCATCCTCCTTAGGAGAGTTGAGTGTGTTCCAAGGAGTCCACTGTATTTTAGAGGAATCCTCATTAAAACCCCACCAAAATCTCTTGAGTAACACATTTAACTTATTTGTGATTGAAGCTGGAAGAAGGAACAAACCCATTGAATAAGTGGGAATCGCTTGGAGCACTGATTTTAGTAGAATGTCTTTACCCGCAACGGATAAAAACCTGGTTTTCCAATTATAAACTCTAGCCCAAACCCTGTCAACAAGGGATTGGAAGGCAACAACCTTTTTCCTTCCAATAATGGTCGGGAGTCCCAGATATTTCTCAAATGACCCAATGGCTTTAATGCCAGCTATTCTGATGAGCTGAGACTGAGTGGCTTGAGGGGTATTCTTGCTGAAGAATACTACAGATTTCTCTTTGTTAAGAACTTGACCTGAGGCTGATTCATAAAGATCCAGGATATCTATCATTGTGGAGAGTTCTTGGGGTGATGCTTGATTGAATAACAGGATATCATCAGCAAAGAAGAGGTGGCTGAGGTTGGAAGGAGATCTCCCGATAGGGACACTGGTTATTTCCCCTTTTGCTTCAGCATAGTGTAACAAGCTGATAGTGCTTCCGAACACAAAATAAATAAAAATGGTGATATGAGGTCCCCTTGTCGGATCCCCCTAGAATGAGCAAATGGTTGTTGTGGTTCCCCATTGACTAAGATTGAATATGAGACTGTTGTAATGCATTTTTGGATTAGGTCAGTCTAGTGATGGGAGAAACCAAGTTTGAGCATAGTGGCTTCCACAAAGCACTACTCAACCCCGTCATAGGCTTTACTCATGTTTAGTTTGAGGGCCATGAAGCCCTTCCTCCCTTTTATCTTTGTTGCCATAGAGTGAAGGATTTCATATGCCACTAAAGAATTGTCTGAAATTAGCCTTTCCGGGATAAAGGCACTCTGGTTAGAAGAAATGATCTGATTGAGGATAAGCTTCAGCCTATTTGCAATGGTTTTAGACACAAACTTGTAGAGGACATTACAGAGACTGATAGGCCGGAAGTCAGACACTTTTTTGGGGGTTTTTGACTTTAGAAATGAGAGAGATATAAGTATCATTTACTTCCTTAATGGACCCATTTTGGTTAAGAACATGTAAGACAAATTTTGTGGTGTCCTCACCCACTACCCCCCAATGCTTGTGATAGAAATGGATAGGGAATCCATCAGGTCTCGGCGAGCCTAATGGATTCATCTGGAAGACTGCTTCCCGGACCTTCTTAGGACTAAAAAATCTCTCTAACCCCACCCTCATTTCAACAGTAATTTTCAATCTCAGGGGGTGAAGACAGAGGTCAATATTGACAAGATTAGAGGAGGCAAAAAGGTTAGAGAACAAACCTGTAAAGCAGACACTGATGTCCCTCTGATGCCTGAAAACATGTCCATTTCCACAGAAGATATCAGGTTTGTCTTCTTTCTTTGGTTTGCTTGCATATGAAAATAACGTGTATTCCTATCCCCAGTTTTAAGCCAGTGTTGCTTTGCCCGTTGTTTCCACCTCATCTCTTTCTCAGCAAGTGACAGGTCCATTTTCTAATGTAGGGTCTTTAACTGAGCAATATGAGCTTCTTCACTTGAATCCTGTAACTCACCAATTCTAGAGAGGTCCCGGGTATTATCCTCATTTTCCTTTTTCCGGATTCTTTTATTCCACCCAATGAAATCTTGCTGACACCTTTCTAACTTTGTTCTCAAACAGCCAACCATGTTGCCCCCAAAAGTACCTTTGGTCCAAGAGTCCTCTATGAGGGGTTTGCATTCTTCTCTTAGGTCCCAGGCAGCGTCATACCTGAATATCATATGTTTTCTTTGAGAAACAAGATTTTGTTGGTTCAGAGTAAGATGAAGAGGAGAATGATCTGAATTAATCGCGGGAAGGACACTACAACTCCCTGTGGAGAATCTTTCCATCCACTTTTGACTCCCAAAGGCTCGGTCTATTTTCTCCTTTGTGAACGCTGCCCCACATCTATTAATGGACCACGTATATCTTTGGCCAGTGTAGAATAGGTCCCGAATGCCACATTCCTCTACAACCTTTCTGAAATTCTCTATTTGATAGTAAGGTCGACTGGCCCTCCACTCTTTTCTTTGTGATGGAGGATTTCGTTGAAATCCCCTAAACAGATCCAAGGTAAAGGAGGATTAGGTTTCAGCAACTTTAGAAGCTCCCAACTCCCCTTTCTTTTGGCAGGTTCAAGATGCCCAAAAGCTACTAAATTGCCTAGGGGGACTCTCAGGTGAGGTCTTTATCATGGCTTAAATATGCCATCTAGTAAAGTTGATAACCTTGACTTTCCACTCATCGTTCCATAAAAGGGCTAATCCACCACTAGCTTCCACACTATCAATTGCAAAGCAGCTTTCAAAATTCAACTGTCTCCTAACTTCTTCCATCCTTATTTTATTGCATTTGGTTTCCACAAAGAAAATCAAATGGGGACACTTTTCCTTAGTAAGCTGCCTAAGGGTACGAATTGTTCGAAGGTTCCCAAACTCTCAACAATTCTAGGAGAGTAGACTCACTGGTTTGGGTAGGGCTGATTGCCAGCCCTTACCCAGTTGAGATTGTTTTGTGTGCCACTTTCATACTTCTTTGTTTTTTTGGTTTTAGAGAGATTTTTCTTTTCAACTTCTGTGGGACCCCTTTTTGCCGCTTGGAAGTTTGAGATCTTTGAAAGGGGTAAGGTAATAGTCGCTACCTCCCTAGCTTTCCTTTTCCATATTCCAGTTTTCCTGCCAACTTCAGTTTTGATATTAGCTGCCATCGGTTTCATTGTAGAGGTCTGGTACTGAGCAGCATTTAATACAATCTAAGGGAGGGGGGTTTCTATTTTACCCATCTGTTGATGAGAGTCAAGGTATATAGGATCCATTGACTGTTTTGCTAGCTGTGGGCCAGAGGTGTCACCCAAGTCCATCTCCATCCAACCGACAGAAGCCTTTCCTTCAGGGAAGACTGGGTGTTGCTTTGTAGAATCTGCAGCCTAATCATTTGGAAAATTCTCACCCCTCAAATGGGTTTCATTATTTCTCTGGCCCATACTATTACTTTCTGGAGGGACCCTATTCTTCTCGTGGCAGCCTTTGGTGTTGTTCTGTGTTTCCCCCTTTGTTTTTTCCCATTTTTCTACAGAACTATTAGAATTCTTTTCTTGGTCCTGATGACATTCATCTTTTACATCTACTTTTCCCCCATACTTTCTATTATCAGACAGAGAAGTGTTCATAGGTGGAGCTCTGAGCCACGGATCGAACTCCAGAGCTGTTTTTCCTTTTTGGTCCATGCGTGGTTTAGGGCAAACCTTTCCTTTGTGATACAAGATCCCACAATGGAAGCAAAAACTTTGGAGTCTTTCATATATGAAAGAAATCCAATATTTCTCATTCTCAAACTCTAACCACTTCCCTAAAAGAAGAGGTTTGTGTAGGTTAATCGCCACTTTAATTCTAAGACATCGACCTTATGCCAAACCATCAGACTTGACGTCGACACAGATGACATGGCCTAAAACAGAGCCTAGTTTCTCTGCTATATCCTCTGACATAGCCCCCATAGGGAGGTTATGGCATTGAACCTAGAATGGTTCGTATTTGAATTGAATGGCGTTAATGGATATCTTGTGGTCGATCTCCTGCAAGGTGATCACATTACGATCGAACACCCAGGGTCTTCCACTCAAAACCCTATTTTTATCCTCACCTTTTTGGAACTCGATAAGGTCTTTAAAATGCACCCACCCAAATAATCTCCATACCTGGGCCATAGTAGACCTGAAGGTGTCGCCGTTGATGCCTTTTTCGGACAGCACCTTCCCGACAAGGCATATCTTCTCCGTCGTAGCCCCTTCTTTATTTCCTTCTCCATTGATCTTGATGGTTGAGTTCTCTTCAGTTGATAGTTGGATTCATTCCCACCTTCTGATAATTTCATCATCCATCTTACAAATTACCTTCCTCAACAGTGTCGTGAGACTAAGCCGTCGTCGACAGACGAGCAGCACTAACCCTAACTCTTTCGCGAGGAAAGAGAGGGACCGCCAACTGTATTCGTTTTTTATCTATGTTGATAAAATAATCTCATATCAACCGTACTATGAAGGTAACGAAAGACATGTTTAATACCATTCAAATGCCTTCGAGTTGGTGTAGAACTATATCTTGCAACCAGATTAACTGAGAATGTAATATTAGGCCAAGTGCAATTTGCAAGATACATCAAAACTCCAATTGCACTGAAATATGGTACTTCAAGATCAAGAATTTCTTCATTGTCTTCACAAGGACGGAATGAATCATTCTTCACATCAAGTGATCGAACAATCATTTGAGTACTCAGGGGATGAACTTTATCTATATAAAAGTGTTTCAAAACTTTCTTTGTATACATGGACTGATGAATAAAAATTTTATATGACAAGTGCTCGAGCGGCAGGTCGAGACAAAGTTTTATTTTATTAAGATCTTTCATTTTAAATTCATTTTTTAAATATGTAGCGGTTCTTGAGATCTCTTCAAGAGTTCCCACAATATTTAAATCATCAACATAAATCGCAATAATGGCAAATCCAGATTCTGATTTCTTAATAAAAACACATGGGCATATAGGATTATTCTTAAATCTTTCTTTTAATAGATATTTGTTTAGGCGATTATACCACATACATCCATATTGCTTTAACACATATAAAGATTTTTGAAATTTGATAGAGTACATATTTCTAGATGTACTTATAGATGCTTCAGGAATTTTATATCCTTCAGAGATTTCCATATATATATATGTCATGGTCTAAGGATTCATATAAATATACAGTGACCACATCCATCAACTGCATTTCTAATCCTTTTGTAATAACCAGACTAATTAAAAATCTAAATGTGATTGCATCCATAACGGGAGAATATATTTCTTCATAATCAATCCGGGTTTTCGCAGGAAACCTTGTGCAACAAATCATGTTTTGTACCGCATAATTTCATTTTTCTCATTACATTTTCATACAAATACCCACTTATATCTAATAGGCATTACACCCTTTGGTGTTTGGACAACAGGTCCAAATACTTTTCGCTTTGCTAGAAAGTTTAATTCAACTTCAATAGCTGATTTCTATTTTGGTCAATCATTTCTATGTCGACATTCTTCGACAGTTCCTGCCTCACTTTTTTCATTACTTCTGATAATGTTAAGGGCCATCTTATATGAAAATATGTTGTTGACAACAGTTTTATTTCTATCAAGAATTTCTCCAATACTCATGAAATGTATTGAGATCTTATTATTTTTAGGTACATGTTCCTCTTTAGAGGAAAACATTTCATGAAATACCTCTTCAGGAAGTCCCTTTTCAGAAGATTTGGAAATAGAATATTTGTCTTCTTCAGGAGCATTAACTATACTTATAGCCTGTATTGTGGGTATGTGTTCTTCAGGAATATCAAATTCATTTTGTATTCTTTTCATTCGGAGAATTTTTCTTTTGCACCAATAGGTTTTCCACGCTTCAGGCGTGTCTTAGACTCACCTATTGTTGTTTTGACAATTTGTCATTCAGGGACTTCAATCCTTTCTGGAGTATTAACAGCAAGAATATAAGATTTTACTACACTTTTAGTGTCAGTAAATACATCTGGTAATTGATTTGCAACATTTTGTAAATGAATAATTCTCTGAACTTTTAGTTTACATTCATTTGTAGGAGGATCAAAGTAAGACAGAGTTTTATTATCCCAAGTAATTTCTTATCGTGCTTCAGGCACTGATTTTTCGTTACCCAGTAATGGAAAAGTGGATTCGTCAAAGTGATAATCCTCAAAACGTGCTTTAAACATATCCTCTGCAAGTGGTTCAAGATATCTAATAATAGATGGAGAATCAAAATCAACATATATCTCAAGTCTACGTTGAGGGCCCATTTTTGTACGCTGTGGAGGTGCAATTGGAACATATACAGCACATTCAAAAGTATGAAGATGAGAAATATTTGGTTGTTGACCAAGCTGTAATGGAGAATATTTATGATATGTAGATGGTCTAATACGAATTAATGATGTTACATGAAGTATAGCATGTCCTCAAGTAGAAACAAGTAATTTTGATTTCCTAAACCTTTTAGCTAAAACTTTTTGATCAAAAATTCAGTTAGACCGTTTTGATTATATGTATAGGCAACAGGATGTTCAATATCTATTTCTATTGACATGCAACAGTTATCAAAAATTTGAGATGAAAATTCACCTGCATTAACCAATTGAATGGTTTTAATTGGATACTCAGGAAATTGTGCTCGTATTTTGATTATCTGAGTAAGAAGTCTAGCAAATGCAACATTTCTAGTAAAAAATAGACAAACATGTGACCATCAACTTGATGCATCAATCAAAACCATAAAGTATTTAAATGGTCCACTTGATGAATGAATAAGTCCACATATATCTCCGTGAATCCTTTGTAAAAATGATTAAAATTCAACAACGACTTTTGAGGGAGATGATGTGATAATTAACTTACTTTGGGAACATGCAGAGTACGGATATTCATTGGGTAAAAGAATCTTTTGGTTCTTTAAGAGATGTTCATGTGAATTATCAATGATTCGTCTCATCATTATTGATCCCAGATGTCCAAAATGATCATGCCAAGTCATAAATACCTTGGGGTCAATGCACTTCTAGTGCACTACCACATATGATTCAATTGTTCTCATCTTTGTATAATACAATCTTGAAGAGAGAGCAGACAGTTTTTTAATACGAGCTTCTGGGTCGATACTATTTTAGTAATAAAAAGATGCTCTTTATTGCCTTCATTAGTCGTTTCAATATGGTAATCATTATGACGTATATCTTTGGAATTTAATAAATTTCTTCTAGATTGTGAAGAAAATAGAGTATCATCAATATAATATTTGGTGTCATTAGGCAACACAATATAAGTTCTTCTGGAGCCCTCAATTAGATTTGATGAACCTGATATGGTATGGACATAGGTTTTGCTTAGTGTTAGATTTTGAAAATATTTCTTATCTTTAATAATTGTGTGACTTGTAGCACTATCAGCCAGACATACATCTTTATCATTCAACTCAGAAATAAAAAGTTTATCTATGTAATCCATGATTATACAAAATATACAAAGTTTTCATTACAAATAATAAAGAAAATACATTAATTGGGTGGAACACTTCTATCTCCAATCAAGTGATCAATTCTACCATTAGGATCCTTAAAGAAATCAGAAACATCAAAATGAGTGATATCTACATTTAATGAATCATCTGATGGTTCTACTAAATTTGTTTCAATTCTTTTATTCTTTCCTTTTATAGATGCTTGATATAAATCTACAAAGTGCCTGGCCGTACGACAGGTACGTGACCAGTGTCCAGTCATTCCACATCTATAGCACACCTCTTTACTTCTCTTTGAAGAATTATTTTGGGAACTTTTACCCATTTCTGAATTGTACCATTTCTGGCGATACGGTATATTATTATTAGTATCTCTTTTAATGTTGTTACTTCTGGGATCAATATTTCTATAGTTTCTCCTACCACGTCCACGCCATTGATTTCTTCGAAATGATGCACCATTCGCTTCTGGGAATGATGCAAATCTAGTATCATTCATTTTAGGGAATGATGTTGAACTGGTAGGGCGTGACTGGTGGTTTTTTAATAAAAGTTTATTGTTCTGCTCAGCTACTAGAAGACATGATATAAGTTCAGAATATTTCTTGAACTTTCGCTCTCAATACTGCTGCTGCAGGAGCACATTCGAGGCATGAAATGTAGTATAAGTCTTCTTTAACATATCATCATCAGTGATTTTCTCACCGCATAATTTTAGTATTGAGCTTATTTTAAAAAGTACAGAATAATACTCACTAACACTTTTAAAATCTAGCAACCTCAGATGCAACCATTCATAACGAGCTTTTGGGAGGATAACAATCTTCTGGTATTCAAATCTCTCCTTTAAATTATTCCATAAAATAAAGAGATCTTTTACTGTAAGATATTCAGTTTTTAATTTTTCATGAAGATGGTGGCGAAAGAAAATCATTGCTTTAGCGCGGTCCTGCAGGGACGCTTGATTTCCTTTTTAATTGTTTCTCCCAAGTTCTTTGCATCAAGATGGATTTCAGCATCAAGAATCCATGATAAGTAATTTTTCCCTAAAATTTCAAGATCAAAGAATTCCAATTTTGTAAGATTTGCCATTTTTTGAAGAAGATGACCACTAGTTTTAGTATCGGCAGAGTTTCGTGCTGATAACATGTTATAAAACTAAAATAAAAACTATTATTGCACGAGAAAATATTTGAAACTCTTTATTTCTCAAGAACTGAATTTTCTCTTTTTCTTTCTTTTTTTAATTTCCTATTTCTTTCTTTTCTTTTCTTCATTTCTCTTCTATCTTGTGAACATAAAACTGATCTCAAACTCTTCTATCTATAAAGAATTTGAGACAAGAGAGAGAGAAAAGAAGTGAATCATTCACTCAATAACAACGGGAGGACAAAATAAGAAGGAGGGATGAGGGAGAGATGAGGGGGGGTTATTCAATCCCCCCAATATTTACAACACTCTCACTTCTTTCTCTCTTTTTCTTTTTAAAGAAAAAAAATTCTTGACAAGCAAAGTAATATTAAAAAGACGTAAACAATATTAAGTTCTGCCAAGTGCCAACTTAAAAATTAAAAAAAAAAGGCAAGAAATAATAAAATCTTGGAATAGATTCATAGCATCATAGGCTCGATCTGAATGCTCTTTGGGTCCAAGGCCCAACAGAAAGGCAATATATATATATATATATATATTGCAATCGCAAAAAGTAGTAGTCGAGCAAGACGGCCCAAATAAAAGGCCCACAGAAGGAGAGTAGGAAGAATTGAAGAAGAGCATGAATAGTGCGGGACTTAGGATAAGAACAAAGGAAAATTCTATTTATAATTAGGAAATGATACTACGTTGTCTCATTTTATTTTTTTATTTTTTTATTTTGATTCCTTATATATTTGATTTTTTTTAAATAATTTTTTACTTAATAGCTAAGAAAATGACTATTAGTATATTAATAATTTAAAAAAATGTTTAAACATGTTTGAAAAATATTTGAAATAAAAAAGTAAAAAAAAAAAAATACAATTTGCACTAGAGACATACCAAGTGAACAAATCGAAGAGGCTAGTAGTGCTATTCTTTTAATTATATTTTACTTACTTCACAATACCTCCCGTGTCATCCTCACATCATACACCACACATAATTTTTTAATTTTTTTAATCAAATATATAGTGCATAAATGATGAGTAGATTAATTCAATTATTTAGGCAAGAATAAAAAAAATAAGTGTAATGTGTGGGAATGATAAATAGTAAAGATCTATTGCAAATCATAAAATCTAAAATTATAAAATTAAAAATTTATATAATATTGTATACAAAATTATAAGTACATATATACTAAAACAAAATAAGATCCAACTAGGAAGGTATTTCGAGAATAAGATTTGGGAAAAGAAGAAACTTATGCGTGAGGCACGTAGAGAAGGAAGGGTGAGAAATTTCAAATTAGCAATCAAACCATGAAAAGCTTAAGGAATTAAAATAAATAAAAATAAAAATAAATAAATAAAAGGAAAGGAATAGTACTGTTTCGGACTTGTTTCCCACACTATCCACCAAAATGATTAATTTGCAGTAGAGAATCATGATCATTAGAGAATGATGATAATCCGGTATATCTGATGCATTTTCAATATCTAAGTCAGTAAATATATAAAAAATTGAGATGTTACAAAAGGAGGTTTTTGGAGTAAATGATTACTCCAATTATGAGAAATACCTGGGATTGCCATCTATGGTTGGTAGATCAAAGTTTGATACATTTAGAGGTCTCAAAGAGAGGATATGGGAAAAGTTGAGTAGCTGGAAAAACTCTTTTCTATCTTAAGCAGGAAAATAAATCCTCCTAAAAGCAGTAGCACAAGCAATACCCACTTTTGCTATGAGTGTATTTCGAATCCCAAGAAAGCTATGCACAGAGATTAATTCTGTAATGGCAAGCTTTTGGTGGGGGCAAAGGAAATGTGAGAAGAAAATACATTGGAGAAGTTGGCTGAAAATGAGTGAGAGTAAAATAGAGGTGGACTAGGATTCAGGAATCTACAACATTTCAATACTACCATGCTTGCAAAACAGTGTTGGAATCTCTTGGTGAAACCGTCCTCTCTTGTGGCTATGATAATGAGACAAAAGTATTACAAAAATGGGGAGCTGCTGCAAGCTAAGTTGGGTAGAAGGCCTTCCTGTGTATGGAGAAGCCTATGGTCTTCCCTAGACCTAGTTGGAGAAGGAATGGCTTGGAGAGTGGGTGATGGAAAAAAGGTAAACATATGGGGAGACAAATGACTGCCACGTGAATATAATCCTAGAATTCTATCACCTGCTAGGGATATGGACAGGAATTCAAAAGTGGGATGCCTAATAAATGTAAAGGAAAAAACATGGAAGCAGGATCTGCTTAAGGATTTATTTTCTGAAGAGGAAATTGTTTTAATAAGAGGTATTTAGTTGGGGGGTATCTTGCTACCAGATAAGAGAGTTTAGGGAGCTTCAATAGATGGAAAATTTAGTGTTAAGACTGCTGATTATCTTGAGCAATCAAGGGGAAATAAAAATGAAGGGGAATCATCTAGCAGATCTGAAGACCAAACCTGGAAATCTATTTGGAAGCTGAAGATACAGCCAATTGTGAAGATGTTTATATGGAAGGCGTGCCGGAACTTGCTACCTATGTGTGTAAATCTTTGGAAAAAGAACATTTTGGATGATAATTGGTGTCCGATATGTAAACGGGAGCCAGAAACAATAACCCATGCATTGTGGTGGTGTCCAGCCTCCTTTGATATATGGTCTGAAACATCTAGCCCGGTCCAAAAGTGGAGCTACTTTGAGGAGCCATTTATTGAGTTATGGAACGAATTTGTACTTAAATTGAAACAGGAGAATATTGAGCAAATTGCTTATATAATGAGAAGAATTTGGATGAGGAGAAATAGTTGGGTTTTTGAAGAAAAATTTTTAGAACCTAAGAGAGTGATGAATTCAGCTATGGAATGCTACAAGGAGTACATTGAAGCTCAATCAAGGAGGGGTGTGCTGCGAAACCAACATGTAACATGTGATAGAAATGCATTTTGGTGTAAAGCAGCATGACATTGGGTTAAAGCTAATTGGGATGCATCATGGAATGTGGAGAAGAAGCAAGTGGGATTAGGTGTGATAGTAAGGGATGAGGAAGGGGAAATAATGGCAGCAACTTTGCACTGTGGTAGACTGTATACAAGATGCAACAATGGGAGAAGCACTAGCGTTGAGAAGAGTAATGTACCTATGCAATGAGTTGGGATTCAGCAAGGTTATTCTTGAAGAGGATGCTCAAGTCATAGTCAATGCAGCTAATAGTAGAGAGGAGTTGTACACAACATATGGTAATATGGTGGAAGAGGTACGGAGATGGCTGAATGCTAGTGCTTTCAGAAAAGTAAATTTCATTCATAGAGAGGCTAATGTAGTAGCTCGTCTTTTAGCAAAATTAGCATTCAATTTTCCTATGGAAAAGATTTGGATAGAGGAAGGCCCTTTTGAAATTGTTCATACTCTGCAGATTGAAAAATTGTGACAATGAACAAGGCTGATCTTTTAATGAAATCATGAGGTTTTCGTTCAAAAAAAAAAAAAAAAAAGAATTACGTGGGCTTACCATCTTTCGCCATATATATATATATATATATATATATATATAATATATATATGGACGTGAGCTTAAGTAATGAGTATGAGATATTTTCCTAATTAATTTAGGTAACTTACATACAAGGCCGACTCAATAAATTAGGGACCTTAGGTAAAAATTTAAATATTGAGGCTTTTTTTAATTAAAATAAAATGAAACTAATTAATTTTGATTTTTATATTACATTTCTATTTAAAAATAATGCCTATCGTTTGTTAAGTAAAATTATTAATTAAGATTTATTCTACTTTTTCAACTAATAATCATTAAGTCTTCATTAAAAAAAAATCTAATTTAGATAAAATTTTATTAAATCTATTTTTATAAGACATGCTCTTAAGTTTTAGGGCTTATTAGGGCATACAACTATTTTTTATGTATTTTCAGATATTTTCAAAGTCCACTTTTTTCACTCAAAATCTAATAAAATATCTTAACTCAAATTATTTCATAACTATTCATAGATATTTCGAAGAATATTTATAAAACTAATAATGATATATATAATATCTATTTAATATTTTTATTCTCTTATTGAATTAATTTTTTTTTCTTTTAAAAAAATTTACTTAAAATTTTTTATTTGAAGTATTTTTTTTTTTTTTGGGAGATCTTAGGTAATTATCTAATTTGACTAAGAGTTGAGTCAGCCATGCTTACATAGATATCAACGAATTATTATCCAATAAATACTCGACTCGTCCCTTTCAAACAATATGGCGAATTTCCCGCTGTTTCTTTGAACTATTTATCTTATCCTATTAATTTGGCGGTCACAACATATATCGATTTATGTTGCAAATTAACTTTCTTCGATCTCGATCTAATATTCCATCGGTCTCTTCATTGGGATTGGGCTTTATTGAAATGATAAAGATTCCTCCAATTACTTTGCTAATTTCTGTCATGTGGACATGAAGCAAATTGAATAAGTAGAAATTAAGGAGTATCATTCACCTTGGCCTTGGGTGGGAATTTATTAAGTGCCTCGCACGATTCATATCCCTAGGGCTTGTGGAATTTTGATACCTACCTTGCTTGACGACACATGTTCCCGTATCTTAGAAAAATGTAACGGCTCCACCATCCTTGTTCTGTCACATGATCAGATTGTGTAACGATGCCGTTGTCAGCCTACGAGTCTTCTCACTGATCAAGAGCGTAACCATAGCAAAGTTTAAAAGTTTTCCTTTATAACTAGAGCATCGAATACATGCAACACAATTATATAAAATATCTTATAATAAATATTAAATGAAAGATAATTTTATTAAACATTTTATATATATAAAATATTTTTTAAATTATCTCTCATTTAATACTTTATTATAAAATATATTATATAATTGTATTGTATATATATTGTTTTCCTTATAACTATACCTTTCCTTTTCTGTTTTTTTTCCTCTTTTTTTGACTTTATCTTGCATCTTACAGTCTTCCTCTGTTCCCAGCTTTTCCTTATTGTTCTTTTGAAACCCTTCCTTGCGTTACTTTTTGGTACTGCAAGTTTCCATTCGAGTACCTCGTAAAAGGGATCAAGCTGTAATTCTTTTTACAAAAATAATTCTCACTAATAGCATTAGTATTGGACTATATATATACATATGCAAAATCACCTCATTTAAAAATTTATTTTATCATATGCATATGCATATACAAAATTTTTATATTGACTTATGTAAATTTGAGATAAAATAATAATAAAATAATATTTTATTCCAATTTCTTAATTTTTCAAATTATATATAGATACATTTCATTAATATATATATACACACACACACACACACACATATATATATATAATTGAAACGCTAACATGTATGTATGTATATATATATATATATATAACTTATATAAAATATATATAAAATTGGAACGTTCCAATTTTTTTTTTTATATATATAGTTAAATTAACATATATATATATATATAACTTATATATATAAAATTGAAATATATATAAAATTAGAATACATATTTTTATAGGTAAATAGTAGGAGAGAGAATTTTTTTTTTTTATAAGTGAATAGTGACTCTCCAAATATTCATAGTTACTATTTATAGCTATGCAAATATTTACATATGCATATTCTAATGTGGAGGACTTTTGGTCTATATTATGTAAATATGGATTTGCATATGCATATGCATAGACCAATGTCAATGCCCTAACTAAGAACATTAAACGTTTTCATAATATCTATATTAATAATATGTGCTTTAAAAATTTTAGGAGTGAGTCCCTTAGTCAAGCAATCATTACTTCTATATTTTTTTAAAAAAATCTTTATGAAGAGATTTACATGAGAAAAGTCTTTATGAAAGGATTTACATGAGACAACCTAAAAATTTTTATTGTGAAAGGAAAATAAAACTTGGTGTGTAAGTTAAATAAATACTTATATAACCTCAAACAAGCTCCTCGACAGTGGTATTTAAAATTTGATAAAGTTATAAGTTCTCTTGGTTTTGTTGAAAATACAGTTGGCCAATGTATATATCGCAAGACCAATGGAAGAAATTTTATTTTTCTTATTCTGTATGTTGATGACATTTTGCTTGTTAGCAATGACTTGCAATTACTTCATGAAAAAAGAAAATGTTATCTGCTAATTTTGAGATGAAAGATCATGAAAAATCTTCTTTTGTGTTAGGCCTCAAAATATGTCTTGATAGAGCCTGTAGTTTGTTGGGACTTTCTAAGAAGACTTATATACATCGTGTACTATAAAGGTTTGAAATGTAAAATTGTGCACTTGGTGACTTACCCATTATTAAAGAAGATAAGTTCAGCAAAACGCAATATCTCAAGAATGAGCTTGAAAGGCAATCTATGAAAAACATACCATATACTACTGTTGTAGGAAATTCGATGTATGCTCAAGTTTGCATTAGACCTAATGTAGCCTATGCAGTTAGTGTTCTTAATTGATTTCAGGTGAATCCAGGGCAACAGCGTTGGAAAACAGTGAAAAAAGTTATGAGATACTTGAAGAAAACTGATCTTACATGCTCACATTCTAGCGTTCAAATCACCTTAAGGTGGTAGGCTACTCAAATTCTGATTTTCCTGAATGTCAAGATGATTTGAAATTAACCTCATGTTATATTTTTATGTTGGCTAGGAGTGTTGTTTCTTGAAAAAGTGCTAAGCTGACGTGCTCTCAAATGTACTTCCTAGTGTAGAAGTGTCAAGTTATATCAAGGATAAGTCCAGGATTGTATTCTGTAGGGACAATGGTTTATCAAAGTATTTTTGCAAATTAATTGGAAAATATGATGATGTATGAGAAATATGAAGAAGTAAAATGAAGTGAAATTCTTTTTGGTATTTTTTTTTATGTATACGTAAATAGTGAGTAAAAAGATATTAAAATATTCACAAAGAAACATTTAATGAAAATGAAATATATGGTTGAAATTGAAGGTCTCGAATTGTGAGTTCTTGTATGAAAAATGAACTAAAATGTAGACTATTTGATCACTAAAAAATTAAATGCTTAAATAGAAATTAAGCTACAATTTATGTCTTATCCAAATCAGAAATAAGCTTCCAAACAGTAACTAAAATTTATCAAGTTCACTAAATTGAGTAAACACTTGAGTTATGAACAATGTTTTTGGTACCGTACCGTATCGGCCGGTACATGCCATACCGGTCACTTGGGCGGTATAGGTATATTGCATGTACCGTACCGGCCGATATTTCGATCGTATCAACCATACTGGCCTGTACCGGCAATAGTGGATTTTATTTTATTATTTTTTACTTTTTTCCCCTCAATTTAGACTATATTATTTATATATATGTATTTATATATATAATCTATTCATATATTGACTATTTTTTTAAAATATAATTTATATATTTATTTATATATATAATTTTTTTATAAATAGACTATTCCGAAACAGTACACGAAACGGTACCGGTATCGAAATATTTCGTTCTAGAGTCCTGACCGGTATCGGCACCGGTACGGTATTCAAAACTTTGGTTATGAATCCAAACATTCTTTGCTTCTATTATTTACAAAATTTTTGGGCATTACTTCTTTATGTTAATCCAATCAAGGCATTAATAAAACCAAATGTGGAAATTATAAACTTAGTAAAACTGCATAGACCTATAAGTGAAATACCTCACTAAGTATCAACCAATATCAATATCACACTCAATTGAATAAAATCTTTGATTAAATTTAAGGTTCTGATGTGCCTAATGTTAACAATAAAACAAGAATAAAAGCAAGAGATTTAATCAACTATTCTTCTAAATCAGTTGGTCATAAAACGAAATGAGGTATGTGTTAATGACGTGTCTCGCTTTCCTCCCGCAATTGTTCACCTGCAAGAAATTAATGAGATCAAGCGATTTTCGCCTGAGACAACTCCGATGCCTAAGTCAGTAATCTTGCTAATTATTTTAAAAGTAGCTTGAAGGCTCAAGAGAGAAGTGCCCCTTTTATAGATGGTTACCTGGTTTATATAAGTATCGTGCTGGTGCTTATCCTTTGACGTGATTTCCGTTTACAAGTTATTTTCTCGTAACTGACGTGATCACGTATCTGCATGAAATTCCGTAGAATATGGTAAAGATTTGAGTATTAGTTTATGTATGTGATTCTACAAGATTTTATCCTTATGCGTCTTCTTGGGTAAGTTATTGGGCCAACTGTATTAGCTTTCTTCTATATGGGCTCTCATTATGGTGGGCTTCCAGGCCCCTCAACTTAAATAGGTCCTACAGCTACCCCACGAATTTTTTGCGCCTCAAGGCGTAGGGATTTCAATTTATTTTGACTTTTGAATGTTTTTTATTCCCGCCGTGATATTTTTGAGACTTTGTTATTTTTTCGTGACCTTTCGAGTGCCTGCCGTCCTTTCATTTTCTTATCAAATAATCGTGGCAACAGAGGGGAGGTTTATCGTGTGACGGTTACTTTTTATCTGATGGCTATTTCTTTATTTTTGCATCAAGTCATAATGTTCCGTCTGTTGGTGTTCCATAGTCACATTTTTCCTTTAAATGCACCATTTTTCTCTTTTCCTTCCTTCTTCCTGCTTATTTTTCTCCCTGGTATTCCCTCCGTTCTCTGCATTCTTTCGTTCTTGTCCCTTTCTTGTTCTTGCTTCTGGTTCATTACACCTTTCCTTTCACAATCCCATGGTGGACCAAGGTAGCGGTTCGACTCAACCTTTTGATGTTTTTGAGGGCACAACGTTCGATGGGTATTCGTGGCGTTCAAGCGTCCGAGAGAAACATTTGGCTGGGATTTGGGAGGATTTTAATATCTTGAGTTCAGTTGTGATAAAAGCTCCCGAGTCAGGATGCTGTGATGATAAAGGATTCTTTGGTTGAGTGGCTATCTCTGTCGCCCTCTTATCCCACGAGTTGAAGCTTCCTTTTTGCCGCCCCATTCGCAACATTTTGGATCTTTTGGAACTGGCTCCGATCTAACTTCACCATTTTGCCCTAAGGGCTTATCTATGTGCTTGCATTTTTTTTCGGATGGTTTTGGAGCCTTTCCGCGATCCTTACCTCGATTTGACTGCTCGGGAGTTCTTGGATTTTTAAGATGTGAGGGCGGTTACCAAAGGTTGTGTAGCCGGTTTCCACAAAACGGAAAAGGGGCAATCTTTAGCTTTGTTTGAGAGTCGATATTCTAATGCCAAGGCGTGGACCACAAAATTCTTTTTTATCAGCGGCCAGGGGTGGGAGTTCCCTGGCCAAGAGGAGGTATTCAGGGATTTTCTAATTAGGACAATCTGGTGCCCTATCCCTGATGGACGGCGTTTGTGGGCCCTTATGCCTCCATTGTCCCGTCGAGAGCTAGTTCGAATTGATATTGTTTGTGCTTGGGCTGTAGATCACATGGACGACCTTCGGACTGATAAGATGTTGTCCCCCGCCCATATAGATCGGTTTCTGACGTCCCTCAATCGCTCTTTCGTCTAGGGATGTGATTTTATGATTACTGATGTCATTCCTGCCCTTCTACTAAATCTTTCTGACAAAACCACGATAGACGCCCATGTTATGTGGGAGAAGAAGGCTAAGTCAAGGGAGAATGGGCGATCAGAGTCCCATGTGAGTGAGGGCAAAAGGGAAAAAAGATCAAAAAAGAAGAATGATGAGAGTCAGAGGAAAATGGCTCATGTTGAGGATTCCTCTCACCTCCCTCTTTCAAAGAGACTTTCAGTGTTTGTCGAAGAAGTTCGGGAGCGGACGCCTACACTCCCATCTTCAACAGGGGAGTTGGCGCCCACCTTTCCTTTCAACAATAATCTGAAACTCCTTTGGGGGGTGGTCAAGTCAAAACAATTTCCTCGCCTGTGGCTACTACCCCTGCTGCCTCTGGTGGTTCCCCCATGAGACCATGCTCCACTGGCTTGAGGAATAGGGAAGGCCTGGCCAGCATTGCTCTTTTTGAGCTAGCTGCCACATTCTGAGTCCAGGCCCAGTCCTTCGGAGTCTGCTCCTGTGTTCGCGCCTCCAGCTAACGAAGGCCCAGTGAGGGGTGGCGACCTACCTTATGGTGTGGCAGTCGCCCTTTAGTTGGAAATGGTTACTGGTTCCTGTGCTCGTCTATTATCTTCATCCGAAACTACTCCTAAGGGAATAAGGGAGAGTTTGGTTGGCGCCCAGCCTACTAGTCAAGAGGACTCCCAGTCCCCTGCTCCTGAGAGCGCCTGTGGGGACTCGGTCGTTGATCGGTTTGACTTGGAAACTCTCCGGACCACCATATCTAGAGGTTATACTCTATCTTTAGTTGGAAGTGGCGAGTGTATCTCACCCATCCCTCTTTCTACGTCTTCGTTTGGTGGAGATCTCAAATCCCTCACAGAAGCGGAGTTAGATGTCTTACTTCGGGAGGGTGCCCAAACAGAACGGGGGGAAGCAACCCGCCCTGAGGTACTACCTGACTTTGGGCACTCGTTGGACCAAGTGGTGAACGCGGCTCCTAAGCTTGTGAGAATTCTAGCAGCTCAGAGGGTTGATGACCCCGTTGAAAATACTGGGGGTGACGGTAACGGGGGTGCTTTTTCCTCGCCTATTCTTGTTCAGGCCGATATCATTACGGAGGTGGCCAACTAGCTAAAGGATTGGTTTTTAGCGGTAACCTTATGGCTTTTCTTAGTTTCTCTTCCCTTTTTCTTTCTTCTCTTTTACTCACTTTGGTTCTCTTTTCTTCTTCACAGGGCGTTGATAATTTGGTGGCACGCATAGTGGCTAACTTTGCCCGTAGGGAAGAAGAGATGAAAGGGCGGTGGCAAGTCGCCAAGGCTGAACTGGAAACCCTAGTAAAAAGAAATGGGGAGCTCGAACTCTGCCTGGACCAGGCGGAAGGTTTTGCCAACTCTATTCAGGGGGAGCTAGAGCTCCGTGACGACGAGGTCTTTAAGCTTCGGGAGGCTGTTCGCTTTGCTCAAGAGATGAAGATTCGGGATGACTTCTCCCATTGAGTTTTGCAATCAGAAAGAGACCTAGTGAAGCTGCAACTTTCCGAAGCTCAACGGAACTTCAATGCTGAGTTTGCCCGCTTGGGCTCGGAACTCCTCGCCCCCAACGAAGAATTAGGCTCAGTCCGGGAGAAGCTCGCCAATTCACAGGAAAGCTGTAGTGGGTTGACAAAGGACTTGCTAGACGCCCTAGAGAAGGCGTGCCTTACAACTCAAGATTTTTTAGAGGTGCAAGGTTCTCTGGCTGAGCTTTGGAAGCGTCACCAGAGGTATAAGGCGAGCTGTGCGAACATAGATGAGGAGCTCAGGAAGGTCAACCTGGTTGCTTTGGCTAAGGACGAACAGTTAGTCAGGAAAGTAGACCAGTTGGCTGCTGCTCAGGTGGACATCACCTGCCTTCGGGCCCAATTGGCTATAGTTTCTCAGGTTAGGGACGCGACCTTCACTTATGGTCATGGTGCTGACATTGTGCACCTGAGGAACCGTCTCTTGGCTGATCCTGCTACAGACCTCCAGGCTCTCGGTACTGGTTTGTTTTCTCCTGAGATGGCAGCCTGCCGCCGCGTTGATATGTTCGGGCGCAAAGAAGTTCCAGACGCCTTTTTAACCGTGCCTCCAATGTCGCCTCCTGAAGAAGGAGATGCCCCCTGACTCAAAGCCACAATTCTTTGTATTTTATTATTATTATTTTTTATTTTTACTGTGGTTGCACGTTTCAACCTTAACTTGTAATCAAATTATTTCCTTGAAAATAATGTCGATTATTTGCTTTGATATTGTATTCTCGATTCATAGCTGGATAATTTCAGTGTTCGTCTCAATCCCTGTTGCTGTCTGTTTTGACTCTCGCCTTTGCTTTTGTTTGAATTTCGTGACCTTTCCCTTAACCCTGCAAGCTGGATAGCTTGTTGTGGGTTTTTTGTTAGCTAGGCGGTCCCCGAACTTTCCCTCTTCTTCTTATGCTTCTTCTTCTTTTTATATGGCATCGCGAGCGTTGAGACTTGTGGTTGGTGTTTAAAGGTAGGCGGGGTCATTTGCCTCCATGCCTCTTTTTTGTATGGCACCTGCGAGTGTTCTACTCGCCTTTGGTGTTTTAGGTAGGCCGGGTCATCTGCCTCTGCGCCCCATTTTTTGTATGGCACCTGCGTGTGTTTTATTCTTCTTTGGTGTTTTAAGTATGCGGGGTCATTTGCCTTTACGCCCCATTTTTTGTATGGTACCTACGAGTGCTCTACTCATCTTTGGTGTTTTAAGTAGGTGGGGTCTTTTGCCTCTGCGCCCCATTTTTTGTATGGTACCTGCGAGTGTTTTACTCGTCTTTAGTGTTTTAGGTAGGTGGGCTCATTTGCCTCTGCGCCCTATTTTTTGTATGGTACCTGCGAGTGTTCTACTCGTCTTTGGTGTTTTAGGTAGGTGGGGTCGTTTGCTTCTTCGAAGGATATCACTACCTGGTTGTTGCTGAGTTTTTGTTGTTTGGGCGCCCTGTTCGCTACTTATATCTCCTCATACCTCGCCTTTTGTGCATATGCCTTTCGACTGGATATGGACATCCCGCCTCTAGCAAACCCCCTGCTATTGTTCGGATCTCCCCAATAGGCGCTCTGTTTTCGTCATCTCTTGGTGGTGATTTGTTCCTGTTGCCTCTTCTGGGTGCCATGTTTCCGTCCCTGCCTCTTTTCGATGTCGCCTGGTTGCCACTGTTCTGGCGACTGTTGCCTTGGCGCATTCTTTTAGGGTTGGTGCTCCTTTTAACTTCCCACTCGTACTCCTGTCGCCTTCTGGGTTTTGAACGCTCTGCCACCATGCACTTCAACTCACTAGTTCCCGCCGGTTTAGTGACCATTTTTTCATGTTCGTGCAGTCCTCTGTCCAATGTGAACTCGGCTGGTGGTATTTACAATACTGCCCGCCTGTCTGGTGCTGTCACTTTTCACCCCTGTCTTCTACCTCTTCTCTGACACTCAGGTTGTTATGCTTCAGCCTGATGTTTTGGTTCGGTTGTCGTTCTTGCCTCCTTTCTCGCTGACTCGCTCCACTCCTTTTATCATCCCGTCCACTTCTATGTTCTCCTTTTCTGCTTTCCTTCCGTGGATCTACCAAGGCCTGCAATGTGTCCTCGGCGTTGATAAAAGTGTCTGCCTGATTCATGAATTCCTTGAGGATGGAAGGGGTCTTCTTGGCCAGCTCCATCATAAATGGGCCCTACAGCCAGATTCCGCCCAAAAAGGGCGGCCAGAGTGATCTTCTCATCTTGATCATCTATCGTTAACCGCTCCTTGTTGAAGTGAGTAAGGTAGCTCTTGAGATCGTCATTTTTTTTTTTTGTTTGAGCGTGAGCAGGTAGGCGGCTGGGTGCCGGCGCCTTCTGCTGGGCATGAACTGAGTTAGGAATTGTTTTGCTAGGTCTTTAAAGCTATCGATCAACCTTGGTTTAAGAGTCCCAAACCATCCTCTTGCTGTCCCTCCCCTTTAGAGTCAGAGGAAAGGCTCGGCAGGAAATCTCGCCTAGGAAACCGTAGAGCATGATGTGGGCTTTAAAGTTCTATAGATGGTCCCCTGGATCCTTAAACCCATCGTACAGATCTATTTGGGGAATTTTAAATTTCGGTGGGAGTGAGACCCCTATGATCCGCTTGCTATATGGCAGGTCGGTCTGGTTCAGCAAGCAGTTGACCGATGAAGATCCTTCCATCTTTCTTGCTATTTCCTCGTATTTTTCAGCGAGATCCTTCAGTTCGTCATGCATCTTTTGTTACTCTGTGCGTTCCCGTTTGGCTTCAACGTTACTATCCGCTTCTTCTTCACCTTGCTTGCTGTGAGCAGGTTGGGCATCACCTTCGGTTTCAACATTCATTCGCCGTAACTCCTCGTTTTCTTTCTGCAACGCTTCCAAAGTGTCTAATGCCTTCTTCAGTCTCTCCTCATTTGCTGCTAATCGTGCTTCCATGGATGCTTCAGTTGTTCGGCTTGCTACAGAACGAGTTACAGTAGGCATGCGAGAACCGCGTTAATAGTTCGTAAGAGATCCCACAGACGGCGCCAATATTGATGACGTGTCTCGCTTCCCTCCTGCAACTGTTCACCTGCAAGAAATTGATGAGATCCTGTGATCTTCGCCTGAGAGAGCTCCGATGCCTAAGTTAGTAATCTTGCTAATTATTTTAAAAGTAGCTTGAAGGCTCGAGAGAGAAGTCTCCTTTCTACAGAGGGTTATTTGGTTTATATAGGCATCGTGCTAGTACTTATCCTTTGACGTAATTTTCGTTTACAAGTTATCTTCTCGTAACTGACGTGATCACGCATCTGCATGAAATCCCGTAGAATGTGGTGAAGACTTGAGTATTAGTTTATGTACGTGATTCTGCAGGATTCTATCCTTATGCGTCTTCTTGGGTAAGTTATTGGGCCCACTATATTAGCTTTCTTCTATATGGGTTCTCATTCTGGTGGGCTCCAGGCCCCTCGACTTAAATAGGCCCTACAGTATGAAATTTAATCAACATAAATCCCACAACAATGAAAAGCTCAGAAGTTTTACCACAACCCAAGCTACAAAAGTTAGTCGATAATCATCATCAAAAGTTAATAAAAAGATGAAATGAAATAAACCCTAAAAATACGAGAGAGATTGTCTAAACCCCCCAAAATAGGAAAATAAAGGAAAATAAAAATAAAAACTCACCCCCTCATTCTTGAAATTTCCCTCTGATTTTATACTCTCATTTTTCTCAAATTTTCTCTCTCCTTATCACAGATTGCAGCTTCTCCATCGTGCGAAACCGTTTCTCTTCGTGGTCCCCAAATCTTCCCGATACTTGCATCTCCCTTTGGGTTAGTCTTCTATTGGGTCTCCAATTAAGTCACATTAGTGGCTTCGGACGTGTACGTAGGCCTCAGATTCCTTCTTTCTTCACATGGGCTAATGGGCTATCACATGAACGTGCCTTACTTGTGTGGCTTCAATTCTTCATTTCTTCTCAAGACACGCATGAGATTCACAATGTAATCGGTTTGAGCTTATCTTTTCTTGGGCCTAATGGGAAATCCAAGGTTCACTCTTAATTCCTTCTCATTAAAAACATGCTGCAGGTTTCAATTGCTTCACGGGCTAGATTTCCTGCAATGGGCCAAAATACAATTTAAGTCCAATTAAATACTAGCCAGCTCATTTATATTTAGTTAGGAGTAAAATATTATTTCACATGCCAAACATAATTAATTTACATTATCTTATTAATATTCTTATTTTATTACATAAAACTCATTTAATCCAAGATATTTAAGAGTATTTATATTGCATAATTGACCATTTATCATAACCAAACTCTGGTGGCATCTTCTACTATGCAAGCTGAATTTGTGACGTGTTATGGAGCTACAATTCAAGCTTTCGGTTAAGAAATTTTATTTTTGGATTGAAAGTTATTGACTTTATCTCGAGGCCAATTACTAATTAATGTAATAATAGTACAACAGTGTTCTTCTCAAAGAATAATAAGAGTTCTAGCGAATCCAAACACATTGATATCAAGTATTTGGTGATTAGAAACAGAGTTAAGGAAGAGCAAATAGAGATAAGAGCACATAATACAGAGACAATGGTTGCAAATGCATTGACTATAAAACTCGCTTCTAAAGTTTTTAAAGCAATATGGGTATTGTGGAAATGTTTGATATTATTGGTTAGTGGGAGTTACTTTTATAAAAAGAAGTACATTTTGGCTTGATCCCTTTTACAGGGTACGTAAACAATTCATATGTTTTTTAGTACAACTCATTTCAATAATAAAATATATCTCCCTTATTTGTAAACTACGTTTTCAGCATGCATTTGACTTATGTCTTTTGTTATGATATTATGAAGATCTCGAGATATAATGGATAAAAGATATAAGATGAGTCTCTTTTAGAGACATGTAGCTTCATTTTGAAGCATTATGAGGATTGATATGAATTAGTATAGGTTTTTTTTTATCACATTGGTGCTAAAATCATACAACACACTACCACATTGGTTGGAGGATGGGGATCTATGTCGATAGGGATATTATCATTTGTAACTGTAGAGTGGTCTTACATTGTTTAAGTGGTGCAACAATTTTCATGTTCGATGTTGATTTTCTGGTTGGACCGGGTGGTATTTTTTAAGGTACTGTCATTAGAGTTATATAATTGTTTGGCCACCTATGTAGTCTAACCCGAGAGTCATTTTCAAAATAAGTTTTATTTTATAACAATCAATGTTGGCGCAAGTAGAAGAATGCTAGATTAATTCATAATTATGGGTTTTATTTGATTGCATATTTTGTATTTTATTAAAATGGGTTAGATATATATAGCTCATAATGGTACTTTGGTTAAATCCAATATGTTGAGTGATTATTTGGAATTTTTTGTACCTCAGTATATAGGATTATATCCTATTTAATATGGTAAATTACATATGTAAGCTTGAAAGTTTAGAGGTTTTATTCTCGAAATTTCTTGAATCCTATGGGATTTGAGTCTTTAATGGGAGGATTCCATAAGTCTTATATATATATGGCTAGGTCTCATCTCTTCCCCATGTGTGTTTATTGGTTTGTCCCATCAAAGACTAATACTTTTGTGAGGAACAATGAGGGAAATATTTGGCTGCTATTATTTGTGGAGGTACAAAAATCGCTTTCAAAATCGTGTCTTTAACATATATTTTTCTAAATTGTGATTTATTAATGTGATTTTTATTTTTAGCATGATTTATATTATATTTAACATGTGATTAGTGAGTGATTCTCTAATATTTCTATTAAAAAGCAAAAAATAAAAAATAAAATGTGAGATTCTTGTTTTCACACGAAAAAAAAGGAAAATATTCTAGTCATATAAATGATTATATAAAATAATTTTATAAGTTGACATGATTATATGTAATTTATTAGATTATAAAATTATTTTTATTATAAAATAGATTTAATAAATTAGTTAAAATTAAATTAGTTTATAAAATTATATTTGTATAATTTTTTTTTTATATATAATAATTCTCATACAAAAATGTAGATAAAAGAAAACGGGAGAGACGTACCCTCGGAAAGAGTAACAAAATATGAGGAATTGGGACTTTCTTTTGTTCACATCTATTATTTATATACTCAATACAGAGGGAAAAAAAAAACTTATAAGAGTTAGTGGTTCCTCTTAGGGGTGTCAAATCGTGTTAACGGGTCGTGTTCGTGTCGTGTCAAGACATATATATTATACTATATAGGTCAACCCTAACCCGACCCGTTAAGCTTATCGTGTCAAAATCTCAAATCCTAACCCGACCCGTTAACATAACGTGTCGTATCGTGTCAACCCGTTATGACCTGTTAGTAAATATTACAAAATATATTAATACGACATAATATGATTCGTTTTAACCTGTTTATGTAAATGGGTTGAATATGTCCAAAATTAACCTGTTTGACTTAATTAAATTTAGTATAATTTTATTTAAATATTAAAATCACAATATCTATAAAACTAATAACACTAATTATAAGTCTAAATTACAATCTAAACAATAAAATATCAAAATTAAAATTCTAACAATCTTACTTTTAAGTATAAGAATATAATTGTAATTTTAACTTTCTTAGCGTGTCATAACGGGTTAAAGCAGGTCAACCCGCTATCATCCCGTTAAGCAATCGTGTCATAACGGGTCAACCCGTTTTGACCCTAAACCCGTTAAGACTAAACCCTAACCCGCTATTATCGTGTCGTGTTCGTGTTGGGTTAACGGGTCGTGTAAGAAATTGCCACCCCTAGTTCCTCTTTCCTTATCTCGTTGGTTTCTTCATCTCTCAACTCTTTAATTTGTGTTCAAAATAAAGAAAAAATTCAATTTGAGCTCTTAAAATTTTCAATAATTAATTTTGATTTTTTTGAAACAGAAAAATTATCATTCTTGAAGAGTAAAAACTATAAAAAGAATAATATTAGATAATAATCTTAAATGGACAAATCTTATATAAATATTTTATAATAATACGAATTTATTAAAAAAAAAGATTTTTTTTATACTTTTTTAGGAGAGGATCTACTTTTTTTTTTTAATAAAAGATTTATATAAAATTTGTATATTTAAGACTTGTATAATTTTTTTTTTTTATAAAAAATTATTACATTTTACACTCTTTAGAATATAATTACTTAGTTTTTCATATAAAAAAAGTATAATTAGTTTTAGATAATATATTTTTTTATTGGGTTTTAGATAATTATTAATGCATGAAATGAAAGGTGAAACTATTGCAGCGCATTTTGCGGCTGACCGACTAGTTTTAAGTAGAAAGCTACAACCGGCCTACGATTGTGGTCGATCATGCAGACATAATTTGTCAAATCACTTTAAATTTATAGGATAACGTTTTAAAGGATTGGCATTACATTCATAAAAAATCAATATAAATATAAATATAAATTTAATAATTTTATATGAAAGTAGAACTGTATAGGAGAATCTTATAAAATGACGTGTTAAATATATTTTTAATGTTTTATTTCACTTTTTTATTATTTCTTCTGTCTTTCATTTCTCTCTCCATCCTGTTTCAAAACCTGTTCAATGATTTTCTTTCCGCCCCTGCATTTAGCTTCCATGACCATCAAAAAGTCATATTATCTTTTTTTTTTTTTTTAGGTTTTTCCACTTTTACGAGCGTAGAACAATAATATTTGTAGATTGAGCAAATAAATTTAGCATCTAAAAAATTATGTTTGGTTATTAAGAAAATGAAAGAAAAATAACTTTTATTCTCTATTAAATTGTTGAAAGAAAAAATCATAATTTGTTTGGTTGATGAGAAAGTTGCAAATACTGAAAAAATATGAGAGAGAAATATGCCGTTTGTTGTAGGTGAGAGATGGAAATAAGTGTGCTTGTTAGGCATGACCGGGTCTGCAGATGGTAACAAGTTTGCATGTCTGTCTTTTTTGAGGAAAACTCGGTTTGGACTTTGCGATGAGAGAGAGAAGTGGGATTGGGGCTGGGGTGAAGTTAAAGAAAAAAAAAAAAAAAAAAAAAGAGTTTGCAGTGATACGTCAGTTTTTAGTTTTTCTTTCAGGAATTTTTGTATGTAGAGTATTTACAACTCATTAGTTAAAAGATATTTTTAATTAAATATTGATTAAAAAAATATTAAAAACTTATTTTAACAAGTTTTCTAAAATTAAAATAAATTTAATTTTCTCTATTCTTATTCTTTAAATTTAGTTAGAAGAAAGAGAAAATTAAATTAATTTTAGGATTAAATTAAATTAATTTTCTCTTTTTTTGCTCTCATGATAGTTTTTAAATTATTTTTAAAAATTAATATTTTAATAGAACAACTATTAATTTATTGAGCATGTTAATTGATGTAGTAAAAAGTGACTAGTTAAAATTTATAAAAGTGAAATTTTAAGTCAAAATTTAATTAAACTTTAACTAGTAGGTTGTGAGTGCTCTAACAATACTTTTTTTTTTTTTTTTATATTGGATTCATTAAAAATATCAAGCTCAGATTTTGAATTATAGTACCCACTCATACATGTTCTTTTATATTTAAAGAGTTCTATTCACGATCAAAATAATTTTTTTTTAATTTTTTAATATGTTTATTGGATGAATAAATTATATTAAATGTATTTGTTAGTTTTATAAAATATATATTATATTATTATATGATAAATCCAATATAGAATTATAGATGTGGAAGTGTTAGTTTTTCATCAAATTTATATTTTTTTATCAAATTTTAAAGAAATGTTTAATTAAGTCAATGCTAATGCTCTTAGTTAGGTTTGTTCATCTAGATTGAGTTTTGCCTGGTCTAACCTTGAAAGTTTCTTTATTTTTTAGTAGTTTAGGATTTTCACTTAAAAGATTCAAGAATACTCATCTTTTAAATTCAGATTCTCGAATTTAGAATTTAGATGAATAGGCCTACTTTTAACTCTATTTAAATAGTAAAAATATTTGATTTGATTTGATTTTGTTATTATAATTTTGTAAATTTTTTATAAAAATATAATAAATAATTTAATTTTTTCTTAATTTTTAAAATTAAAATAATATTTTATTAATTATTAATTTTAATTTTAATTTTTTTTTCCAACTCACTATTCAAGTATCACCTTAATTATGACAGATTATAAAATGATCTTACCTAAAACACGAGTAGTAAAATAAAGAAGGTTTAAAATGTAAAAAGACTTCCAAATATTTAAAAAGGAGAGACGCTGGGATCGATCCGGCTGTCCCCAGAGTCTAAAGCAGCCCAACGTTAGTTGGGCTGCTTTAAGATGAAAAATACATTAAAATAAAATAAAATAAAAAATATGATTAAATAAAAAAATGAAGATTAAAAATATAATAAAAAAATAAAATGAACAAAACATAATAAAAAACACAATAAAAAAATAAAAACATAATAAAAAACACAATAAAAAAATAAAAATATAATAAAAAATACAATAAAAAAATAAAATGAAGATGAATTTAAGGGAATTCGGCCATGGAGAAAACGGAGCCGCCGCCGGTGGCGGTGGGCGACGCCGCTCACGCCATCGAGACCGGCGGACTCAGGCAACCTCACCCCTACAATGGCGAGCTCCGGCTAGCTCCGGTGTGCCCTCGGCAGCCTTAAACCCGTTTCGGACCCGTACAGTCCGCCGGTCCCAATGGCGTGGGCGGTGTCGCCCACCGCCACTGAGGACGGCGGGAGCTGCTTTGGTGGAGGGGGGCAGACGGGCTGCCCCAGGATTTCTCTTTAAAAAAATATATGGAAAAAGCAAAATCTTTTACTGCAAGAATAAGCATTCACAGCAAGCCTTGCATTCGACAAGATCGCCACGAGATATCTTTTCCTTTGATTTGTTGTTTTTTTTCTTTTCCGAGTCTAAATGGCCAAAATGATTAAGCCGCAGGAAAAACATTACCACTCATGTTTGAATGCTTTCCAGTACGTATAAAGTGGCCGACGTCAGAGAAGAAATATTTAAGTATCTCGTTTGAATTCAGAATTGAAATAAGATAAAATTAAGATAAATTTTAAAAATTAAATAAAATATTATTATTATTATTATTTTAAAATTAAAAAAATTATATTAAAATTTAAAATAATTATATTAAACTTTAAAAAAGATATATTAAAAATTATATTTTATATAAAAGTTTTAAATTTAAAAAAAAAAATGAATTTACAATTCAAACCGGACCATCTCTTGTTTTCAAGAATCGGAAGGTTCTGTTTGATCACTTCCGTGACAGACTGTTCCATCAAAAGGAGATGGAGTGGCTACTGGGAAAAACATATGATCAAGAATTCAGCCAACATGTGGAATTTTAAGGCTTTCTTCATTTTTATAAATATTTTTATCTTATTTTATCTTGTTATTATTATTTATTTAAATTTTTATATAAAATAAAATAAAAATTTTAATTTTTCCAAATTTTAAAACAATTTTTTCAAATTTCAAAATAAAATTAATATTAAAAAAATATATTATAATAATATATTATTTAATTTTTAACTTTTATCTTATCCTACCTCTTCTTATCTTATTTACTAAACAAACTAAGTCTAAGTATTGATCATAAAATAGGGAAGATGAACTTTTCCTTTTGATGCGACTTGGGAGGGAAGAACAATATTAATTAATGGTTCCATTCATATTTTACACGCCAAAAAAATGAGATTAAAGTTAAAACTATTAAACTACTGAAAAGTTATTATAATACGACTATTAAGATTATTAAACTATTAACTTGTAGCCTATATTTATTAGAGCTTTTGTACTTCTATTGAAATACGACTATATATTAAGATTATGTGACGTCATTGTTTGTAATATATATATATATACACACATATATACACATGGTATAATTTGAGAGTACAAAGCAAACATGCTTGCTAGCTTTATAAGGAGACGGATCCAGTCTGCTGGTTGGGTACACTGGGGCTGGTTTGGGCTGTATTTGAATGGTGAGTTGATCGTTGGGTTGAATTGAGTCTAATTTTTTTATAAATAAATAATAATAAGTTAAAATATTAGAATGAGTTTTGTTAAATTCATTTAAGATAAGTTTTAAATATATTTAAATGTTAAAATAAATTTATATATATTTATAAAAAGCTAAAAACTGTTATAAGTTTCGTAGGTAAAGAAGTGATTATGAATTGAAAAAATTGAATTTTAAATATAAATACATTTTAATTGAGATGGATTTAATAATTTAATATTTAATAATTTAAATATTAAATTTAACTTAAAATTAAATTAAACTGAATTAATCTCAGGATCCAACCTGTAAAGATGTCAACCAAATCGACCTCTCAAAGGTTTCACTATATATGGAACTGTGACACATGTGACCCTGATCTCTCGATCTGATCCTCCCTTTCTCTCTGGCATCTTGGTTGTCTATATAATATAAAGACCATTAATATCTTCCGATCCATGTTCTTCCTTCCCTCAATAATGGAGTCCTACAAAGACCTTTTGGGTGCAGAAGGGCGTACTAGCAGCAGCGAATCTGGGTGGACAATGTACATCGCCTCCCCTTATAATATGGAAGAAGAAGATCATGCTGCATGCAGTGATAATCATGATGATGATGGTGATCATCATGATGACAAGCGTCAAATCAGAACTAACCGGAAGTATGTCAAGAAAAAAGAAGAAGATGATGATAGTGATGATTCTTTGACTTCTGATGCTTCGTCTGTTCCAAGTTATCGTCGCCATACCGGCCATATTTCTCGCGGTCAAGGCCGTAGTCATGGCACATCTCGTTCTAAACCAGACAAAACTTATAATGAAAACATGTTTTCTTTAGGAAAGGATGCAAAAAAACAGGAGATCAAGAAACGTGTCGGAAGTAGTACTAAAAAATAATGAAAAATGTCGTTGATGACAAATAATGTTGCTGCTCTTAGTTTTGCTCCCGATCGATATATATATATATATATATATATATATATTTATATGTAGTGCAAGGTTTACTGAGAATGGAACTGTATTGCTTTGATTTCTTTGTATCTATTTTTGTTTCTGTTTTGTTTCGTTTTTGTATTAATAGCTATTTTAGGTCAGTTCTTATCTTCATTCTTGCAGTATGAATCATCAAACCTAAATACTGGTGAGACGATCGAGCATGTAAACAAACGCAAGAACATATGCACTAATTAAAAAAAAAAACTACTCATTTTCTAGCGATATATTGTCAGCCTAGGCTACGATTTTCCTCAGTGCAAGAAAAACAATTACTTCATTTTCCTCAGTAAATAAGATCAGCTTATATGTTGAACGAAAATAATGTTTTGGTGCACAAAATTGTTGGTACTATCGCCTTTTGTTTATTGTGGCAGTATATGAGAAAACAAAGCATGTATGTTAATTATATATTGGCACTGAAAAAAAACTAAAAATATAAAGTGGTGCATTGAATGTTGGTGTTGATTGAGGTGAATATATAATATCCGAATCAATTCACAAAAAAGATAACAATTGATCTCTAGCAAAAGTTTCGAATGATAATATTGCTGCATATATCGTGCACCCATGTGTATGTATGTTTGTTGAGATGTATTTAGGGGAATTAAGGTATGAACCAACAGGGTATGTTGTGCTGGAAAGAGAAAGATAAATATACACAAAGACAAATGCCAACTACAAGAAGCAGCAGAAGCATTTGCAGTGACAGAAAGCAAGTGCTGGTGCAAGGGAACAGCAAGGCAACCACAAAGTACATGATGTAGTACAGTATCCAAATCATTGCTAGAAATACTTGATAGAACGGTTAATAAAAGATGTATTCCACTCCCAACATATAGCTAAAACTGAAAAAGAAAAGGCAGACTTTTGAATCGTATTTTTAAAAAAGCAATAAGAAAAACAGAGAAACTTCAATCAACGACATGTTTGATTGATTCAATCTCGTTTGCAAGGACAAACTTGCTTAGAGAAAAGAGTACCGAGAACTATCTCTCGAATCTTCTCTCCAGAGCGCCTCCAAACCCTAGTAGTCGGCTGAGGGAGGGCGGGAGCTGAGGCTCCTCCCTCCCTCCTTCCCTTCATCTCCATCCTGCCTCTCGCCCCCCCCCCCCTCTCTTGCTTTCTTCTTTGTTTTTTGGTTGTGCAGAGCTTGTTTCAGGCAAAGATGGCGTTCTGGATTTGGGACACCCTACGCTGGTCCTCGACCAGCACGCTCACCACCACGGGGTTTGCCAGCCGCTGATGTTGCAGACTGTCAAAGGCCTCGTCGAGATCAGCGGCGCGTCGTTACACGCGTGGGTTCAAGTTGGGGCAGGGCTCCCACACACCTCCAACTCCTGCTTTACCGTCTCCTCACGTGGTGGTCCTGGACCCAGCGCCGTCGATAGTTGCTGGGCCGACGGTTAAGCTCACCCCCTAGGCACTTGTCTCTCACGCGCCACGTCCGCCCCTGCTCTGCCTTTTGTACCGAATCAGATCCTTTGATCTGGCTTTCGTTGTGCTTTGGTTGTGTTGTTCGTTGTTTCTTACCGTTTTGTTGGAATGCTTGTAAGAATACATAGGAATAGACTTATTCCTTGATTGGTTCCCACTCCTCATTTGGAGGATGTGGCTGACATTTTCTCATTCTCCTTTGGAAAATGGAGGTTGTGATCTCCTCCATCTCCTTTGGAGATTGGAGGTGGTGATCCCCTCCCATTCCTTGTGAGGTGGGAGTTTGGTTACCCCGAAATTCTCTCCCGTCAAATCACATTCATGTGGTTGGTCTTTTGAGAGATTAGAAGTTAAGACAAGGCTCGCCACTTTGTGTGCGGGGTTGCTACAGATCCTCTTATCTAGTTAGGCTTGTAATACGCATTTTTCCGGATTTATCAGTCTCAACTGTAAACTTCGTTTATGAAATGAAATGCGGTCCTTTCCTTTAAAAAAAAAAAAATCTCGTTTGTTTTTATATATAAAAAGAGATGAGTTGAATTGAACTAAAATTAAAATTAAAATTTTAATGAAATATTATTAGAATATATTATTTTAATATTATTTTAATCTTAAGATTTGAAAAAGTTAAATTATTTATTTTATTTTGTATAAAAACTTGAAAAAATTATAATGATGAAATGAGTTGAGATGAGTTATGAAAACAAACGAAACTAAATGTTCCGCCCTTTACACTTTCAATGGTACATGTTTATATAGACACCTTGTAAATGACATAACATCATTCAAAACAACTTCCAACATTAGCTAATCAACAACATAGTCTACATATAACAAATTAGGCTACTAATAGAGTTTATTGAAAAACTACATCATGTCAACTCCAATACGCATCAACTTCAATGCTCCTCCTTGATGTATTTTTTTGAAACTACATACATCATTCTTATGAGCTGAAACTTCTAATCTTAAGAAATGATACTTGATTGCTTTGTGTTTAGTTCAACTATGATAAACTAGATTCTTAGCCATAGCAAATAATAGATTTATTATCACAATAAAAATTCATTGGATAGTCTTTCTCCCATGTCTTCAAGAATTTGGTTAAGCCAAATAGCTTGATTTATAACTCCAGCAACCGCAACTAGGGTTGCGCAAATTTTCAAAAATCCAACTTTGATCAACTTCTGCTTTGCCTCCACTTTCGACAAAGTTGTAAATGTCAGAGTCGGAGTTCAGAGTTGACTCCAACAATGTGTTCAGAGTTGACGGCAGAGTTTGGAACCTAGAGGGGCTCCAAATTCCAACTCTGAACTTCGATAATTTAAAAAAAAAAAGATTACATCTGGGTTAAAATAAATAAACAACGTTGTTCCAATGCAAGTGGAACGACGCCATTTTGTATGGATAGAGGCTTTTCTTCCTTGATCCCTCATTCTCTTCTTATTCTCTCTTGCGACTTCATCTATCTTGGTTCTTCTCTCCCCTTAGTCCCCCATCCTTCCAAAATCCATAGGCCCTTCTCCCCCTCCCTTGTAATCATGTTGTCGTCCAAAGCCCACCGTTGACAGCATTGTGTTGTCAGTTCGTCAGCTTTGACTAGTACAATAAGTCCAAGTTCCAACTCCTCTGATTTGAATTTGACGGTTTTGATTCTTTGCATATTTTTTTGTTAGATATTTGGATTCGCATATACAACTGCAAACTTGTATTTCAATGATTTCTCATAGCTTTAGCATCACTTGCATGAAGATTGTGATGACCATATTGAACTATTATCTAACACGACTATGAGGATGCATACTAAATATGATAAATATTAGAGGGAATTTGAGAAGAAAGATAGATTACTCTTAATGGTTGTGATCCTTTACCCTCGAGTCAAGTTGGGCGTGATAGGATTTTGGGCAAATTCCAACCTTGGGATAGTGAATGCTGCACAATTTATTATAGCGCTTAAAAGTGATATCAACGACTTTATACAACCACTACAGCAATAGTGGTCAACCTTCATTTGCAACGGGTACCTCACACTCAATTTCGACACCTCCCTCCAATGACCTTAGCCCAAAAAAAGGATTGCGTCCATTTCATTGAGGTTACAACGTTATGATGCAGTATTATCAACATGTTGCAACGGGGAATATTATGCAGTATACTTTTAAGGTTGAACGGTATTTTATGGAAGAGGTCAAGACACCTGATGCTATATTTCATATATTAACTTGGTGGAAAATTAATTCCACCTAGTATCCAATCATTACCTGTATTGCTTGAGATATGTTAGTCATTCCTATCATTACGGTTGCCTTTGAATCAATGTTTAGTACTAGAGGTCGAGTGTTGGATACTTACCAGAGTTCATTCTCACCGTTGATTGTGGAAGCCCTCGTTTGCACATAGAACTGGATTAGTGATATGTCATTTGAACTAGATATCATTGGCATTAATGCTGAGAGCTATATGTTTGAATTGGGTAACCTTATTTAACTTATTTTTTTATTATTAAAATTTATTGAAATAATTATTTAAGTATTTCAATGATTATTTAATTCTTTTTATGATTTCATAAACTTATTTAACTTATATTTTTTATGATTTCATAGATATAATTGTGAACTCTAGCATAATTGTCGATGATTGATGGAGTATAGATAAGGATAAGTTAATAACCCTCTTTAATCTTTATTGGTGATAAATGGTAATCAATTCTACTTTTAGCGTATTCGATTTCTGAATTAATTTTGGTTCTTTTTATTGATTGGGAACTTTTTATCTTAATTTTAGGTATGACTAACGACCAAGCACGGTAGTGCAAATGATATTTTTAAATTTAGTTTAATCAATATGTTTCTTCTTATGAGCTGTTTGAAATGAACTATTTTTTCTATTATCAATATTTTGAACCATTGTATAGGACTTTCTAAATGACGTATTGCATTAATTATATCATTTTTTTTTTTAATTTTAGGATTTGGGATGGGCCCATTTAAAAGTCAAAATTTTGACCTTCCTTTGGAGTCGAACTCTGACTCTATCTAGAGTCGGAGTCAGAGTGGATTTTAGTCTTTGACTCCTATTGAAGTCGAAGGTCGGAAGGCACTATTCCAACTCCGTCAGAGTCAGAGCCAAGGCCTAGCTGCAACGTACTAAGTTTCTGTAATTGACTGAGCAACAATAGTTTACTTCTTTGATCCCTAAGAAAACACTCATGATCCCAAATTAAAACAATATCCTGAAGTGTTTCTCATGTCATAAATTGAGCCAAACCAACTATAATCAGTATAGCCAGTTAATTTTGAGTGGGGGCATGACTTGAACCATATGCTAAAACCCATAATACTCTGCATATCTAAGAACTCTTTTAGCTGCACCAAATGGTCTTGGCTTGGACTTTGCATAAACATGGACAACGAATAGTAGCATACATAATGTCAAGTTGACTGGCAATTTGCTATAGCAAACAACCAACCAAACTCTTTTAAGCTGTAGCATCTTCTTTCTTAACTCCATCTTCCCTTTTAAGCTTTTCAATTGCAACCAAAGGTGTTGCCATTGCCTTGCATCCTAACATTTTGAATTTCTTCAACAAGTCTTCTGCATATTTTCTCTGTGATATGAGATGTCTTCTTGTTGACAAACTCTATTCCAAGGAAGTAATGCATTAACCTCAATTCACTCATTTCGAAAGTTTTCATCATATTTTGCTTGAATTCTTCAATCATTTTTATATTACTTTTAGTGAAGATCAAATCATCAACATACAATGAAACTATAAGTAGAGTTTTACCCTTAAATTTCACATAGAGTGTAGGTTTACCACGCTCTTACTAACATCTTGATTATTGAACTAAACATCTATTTTTCCATACCAAATTCAAGGTTCTTGTTTTAGCAACAAGCGTTGCTTTGCATTTTTTCAAGGAACCATCAGAGTTAAGTTTTCTTTTGAAAATTCATTTAACTTCAATAACTTCTTTGTTGTCAGGACATGAGTCTAGCTCCCATGTATCTTTTTTCAATCATTCTTATCTCCTCCTTTATTGCATTTGTCTAGATTTTTTCTTTTATAGTTGCTGCAAAAGTCTCAAGTTCTATAGAGGAATAATTGCAAGATTCATAAACCTCACTTAGGGACCTTAGCCTTCTAGGTGGAGATTCTGTTGAAAAAGTTTCATCCAAACTACCTTCTAATCCACGTGATGAAGTTGGAGTCATTGGCAAATCTCCATGTCCTTCATTTCCTTCATTTTGAATTTCAAAAGTAGAAAGCTGATATTCTCTTCTTTCTGGTATATGGACAGATTAATTGGACCTCTTTTCTTCACCCCAAGTTTCAAGTGGCTTGTTTATCAAACTTGACATCTCTACTTGTTACAACCTATTTTGACTCTAAGTTATAGAGTCTATACCCCTTAGATTGAGTGTTATATCCCTTGAATTGAGTGTTATATCCAAGAAAAACTCTATTCTTGGATTCTCCTTCAAGCTTGTGTCTTTTCTGTGAAGGAACATGAATATAGCAAATGCAGCCAAAGATCTTCTGATGACTTGTAGTAGGCTTTTGTCCACTCCACGTCTTAATAGGAGTTTGATTAGGAATGGCTTTTGTTGGACATTTATTGAGTAGATGGATTGTTGTGTTAAGAGCCTTTGTCCAAAACATTTTTGGAAAGCCTTTCTCCAACAACATTGATGTGGCCATCTACAGTCATGTCTTATTTTTTTGCTCAAAAACTTTGTTTTATTGTAGAGTGTAAGCTACTGTCAATTGATGTTCCATCCCCTCTTCTTCATAGAATTTATCAAACTTTCTTGAGTTATACGCAATACCTCTATCATTTTTTAAAGTCTTGATCTTGCAACTACTTCGATTCTCAACCAGCAACTTGTCATTTTTAAAAATTTCAAAAACTTAAGATTTTTTATTGAGAAAATAAATCCATGTCATCCTTGAATAATCACCTATAACAAGATGAAATACCTATTTAGGCCTTCAGAAGGAAATCTCATTGGGCCACACACATCTGCATGAACAAGCTCTAAAACCTTTTTTGCCCTCCAAGCTTCTCCTATAGGTAAAGACGATGTATGTTATTTCCCTAGCATACACCCTCCAGATATTGGCATATTCAGGTCTAAGATAGGTAGGTCTCTTATCATGTCCTTTTGATTCAACAAACTAGTGTATTGAGGTTGTAATTTCCAAACCTTTGGTGCTAAAGAGTTGAATCATCAAATTTAACCATCATAGCTTTTGGGCAGTGCCAATGAATGGGAAAATTTATGCAATTTTTCATTTTCACTTCAGTCACTTATTGATTATTGTGCTTTTAATCATAAATGGTGCATAACACATCTTCAAAGTGTAGATAGTACCTATTCTGCATCATTTAATCAACACTTAGAAGACTTTGATCGAAGACTTGGAACAAATAGAACATCCTTGATGAATCTAGTTCATTTCTTGGTTTCTATAGTAATTGTGCATTTTTCTTTTCCTTCCACTAATTCACCATTTTCCAATTGACCTTCACATTGACAGATCTATCAATTTTTGAAAACATGCCTTCATCTAGAGTCATATGTTTATTGCACCTAACTATCTAGAAATCACTCTTTTTCTTTTGTCCAATAGCAGCTTGACATACAAAGAACAAGTTCTCCTCATTTTCTTTTGTATAATTGGCCTATTGATTATTGTTTTTGAACTGACAGTCATTCTCTACAAGGCCAAACTTCTTACAATTTGTACAACGAGGTTTTCTAAGATGAAAATAGTATTTTCCCAAATGATTGGTATTCTTGCAAACACTACAAGGTGAAAATTTTCATTTTGAAGTTCCATTTTTTCTAAGAACAATCTCCTCCTTTTGGTGTGCCTTTAGACTTTTTCTTGAAATCTTTCTTGTTTCTATAACTTTTAGCTGGAATGCATTTTCTAGAGAGACTTCACTCCTTCTGTCAATTCTTAGTTCATGAGCTTGTAATGATCCCATCAACATTGTGATAGTTAAGGTTGAAAGATCCCTGGATTCTTTGATTGCAACAATCACATGATCATATTTTTCTGTCAAGCTAATCAAGATCTTCTGAACAATTTTTTCATCAGATACCTTTTCACCATAAGCACGCATCTGATTTACAACCTCAATGAGCCTCGAGCAATAGTTTTTTGCATTCTCAGATCCTTTCATTTTGATATTCTCAAGTTTTCTTCTTAGACCTTGGAGCTTGATTGTCTTAATTTTAGTATTGCCTTGAAACTCCTTTTGTAGAATTTCCTAGGCCTGCTTTGAATTTGTTGCTCTCGTCAATCTCGAAAGGATTGCTTCACTAATAGCCTACTATAGAGTAAACAAGACTTTAACATCTCTTTGCTTGTCAATCTTGTTGCGGGTTGATTCTAAAGTGCCCTCTACAGGACAAAGACTCCACTTTCAACAACATACCAAAGATCAAGTGACAGAAAGAGAGTCTTCATCTTGATACTGAAATAATCATAATTCTCACCACCAAATATAGGAACTATGGTGGAACAACCAAGAGCAACCATAATGACCTTACCAAATTGAAGCAACTCCGATACTAATTGTTAGAAAACAATAAGAAAAAAGAGAATTGCAAGGAGAAACTTCAATCAACAACTTGTTTAATTGATTCTTAATGTTTTGCCCTTTACACTTCCAAGGGTACAAGTTTATATCGACACCTTGTAAATAACATAGCATTAATCAAAACAACTTCCAAGATTAACTAATTAACAACATAGTGTAAATATAACAAACTAGGTTGTTAATAGAGTTTATTGAAAAAATGTATTAGCTCCAATATGCACCAGCTTCAATATTAGAAAAAAATAATAACTCATTATAATGCAAACAAAACATTATGATTGATGCATCAACATGTTAATTATAACTGTCCTTAGATTGCAATATACAATAAATTTGTTGAAGAATCTTAATTAAAACCAAATAATCAATATATGGGAAAGAAACATTAATTTTCACGCTACAATTTGCATGTGTTTAATGTGTGTTTGACTTTCTGATTGGTATTTGAACATTAAGATGAGATAAGATAGGATGGGACAAACCATCTCAACATCCAAACAAGGCATACTCTTTGCTTACATCCTAAGCTACCAAACTTCATATATTAAGCGTTCCAGTTATCGTCATTGTCAAATAACTTCTGGTTTTAGTAACCAACCACCAATATTGTTTCATGTAGCCAGTTTTTTTTTTTTTTTTTTTTTTTCTGCTTAGGCTTGGATGAAGGTTGCTATTTGAAAAGAAGAAAGTGTACTTTTACACCTGTTAGGATTGAGAAGAGTAATTTTCCCCTAAACATATATTCAATAACAGAGCATCATTGGGCAAAACAATCTGTTATGAGGGTTTTATTGGACACCAATAGGAAGATGACATGTTAGTATTATATATAATTGAAGTCTATAACTGATTGCACCATAGCAAAGACATGACAATTTCACTAACATTTACACAGAGCTCTTCTATACTACATGCACAACCTTCGACTTTCATGCCCTACAACCTTTGACTTGACACCTCATGTCGCTGGTCGCACATTGAAACAGTCAACTGAACATTGCACGATGCTAACGGCTGCCTTCTGGACCTTGAGGAGATGTGGTTTAAGTTGGTGTCTTTTTTAGAGACGATATTTCTTTGGCAAAGTTGTTATTACATGATTTGATGCTTAAGGTCGAGATTTTTGTTTCTCGTTGAAGTTGGTGAGTTAGATTTAGACTTTTTACTAGTATATTAATAGCTAAAATCTGTCTCTTCAAGTTGACAATGTACATGAGGTCTTTGATAACAACAAAATCAATGAAATAAGGCTTAAGTTTCACCTAAAATCTCATCTGCTGGTATGTTTTTCTTAACCCAAATTTCAAGGCATTTATGTGCTTGTGCCAGCAATTAAGTATGACCTATTAGTACTATTGAAATCTTCAACCTAGAAAGGCAAACCCAGAAGCTGCACAACTTTGATAATAAGCAACTATAGATTGCTTACAAATTAGAAATTATCTTGGATAGGACAATAAATGTTGGATGCATAGAAATTTCGACTACCCATAGAAATATTCATCTTTGGAGGAGTCGAAGGAGGGAGGGCTATATTAGGATTTTATGGGTTAGGTTTTTCAGAAATTAATCTTTGGATGAGGGAGAATGCACGCCTCAACTGGTCTCGGTTCAAAGAAGAGAGACATAGAGATGGAGGGCTCGAGGGAGAGAATGTTTTAGACGTTCCTTTGTATTGCAGTGTAGCGATTTGAGTTTGGGGGCTCTATGTGTCAATTGATTATTGAAGTCTGTTATGTGGGGTTTAGTGAATGGACCATTGTGAAGATAAACTCTTCAAATAAATGAGAAATAGACAATTCTATGCTCTTCCATACTACCCCACTTACTTAGGGTACTTTTACTGTAAGATGCAAGAGAGACACATAAATTATGTAATGCCTTCCTCTGATTTAGTAAGCTAGGCAACCGACAGCCATCTAGCCAATTCATTCAGCTGGTGTAAAGGAATATAAAAGAATGAGGGTGAGGAATCTCTAGTAGCGATGAGTTATCAATAGGATGTGTAACATAACGATTCAGAGAAATACGAATATGCAATAGAGTAGTGACCTGAACAAAAATTGAACAGTGCAAAAGGTGCATCAATTTTCTCCCAATGTTTTCTTCTAAATCCCACCATTGTCCTATCCAACAAGAGAAGATTAACTCTGCTAATATATAAAAGAAACTCATTATGATTCTTCATGTTCAAACATTATAAAGTCTTGCTCTAAAGTGGAAGACACATTTTATTTTTTAATAAATGAAAAATAGTCAAAACATCTTTTTAAACTAGACAATTCTCAAAATTGGATCACTTGGATCATTTGAAAAGGGGTAAGATCTGCACAACCACGACAAACAACACAAACTGAGTTCAACTGATCAAACAAGATAAAACCAGATAAATTTCACAAAGTAAAGTTGATGTCAGGCCTGCCTAATATCACTAAAACTCAACTCTTATACTGTTTGGCAAGCTTGAACCATTTAGTATGGAAAGACCCCTCCAGTCAATTTGTAAATTTAATTTTCTAAGATCTTTTTATGTTATTACACTCAAGTCCAATCAAACAAACAAAAATTGATATAAATATGATAGAAGTCATACAACATATAAATAAGACTATGATTGTGAGTGGCATTTGACAAGTGGTATTTATGGATAGTGTTTGTGTTGTATTAAGTCATGAGTATTATATTATATGGGTCAGCCCAAATATAATGTATTTAATTAAATGGATCGACCCTAAAAACCTAACATGAGTCAATGACCCATTAAATAACAAATACCATGATACGATTTGTTTAATTGTTTAGTAATTAACTTTTATTCTATTAGCCTATACACGATGTATCTATAAAAAAAATTACATATTGCCAACATGTTTAATAATTTGAAATCTTAAATATTCACATACTAATATTAATATTATATATTTCCAACAACAATAAAAAACAAATAAGAGTAAACATAAATAAAATTTGAAAATAGAATTTATTTATATTATATGGGTTGATTGCAAGTTGACTCGTAGTTAACCCATTTATTAATTGTGTCTTATCAGACCAACCTGTTTTGAACCAAATTCACTTATATCAAACTCAAGCTCACTTATTTCATATCGAATTCACGATATATTCTCAATGGTATTCACGGTATAGAAGGAGATCTTGATTAATGGTATTCTTGAGATAATGTATAATTCGCCCAATAAGAAATAGAGGGATGATGAATGTATTGACAAACTTTGTTGACGATGAAGGAAATATATAGTGCCCATATAGACAAATATTGTATGGCGCCAACAGTACTCCAATATAGATGAGGATCATCAAATGCAGTGCTGTAAAACTTGGAGAGGGAGGTGGATGTAGACATAGGCAAGGATTCTAGTTTGGCTTTAGAAATCTTTGTTCTCTTCAAAAAGTTAAAAATATACCTGCTTTGAGAAAAAAGGAGGCAAATCGAAATTTTGCTATCTTCCACTCCCAAAACAATTTGAGTTCACCAAGGTCCTTGAGAGAAAAATCATGATTTAAGACTTGGATAAAAGTTTTAACAAAGCATGCATGTGAGCCAGTGATGATGATGTCATCAACATAAATAAGGATAAATAGGAGAAAGCCACCCTAATGATAAATGAAGAGAGAGGAATCCGATATGGAATTCAAAATACCAAAAGAGATAAGCTTCTAATAGAGATGAGAAAACCATTTCAACTTGGCGACTCACAAATCTCCTACACAATTACTGAATTACTACACTCGCCCCTCAAAACATCCTGCCTTTCAATGAACTCCTCTTTACCATTCCCACACTTTTCAATTTCTATTCCACCAATATGACTTTCAACAAATTCGCCCTCTTCAATTTCTGCCCCATTCTCACTCTTACCATCCTGTTTTGTTACCTCTATTTCTTCAATCAGGATATTATTACCAGCATTATCAACAACAGGCATCTCCTCCTTTGCAACATCATAAAGCCCCTTATCCGAAACCAGAAACTGTTTCTCTTTATTTACCTCACTCAGTTGATCATTCAATGCTTTCTCCTTCACCACCCATTTATCCTTCCTTTTTTCTATCCCTTTTTCTTGATTACCAAACCTCTCATCATACAATACATGAACTCCCTTTTACTGACCAGCATGGCATACAACCTCTGTATGCCCCTATATTCTACATTTCTTATAATAGAAACCCAACCTCTCATACTTCACTGGCTGCCAAAATTTCCTATAAGCCACCACAATTGAAAAACCTTGAATCGACTCATCCAATAAATTAATTTTCACACATATCTTAGTACCAGTGGCCCTTGTACTATTCAAAGTCGCATGATCAGTACCAAAATACCTACCAAACCTGCCTACCATAATTTGTAGAAAATCAGGCCGATAAAGATGCATCGGCATGGATGGTAAGAATATCCAGTATGCCGCAACCGAAGGCTCTGCTTTGACATTAAAATCCTTTGTCCACCGAAAGAGACGAAACGAACAACCTCCAATCATTCGCCCTTCTCGAGCCATACCATGAACAAAATCACGATCATTACTCATAAAAACCAAAACATGAAAAGCATCCATGAAAGAAATAGTTGGCACTTCCAACAGCCCCCAAGTCTACACAATTGATCATTGGATAATATCAATGGAAGGTCTTGCTCTGATGAATTTTAACAACATAGCAAACCGAAAATCATAAGCCGCCCTATTAATTTCCACCTCAGAGAAAACAAAACCTAGCTCCCCATCCACTTCAACAGGCACACGCATAGCCACTTTAAAACTAGCCGAAGCCCTTTGTTTCATCAACGCATTAGCATAAGACCCATTTGCAGCCTGCCTGATTCCCAGCATACCACCAGAATGCACCCCCTCCAACCCATCTTGAATCAATACACCAGAATGAGCCCCCTCTAGTACTGGAAGCACCAGAGGGGCCGAAGCAACCGTCATGAAGAAAAATCCTAAAACGAAAATCGCAAATCGCCTCAACAAATCACTCCAAAAAAGTCTTCGTGATAGCATTCATAAATTAAGCTGCTACCTTTCTTGTGAGCTGGCAATTGAGGTTGAGTGGTCATCACCCAAGAATGTGAGTTGGTAGAGAAAAATTTCTCAAGGGATGTCCAAACTGTACGAGAAGTAGTAAGGCCAACCACTATTGCCATAATGTCCTTAGTTAAAGAGGAAATTAAAGAGTTATGAATGACTTAATCTTGATTCACCCATTGAATATAGTCGAGATTGAGTGTTGGTTTGGAAGTAGTAGAAGTCAAGAACTGGGTTGGGCAGGGAATATTGCCATCAACATAGCCAAAAACCTTTTGGCCATGAAAATAGGGAACCAGATGAGATTTCTACAAGAGGCAGTTATCATTGGTAAGGAAAATAATGACAACATGTTGAAGGTTGATAGTAGGTGGGGTAGAATATGTGATGGGGTTGGTGGTTGACATGGTTGAGGTGTTTGAGTCAACGACCAGAGGGTTGAGGAAGACGTGAGTCAGAGGAAATACTCTGTTACCATAAAGAATTAAATCCAGAAAATCAACTTTACTATAACGTAAAGTGGCTGCCGTGTATTGTATATATATAATAGTTTGTTTCGAGTGTTTATATAAGAAAAGTATGAAATGTAAAGTAGTTACACAAGTTAGGATAATGTTAAGATGATAAGGCTATTATCGTCTTTGGTTGTGAATTGGCTGGAAAAAAGGAAGATGTTAGATTTGGTACTTGGAGGATTTCTGGGAAGACATAATTTCACTTATAAGAGGGATAAAGATTCGGTTTAAGCATGTGTTTGGATAAGGAAATAAAGCTATGGATTGGCTCCTAAATGCAGTAGTAGTGGTTTTACTTAGAAGTTCTCGAGTGCTAATATACTGAGGAAACTTAAAGGGATCCTGTGTTTGGATAAATGTGGATTGCTGTGTTGAGAAGAAGGTAATTTAGTTGTGGAAGACTTGATCTATTAGTTTGGTGGTCTCCTCATTTTGACAGTCTCTACATTTGACGGAAGGCTTTAGTTTTTTGTATTCTTTCATTATTTGTATAGGTTTTTAATAAGTGACCTGGTGGAGTAATGTTTTGCTTTATTGAGGTTATTATGGAATTTTTTGTGTATTTGGGTTTTAGATTTTTATAGTCTTATTTGTAACCTTCCAAGTGTAGCATTGTTTTCCACGGTATTCCTCCACCAGAAGTAAAGGTTTTATGAAGAAATTTGGAATACGGACAATTTTTAGACATGTGACCCTGACTCTTCTCTTAAAAAAAAAGGATGATAAGACTATTAGTGATGGATAGCAAATGGACTTTGAGTGTTCAATAGAGGCCACTAAAGTGGAGACTTTTTTATTTATTAAAATTTGAGATAAAGACCCTGGATTTATTCAAGGGGGATTTATAATCTTCTTTGCCTTTTACTTGTCATTAATATATTTTTCATTCCGATCTTTATCTCGGGCTTATTTGCTTCAACCCCTCTAATGGGCTATATTGTTTATTTCCACTCGAGCTTTAATTGGATGGAAATTGATATATTAGTCAGATTGTTGATATTTCACAAATAAGAGCACTCTCATTGGATTGACTAAAAGTCAAATCTAATGAGAATTTGGACATTAAATCTCATTTTAGACCCACATTGGATTGTTCAAAAGTCAAATAACTTGGTTTTTATGAACAATAAATCCAAACCAAATGCCAAATATAATCAATCAAATACAATGGCCAAATCTTTATTTATTTATTTATTTTTTCTTTCTCTTTCTTATTTTACTCTCTCTTCTTATAGTTCTTGGGTAAAGAAAATTAAGTTAGTAAAAAAATATAGTTGGATGAGGAATAAGTAGAAATATTTTTTTTTAAAAAAAATATCGATTAATAATTTAATTTAAATATAATATGATTACCAATTATTTTTTTAAACTTATAATTTAATTAAAATATGATTATTAATTAATATATAATAGATAGAATAATCAAATATGATAAAATTAATTAATTTAATAATTGTAAATAATTAAAAAAGATTTAATTATTAATTACTCATTATTATGTATCTTCATAAATGAATAATCCAATATGAAAATTTTATGTGAATAGCTAAAGTCAAAAATTAATTATATTATTTTATTGTTATGTTTTAAAAAAATAACTATTCCAATATGTCGACTTATAGAAATAGAATGATCAAAAATTAAAATGAGAGTTATATTAATTAAAACTATACTTTAGTAATAATCAATCTAATAAGAGTGCTCTAAATTTGGAAAAGCTTCCAGTTTTTTACAAAATATCGATTTTTGAAATCCTTATTCACTCACCGTAACAATGTAATTAATTATTGTAACGTTGTAGTAACTTTAGCTAGCTGAACTTTACTGATTCTACTTTATTTATGTTAATAATTTCCAAATAATTAGCATAGACAGAGGATATTGATCTACAGAAGTGAGTTGGTTTTGGGTTATATAGCATATATATATATATATACCTACCACTTCGCAATCACGAAAAACTAACCCACAAAATTGATATATATATATTAATGTGTACTCTCGTGAATCTGTTCATCCCCTGTGATCAGACAATTAACTCCAGCCATCAGCAAGAAATATCAACCGGGCTCAAGTCAACGTCCCTAAGTTTCCTTTTGGAGGTTAGTTGAGATAATTAAATTATTTATAAATAATAATGAATTGAGATGTTGAAATGAGTTTTTCAAAATTCACTTAAGATGTATTTAGAATTTTTGGATGTTAAGATAAATTTATATGTATTTATAATAAGTTAAAAAAGATTGTGAGTCTAAATATAAAGAGTTAGTTGAAATAAGATCATTAATTTCAAAAATAGATATTTAAATATTAGACTCAATATAAAGTTAGATTGAATTGAATTAATGAGTCTAAGGCTAGGTTTGGCAAACAATTATTCTTTAACATTCTTTATTATTATTCATTATTTTATTATTATTTTTTACCTATTTTTATTACTATTTATTACTTTTTCATTATTATTTAATATTTTATTATTACTTTTTACCTTCTTTTTATTATTATTCACAAATACTTTTAAACACTTTCAACATCTAAATACAACCTAAATTTCAAACGAGACTTGACCAAATATGGGATCCTATGATGGGAGCCCCATCAAGCTTGGTTAAGACCCAATAATATCTAACATCGACTCCCACTTACATTCTTACTCCGTGGACACATGACATAACCTTTCATCTTCTCTCCACCATTAATCCTTGACTCTGTTCATACTAAAGCATCTTGTTTTTTAGCCAAACTACCATGACAACATCTTTAAAGCATCTTGTTATTGCACTACACTCGCATGATTATTTTGTTTTACCCTGACATCTCCTTTTAACATTTTTCACTCAAATTTGGAAATGTACAACATCCGAAATGAAAGGGATCTGCATGTCTTGCTAGAAAATAATAGCAGTTTATAATTTGTTATCCAAACACAGCTCTGCTGAACCCAACCCGAGTAAGAACACGAGTAGAGATTGCAAAAATGAAAAATAATTTCGTAATACATTATGTCAATTAGGGTATTCCTCAAAAGTACCAAACAGTGCTGGGACTTGAGAGGATATAAGTTTTTCCAAATATTTTTCATTTTATAGTAGTTTTATTTACGGCCAACACCCACTCCTGACTCCACCACCTTTATTTCTCTGTCATGTCCAACTTCCCCAACACCGAAAAGCCAGTGGTTCCTCTCTCGTACACCGACAAAATTAATGCCATATTTTTTCCACAACATTAATCATGCGTGGAATTTGTTTTAGTTTTACTCATGAAATGCTTTTCACATGATAGCTGCATATCCATCTTTAATGGTTCCAGTTTCAGATGATCATCATCATCAGTCCATCTTCGCTGTTTCTTGAAATAATTTCTATGAAAGTCTCATGTTAACATCTCTGTTTGGTTTTCAAACAGGTGTGCAATATGGTGATAGAAAACAAGATTCAAGTTTGTTTAAATTCGTAAAGAACCTCGGACGACCAATATGAGACTCAACTAAAATGCTCAAAACATGTTATTGCAAATTTTGGGGAATCTATGAAAGGCAAAACTGGTCAACTTCCATATAAATTTAACAGAAGAACCAAAACGAGAAAGATCAGGATAATAGTAAAAAAACTTCTCATCCATCGATCTTAACCAAGCATGAGATCCATAGAACTTGAGATGGAATGGTTCGAGGGCTCAGCTCTGAGGTAAGGGAACATCTTCCAGGTCTGTTAAAGTAGGGAAAGAGGTTTTGAGTTCCATGTCAGAGAGCATTTGGCGAAGTCCTGAAGTTTCCTCTTTCAGCCGAGCATTTTCCTGAAGCACACGGTCCTGACACTCGGAGATATGTTTAAGCTTATCTATGAGCTGATGGTTTTCAGTCCGGAGCCAAACAACCTGCGACCAGAGCTCGTCGAGGTGCTTCTGCTTGCGCATGCGTGAACGCCGCGCTGACTCTCTATTAGATATCATCCTTCTCTCTTTCCTCTCGTTGATAAGATCACCCAGTTGTTGCTCATCAGCTTCATCAGAAGTTGAATTACTGCTGAAAGATGATGATTGTGGATTGAAGTCTTGAGCTTGAGGGAACTGGAAATTGCATAGTGGGCTAGGGAATTGGTTAAGTTGAAGTACTGCGGGCGTGTAACTCTCAGACATGATGCTGAAGTGAGGTGGGTATGGAGCTGGGTTTGAAGAGGCTAGATAATGGAGGGCTGAAACCTCACAAGACTCCATGGCTAAGAACCTTGTTTAAAAGAAAAAAAAAAATTGCAGAAGATATTGTTTTGCAATGTTAAAGGGGCCGAAGGAAAGCGTGAGGAGAGCCTGCGTTTTATAGGGGATGGAATATTGGCCCCCACTTTGAGCAACTGTGTGGGAAGTTTCTTAAATCTCAGATCATTGCAATATCATGCAGGCCATGATCATAATCCTTTCACGAGGCATTTACATTGACAAAAGAATAGTGGCATTACATTAATGATCATGTATGCAAGTATCATGCATGATCATGATCATGATCTGCAATGATCCATGTGTCATGTTAGCTAGTGGTTACATGTATGTACCATGCTTGCCATGACGCCACGCCAATATAAAAACAAATTAAGGGACTAATTGGATTGTGTTTTGTGGATAATCATTTTGAGATCCTAAATATGCTTGCATCAGAGAGAGAAAGCAGCAGTTTTATTGTGGGGAGTACAATTATTATGATGCGAGAATGTTTTGGCAAAATAAAGGTAGGGCAGGAGAGAAATGGTTTAAGAGATTAATCTAGAATAGAAAAATGTTGTCATTCATTTTATATTTTGTCAGCAGAGATTTGGATAATGAGATGAGATTAGATAATTTTAAAAAAAGAATGAAATTTGAATAAAATATTATTAGAATATTATTTTTTAATATAATTATTATTTAAAAATTTAAAAATTGAATTGTTTATTGTATTTTGTGTGAAGATTTGTAAAAACTATAATGATGAGATGTGTTGAGAGTGTTTCGTTGATACAATGGATTTTAAGCGACTTTCTATTTAAGTAAACGATATATAAAACCATTCAAAATGTATTATATCAATAAGTGTACTTAATGATGCAGATTGATGACACATATTTTAGAAAGGAGAATTACTATAATCATAAAGAGATTTTATAAAAGTAAATCTATAAGTTAACTTGGTTTTATATAATCTGTTAGATTTACTTTACAATAAAAGTAAATTTACAATCTGATGTACCATGATTAACTGTGTGGGAAGTCTATTAAATCTCAGACCATTGCAATATCATGCAGGCCATGACCATCATCCTTTCACGAGGCATTTACATTGATAAAAGAATAGTGGCATTACATTAATGATTTATGCAGTATTATGTATGATCATCTGCAATGATCCATATGTCATGTTATGGTTACATGTATGTATCATGCTTGCCATGACACCAATATAAAAACAAATTAAGGAACTTGGATTGTGTTTGTGGATAATCATTTGAGATTCAAGATATGCTTGCATCGGATAGAGAGAGAAGCAGTTTTATTAATTGTGGGGAGTACAATTATTCTGATGTGAGAATGTTTTGGCAAAATAAAGCTAGGGCAGGAGAGGAATGTAGTTCAACTGTTCAATAGACCAATCTAGAATAGAAAAATGATGTCATTCATCTTATATTAATTTGTCATCTTCAGAGATTGTTTGGATATATAGTAAGATAAGATGAGATGAGATTTTTTTAAATAAAAGTTAAAAGTTGAATAAAATAATATTATAATATTATTATTGTTTTGGGATTTGAAAGAGTTGAATTGTTTGTATTTTGTAAGAATTTGTAAAAATTATAATGATGAAATGATATAAAATAAAATAGATTAAGTGTTTCTCAACATTTTCGTTGATATATATGACGGATTTTAAGTGACTTTCAATTTAAATAATTGATAAATAAAACCATTCAAAATGTGTTACATCAATAACTAATCATGACACATATTTTAGAAAAATACACTTAACATGAATGGTTTTTCAACACTTGAACTCACAGCCAATAGGTCCACGCGACAAGTGAGGAATGGAAGGAGGATGTATGATGAAAATAAGAATGACCAATATTAATGCCCTGTATTTTCATTTTTGGTCAAATTGTGAAGTAAGATGAAAGTGAAATGGGGGGGTGACGTGAACCTTTACCAGATATATGTCAATTTCTGAGCAGGATCAATTTGGCAATATGCAGATAGCTATTCTTGAGAAAAATCATTGTTTCAAAAAAATAAAATGGCCATCACCACCAAGTACAGTGAAAATTTGAAATTGGGATCCATTCAATTTTTTATATTCAGATGAATTCGTACTTTGAAAGCCAGTTTCCACGAACAAGACTTTCATAATTAGAACACTCCTTTGGCTGGGAACCTGGGAATATTAAGACCACAATCGACCAATATCCTATCAGAATCAAAAGAGGACTCAAATCAAATTCAACGCCTTTACAAAAATAGCAAATTACCATTTACATCACAACAGAAGTAAATTAAACAGCCCCATTTACTATCAAACCACCCTTTTTATCTCTCTTGGGATATCTTCAAACAACAGGGACTGCCAAGAAGTACTGCCCCTTGCCCTCATCTTTGCTTAACAGTCTGCAATTTGATTTATTTTTCTATATATGTGCCCCCTCAACTGTACATTAAAAAGAAGCCGAAAACATATTATTGGAATATGTGACTCATATTTGATGAGTATATAGTGGTAAGTGGCAGATGGTAGAGCGAGTGATTAGTTGGGGGTGTGGGGACAATGCCCCTGCGGTATGATACGGGGGTATTTTTTTATAAATGTTCTTAAATACTTTCGTATATCCAGAGTTAGTATAAATATATAAGATGTAACCCTAATTCTGATGGTAGTAAAATTTTGCTGCTCACTCCTATAGATGTAGGCACATCGCCGAACCACGTAAATGTTTGTATTATTTTTCTCTTATTTTCTTTTTTATTATTCCGTATATTCATTGTAATTGCCGCACGATTACAACATGTACCAATCTAAAAAGTCAAACAACAACAAAAGCATCCAAACCTTTTCCAAACAGTCAGTTAGAAATCACCAAGGAATCATACTCCACTTCAACATCACGAAAATCAAATTTGCAACATAGGTTTGGATGTTGAGATGAGTTGAATTCTTTATAAATATTAGTAGTAAGTTGAGATAGTGAAGTGTTGGTGAAGTCTATCTAAAATGAGTTTGTATTTGAAGGTTAAGATGAATTCAGATGTATTTATAGAAAGTTGAAAAAGATTGTTAGTTTCGCGTGTAAAGAAATGTTAAATTGAAAAAGATTGTAGATATTACGTGTAAAATATTTTGAGTTGAGATAAGCTTAGTAATTTGCAAGTTGGGTATTTGGATGTTAAACTCAACTTAAAATTAGACTGAACTGAGTTGATCTCAGTTGTGTCTAAGTTCCAAACGGGGCAAAAAACTTCAATCCTAGTTATTGCATCATAAAAGAATTCATATCCACTTTGGAGACCATTAGCTCAGCAGAAAAGGACTTCTCCATTGATCCTATATAATTTATTGATATTAAAACACAAACGATGCTGAGTGGCCAAATTGTGCAAAGTGGTGGCTCCTTGTCTGTCCAAGTTGTGCTATTTTAATCAAGAGTGGCCTGTAGTGTTGATCTCAATGCCACTTCTGTTAGTTTATTTTAAAGATCTGTGTAGTACGTACGACAATGACAATTGCTGACCAAAGTGAATCCTGAGAATCATTCCTGATTATATTTTCTTAATTAACCGCATTAATTTATAATTTCTGTAATGTTAGATGTTAAAATATAGTTGCTACAAATAAAGGTTATATATCAAAGATTTGTAGAAGCTTTTGTACCAAAAGCATATATATATATATATATATATATATATATATCCATGAACCTTGGTTGATGGATTTATATGGTGGTGGGAATGGAAAGAGAGAAAATGGGTGTACTTTGAAATGCAGTCTTCCACTAAATGAAAAGCTTTCTAATGCATCCAGAACTAAAACCCTAATGACGCAAATGCTCTCTCTCCACCTGATGTAGGGTCTGGTTGAGTGGACTGAATGGTCAACATTTTCATTAGACAGATTTGGACTCCTCTTTCTTTCTTGTCTTGTGATTCTTCTTTTCTGGCCTGCTCCATTTTCTTTTCTCCATTTCCATAAATTTCAACAATTAGAAAGATTCTGATCCTATAATTTACCCTTCATGTTGGCCCTCCTCCATCACTGTCATCCATGATAATGACAATTATAGTTTTGGCAAAGTAGATACCTTAGCAAGGGGCAGTGCTCTGGAAAAAGGTCAGCGTACGTCGTGCAAGAAGGGAAATTTGATTGAACTACTTCCCTTTACGTACAAAACAACCCTCCAACAAAAATAAAATAGAAAACCAGAACGATGATTTCAACAAATAATGAAGCAGAATGCTAGGTTTATGAGAAAAACAGGGGCGCATGATAGATGTGACCCATGGGGCCCTTGCTAACGAGGGCGCCTGGGTGCTTAGTGCACCACCTTCTAACCACATTGCTGATCAGTCTGTCAGCTTAGCCTCCAAGATTCTCTTTCTCTCTCTCTAGGGCTAGGGTTTCTCTCTATCTAGCACAATTTCTATGTTTTGGAGCTGGCTTTTTCTGCTTCCCCCACCCATAAAGGGTGCTGACATTTTTATGAAGTTGTTCTGATCTCTTGGTATAATACCATGCGTGCACCCCACTAAGGCAACCTTAATTCATTTTCGATGATTGCGAATACAATTTACTTATGAGGAGATGAAGGTCTCATTATCCAATGAATCATATTATTAACTAGGATTGATTAAGGTTTGTTAAAACCAGGATAATGACGAGACACCCTTGTACTAATTTTTATTCTATATGTAGATTAATTATAATCAATGGAATAACAGCTAATAGTTTACAATATATGGGAAATGGTAGGTCAACTTGTATATCGTTCTTTTATAGTTTGTAATAATAAAATGAGTGGTGAAGTCGTAGTTAGGTTCTAATTACCATGGAAATGTTTCTCTTTATAAAAAAAATAATTATCATCGATATAATTACCTCACATGCTGCATACTTGCTGCACAAAGATATATATTACTAATATATTGATGTAGAGGGATTCGACACAGATGATACTGAACTGTCCGATTGTACGTTGATGGCGCTGATGTACTATGAGTTGGCAGATCAGCGCAAAGGCAGTATGTGATTGTGATATCATTTTAATTTGGACAGTTTTAGATGCGTTTCAGTCTTTTGGCCATAACTTTGGCTACAGGTGTTAGAATCGAGCATGACTCCATCTGCCATTTTTTCGACCTCAAATTCCGCTATTTTCCCTTCCGAATCATTATTTTAGTTATTTTTTGCTATTTTTGGTAATATTTTATTTGTTATTTATGAAGTGATTTTAAATTCGATTTGGGCCGGATTTTTCACAAATTGCTTATTTTATTTTGAATTTCAATTTGACGTGGTTTTTGGGATTTTGCCATTTTTGGTAGAATTCGGATATAGACGATTTTTGGTTATACAGTCCGGCTTGTGGACTGATTTTCGACATTACTTGATTTCATAATATTCAGTTGAATTTCAGAGACGTATTCTCTATGTTTTGGGTAATTTTCTTGTGTTCTTTCCTGTGAATCATCTGTTGAAACTAGCCTACAGATAATCGCTATTATGTCCAGCGTCATATATGGATAGAGTACATTAAAGTTTATGAGTTATTTTATTTGCAAGTTGATGTATAAAACACAACATTCATATTACTTAAATAGTAAGATTTGATTTATAAGATATAAATTTTAAAACCTCTTTTTCAAATTAAATTATGTCATGTAAATATTTTATTGTAGTATATGGCTTATATCGAGTAGAACATGTAAATTGAGAAAGTAGGCAGATACCAGTGCAGAGCAAAATGACTAGAGTTAGTACCTCTGTACGACTACAGTTAGTATATATATAAATACTTGATATGATGTAACCCTAGTTTTCATGATAGTGGTATTAGCCGCCGCTCGCTCTTGTGGAAGCGCATTGCCAAATCACGTAAATTTTTGTATTTTTCTCTCTTTGCGATTCATATTATTAATAATAATCGCCACACGTAGCACATGAACGTATCACTTTGTTAGATGTGATTTACAAGCCGATCGGCTTGTAAATAGAATTTTAAGGCACTTATTTAAGGATTATATATAAGACACTTAAATGTATTAGCACTAGGTTATTTATATACGACATATTTCCATCTTATTCTATATACCATCTGCATGCATGTATGAATATGAGAGGAGCAAACAAAAATGTCAATGAGGTGTAACGCCGCGGTCTCGCAGGGGTCCGAGAGTTACTTCCTATTACATACACTCATATTCAACATCATAATTAAATATTCCAAATTTCCAAATATCATATAGAGTTTGGTTTTAAAACCCATTTCCTCAATATCATCAATTCCAAAAATACTAAGTTACTAGAATACAATAATATTTCCTTACTAAACTTTATCAATATTCATCTAAATTCTCTATACTCAACCAACCATTCTTAAGTCATCTTACCAAATGCTTCATAAACTGATCATTGGCTGAAATATCCAAACACATCTGAAAAAAATATTCAGAAATAAGGGGTGAGCTATCAACTCACTAAACAAAGAACATATACTAGTGTGTACAACATGAGCATTTTTTATAAAACTTCATATGCATGAAACAGAAGCCTCTTATTCATAGAAAACATTTCCCAAAACATATTATCAATCGAAAAGTTGAGCGACCATTCGTTTTTTGTTTTACAAAAACAGAAAACAACTTTTCAAAAACAAAAACACCTTCGCACAAGTAACTGTAAAAATCTCATCTTATCATCATATTAGAATATGTACCATGTTTACCCCCATAGTAGGGTTGTGCTATCCCAGGTAGCCAAATCAGGCGGTATCATATTATGAGACTTTCCCTTATTCTTTCTCGGAGCCCTGAGTGTGCATACAGAAAATAAACAAATAAAGGACCATTTTGTTTTCAAAGTGCTTGTACCCCTATCATATCATATCATGGTAGTACTAACCATATCACGTGAATCCATATCCTCATCTCAAAACCATATCCAGAAACAAAACCAAACAAATAAATATGCTAAAGATTTTCCATGTTCATATCATATCAAACCACGTGCTTTTTCACTTTCTTATTATTTTCAGATAAACAAAAACAAATCAAAAACATATTATTTCACATGTACAAGAAAATCATCATTCATGTCGCTCTTATGCACATCTCAAAAGCATGTCAAATATTGCTCATATCTACACATTTCATGTCAAAAAGAAACTTTCTCTATCATATGAATTTTCATGAGAGGATGCAGAAATACATATACTGAGGTTGTTTTCCCACTTTTTTTTAAAAAAATATCATGCACATTTTATAAAACCAACCTTAAATCAATTTTCTTTTTATGCAAATCTAGCATATGAATCCCGTTTACTTGGACTTCTTAGCTTTTCAAAAATTCCCCAAACAGCGCTGAATAAATAATTATCGACACCTATAAAATAATCATGTAACTCTATAAATTTTCTAATGATTACAAACCTCAAAAATAGAACCCGATACATAAAATCCAACATCTTCTCTTAACATCTAAAAACCCTCAAAATCCTTAGTACCTGTGAGATCCCGGACTTACGTGTATTTTTACATGTTATTTTATTCTCGGTGTTAATTATTTTAATTTATTTAAATAATATTATTAGTCATATTTTATTTGTTTGAGATATTTATTTGAATTATTAATTAGTTAATATTGAGTTACGTTGCTTTTCTTATTTATTTTAATGAGTTAATTATTTTAATGATTGGGAATTTAATTCTTTTATTTTATTACGTGAGTTTATTTGATCTGCTTTCGTTATATTAACTATTGTTTTATTTTTAATATTGCGCTCGGGTTTAATTTATTTCTATTGTTGGGTTTTAAATATTTTATTTTATTGATATTAGATTGTAGTATTTCAAGTCGGCTTTTATTTAATTTATTGTGTTTCTTTTTCTAGTTAGTCTTTTTCTTTTCTCTCTTTTTTCTTTTCTTTTCTTTCTTTTTCTTTTCTTTTTTTTTTCTTTTTCTTCCTTCCTCTGCTTCCCCAGACCCCCCCTAGCCCGCGTACCCCCTCACCTGTTCCCTCTCCCTCTCGTCGTTCCTTCTCCCTCAACCCAGGGCCGCCGCCGGCCACCCACCGGCGACACCGCCCAGCCCAACCTCACCCCCACATGTCGGCGAGTTCAACGGCACCAGTGGTGTCACCTCCGGCCACCCCACCGCCCTTACACGGCCCTCTACCCGAAATGTCCGGTCACCGCCGGCCACCCCTTGGCCTCCGACTACCACCATTAGACTCCCCACACTTCGGCGAGCATAACCCACCGCCCAAAGCCACCCATCGCTGCCAGTCACCCCCTCTACCCAAAATGGGTCTTAAACAGGTCGATCTTTGCCACACCGCTGTCCGGCCACCGTAGGCCTCACCACCGCCACCAAAAGACTCCCCTCGCCCAGCCGGTCATCCCCTAGCTCAGTTTCCCCAACTGCGGCCTCACCTTCCCGGTACAACCTCAAACCCAAAAATGGGTTTTCACCCATTTTGACCCCGATCCGCCACCTTTCGGTGGTTGTGCCGCCACACCACCACCTCTATAAGATTCCCCACCCTTCAAAGAATATCTCCCTAAATTTTGGTGTCAAACCGAGCATTTTAGCCTAACGTACATGTGATCTCTACGAACGCTGCAGATTAGCGTTGTTCAAGGAATTGCGTTTTTACTGTTGTAAGTACTTTTCAAACGAGTTTTAAGATTTAAATATATTTTTGGCATCAACAGTTATTGTGTTTGATTATTGTTGCTATGTGTTGTTTGATGTTGGTATTTGTTGGTTGATTGGATTATTTAAATGTTGGATATTTGGTGCATGGTTGTCTGCATTGTGTATTTACGCGCATGCTCATGAAAATATTTGGAAAGTGGATTTTTGCATGATTTCGGATATTCATGTGTTGGAAATGGAAATCTGGGTTTTAAATTGAGTTAATGGATTTTAATGGTTTTTGGCTGAGTCATAACAGGGACGACGATACGTAACGCCCGTTGTGATCAGCGCGCATGTGTGTGTGGATGGCATAATGGGGACGGCGATACGTAACGCCCATTATGGTCATTGGGTGTGCATTTCATATCGGGGACGGCGATACGTAACGCCCGATATGAAATGAGTGTATATGAATCATAATGGGGACGGCGATACGTAACGCCCATTATGATTTCGGGTATGTGTGTAAATCATATCGGGGACGACGATACGTAACGCCTGGTATGATTGGTTTTGAGGATATTATTTTATGAAAAATAATGGGTGATTTTATTGGGATTTTTGTTGTGGACTAAAATGAGATTTTGGCGTATGTGGTTATTTCATTGACTTTGAGAAAGATAATTTTAAGCCTCATGCATATGATAATTTGTTCATGGTTGTTGTGGCATTAATATATTTCTGTCTTTTGGTTTGGTTGGGTTGTACTTACCTGCGATGCCATCTTGGCGTCGTAGTTTTTGGATGTAGACTATGAAGAAGCTGAGCCTGAGGAGACGGCTCCTCCGTTGAGGTGTTATTATTATTAATTATTATCTCGGAAAATTATTTTTCCCCTTTTAAAAATATGTATTTGTTTAATTAAATTTTCGGATGACTGTATTAAATCTCCTGTTGGAGAGTTTATATTAAAATGGTTTGTAAAATATTTCTAAAAATTCTGGTACTTAGTTATTGACCTTAAATACCCGTTGTCATTATTTATGTATATCACGTGTGCACGCATGTTTGGCACTTGTCGTTGGGATGTGTGACCCGTGTTGTCATCATCCCGATGCCTCGATTCCCGTGTTATTTTAAGGAAAATTTAGGGGCGTCACAGGTGGTATCAGAGCAGTTCGGCTCTAGGTAAATCTGCAAGTTACCTAGGAACAGTACCAGAAAAATTTCTGGTTTTAAAAAAATTTGTTTGTTTTATGATTTGGTTATTTTATTTTATTCTATTATTTTATTTGCTCTCTAAGTTTTCCTACTAATTTATATGGTAAGATTATCGATATTTATTTCGTTATGTTGTGCTTTTTATTTTAAATGTTTATGTTGTTTATTTATTTTCTTAATTAAATTAGTTCTGAATGATTAGTTTGTTTTATTTTATTTTATTTTAATATTTGTTCAATATTGTAATTGAGTAGTAGTTAAAATTTTAGTTAGTATATTATATTTAGTTAGGTTGTTTGAGTATTTACTTAATTATTTATTTATTTTATATATATGCCTTTGTTTTTGTTTAAGTTGGAATATAGACATTTCGGATTAGATTATTATTTTAAATCAATCCATTTATTTAATCTGATATTTTAAATAATTGTGTGATGGAATTCCTTATTTTAAAGTTTATTTCTTTTGTTGTGGGTTATTTTGTTTTCTTAAACTTTTATTCAATTATCATCAGGATTTGATTTTTATTTCAGTTCATAGGTTTCCTACGAGATAGTTTTGCATTTGGTTTATTATTTGTTTATTTTAATTATGGCTCTTGTATTTTAAATATTTATAAAAGTTTGAAATTTATTTAGACAAAGATTTAAAAGAATCGCTGCCATGCTTCTTTTTAAGTTTATGCTTTGAGATAAATTTAAAATGATTATCTTTTCACGTTTCCTTTATTTTTTTTTTAGGGACATGCTTTGAAGTAAGTTTTAAAATTTATTATTTTTCCACATTTCCGTATGTTTTATTTTAAAAGTTTATCTATTTACTTTAACGAGTGGATTTATTTTGGCGACTTGTTTGTATTTATTTATTAATTAATTTATCGATTTAATTATTTTATTATGGTTCGTTTCTTTTAAAGGTTTTAAATTTTAGAGATTTCTACAATAAATCTTTTTTTTTAAGAGTTGGGTTTTGTAGAGAATTTCAAAGTTTTATTTGTGATTTTGTTTGCTGTTCTTATTTTAATTTAATCTCCTTCCTTTATTTAATAAGAGTTTTTGGTGACTTTGTGTTTATTAAAGGAGTTGGGTTTGTTTTCTTTAATGAGTGGCTTTTACTTATTTGTTTATTAAATATTTTCCCCCTTTTGTGTTTTTATATAATATTTATGTGAATTACTTGAGTTTTATTTAGTAGTTGGATATATGTTATTATATCTTTGTGAGATGGATTCGTTTTGATAATTACTGGTATTTATGTAATTGGGTTTCTTTGTTAATATTTCCTATGTTAATTATGTGTAGTACCTGGGTCTCACTGAGTGTTAGAGTTTTTAAGTTTTAATTTATTCCTGGAAGATTGTTGGAATTGTAATCAGGGCGAACTCTTCATGTGAGTGAGAAATTCTTAGCCATTGATATATTGTTATGGAAATTGTTTTAGTAATGCTTATGATAGTAAGTGATCAATTATTTTCTTGGTGAAGTTTTGATGTTATTTGTGGATGCTTAGAGATTGATGTATAATAAATGTGCGTGTAAATTTTGGAGAGTATTTGTCTTTGGCTGGTGTTTAACTTGGGAGAATTTGTTTGTTAAGTGATAGGGTTGAATTGATGTGATGTAAATAAATTTAAGAGATATAAATTTTAGGCTTCTGGGCGAATTGTTTGGAGTGGATAATTTAAGTATAATATTTCGGAGAATTTAATGGTTAGCAATATTTGTCGAGGTATCTTAAAGAATTAGTTGTGACTTGAAGTCATATAAGAATTAAAATATTTGAGATTATTCCATCTCATAGGTAATGAAGGTTCGATTGAGAGAATACGGATTTAGATAATTAAAATATGATGAGAGTGATGAGTTATAATGATGGAGAAGTGTATTAGAGGTTTGGGAGTTAGAAATTTTAGGTTTTAATATTGGGAGACATAACTTGAATTGTGAAATGACAAAACATTAGGATTTGTAAATGTGGCAAATGATTTCTTGTAATAAGTGTTAAGCTAGTTTTTGCTCAATGGTGATAATTTATGAGGACTTAAATTTTTATGAATTTAGCGAGTTATCAGAGTGCGCGCGAAAGCGTGATGAATTGCAATGTAGTTGGAGGTTCAATTATTGTGTAAATTTTGAGGAATTAGTGGTGACTTGAAATTTGGGATGATACTTGTAAGTGAAGATTTATCTTTTAGTTGGATAAATTATGTTTATTGACGATTAATTTAGAAAGTTAAACTTGGGAGTTACTTTAGGATGACACAAAGTGTGGTATGAAGTTAGTGAATATTAAGATTTTGGGAGATTGTACTGAGATCCTTGTACATATGGAGTTCAAATTAATTGGTTACCCCAGAAGTTTTTGAGATGAAAAATTATTTGGAGACTATACGTTTATGATGGAATAACATCCATTTGTGTTTGAGGAAAATAGATGATTGTGCTAATGTTTGGAGTGAGTGTTGAGCTGTGTGATAGGTGAGTTATTGGAGTTCTATTAGTTGCAGCCGAGCGAATTTCGAGGACGAAATTCTTCTTAAGTGGGGGAGAATGTGAGATCCCGGACTTTCGTGTATTTTTACAAGTTATTTTATTCACGGTGTTAATTATTTTAATTTATTTAAATAATATTATTAGTCATATTTTATTTGTTTAAGATATTTATTTGAATTATTAATTAGTTAATATTGAGTTACGTTGCTTTTCTTATTTATTTTAATGAGTCAATTATTTTAATGATTGGGAATTTAATTCCTTTATTTTATTACGTGAGTTTATTTGATCTGCTTTCATTATATTAATTATTGTTTTATTTTTAATATTGCGCTTGGGTTTAATTTATTTCTATTGTTGGGTTTTAAATATTTTATTTTATTGATATTAGATTGTAGTATTTCAAGTCGGCTTTTATTTAATTTATTGTGTTTCTTTTTCTAGTTAGTCTTTTTCTTTTTCCTCTTTTTTCTTTTCTTTTCTTTCTTTTTCTTTTCTTTTTCTTTCTTTTTCTTCCTTCCTCTGCTTCCGCAGACCCCCCCTAGCCCGCATACCCCCCATGTTCCCTCTCCCTCTCGCCGTTCCTTCTCCCTCAACCCAGGGCCGCCGCCGGCCACCCACCGGCGACACCGCCCAGCCCAACCTCACCCCCACATGCCGGCGAGTTCAACGGCACCGATGGTGTCACCTCCGGCCACCCCACCGCCCCTACACGGCCCTCTACCCGAAATGTCTATTTTAGCTTCCCTTGCATTTTTCGGTCACTGTCGGCCACCCCTTGGCCTTCGACCACCACCACTAGACTCCCCACCCTCCGGCGAGCATAACCCACCGCTCAAAGCCACCCATCACTGCTGATTACCCCCTTCACCCGAAATGGGTCTTAAACGGGTCGATCTTCGCCGCACCGCCGTCCGGCCACCGTAGGCCTCACCACTACCACCAAAAGACTCTCCTCGCCCAGCCGGTCATCCCCCTAGCTCAGTTTCCCCAACTGCGGCCTCACCTTTCCGATACAACCTCAAAACCAAAAATGGGTTTTCACCCATTTTGACCCCGATCCGCCACCTTCTAGTGGTTGTACCGCCACACCACCACATCCATGAGATTCCCAACCCTTCAAAGAGTATCTCCCTAAATTTTGGTATCAAACCGAATATTTTAGCCTAACGTACATGTGACCGCTATGAACGTTGCAGATTGGCGTTGTGCAAGGAATTGTGTTTTTACCGCTGTAAGTACTTTCCAAATGAGATTTAAGATTTAAATATATTTTTGGCATCAACAGTTATTGTGTTTGATTATTGTTGCTATGTGTTGGTTGATGTTGGTATTTGTTGGTTGATTGGATTGTTTAAATGTTGGATATTTGGTGCATGGTTGTCTGCATTGTGTATTTACGCGTATGCTCATGAAATTATTTGGAAAGTGGATTTTTGCATGATTTCGGATATTCATGTGTTGGAAATGGAAATCTGGGTTTTAAATTGAGTTTAATGGATTTTAATGGTTTTTGGCTGAGTCATAACAGGGACGGCGATACGTAACGCCCGTTGTGATCAGCGCGTGTGTGTGTGTGGATGACATAATGGGGACGGCGATACGTAATGCCCATTATGGTCATTGGCTATGCATTTCATATCGGGGACGGCGATACGTAACGCCCGATATGAAATGAATGTGTGTGAATCATAATGGGGACGGCGATACGTAACGCCCATTATGATTTCGGGTGTGTGTGTAAATCATATCGGGGATGGCGATATGTAACGCCTGGTATGATTGGTTTTGAGGATATTATTTTATGGAAAATGATGGGTGATTTTATTGGGATTTTTGTTGTGGACAAAAATTAGATTTTGGCGTGTGTAGTTATTTCATTGACTTTGAGGAAGATGATTTTAAGCCTCATGCATATGATAATTTGTTCATGGTTGTTGTTGTGGCATTAATATATTTCTGTTTTTTGGTTTGGTTGGGTTGTACTTACCTACGATGCCATCTTGGCGTCGTAGTTTTTGGATGCAGATTATGAAGAGGCTGAGCCTGAGGAGACAGCTCCGCCGTTGAGGTGTTATTATTATTAATTGTTATCTCGAGAAATTATTTTTTCCCTTTTAAAAATATGTATTTGTTTAATTAAATTTTTGGATGACTGTATTAAATCTCCTGTTGGAGAGTTTATATTAAAATGGTTTGTAAAATATTTCTAAAAATTCTGGTTCTTAGTTATTGACCTTAAATACCCGCTGTCATTATTTATGTATGTCACGTGTGCACGCACGTTTGATACTTTTCGTTGGGATGTGTGACCCGTGTTATCATTATCCCGACGCCTCGATTCCCATATTATTTTAAGGGGAATTTGGGGGCGTCACAGTATCAACTTTCTCTCCAAAATGCTTTGAATTTACCAAAATCTTTTAAAACCTTAAAACATCATAAATCCTCAAATTCCTCAAATTTCACTCAATGAATACTTAACCCAATTTCCAACTCCAACCAAGTCTTCTTCAGAAATCAAGTAGGTCACCGGGTCAAAATCAGGCTATAAATACTAACTCGAAACGATATTCACAACTCAGCCCCAACGCCAAAACCTTCCACTTTCCAAAGGAAAATCTTAATAAAACACTCGAAATAATAATGAATCTAGTAGACAGAAAGCTTTTAAAAACTCACGGTTTTGTTTAAAATCAAGAGGACAAAATTGTAGAAGCTATACACAGTTACTAAACACGCCTCCCAAACTCAGTAAGAAAAAAATAAAATAAATAACATCATTTAAATCTCGTAAAATATTTCCTATTACAAAACTTTGGAATAACGTAAAAGTGCGCCAAGGTATTCTAATAAAAACAATAATAAAACAATGGCCCAACGTCAACTTCAAAGCTCATTTGAAATAAACATTCAAAAATCTCATTTTGGTTTATAACTCAAATCGATAAAATGGTAAAATCGAAAATTTAACTTTTCCAACTAAAGCTTTACGTAACATGCAAAGCAAAACATCTTTTAAAGGGAAGATTGAATCTCACCAGGAGGAGAAATCGTGCGACAAAAGCCTTGGGCTTCATGGGAGGGGCCTGCTCCTAATGGAAAAAACTAGGTGGTGCAGCAAGAACGGTGGCTGATGGCTCACAGTAATAAAGAAAGGAGGTCCTCTGTTCGGGTGCAGTAAGACAAAGGATGTTTGAGTTGTGGCTTGGGTTGCTACTTGTCGTGGTTGTGGGAGGTGGTTGAACAAAGAAAGGTTTCTTATTCCGTGGTTCTGTGAAGGTCCTGGGATGGCGACATGGAGGGGCTATTGTTGCGTGAGCGATGCAATGAGGATGGTCATGGTGGCTGCTTGTTTTCGAGTGTCAAAAACAAGGGATGATCAGCGAGGCTAAGAATGGTGTTTCTAATGTGGTTTCAAGTCTGGCAAGGTCAAGGGCGGAACTACACTTGGTCTTGGAGGGGCTTTAACCCCTCCAAAATTTTCGAAACTTGATGAAAATAAAATTTTGAAATGTATTTTTATGAAATAGATTATATAAAAAATTAATATTTGCTCCCTCCTCCCCAAAATTATTTTTTTTGTAAATTGGCCCCCCTAAACTTGTTTTTCTAGTTCCGCCCCTAGGCAAGGCATTGCAGTTGGGGCAGATATCTATGGCGGCAACGACGTGATGCACAGTGGGAGTTTAAATTGAATTGCATGATGGTGGTGCCGTTTCGTGTGGCTGTTGGCCGTGAGGAGTAGCTTGCGTTAGGTGATGGCTCACGGTGCATGGTTGATCGCTCACAAGGGGCAATGCAAGGTGGGGTATAGGGGAGGGGAAGGAGATGGAAGCCTGTCTTGATGGGGAAAAAGGGCTGAACGATGGTGATAAGCAAGGGGTTGAGGCACCTCATAGGGCAGCGGCGACATGGAGCTTCTTCATACATAGGGGGATGCTATGTTTGAGCTATTTATATAGTGATAGAACTCAAAACCCTAGAAGGGAAAGAGGTGGCTACCCTAAACTTTAGATGCAAAAAGTGAATTTGCAAGGCACTGGGACAAAATGTGTATATGTATATAGATGGCTACCTGCCGAAACCCTAAAGGAGAGAAAGAGAGCGACGTGTATGTGAGCTGAAAATCTGTGGGGTTAGCAACGTGCATGATGCGAAAAGGGTTAGGGATAAAGCCAGTTGAAAAACCCTATAAAAAAAGAAGATGCATGCCTGGGAGTTATATCTATAAATGGAAAATAGAAAATCAATGACGAAAGAAAGAAAAGAAAAATAAATAAATAAAATGTGAATAAACATTTACTATTAGGGCTGTAAAAAGACTGAATCGGACCGGTGGACCGGACCGGTTGTCCCAGACCGGGGCCGGACCGATTGTCCCAGACCGGGGCCGGACCGGACCGAATGGAATTCTGTCCGAATTTTACATGGACCGATTAATTCCGGTCCGGTCCCCGTCCAAAGGATTTCTCTCCCAGGACCGGACCGAACCCCACATATATATATATATTTATTTATATATGTATATATAAAAATAGTATATAAATTATAATATTAATATGAATATAAATTAATATATTAATATATTAACATATTAATATATAATATATACTCTTATAATATTAACATATTATAATTTATTGGTTGACTAGTTGTAGTATAAAAATATAAATTATAATATATCTATATAGAATATTAATAATAACTTATGAGTAATAAGTGTATTATTATTTTTTAATATATTATTACTAATTTATCACTATTTACTAATATATAAATATATAATATACTAATGTAGTAGTGTTATTAGTTGTACTTTACTAACATACTTAATATATAATATATACTAACATATTAATATATAATATACACTCTTATAATATTAACATATTATAATTTATAGTAGTTAAATTTGGGCTAAAAAAAATTTGATCATTGCAGAATTTTAGATTAAATTTAGCCCATTAAATTATATGGGGCATCCTTAGACCGGACCGGACCGCCCCTAGACTAAATTGGACCAGACCGGTATGGACCGAACTACTGTTCGGTCCAGTCCAGGGTGAGAGAATTCTTAGACCGGATGGAATCGGTCTACAAATTTTCTGGACTGGACTGGACCATTTACACCCCTATCTACCATGCACAAAACTGTTGTCATGAAAATCTGAAGATTGGATTGGCTCAACCGCAATGGCGTGGGTAAGAAAAGTATTGGGGTGAACGTGAATATATATAAGAATTAAACCTCGGAACGGATGCTCATGAAGTGATGATTATGGGTCGATGTTCAGCATTTTGATGGGGCCCTTAGTTCTTTACCACTTTAATTGGGGAGCTGGCCGGGGTGATGGGGGGTTTTTAATTAAAATTATATGTTAGTATTTCTTTCATATTGATGATCAGATCATCTCATCTCATCAAAAGCTAGCATCCATCATTTCTCCTTTTACTAACATGTGTCATGCTGTGTGTTGTTTATGCAAATAAAATCTCTCTCAGCCAAATGAATGATGAATTGCATGCGCGCGAGCAGGCAGCCAAAGGTCTAAAGGGAGAACGTACCGACGGTGGTGGACTCTTACCAGCTCATGGAGGTTCGATGATTCGATGCCCTTCATGCAGTGGGGCCTTGGTACCCTAAAAATAATTGCCTTTGATTAAATGCATATCTGCATATACATTCATATATATGTATATATATATATATATATAATGGCATAATTAGGTGCTAATGCATTAATTTTAGAGTAAAGTAAAGCAACCCGCATTTATAGAAAAACTCTGCTTATGTATTTACATTCGTACTACTTAACGTAAGGTCTTGATCCACTAACAATGTGGATAATATATAAATGTACTGATCAATTATTCTAAGCAAACTAGGGTTATTACAATTCATGTCCTCACCATTTTCAATGTTGTTATTGCTGCTGCTACTTGTCTAGTACTGATCAATTCGATCCTAGAAAGAAACATAAACCTTTTTGTCATGTGTTTTAATTATAAGTAAGGTAATCAATGTTTAATTTGATATATGCAATCCATATCTGCATTTGTATAATGATACATAGGTAGTGGTGCATATTAATATTTAGAGTAGGAATATTATAATTTAGGATGCAGAGAAACGTACAGTTCTCTGCTTAATTAATATAATATGTACTTAACATGATGAGGTCATGTGTTCTCGATACACTGTATGTTGGCCAAGTATTCCGAGTAAATTAATTAGGCTTAACAAAATTGCATGTCCTCGTCATTCATGTTGCAATAATTTCGTCGATTAGGCCTAACTCACTTAGATGATATTAATGTTTTATCCAAATTGCTGATAAGGCCATTATAAGAAACCTGCTCATTTGTGATTAATTATTTTTAGTAAAATTATTATTTATTGCAAAATGTCTTATTTTCATCGCAAATAATCAATTTCGTCACAAATAATCTATAACAAATGCCCATTTTTTCTTGTAGCTTGGTATCGATCAACCTAAGTTGCTTGGAAGTTTCAAATGCGATCTCAAGATATCAAACAACGTTAACCTGATGAAGTACTGCTTCATCCAATATTAAGAAGTACTGCTTGATCCAATATTAAGGAAGCACTTTCTTAAAACCACCCAATCTTCCTTAATTAAAATTAGGGAGATGCTGGAGATCGGTCAGACTATCCCCAACATTAAATGCAGCCCTAAAAAAATGAAAGGAAAATAATTTTTATTGTGTTTTTTTTTATGCAATAAAAAATATAATAAAATGAAAAAAATACAATAAAATATAATAAAAAAATAATAAAAAAAACACAATAAAAAATAATAAAAAAAATAAAATGAAGATAATTTTAAAGGAATTCGACCTTCAGCCAAACGGAAGCGCTCCCGGTGGCGGTAGGTGACACCGCCCATGCCATTGGGACCGGCGAGCTCCAGCAACAGACCCATTTCGAGTTTAAGATCGCTGGGGGCATACCGAAGGTCGCCGGAACTCGCCATCGCAAGAGTAAAGTCACTGGCTCCCTCCGGTCCCAACGACATGAGCGGTATCGCCCACTGCCATGGGGAGCGGCGGCAGTTGTACTTCCTATGAGATTCGGTACCGAACCCTAGATTTCCTCTTAAATGTAACAAAAAGATAATGAGCTATAGTAGCTAACCTGTATATGTTCAATAGCAAAGCAACAAAATTATTAAAGAGAAGAAAACGATAGTGAACTTATAATGATCTTCATTCAAGTTATTAGGTAGATATGTACTCAACATGAGATAAACAAAAAGGATTTGACAGTTTAATTAGTATCATAATTTGTATTTTTTAAGAATTACTTTTTGGACTGATCATCTCTGAAAAAAAATATTTGGTATTAATTATTTCTGTTTTTGTCCCGATTATATAATTTTGGGTTCCAGCTATGGGATTCACTACAACATATAATTTGTCCATTTTTCACCAGTTTTTTTTTTTTTTTTTTAAATGAGCTATGTTGGTGACAAATACTTAGCTAATGCCACAGACTACGTCCATCAGGAAAAATAATGACCTTTTGCAGCGAGATCATGTCCAACAAGTAAATATTTGTCACTAAAAACATTTTTTCTTTTTTTTTCGCGGAAACAAAAAAGTCCCCACAAAATAAGCCCGCCGGATACAACATTTAAATCACAACCTTATTAGCATTTGCAGCGAGAATGAGCTGTTGCAATAAGCTTGCAGATAAAACTACTCAATTTTCCCCTTCATTCGCGGCAGACCCGCTTTCTACTATCGCTCTGTTTTGGGAGTTATGGCAAGCACGTAATAAACCAAGGTTTGAGGGTTATGATACTATTGCCATTACTATCATTGGAAAGATTAAGAATGCCAACATGATCCTAATCCCCTTTTAGAGCCTAATTAAAGTTTTCATGTCTAATATATATCAACAATGATGCGCTCAACTCTTTACATATCTCTAGACTCACTGTTCGGAACAAAAACCCTATTATTGTCAAATGGATTCCACCTCCATTGGGTATTCTCGAGCTTCATATTGACCATGCTTCAAAAAGTAATCATGGGTTAGTTGGCTGTGGTGGTGTTCAACATTTCAATCATTGTTCTATCGTTTCTAGTTTCTCATGCTTTTTGGATATGAGTATTTACAGTACATTAGCAGAACTGTATATATGAATGGTAGCGAAAATATAATTAATTGCACCTTATAGATCATGCCAAGGATCAATATATTTGTTTAAAGTGCTACCATATCGATATCTATTTTATAATAAATCTCATAAAAATAAATTCCTAAATTAATTAGTTTTCAACTGATACATTAGATCTATTTTATAATAAAAATAATTTTAAAATCTAGTATACCATATCGAACCATATCAATTTTAAATCTATTTTTATAAAATCTAGTTTGCGTACATGGTTAATGCATTATTTCTATTTTTCTTTTACCAATGGCCACTAACTTATATTTGGGGAGTAAGCCAGCAGACGATATAATGAGGGGGTAATTAGGCAAAAGCAAATCAAGTGGAACTTTCTTTAGTGAATATATTTTTTTGTAAGCATAAAAATGAAGTAATTATATTGGAGGGTGAACTTGTGAAAAAAGTGAAACACCAAACCTCACGAATTACAATTAATAGATAGGATTGTGTATGACTAATCTATATCATCACTCGAATATCCTCTAGGGTAGCCAATATTATTATAAATTTCAAAAAAAATCACAAGGAAAAAAAGTTGCATAGGTTCAAGAAAAGGAGGGACAATAATGGAATGTACGTGAGGGCTGACGTAACCTGTTAAGAGTTTATGTAGGGCTAAGTTGGGGTGGTGGTTAGCTAGAAATGGAACAATCGATTGCAAATAATTTAGGCACTCAAAAACAAACAAACCCAAAGACCACAGCACCCCAAGTTGTCACCAACATTGCCACATTTTCCTACCCACAATTTTCAGTCTCAAAATGATTGAAGTGATAATATTGATCATTAATTAGGTCCCACCACATCCGTAAAAAAAAAAAAAAAAAAAAATCTATTTCGAATCAGATGGGGTTGGGGAGTCTGCAGAAAAATATCATAAGGACCACTTACATACATACATACATACATACATAATTGAAAATCTAGAGGGGGAGTGAGTGCTTTGTTTGATTCCCTTCGTCGATGCTGTCAGTCATATATATATATATATATATATATTGAGCATATATAAAGAAATGCCTCCAATAAAGAAAGTGACAACTTTGTTTCTTTGTATTTTTGTCTTTTTGTAATGTACCGTCTCATCAGTGACGTTGAAACAGATGGAGAAGTGGGTTGATTAATTCTCTGTATATAAAGTGATCATGGGAGAGGATGAGAGGCTAAAAAGAAGTATTACCGAAGGGGATTTCTCCTTTAAATGGGATTAGAGACAAACCCGACGGGATGCAAGCAATCTAATCAGTTCCATATATGCGGCATTAATCCTAATCGGATTGTGTACTTAGCAATTGTGTAGCAACCAAATGGGGAAAAAGATAAAGCATGCGGACCAGAGGCTAGGAGCCTAGGAGTTAGGATGGCCGAAGAAATGGGAAGATGTCGGGGGGCATGAAATGATCCGACAATATTTACTGAGGTGACATGAGAATCTTACACGAATACTAGTCCGACAATTTCAAAGATATATATATATCATATATTGGAGAGATAATATTTTACAATTGATAATATTTGTAATTATAAAATATATAAATAAGTAAAATATTTTGAAAAAGAAAAATGAGGAAGGGAAGCCACACTCAATACACTTCTCTTTATATAAACAGTATCTTGAACAGTGCATGGCACTGTTTATATAAGGGAGAGTGTTCTGAGTATGACTATTCTCTAACATTACTCTTTAAACAAATGAGTTAATGCAAATCTCAATAATACACATACTAAAAACAAAAAAACTAGTTTTTAAAAAAGTAAAATGATACATATATTATCAATTTATAATAATTTTACAACTCATTAGTATATTTGAAATTTTTTTATGTTGTTATTTTTTATCATTTTATTTTAAGTATTTTTTAACATTTTTAATAATTAAGAAAAAATAATATATATATAATTTTATTAATATTCACCTTCTTAATCACTAAATATAATTAAAAATTAAAAAAAATTAAATATAAAATAGTTATAAAATGATAGTATGTATATCATTTTTCTTTTTTAAAAGTAGATTTTACTTTTATTTAAAATAATTGCACTAAATTTACGTGCTTCATAATTACATATAGCATGGTTGAATGTTATAATAGTTAAGTTGCTGGTAATTAAAACGCCTACTAATCAAATCAAACTTAAATGCAACATGATTAGCAGTGCAAGATAACATGAACAAAAATGGCTGAACATCATCATCCATGCATCATGCATGCTTTTTGAATGTGTGGAAAGTAAACAATCAGTTTCAACATATAAATGTGTGATCTCTATGTGAAAGGTCTATTGAAGACCCCGCAACACTACGAGAAGCACAGTCACCACAAATTTGTCCACCTCCCATTTTCCTTTGCTTACAGCCATGAGAACCTTCCCTTGAGCATCCCTCTGAATAGCACCATCCCCAACTTTGTGAAGATTTGGAAAGGAAGCTCTATCGACATTGAGTTTCAAGAAATTGCTTGGAGGCGGCTTCCATCTACGTAACTTATGTCGGTTTGGACTTGAGCATGACTTTGCTCAACAAACATTTGCAGCCCCACTTGTGACTTTGTAACCACCTATACGCTGATTTAACTGTAAAGAGACCCATTCTTTCCTCTATCCAATTGAGTTTCTCGGGCTAGTCACCCAGGTTTACAGGAATTTTGAGAACTTTTTCTGCTGTATTTGGATCAAAGAGAGCTCACACCATAGGGACATTCCACCATTTCGTATCCCCATTGAATAACTGGTCCATTGTGTCATCTTGCTGTTTTGGAGTGGTCGGTTGCTGCAAAACCAAGCCATTTCCAGGAATCCAACATCTTTACCCTCCTACCATCACCTATACACCACCTACAACTTTTTGAAAGGATAAACTTAGCTTCCCATATACCCCTTTATGTATAAGATGGATTTTCCCTCAACTTCGATTCCAAAAAACTAGTATTGGAAAAATACTTAGCTTTTAGAACCTTATGTAGAATAGTACCCTCACCATGTAGGACCCTCCAATCTTGCTTCACTAGAAGGGACAAATTAAAATTATGCAAATCTTTAAAGGCCATACCACCTGTTGCCTTTAGTTCACATATCCGACACCAACTAACCCAATGGATTCTCCGCTCATTGCTCCGTTCTCCCCACCAAAACCAGGTCATCATAGCTTCTAACTCAGAGCATGAGACTTTTGGTAAGAGGAAGCAACTCATTAAGTATGTTGGGATTGTCATAGCCACAACTTTAATTAGAACCTCCCTCCCCCCTACGATAAAAGCTTCACTTTTCGACTCTGCAATTTCTTTCACACACGATGTTTAATCTCAAACAAGGTCCTGGTCTTTGATCTACCAATGATCGGTGGTAACCTAGATACTTTTCAAAGTTGTTCTCAGATTGAACATTTCACATATCCAAAATCTGATGATGAGTCTACTCATTCCCATTTTGACTGAAAATCATTGGTATCTTCTCCATATTTATCTTGTGGCCCGATGCTAACTCATACGTCTCCAGGATTGCTTGTAAGTTCAAACTCTCTTGATTTTTGGTCAGCCAAAATACCACACTATTATCGGCAAACAGTAAATTATTAATAGCAGGAGCTCCTCCGCATACTTTGATGCCACTTAATTGCTTATCCTCTCTCACCTTACTTAATAAAGAGATAAGACACTCAATATAAAGGAAAAAGAGGTAGGGTGACAGTGAATCTCTTGGCCTCAATATCCTTGAAGGAGTGATGTGGCCCTTCGGGTGTCCATTAATAAGAATGGAGTAACAAGCCATGATCAAATCTACAACCCAGGGTGCAAAGCCCATGGCCCTCATTATCGCTTCCAGGTAATCCCATTCAATACGGTCGTAAGCTTTACTCATGTCTAATTTAATAGACATATATCTCTTCTTTCCAGTCCTTCTATGCTTCAGTAGTTAATAATCTCATAAGCTATAAAAATGTTGTCAGTAATCATGCGACTAGGAACAAAAGCCGATTGAGACTTAGATATAATATGAGACAACATACTCTTCAACCTTTTAGCCAGCACCTTTGATAACAACTTATTCACAACATTACAAAAGCTTACAAGCCTGAATTCCTTAACCTTAACAGGAAAAAATGTCTTAGGTACCAAAGTAATGAATGTATGATTTAAACGTTAAGGAAATTGACTTGAATTCAAGGCTAATAACACAACCTTTTTCACCTTTCCCCCGCCAACGGGTCAATATTTCTAGTAGAATAAAGGACCATTCGGACCAAGAGCTTTCAGAGAGTGCATCTCTTGGAGTGCACGATCAACTTCCGCATCCATGTAAGCCTCTGTTAGCTTGTCATTCGTTTCTGAAGAGACTTGACCCTCTAGATTAGTTAAGAAGTCCATATGACCCCTTTGGGGAGAAGAGATCAATAAACTCTTAAAGTAATCTACAATCAAATAATCTTTCTCATCTCCCTTTAACTAACTCCCATCCTCAGATTTCAATTTTAGAAAGGAATTCCTCTTTCTACGATGAGAAGACTTGGTATAAAAAACCTAGAGTTCCGATCTTCCTCCTTCAGCCAAAGAGTTTTGGATCGTTGGCGCCACATTAGTTCATACCTTTCAAGCCACAAAGGAACCCTTTTTCGTGCATCTCTCAACTGGCTTTCCTCAATAATCCGAATTCTTGTAAATGTTTTAAATCCTCTGCTTTCTTAGTTCAGATCACACATGCCCAAATTGAGTCTCATTCCATTGTTGTAGCTCAAACCCACAAGTCGAAATGTGACCCATAATAGCTGCCATATGATCATCTTGCCCCTCTCTCTTCCATTCTCGATTAATAGTCCTCTTACACCCCTCCTCCCCGACCCACATTGCTTCAAAGCAAAATAGTCTTACCACATCCCTGTAACTCTAACCAAATGGGAAGATGGTTAGAGTAGAATGCAGATCTGTGAGTTACAGTAGCATGAGGAAAGAGATTGTCCCATTCCAAATTAGCAACAAATTGATCTAGTCTCTCCATGACCCGTGCTTGATTCTCTTGATTCTCCCGAGAATTGCACCACGTGAAAAGGGACCCCACAAACCCCAAATCCCTCAATTCACACCCCTTCATCCTCCTAAATTCACGTAACTATCCTTAAGGTCAGTCCCTACACCCTTGCTTCTTCCCTTGACTCAAAATTTTGTTAAAGTCCCCAAACAGCACCTAAGGACCCGAACAACAAGACTTCAAATTCCTCAATAAATTTCACGTTTCAATTCTTCTCATGACCTCAAAGTTCCCATATACCCCAGTCAGATAAAATCAAGACTTATCCACTCCCACATCCTCAATCAAAGAATCCATATGATGACGAGAATAGCTTTTTATAATTACATTGACAAAGTTCAACCTTAAAACAACAATACCCCCACCCTGCCCCACACAATCCACAGTAAAACAATTAAAAAAATCGAGAGAAGACTTACAACAATCCATTTCCTTTGATCATAGTCTCGTTTCTTAAAAGAAAAGAACCTCAGGAGCTTGCTTCGACACTAGTAGGCGAAGCGTTTGAATGTCCCGTAGGTTCCCAAGCCCACAGGCATTCTAAGAAATGGTTTTTATTTCATAGTTTTTGACAAGGTTGGACCCCAGACTCTGCCGATTTCTTCTTAACTTTTTTGGTAACCCATATCTTTTGCTGCTACTTCTGAGATTGCCACCTTGCAATAGTTCGAGATCTCACCTTTCTCCTCTCGACTATGTACTTTTCTTTTGCGAATAGAAAACAAATGCTTCTTAGGTTTCGTAACTAATCTCTGGGGCGAATGGGTTACTACATTTCTTAATCGTCTCTATTTTCCCCTTATTACTCCATCGGGCTTCTCCTCACCACTGGGCCCCAGCTGCTTGTTTTCATTTTCCACTAACATGTGGGGCATTTCAGGCCCACCAATGTTGCCCAAAGTGATTTTCACATAGCCCATTTTAGGCCCATGCAATAACCCATCAGGTAAATCCTTGTCAGTCGCCACCATTGCTCTTCCTTTGTTCTGCTCTGTAACCTTCCCCCTGTCCACTGCTTCCGTAGCATATGCCCCTAAAACCTCATCATGCTGTGACACTATAACCATCATCGGTTGTAACAACTCCTCATCCTTTCTTCCTGTATCTATCACCGCATCCCCCGTCGCCAAACGTGCAGGATTCTGGCCCACTGGAGTTGGTCTATCTCAACTTCTTCCTCCCAAACTATTTGCCCAAAACCAAGGCCCATATGGAAGTTTCATAGGGTCTTCAATCCCTGTCCACGTCACAACTGATGGGAATTCCTTATGGATATGACCGATTATCCCACAAGTATAGCAATAATCAGGATGCCTTTCGTACGAAAACCTCACCCAAACCGGTGCCTTGCCCCCAAACTGAGTTTCTTACCCCTCAGCAATGGTCTGGTAACATCACCCGAATCCGCATGTATTCACCCCTAGCCAGGCCCCCTTCCTCAACATCTATCTCCACAACTTGACTAGTCTTCCTCCCAATATTTATTCCGGCATCTTCATCTTGCACAAATATTGGTAGGTTATGATCTCTAACCCAAAACTGAGCTTGATTCAATACAATTACCCGAGTTGGCTGACTTCCATCCACCTCTCCCATCAGTAGTAGACACTTATCAAAAGACCAGGGCCCTTCGCTGATGACCTTACGCTTATCAGATTCATCTTCACACTCAATAAGCACAGACGTTGGACTCAATTCACAAAACCAAACCTACTGAGCTGTTCTCCAAATCTTTTTCGTGGTATTATAGAAAGCTTCCCGATTATAATATTTTGATATTAGCGCCTTTGCAACCAGGCAATGTTCACCTCGCAACTGCTTATTCTCCAAAGATGGCCCCTCTATGAGAACTTCCTCTTGCTCACTCTTTGTTAAAGACAGGCGTTGATATAAGTCATCCAGCACTTTCGCCATCCTCACTCACGGTCAAAAACCAAATAGAGAATCAGAGCGAAAGAAGAAAAGAAACTCCTATACTCAACAGGAAAATTGCCTATACCAGGGAGCCCCAGAGAGGATTGAAAAGAGAGCGAGATTAAAGCATGACCAACTATAGGTTGTGGCTTTATTAAAAGGGCTACACTGTTGTCTAAACATGGACATCCATAACCTCATCATTGAAAGTGATTGTTTATATATGGTTGATGAGGTCAATAGTGGAGGAGAATTTTTTGCTGCTGTTAGAACACGAGTAACTAAAATTAGAAGGCTAATGCAAGGTTTCAACCTGTGCAACTTACAACATGGCAACAGATTGTCGAATGTAGTAGCTCATCGACTTGCAAGGCATGCATGGAGTACTAGTGATCTGCAAATTTGGTGGTATAGTGTTCCTATTTTCATTGAGAATGTTGGTTAGATTGATAAACAATATTGTAATCCTGATTAAGGTTTTATCCTCTATACAATGAAGTTGATTTTCTATCGAATATGTATATGTATATATATATATACACACACATGTGAGTCATATGTATGAGTACTACTAATGTGCCCGCCCAGCTTTGATCGTGCTGGACATGCCCACTAACACAAATTTTACATTTTAATTTTTTTTAATATTTTTAAAACATCTTTAAGTATTTTAAAAAAATACAAAAAATACACTAATACACTGTTACCTTAATCATTAAGTAATAAGTTCTTTAAAAAAATTAAAATGAAGAGCCAAACTCATGGGACATACTAACATTTTTCTATATATCTATATATACATACACATATGTATATATATAGAGAGAGAGAGAGAGTGAGAGAGTGAGTTATTCTACATACAGTCTCCGTTGTGGGCCTAAGTGCATACAAAATGATCTTTTTGTTACTTCACCTATAAACTATGATAAATATAAAAAATAGCCCTAGCCTCTAGCAATTCATCTTTTTTTTTTTGGGGGGGGGGGGGGGGTGGGAGGGTTTAAATCACTTTCCTTTTCCATGGTTTCCCAACAATCTAACAAAGATAAAACAAAAGACAAGTATCGAATGTGTAAGCAAAGATGAAGCAAAACCAGTTTGAGAACTCAAAACCCACTTTCAGACCATAATACAAAACCCAATTTCAGACCATAATGCAAAACCCAGTTTTAAATTCAAACTTTGAGAACCAAACGTGAAAACCCAAATGTTGAAGGTGTTAAAAAAACTAACAGTGCATAAATAGGAATTCTTTGCCAATGACTAGAATGTTTGGTTTAAGATTTTGAGCAAAAGTAGACAAAACTTCAAATTGCAGCAATGGGAGAGGGTTGAAGAATGGAGGGATAGAAATTAAGATTTTTCTTGGCTCGTCTTCGACAAATTGTGAAATAATCGATATTGGCGTGGAGCTCACTAGAGGAGATGTTGGACTCACTTTGCTGAAGAGACTAGTATGACAAGCCCAAGGACTTGCCGCCGGCACTTCTAGCTTGGCCAACGTCAAGGGCTCAATTGTCGTGTGGTTCACCACTAAAAACAATTGGATTGGGACGACAACATCAACTATTTCGTCAAAAAAAAAATGTGTCTGGTGTCAGCTAAAAAAAAAAAAACAATCCGACCCATAAGGCACAATTCCAACCCGACCCGATAGGGATCCATGCCGATTAGTTGATACCTGAAAGTCTGATTAGCCAATATTATATTATTTTTTTCCTTTATTTAATGGAGATTTTCGTTTATGTTGAAATTCGAGATGCTTGCAACAGTGTAAATCATTTGAGATCAAGGCCTGGGAATTGTCCATTGATGAGGATTCCCTACAAAGTGCGTGCATTGGGTGTAATTTGTCAATTAGATCAAACTAAAATAAGCAAAACCCAGATAAAAAAAATAGCACCAAGAATCCAACAAATGTAAGACACAAACCTGTTGGTGAACACCAAGTGGGTAAATGTAATCGTAAGTGATGTTCCAGCTGTAGAACTTGTAGGACTCTTTGACCCCAACAAGGGAAAGGAATAGGAGAGAAACCGCAACACATTGTAGGTATCTTCGGCCCTGGCGAGGCAAATCGAGATTGATTGCAAGAATAAAGTTCGAGATGCTTGCAATAGTGTAGATTATTTGAAATCGAGATCTGGTTGAGAACGTTGGTGTCATCGAAGCTGGAGGAGCAAGCCATTCTTTCTGAGACAACTCAAACAAGGCAAGGTTTTATCTTTTAAAAGCTTAAATCGGGTAAACAGAATACTTAAATCAGTAACGAGTCATGTTATCGGGTTAGAATATTTCGGTGAAGCGAGTCAAGTCGAAATATCTAGCTAACAAAATGAGAGTTTGGAATAATGCAATCAACTTCAGGGAAGGAAGCACTTGTTTTACTCTGGTATAAATATTTTCACCATTGTGTAAAACACATTGTTTCATTAAAGGCATGTGCATGCAATTCCCATTGGCAACTACAAATAAAATTTCTTCTATATATATATATATATATATAGATAGATAGATAGATAGAGAGATTTTTTTTTAGGATGGATGGAATCAAATCTATATATTTAACTACTACTTTGAACCGCCCGCCATTGAGATATGATATTGATCTTCCTCCATTTCACTCCCCATAAACTCCAAATTAATAATTCCTTACTAAGTTGATCCACTCCATATAATTACTTGTTTAGTAATGGCATCGGGACCAAATTCCTTTTAATTTGTACCCTATTCTCCTTTGTAACTTTGGCATTATCAGTTTATCAGCAATTATATCATTCCAAACCAGAAAGTTCCCCTTGTTTGTTTTCCCAAAACATCTTATCTTATTTTATCTCATCTCAAACTCATCATTATACTTTTTTAAATTTCCATAAAAAATAAAATAAACAATTCAATTTTTTCAAATTCCAAAATAACTTTCTCAAATACCAAAATAAAGTTCATATTAAAAAAATATATTATAATAATATTTTATTTTAACTTTAACTCTTATTTCATCTTATTTCATCCATCTCTGATAACAAACCAGCCGTTGTCATAATCCCTACCAAGATTTGGTTTGCCGTATTGAGTCGGGAATGACACAGTCACTAACCTAGAGTAATGCAGTTCAAATGCAATAAATAGCACCCTTGACGTTACTGTAAGGGAACTTCTGGATATTCAACCCAACGATTGCTCAGCTAAACAATTGAGCCTCTCAACAAAAACTTCAGCTTAATATAAAGAGCCTTTTTTGTATTTTATACCCTCCCAAACGTCCTTAATTATCCTCTTAGGCAAAAGCGTGCAGGGGCTAAGCTGATGAACCATTTGCAGCCTGGTGCTTGACCGTTGAACTGGGATCCTCGCTAAATGGCTCAAAGTATCCCACCAGGTACATGTATATATTAGCTCCATTACTGATTGTTAGAAATCTTGCTCTTACTTTTCTTAGGACTCTAAGCAGAAGTCCTTGATCTACTATTAGCAGCTAAAGGTCTTCGGATTCCAAACAGAAGTCCTTGACCTACTATTACCAGCTAAAGGAAGGATATATGCTTACTGTTTTTTTTTTTTTTTCAAAGAATAAAAGGAAAGAAAAGGAGTCGATTTAGGCTCCTTCCCTTCTGCTGCATAGCTATGAGCCATCTGTCCCACACAAGACCAGCTCACGTGGTTCACTGGTTCCACTTAACAGTTTTCTTTTTCTTTCACTAGTTATGAGTTTTCAATATCTTGAAGCGCAAGACTCGGAAAAGCTAGAAAGTGGCCGCTCTCAGATTCATCAGCAGACGCACCTGACTGATATCTCTCTTAGTTAAGAACGAGCTCTTTTGCTCACCCCTATCTCTAAAGAGGCATAAGCACTTCACCTGATTGGGGATGGGATTCATTCACTTGCATTCCTAACGATCAAAAAGAAAACTCATTCACTTGCACTCCTGCTAGCACTACAAAAAGCTTCAGTCCTAACACCCTACTACTGTTGTGCAACCTTTTAACCATTCTCTCAATATCCCATGGTGTGGCATAACAAAGAATTTTTCAATCATTTAACATCACATTATCACATAATGGGAAAATGAAAGAATGATAAACAAAAGGATGCTGAGTTCCTTATATATATATATATATATATATATATATATATATATATGTAAGTTCAGTCCCATCCCAATCTCAATGTCTCAACACAAAAGACCTATTTCATGTGGAGACACTAACATGCTCAATGCCAGGTAATGGCAGTGACAACAGCAACGATATAAATACTGTAATAGAAAAAGGCCGAGAAACTAACAGAAATTTTTTTGATAGGTATGAAACCAACAGAAATTATGTAGGAAGCACATACCTTTTGATAAAAAATGGTATCCCATATTTTTTTCCACCCAACTAACCATAGAAAAAGATTAATCTATAGAAAGACAGACCTAGTCCAGCCTAAATCCAAATTCATGCAAGAACAAATTGAAGCTTCATTATATCTCCCAAGTCATTCTACTTTCGAATTCACTAAAGTCTCTGAATTAAAAATCAGATAGAAGCCAATATGCATTGCTAATTCTAAATTATGTTCTTCCCCAGTACAATCTACCTACCAAGAAGCACTTTCAAATGATTTGACGGCACAGATTTTAAAAAAAAATGATGAGTTGATGCCAAATATTAATTAAGAAAAACAGAAAAAAATCATACAAAATCGAGTTGTTTTCAGCAAAAAACAAAGAGAAGAGAAAGCGACCCTAGATGCTGCTGATTGTAGCCCATAAAATTATATTGAAATCAAATGGAGCTATTGAAAACATTTAAAGGAGTTATAATATATGTAATCTGGGTATATGCCCATATCGGACCACCATGTGGTGTCCAAATTGGAGGCCACCCCCTCGGCACCGGCCTGGGATGGCCTATATCAGGCCACCCAGTGGTGACCCTTTTTTTACCAGAGCCATCATTCCCGCCTTTTTCCCCCACAAATCTTTATTATTACTATTTTATATAAAACATTTTATATTTCTTGAGTTTAAAGTATTATTATTATTATTATTATTGGTATTAAAAAAAGATGGAACTCAAGTAGGGCAGAGCAGAGGAGATGATCGGCCAGAAACTCCTTTCAATTATGCTCTAACCTCATATCCAATTCTGATTTGAACACTGGGAGGGATGTTGAAAGTCAATTCCTATTAGACATTGGTAGCCTAAATTTATCACTCATGGATAAATTGCACAAACCCCTATAGTTTGAAGTGGATAGCTGCAATTTTCCCTAACAACTATTCAAATCATAACCTAAGTCATTGGGGAGAGAAGCTCCAATGTAACTCCAACAAGCTGCTGAGAGACTACTGACAAGATTAATTTAAGCAGCTTAAGAATCTCTGGTTAACCATGATAATAGGACCACGGGCACAACAACACACATGGAAATAGCAATTGAATCACAAATCAAAGGCTTCTCTCAATGAACACAATCAAATCTCAATGTGTGTGCAAATTTCGGGGCAGAAGCACCACAAAAACTCAAATTGTCATTAAAAGGCAGCTTGTTTCCATGACAGCAAAGAAAATATTTAATAGTAATATGTAAATAGCTATACAACAATTAAGTACATAAAATATAAAAACCATTACAAGCTTCGTTCTCATCAATTCAGAAAGAGATGAGACTATATCTGGAAAAAAATATATATATATTTACTTAGAGAAAACAATTAAGCAAATAGCTAACCTGCAAGCCCAGCCCCTGAGGACGCAGCTCGCCGCTGCCACCACCAACCCTCTATTAAGGATCCTCGGTGGGCAACGCAAACCGACAGACGGGACAGGTGTTCCTTATGCTCAACCACGGCACAATGCAGTCCCCGTGATAGTAATGAGAACACGGAAGCCGCCGCACCTTCTCTTTCACCACAATTGCATCCTTGCAAATTGCGCAAACCACAGTGTTCCTCAGTAATTCCTCCACCGTTAACTCCATAGAGGGAAGATTCTCCACAAACCTTTTCGCCGCCGGCGGATTACCCGTTTCAATCTCTACAACTCGCCTGAAAACGGCATCAAATTCAGCCGTATCTGCGTCACTTTCACCCTGAAAAGCTGCCAGGAACGAGTCCGAATACCCATCAAGTTCACGCTCTAACCTCATATTCGCACCTAGTAGAATTTCCCACTCAAGATTTCGCACCTCTACTTCTTCTTCGGAGGAAGCTACCGAAAATTCTTCGACCCCCTCGCCCATTATGCTTAAGTTTTCTCTCTGGTTAATAACGCCGTCTTCCACTTCCTCCCATTCAAAACCCTCTGGAAGGAAATCCTCAAGCCTACTCCCCTGCTCCTCCAAACAAAATCCGTCCCCACGAATATTAGAATCCACGGTACTGAATTCTGTATCCCGATCCGACTCAGAGTCGAGCCCAGCAATGCAGAGAACATCGGTATCCGAGCGATGCGTATCGAAATCGAGTTTACCACCAAAACCCAGCCGCTGTAAATCCTCTTCGTGATCCGGGCCTAATTCGCCACCATCTCCGAATTCAAACTCAGAAAACGGATCGGAGACAGAGCCAGGTACGTCGAAGGCGTGTAAATCATCATCATCACCATCATTAGAGCGACCCACTTCCTCAAAGAGGTCGTTGAGGAAGTGACCCACATCGCGGTCCGAGCCGGTGCCTAAATCGGAGAACCAGTCCGAATCGTAGCTTTGGGAATCGAAGAGAATATGGTCGGTGACGGGGCAAAAAATGGTGCCGCGGCGGGCGAGGTGATCGAGGGTTTGGGTACGTGAGTGGGAATGTGTATTCGGGTCCGGTTCTGGGAGGGTAAGCTCGTCGGGCTGAGACATGGTCGAATCAAGAACGGAACTTTAGAAATCAGCAGGAAATTTGGGAATATTAATCACTTAGGGTTTTTGATTGGGAAAGTATCCGTGGGGCTCGACTGCGATATATTGTGGGTGGTTTGGATTCTCTGCGATCAAAATATTTACTTTAGATCCAGCCCACCTAATTTTCAAAAAAATAAATATATAAATAAATAAGCCCACCTTTTTTTTTTTTTAATATAAGTAAATAAATCAGCCCACCTTATAACTACTTTGTTTTGTTTTTTAGAAAATTCAGACTTTTGTGAAAATAATTTTGAATTTCCCATTTTACAACCTTCAACATGTATCTTTAATAAAAACAATTTAATATTAATTTTTTTTTAATATTGACTTTCTCTTTTAATCCGAATTTCAAATTTCTATTTTAAAAAAATTATAAAAATAATTGATCCTCTATCATTATCCTAGAATTTTATATGAGAATTATTATAGATATAAAAAAAATTATACAAAAAGAAAAATCATAAATTAATGTGACTTTATAGCATCTATTAGATTTACTTTACAATAAAAATAATTTTACAATCTGACGTATCTTATCAAATCATATCAGTTTATAAATTTCTTTTTGTATAATCTCTTTGTGGCTAAAAATATTTTCTATTTTAGATTAAGGCACGGTTTGGATTGCAAACACATCTCATCTTAATTAATCTTATCTCAAACTTATCATTACATTTTTTTAAATTTTTATACAAAATATAAATTCAAATACAGTTTTTTAAATTACAACATAGTTTTTTTTAAATCTCAATTCAATTTTTTTAAATATAAAAATAATAATATTTTATTCAAATTTTAAAACTCATTTTAATAATATTTTATTCAAATTTTAAAACTCATTTTAACTTATCTCATCTCAACTTCAAATTCAAATTATACCTTGCATTCATTTGGTGGAATGAGAAATAGACAATATTATTGTAATGGTTATTAAGACTGCTCACCTGGATACAAATTTGAATATTCGTCTATATTCCAACCCTAACTTTATTGCCTAACGTAGCCTAGATAGCCGCTCATGTTAAACCAAGCCGGTACTCGAAAGAATCAGAATTTTCAAATACAGGTTGACCAAATTTTACAAAACAATCTACTCTTTTTTAAAAATAAATAAATAAACTGAGACATAAGTTGAATTCAAGTATTTGAGTTAAACTCCATATACAACTTGAGTTGTATATCAGGTTACAAAATAAATCCAAATTGCGGGACTGGATTTTAAACCTAGTAGATGTCCATATACATGGGCGAAATCTGGATTTGATATTTGGGAAAGCGATCAACTTAAAAGTTTTCCTTTAAATTAAGTTAAACGACGATTTTACATAAAATAAAATTCCTTTATTATCATCTCTAAAGTAAAATTCTTAACAATTTTTTTTTCATATATAAATTAGTAAATAATCTGCAAGAAACATATCTTCTATTCAAATATACAATCTAGTTTTACAAATTTCGTGGCAGAAAATGTCCGCGCAGTAGTAGCAGTAGAAATAGGAAGAGTTAAGACTAGATGAATTAACCTATCAATCAAATAATAAATTTTTGATTTTTTTGAAATTGATAGTCCTCTACATAATTGAGATAATGTAGACATATCTTGAAAATTTAGATGTATTAGCACATCAAGCTCAATGCTATAATTGAATTCTCAAATAGAATTTTTCTTACTCAATAAAGTCTTGTGGATAAACTTTCTCAACTAATTTGTATATATCATCAATTTTAAATTATTTGTATCAACTTTTAGGATTTAAATCAGCACCAAGATTGAAAAGTTCCATTGTTTGGTTGTTAAACCTATTGTTCAATTCTTGTAACTGGAAGTCTATTGTAGCTAATAAATATATCAATCCTAAAATAATACTTCATTGTTATCCTTTTAACTTGACGATAAGATTTTCCTCAAGTATATTGGTTATTCATATTAGAAATATCAATTTGATATTTTTCACAAAATGATTTAACATTAAAAAGCAAAGACTCACACCCATCATATTTCAATTTTTGAATATGTACTTTTGTGGCTGTAACTAATGTCATGGCATTCACAATATCTTGAGAATTTTGTTGCAAAGATTAACAAAGTGTTTTAGCGATTCTCATTATTTATTTCATCATAAGTATTATCAAAATAAATTTAAAAAATATTAATACCATGTAAGTCGCTTCAGCACACCATGTTGAAAATAATTTGATCCCTCATTTGAGATAATATTGATAACTGCACAAGTAGCACCAAACATCCTTATCAAGCTACACACTGATTGAAAATTAGATTCCCATCTAATATTTTCAACTCATTGTAGGGCAACAATTTGATTTGTCCATTTTCCAGTCTCAATTTTATTGGAAACAATCAAGCTTTCAATTTCAACAGGTTGAGCAGATTATAATTCATCATTACGTTTAAAAGAACCAACAACAATATTCATAATGAATATCAAATAGATAAAAAACTGATGAACATATTTATCTTTTCTAGAGGCTGCAACCAAAACTAATTGTAATTTATGAGCCCAACAATGTACATAATATGCATATGGATAATTTTCAAGAAATAAAGCTTGTAATCAATTCCATTTATCACGCATGTTACTTTCTCCATCATATTCTTAGTCTCGAATATTCTCAATTTGAAGGTTATAACAAGAAAGAAGAATGCATATCTCATTACTTAGAGTTAGTGTTATAATATCTTAGATATGCACAATATAAAAAAATTACTCTAATAAAACCTGCTTTATCAACAAATCTTAAAATGATAGTCATTTGTTTTCTTTTAGAATCATCCTGAATTTCATCAACAAGAATACAAAATTTAGCATCTCTGATTTTTTCGCGAATAGCATTTCACACTTTTTTTTGCAAATATATGTAAAATTTGTTCTGAATTTCGGGTGATCAGGTGATGTATATTTGGTATTTTGTTGAGCATTTTTCATAACAACTCCATTAATTTTATCATTAACTTGCTAGAAATTTTATTAGTTCAATAAAGTTGCCTTAATTTTTTGAATCAGAACTTTCATCATGACCTATAAATGCAGAAGCTTGGAATTTCAGCTATTGAATACTATCTATTGAAATTTTGAGCCGCACTGATTATTCGTCATCTCTTGTGATACTTGTAACTTGTCAATATGTCTTGTACGATTCATTAGATCCTTACAATATTTTACACCATTTTTATGTGGTGAGTTTGAATCTTTCTCACATGTCCTATTAAAGGAAAATTCAAGCCATCATTTACTTTTTTTCAATTGTTAAAATCTTTTTTAATACATGCATCCAATCATGGATGTAGCATGGAAGTCAAAATACAACATTCTCTAAAGATGTGTACTCCAACCAATTTTAATATATTTGAAATCAAGAAAATTGAAATCAGCAATGTTGATTACCTATTCCTAAAAATGGATATTCTGAAAGTTTAAGTTGATATGGACCAGTTTTAAAATAGGCACGTCAAATCTCATCTTGTAGGTTAGTAGGAAATTCTCATATTTGTGAATGTAATCCTGAGTCACGTTCCAAACAGGTAGCATCCATCTCTTCAAGTTGCATTTTTAAAATTTTAGAAGGATGCTCATCACTAATAGAAGCATCATAGTCCAAACAAATAGTATTCATCTCTTCAGATCGTATTCTTAAAGTTTTAGAGGGACGCTTGTCACTAAAAGAAGCAACATTTTGTTGTTACTGAGTCCTCTAATTGTATCTCTATATTATTTTTCGATTTGTCCACGTTTTTCTTTTTAAAAAAGAATTAATTATTCTTGGTTTGCTCATATTTTTCTAAAGCCTAAGCAAAACTTATAAATCAAAAATAAACTTGAGAAGTTAAAGTAACTAATAATATATTCAAACCTATAATACTCAACCTAACATCCAAGACATACAAATTAATTTTTTTTTTGAAGCTACACAAATGACAAATCTATATATATACAATATATATATACTGATTTATATAGATGAACAAATGACAAATCTATAGACTATATATATATATATATATATTAATCTTATATATTATTAATATATGCAATATGCACGAATTAAATCAGTTGTTAGTATATAATATATGCACGAGTGATGAATCTATTATCTATATATAGAGAGTAACTTGTAGACTTTAAGTTCAATTATATATCTATATATAGAGAGAGAGAAATTATAATAGACTTTAAGTTCATATACCTCTAGATATGAACAAGTGGGGAATCTGGTTATTAGCGGTTACCCAAGTCGATAATCGCCTCCATAATCTGGTCATTCGGGTTCCAATCAAGTTGAGACAATGGTATTAATGGTATCATAGCCTCCCACAAATTCTTAGAATTTATAGTTATATAACAGTTCTCAAAGAAACACATCACTACCTTAAAAAATAACTATAGGAGAGAGAGAGAGAGAGAGAGAGAGAGAGAGAGAGAGAACGTGCACTCATTTACAAAAGAGACATGATGGACAAAAGAGAAATGCTTACAAAAACACCTCTATCATTTGCAAGGACAAACTCTTAGACAAACATCAGAAATGTCAAGTTTGTTGTTGAACTAAATAGGCTACTATTGAAATAAAAAAGACAAACATTGCCAAAAAAACATGGTTAAAGTTCAGAATGCCTGCATCTCTATTCTCCTCACTATCTCAAACTCTGATGTAGAATCTACAGATCCCACTCTAGTCTTACCAACAGAAATATTTTCTCGAGTATCGTCCCATTGGAAAAAACAAAAACAAAAACAAAAAACAAATCGGAGGAAGCACTTTAGAAAAACAAAGTTCAAATTTCGAAAAAAATAATCTTTCCCGAAATGAAACTTTCACTAAAATAGAATGCAAAGGAATAAAAAAACATTTAAAAGAACATGAGAGATTATGGAGATTTATGATATCTTAACATCATAAGTTTTAGCTAGCTCCTATTGTAGTCAATAAGAAATTAACTCCTCTTTTTAAATCTTTATGAAATGGCAAGGAGCAAGAGATCCATTGCCCGATTTCCAATCCAAGATCCATTGCACGTCAAGGTTTTTTACGTTAGAATAGTTGGGATAATGCTGTGATGTGTATGTTAACCTGAAGAATCAAACCAGATAATGTAAAATTGGTCACTACCTGCTTATGAAGGCGCTCTCTTTTAATTTCCAGTTGTATGACCAAATCTGTAATAACTTTGGTCGGGATACCTATGTCCCTTGCAATTTCCATTTTCATATCCTTGGATTGATGCAAAGATGCCTCCAAGCTTTCCAATCTACCTTTCAGAAAGCTTAATTCCTCTTTCAACTGTGCATTAGATTCAGATAACATTACACACTTCTCCTCGGCAATATTGACCCCTCAACTTCAAGTCCTTTATCAAATTCTCCATGTCTCCAATTAAAGAATACAACATGCTCTGCTTCTCTTGATTTGCTTCGGTAGATACCATTGCATGTTGTAACTGAATATTAGATTCCCTTAACTGCCTCTCGAGTGAATGAACAATTTAAATTGAATTGAAAAAGGACTTGAAGTAATGAACAATTCAAATTGAATTGAAGTAATGAACAATTCAAATTGAATTGAAAAATCTAGAGCCGACCCAATAGTTCTTTCAAAATTCCCAGAAGGATCTATGATATATTATCTGCCTGAAATCATCTCTCCCAAACATCTGCTGCTTCTTCCTCTAGGTCAAGTACTTCTTGTTCTGAGGAATGTAGCCTCATTTTTAGTTCTTCTTCAGTTTGTCTTGATTTAGTCAACTTCTTCTCAAGATAATTTCTCAAGCCAAAGATTTATTCAGCATTCTCAGGATGTCTCTAATGTCCAGCAGTCTATATATTTGCATTCATACTCAACAAGTCGTCACCCACTGGAAAGTCCACACAGACCACACCTCTACCACTATTCCCTGTCAAAATGCATATATCTGATAATTAGATACGACAAAACCGTAAAAATATTTTGTTTCTTATTGTATGGCAACAATTTATGCCTAGATCAAAAGAGACAAAAATTAAAAGAAAACTATGATTTGTCACACTTCATGCATAATCAAGCCATACAGCTACCAAACAGCCTTTCCACAGTTTTTACAAGTTCTTTAACTTTTGTGCTTTTTAAGATATAAAGTAACAAGTAGCGATTTTAAATGATATCAGAGCAAAGTACTGAGTTCAAACCATGATTCTATACTCTATTCTATTTAATTAAATATTTCACTTGTTACGGCTACCTCTTATAATGCAACATGGAATCCTTATGCGGCTATGCCAATCGTTATTTGTTATTATAAAGTAGATTTATTTTTTATAGCTTACGATTGTTATCCTAATTAGATGAGGATATGATCCTTTGGAACTTGACAGATTGCATCCTAATTTCAAAGACCTAATCTTGTGATTGCTCCAAAGATTGTTCTGCATCACGCACCTTTCCTTCAATTTCCAAGAAGTTTTCTCCCAAGTGTTTGAGGGAGGATACAATCTCACGCGCAGAGATAACATCTTCTTCAAGAGTAGTCATGAACTTGTCCAGTTCTCTTGCCTCTGAATCTAAAATTCTTGATAATAGATCAAATTCCAAGGCCTTTTCAATAGAATCATCCAAATATATATGTTCTTTATTGAGAAAATAGAAATGAAAATAGAGAAGGAAAGTAATGCACAAAATGTGCTCGACAAAAGGCCATACAGAAGATGAATTCTCTCAAGTGTGATTACTATATATTATGATTCCTTGAATATAATGGTGCTCAAGTACTAAGCATTTATAGCCAAAATTAAAACCTCAAATCATAACAAACATAATACAAGATCAAATCTCCACTATATACCTCATCATATTCTGTTATGCGTAAGAATTCCAAAGCCTTCCATGAATGAAAGTTTGTTAATCTGTCCAGAGGCTGCTCTGCATGTTGATGCAGTTCTGGCAGGGTCTATTTGTAATTTTAAGAATCTTCTACCTTTATATTCTTCCACTGAAGCAAATGCTTCAAAGTCACTTTCCTTGCCACATGCTGTTAAGCAAGCACAATCAGAGGAATCAAATCTCCTTGATTCTATAACTCACACTAACGGTGCAAGAGATGTCGCAAGTCAAGAAAGGAATGACAACATCATTTCATAGTTGCTTGCCTTATTTTTTCTATTCTTTCCTTGTATAGCATTTGCTCTATTTTTGGTATACAATTTGTATAACTGTAAGTTATCATAATGGTTGTAACCCATTTTGTTATATAATAAACGTTACACAGTAGGTTTGGTTCATTGGCCAATACCTTTATTCTCAAATTCTTTCATGGTAATTAGAGCTTGATTAGCTAACGCTCGATCTTGCTAAAACAATGTCGTCTTCTACTGCACTCTTTGTTCCACCAAACAACGTACTCCAATATGTTTCGGTGAAACTTGAAGGACCTGCTTCTTACTTAAACTGGTCCTCTCAAATTACAGGTGCACTTAGTATTCATAATCTTTTGGACTTTGTGGATGGTATCGAGTTGTGTCCAGAAGAGTTTTTACCGTTAACCCCAGGTAAAGATACTCACGAGACTAATCTTGACTTCACTCTATGGCACAAAAAAAATATCATTTTATCTTGGTGTAGATGAAGTCTACAATCTTAGAGAAGGTTCTCTCCATGATCTATGGAATGAGAGTCGCTCGATTAGCATGGCTTGCTCTAGAAACCATTTTGATTCCCTTTCAACCTTAAATATTAATCAATTGAAACGACAACTACAAGGCCTACAACAAGGAGGAAAGAGCTACTCAGAATTCGTGGAAAGTGCAAAGAAGCTTACAGATCAATTGGCAGTAGTTCGGAAGCTAGCTGTGGAGGAAGACTTGATCTCACACATCCTTGGCGGTCTTAGTACTGCCTACACACCCTTTATTTCCAATTATTATTTTGCTATCACAACACCTTTGCCATGGTTGCTAATAAAAATGGTGAAGGAGAAAATGGGAAAAAGAACAACCGAGGTTAGCAACCATCACAATGCTTCAATATTGCTCCAAATAACTCTGGCCTTGCACAAAAACCAGGCTAAATAGAAAATAAAACTGCTCCAAATAACTATGTCCGAGTGCCTGCCTAGGCTAATGACCCAAACTATGATCCATATGCCTGCCAGATTTGTGGCAAGAAGAATCATATGGCGTTGAATTGCTTTTGTCACGACGACTATAATTATAAAGGGCATCATTCCCCTTAACAACTTGCAGCAATGGTTGCACATTCCAACTCCCTTCATGATAATAGCACCTTGTATGTTGATAGTGGCGCAAACCAACATGTCACCGTTAATGAGGAATTGGCAATCAATTTGATTATTGAAACTAGCCCTGGATTGCTTCTATTAGGGTTTCTATTGTGCTTCACCAAAGGTAATATAATCCATCCCTTGTCTTGTTTGTTTTGATTTGTATTTTTATTGTTTGGCCTGCCTTTGACTTTATTTTTGGTGGTCTGCATCATGTTTGGTTTTGATTGTATGGTTAGGTTTGTGTTTATCTTCTATGTGCAATTCTATGCATTTATGAAAAATAAGAAAAGTTGTGTTAATGGGTTTGGTTATTGGTGAATTATCCAAGCTATATATACGTATGAGTTGCACGATAACGTGTAGTAGTTGGGATGCCATATATATTATGGAAAACAACTTATGGGCAAGTATGTCTTCTACTCAAAGCTTAGATTAACTTAGCTTTAGTGCAAAGCTTAGCTTCAGCCTTTACTCTAGTTATTAACCATAGGTGCATTTGAATATGGTTGCAAGATGTAAAAGAATTTCACCTTTCCAGGAATTAATCTCATTTGTTCATTTAAAAAATAACATTATACATAAGCTCATACAAAGTATCTTTATTTTTCAAGTTCTCGAAACTGCTAGATACCAAGATAGAGGTATTGCACAAACTGGACCATAATACTTGTTAGTTAACTCTGTTCTTCCAAATTAGCTTACCTAGGTGAATATTGTGTAAATTCACAAGTAGCTAGGGTGCTAATTTTTCTATGCTAACAATGATTTGGATTAAATATCAAAATAGGCTAAAAGGCTATGGATACATAACAAGTGATTTTGGCCGCCTTCCATTTAATGCTAGTAAAATCAAATATGGATACATATTTTAATGCTAGATTATGTTGCTAAAACTTTATGGTTGTTAGTCTGGTCTATTCTGGTTAGTTTATGATATATGAGGGAGATCATTGTTGATCCTATGATCGTTAGCTCAATCTACATCTGTTCTATGTGACATTAATTCATTTGTTTCAATAATCCTTCACTTCAGGCTATTCTAGATGGAGATCATTGTTGACCATTTTTTTTTGTCTGTTTATTTTACTCTTTCTATATAGTACAAGTTTGACTGTTGTTATGTATAGGTATATCATGATGGGATAAGTTCTTAATAAATAATCATAATAATTAAGGGTTAATCAGAACACTATAGGAATGGTTGTATCTAAAAAAAGATCATTGTAGAAAGGGGAAAAAAATGAAGAACTTATTTTGAGAAAAAGATCTGTAGTTTTGGGATAGATTTTTAAATTTTGATTCTCTATAAGTTAAAAAATCTCAAATTTTAAAATCATTTTGAGAAAATGGTCGAAATGCATGGAAATGCATTAATTATGATGCAATTAAGGGTTTTGATGAAGTAGTCGTATCAAAACACTTGGCCTACATGCCAAGTATGTGATGGATTCATGTTTATTTTATTTGAGTAAGTTGCAAAGTGATGGATTAATATTTGTCTTGTTTATCTTAGACTAATAGCTCTAAAAAGCCACATTTCAAAGGTGAAGATTGCTGTGTGAAAAGAAAATGGCAACGAAAAATGGCTAAGGGAGACCGTGGTGGATATAAAGTTGGAAATCCCTTACATTTTGATTTTATTTAGATTTTAAGATCTCAATATTGAAGTTTTTATATTAAGATTAAAAAATATCATTATTTATTTATTCATATATATGCCTTCAACATTTTCTCATCTTTCCTTTCTTTCATTTTTGAAACAATCTTGAAACAAGATGGGTGTTAAATTGATTTTTACATCTATCGATGCGTTAGCTTTCTATGATAATTACCATAGAACTACTCATACGTAATCATACCAAATTTATTCTATCGTGTTTTTTTTTCGATATTGGGGGATTTGGGGAGGGGGATCGAACCTCAAACCTCTCAATTAAAGGTTGAGTGTCATGCCATTAGGCCACTGGCTTTTGGCTCAAGTGTCTCTTCTTCTTTTCCTTTTCAAGCCATCTAGATATTTTTTTTTTCGTTGTTTGGTATTTCCTGTAACTACACAACATCTTTTCCTCTTCCAGCCCTCGGTCTACATTTCTTTTATTTTTTTTGGTTTTCCCTAAACTATACAACTCTCTCTCTCTCTCTCGCTCATCAAGCTCCTTACTTTGTATTTTTTCTTTGTTTTTTTAGAAATTACACAGATCAAAACGAAATCATCTCTCTTCCTTAACTCAGTCTGCAACCTTTAGCAAGTATATTTATTTATTTAGCATATTAACCGAGATAGTTTGCAAAGAATAGAGAGCAAGAAATGATTGATTTTTCGTCTTCGTATTCTTGATTCATTATTGTATCCACAAGAAGAGAAAAGCATGACCCCACAAGAAGGGCAACCTAGAGCAAAGCAAAGCATAACCCACAACAAGAAGAGCAAAGATTAATAAACAGATCTTCAATTTTTTATGATCCATAATAATAAAATATTAATAAAGAGAAATATATATTTTTCCATCTGATTGATGAAAATTTGACCTGACTATGAGAGAAGGATCGCCTTAACAATTTTTCCTGATAAGTGTCTCCCGATGGTTAAAGGCACTCTAATGTTGTAGGTGAAAACCTTTGAACCACCCAGTGCTATTTATAGACTTCTGGCCATCAAGAAATCTAAGAGTTTGTATCTAACTATAATTAGAGATTAAGAGTTTTAATTTTATCTTTTAAGAGTATTCTTATCCCATCATAACTCAAATATTAACCGATAAGTTTTGAGCTGTTTCAAACTCTATTAAGATGGGTGTGTGGGACACAGAATTTAAATAAAACTCTTACATTCTTTCACTTGGCCCATATACCCATAAAATAATATTTTTCTTTTAACATACTACGCAAATTTATCTTCTAAAACTTTTCATAACTCAAAATATAATTTATGAGTTTCGTAATATCAATGTCAAACCAGCTATTAATGCGAGTCATGGCAGTTCTATGTATATAATCAACAAATTTCCTTCTATGTACCACAACACTAATAATTTAATTTAATACGATTTTTAATTAGGATAATTAAGACTAATACTACAATGCCTTTAGATTTCAATTCATGTCTATTGTAGACATTATCTTGTCATAATTCATTTATGTCCTTCAATATACATATTAATTGGAAAGACAAGAAAACATAAACAACCATAATAGATATCTTTTAATGTCTAATAAAAAAATATTCATTATATCAATAATCATGTTCACATCTTGGGTATAAACATACAACTCATCTTTTCAACATGTCCTTTAAAGTATATTCATTAACATATGATTGTTATAAACATATTTGCTTCTGTACTTCTCCTTAACACTTAATTATTTAAAATTTCATTAAATACTTAATCATTCGAAGAAAAATACTCTAAGCACATACGTTCTTAGCGATTTGATTATAAGTCAACAATTCCAAGTCCTAAGATAAATTTTCTCAGCCATAAGCCATACATTGTAATCTTAAAGCATGCCACAAACTTAGAGAAACTTCTAAAATCAGAGTCTAAGAATCCAATTACCTCCAAACTATCAGTTATTCTTAAAGTAAGCTGGTAATCCTTAATTCCTTGCAGGTATCGTAATACCTTCTTTACTGCTTTCCAGCAATGAAAAATTCTTCAAGCCAAATTTCTCCATAATTCTTTTTATGTCACTTTTCTAAGATAATCTCAATAGTCCTTGTTTTCAATATCGAAAAGTTTCAATTCTGATCACAAAAGATGTCTCACCCACATCTTTCCTTTCAAAATTTTTATAGAAAAAACATTTGATTTTATAAAATAAGCCAAAATCACTACTAGCCAATAAGATATCATCAACATATAGGATCAAAATTATAAACTTACTCGCATTGACGTTTAGGTATATACATCGATCAACGATGTTTTTTATAAAACCATAGGCAGTAATGGTCTCATTGAACTTTAAATACCATTGTCGAGAAGCTTGCTTAAACCTATATATTGATTTCTTATACCTTCATGCCAAGTGATCTTTTCTCCTTTTTTAAAAGCCCTCTAGTTGTTTCATGTAGACCACTTCATCCAAATTTCCATTTAAAAAGTTAATTTTACATCTATCTAATGTAACTCTAAATTATAATGAGTTACCAATGTCATAATGATTCTAAACGAGTCATTTTTAGATATTAGAGAAAAAATTTCTTTGTAATTAATGTCTTCTTTTTTAGTGAAACCCTTAGCAACAAGTTTGGCCTTATATCGTTTGATGTTGCCATTTGAATCGCGTTTGGTCTTAAAGATCCATTTACACTCGACTCTTTTACTCCCTTTAGGCAACTCAACAAGACCCCAAACTTGATTTTGATCCATAGATTCAACTCTTATTTCATGGCATCGATCCATTTATTAGAATTACTTATCTTTATGGCTTGTGAAAACGTTAATGAATATTTACTTATTCCAATGTTAAATTCAGATTCATAGAAATATACCACATAATCTATCGAAATGACAGATCTCTGATCTCTCTGAGATCTGCGCAAATACAATATGTTCTGATAACTCTGCACTTGGTTCATCAATAGTATTATTATTCTGAAATGATTGATCATTTACTTGTTCCAAGGTATTATCTTGATGATCAATTAGATGAATTATTATTTTTTCTGAGGATGTAGGTATAGGAACATATATCTATACTTCATCAATGATCACATCTCTAGATTCAGTTCTCCCACTGATCTCACCAAGTTCAATGAATTTAAAATATCCTGTTTCCACCATTTTCAAACTGTGATTAGGACAATAAAACCTGTACCCTTTGGATTTCTCTATGTAACCAATGAAATACCCGCTTACTATTCTAGAATCCAATTTCTTTTCATGCAGGTTATAAAATCTCGCTTCGGCTAGACAATCTGAAACATGCAGATGTCTCAAACTTGGTGTCTTACCAGTTCATACCTCGAAATGATTTTTTTTTTTTGTGGAATTGCCTTATTAGGAACTTTGTTTAAGATATACATTGTTGTCTTAATAGCTTCACCCCACAACGATTTGGGTAAAGTAGAATTACTTACCATACTTTTGACCATATTCAATAAGATCTGATTACACCTTTCAGCAACTCCATTTTGATGTGGTATTCTGGGTATCGTGTACCGTGCAACAATATCACAATGTTCAAGAAGTTTGGCGAATGGGTTCGGATTACGCCCCAATTCGCTATACTTTTTATAGTATTCTATACCTCTATCCGATATGATGATTTTCACATTTCTATCTAATTGTCTTTTCAGTTCTATGAGAAATACCTCAAGTAACGATATAACTTAATATTTCTCTTGTAACAGATAGATATATCCAAAACGTGAAAAATTATCTATAAAGATAATAAAATACTTTTCTCTATCAAAACATTTTGTGAAGAATGGTTTACATATATCTGTGTGAATTATTTCAAGAAGTTTTTTACTTCTTGTGGCGCTTTTCTTAGTATGTTTGGTCTAATTCATTTTAATGTAATCCACACATATTTCAGGATTAGTAAAATCAAGATGCAGAATAATCCATATTTTTTTACTAATCTTTGTAACCTTTCTTTGGAAATGTGCCCAAATTTTTATGCCATAAGTCATCATGTTTCTTTTAGTTCTAAATGATATTTTATGGTGTTGGGTATAAGTATTTTTAATAAATATACTATCAAGACAAAATCGATAAAGGCCATAAAAAAAAAAAAGAAACCCAAAACAAATAGAAAAATTATTTTAAATGTGCTGAAACTAACATTATGGAACGATAAAGAATAACTATAAGTTTTTAGTCTAGATAGGAAAATTGAATTATGCCTCACAAAATTGCACATATATTTTGTTATGAAAATCTAAACAATGATCGGTACTCAAAATTAAACAAAAAGTTTCAGTGGCTAAAACTTTAGATTTATTCTTATTTTCTATAATATAAATGCTCATTAGAGTTTAGCTCGTAAAGTATCCTTTATGGTTATGAAAACATGAATATTAGTACCTGAATTTAGCCACCAAGAATTAGTGTGAACATTTACAAGGTTTCATTCCAGACAGATAGAGGTAAGTGACTTATCCTTATTTTTAAATCAAGTTTTACATTTCAGACACTTATCTTTCATGTGTCCATAGTTCCAACAAATTTAACATTTGTTACTATTATGTTGAATTTAATTAACTTTCACATGTTTATTTCCTTTTAACGGTTTAGTTCGTTTCTTTTTACCATAATGGTACATTTTCATTCTAACTTCTTTATTTACAAATATAACAGAGTAATGTCCTTGTTGTTTTAACTTAACCTTTCCTGAACTACATTACTTGTCATGTAATGCCCCGATCCCAGGAGTCTAGAGAGTTAACTCCTTTATCTCAAAATTAACTCCAAAATATAATTACAAACTCCAAAATTCTCCGTAAAATGTAAACTAAATTTTTGAACACAAAAATCATATCTCTCCACAGAAAAGCTAACTAAGAACCTCTAAAAATAAAATAACATCTCCACAAACCCATGAATTATTCGTAACTCAACGTACCAAAAATAACCAACAATGATCAAATATACAAAATATATTCCTCTAAAAATACTTATACCCTTAGCACTTAGATCATCTATGACTATCAAACCTTTCCAAAATTTTCAACTCTTGTCCTCCAACTGAACCATCAAGATGATTTGAAAAATATTATAAAGATAAAGGTGAGTTATCCACAACTTAGTAAGTATATAACATATACTAGTATGTAAATATGAGTATTTACTAAATTTAGAATGCAAAAAAAAATATTTATTATTATCAGAACGTAGAAACAAATCATTTTATCAAAAAACAGAGCGAAAGATCAGTATAAATAGAATAAAAAATTCATTTGGCATAACATATCTGAAACATTTTATCAGAATAAAAATATCATGTTTAACCTCCATAGTAGGGTTGTACAAACATCGGCGGCCAACCAAACAGAAATAAAATGTGAATATTCCCCTTATTATTCTCGGAGTCCCGAATGTGCACACAGGAAATATCATGTAGAAAATCACTTTGCAACCAAAGTAGGTGTACCGGAAACAGAATAGTTGGTACCAACCCAGAACAGAACAGAGTGGAATAGAAACAAAATCAGAAACAGAATGTCATACCAGAGGTTTTCAAAAATTATATAATATTATCAGAATCAGAATATTTTCAGAACATAACAAAATCAGATATCATAAATATACTTTATGCACAAATTTTTATATTCGCTCTTTTTCAATTCAGAAACAGAATACACAAAAATTAGCTCATGTCTATACCAGTCATGCCAAAAAATATTTTATTCTTGTATAGAATCTCATAATGTATGCAGAACAAATAACTGAGGTTTTCAAAGTTTCTTTTCGTAATCAATACTGTATATTTTCTAAAAAAGATCTCAGTTCATATTTTTGATGTAAAGTCAAATATAGGAACTTCGCTTATCTGAACTTTTTAGCTTTTCATGAATATTTTCAACAAAATTGAAGAAAATCAATCTTTACCCATAAATCATTATGTAACTTGTGTAAATTTTCTAATGATCACAAACCGCAAAATAGAACCTGAGACATAAAATCTAATATATTTCCTTAACATCTAAAAATCTTTAAAATCCTAAATATCAACTTTTCCCAATATGCTTTGAATTTACCAAATTTCTCCAAAATCCTAAAATATTATAAATTCTCTAATGTCTCAAGTCTTGCTTAATAATCATTTAACCTAATTCCCAACTCAAACCAAGTCTCTTTCAAAAGATAAAACTCAACACACTAAGATAAAGAAAGATTGTTGTAATAAAAAAAAATTACAAAACCCAAGACAATTTAGAACACGAACCCAAAATGATTTTAGAAAATCAAACCCAATCTAAAAGCATTTACCTACGAAAAATGTCTTATTAATACAAAATGCTCAACATAAAAAGAAATTAAGCAGCAACGAGACCAAAGCCCAAAGTTTGAAAAACAGCCTACCGAAATCAAAGCTTTAAAACCCATGCTTTGTTTTTAAGACAAGGGCAATATATATATATATATATATACATATATAAAATTTCTTATAAATCTGACTCTCTTCAGCTGGCAGCTCCTCCCTTCATTTTTATCTCCATAATCATAAAGATAGAGTTCGGAAGTTAGGTAGTTCAACCTTTGTTTTTCATTGCCTTAAAAGAAATGTTATGGTGGCTATGAAAATTGCAAGAAGTGAGAGCAAAGAGAAAAAGTATATCTACGAGAAAACAAGAGTAAAAAGATGAGAAAAATGAGGTATAATGGAGAAAATAGGAATTTTCTACTTAAAGATACTAACATGAACCGAAATAGATCGAATGATTGAATCTTGAGAATGGCAAACCCACTTGACTAAGCATATATAGAGAAACGTTGGCATAAAAAATGAGTGTAAAATATTAGATTTACACCACTTAATGACAAGTTGGCACATAAATATATATATTTTTTTATAAATAAAATAGACTTTGCTGCAGTGAATCCATCGCACATATCTCATTTACCCGAAATTTCGCCTATTCCCTTTCCCCCTTCTTATTTTTCACTTCACACACACACACACACACACACACACACACTCTCTCTCTCTCTCTCCCCTTTGCATTGTAGCAACTCAGAGTCTCAGTTTTCCTTTTCAATTTTCTTTTTAATCTTGAATGTTTGAATGATTGGACTTGGTTTTGCATCAAGGAATTGAAAATCTAGTTTTCCTGAAAATTTCTTGCTAAGAGTATTAGGTTTTTCTGTTTTAGTGATAAGATAGCAGCAGCTAGCTTTAATATTTCTGGATTCACTAGGGATTAAGAGCCTAGAAAGTTTGACTCATTAAGGAATGTGGGGTTGCAAACAGATGAGCTTAGCATGGAGGATAGATCAAGAAGATTGAGGCGAGGAGCATGAGTCACAGAATCAATTCCCATTCTTAGCATCCTTTTTCTAATGTAAGTGTTCCAGTAATTCTTGATTTCATTATCAATTCCCATTTTCAGGCATTTGATTTCTTACCTACAGTAACAAACTCACCTTCAGTCTTAAAACCCTCTCAGGCATCTTGAACATGGTGAATTTAAAGGAGAGAGAGAGAGAGGGTGAAATGGGTGTGTTGACGCAATAAAAATTGGTCAACATATCAAAAGGAGAGAAAAAGTCATTCTCAGCCCATTGAAGAAATCTGGGTTTCGATCAGTGTTGTTTGGAGCCTCCGGCAGTGTTCCAATATGGCTATACGGTTACGGCGCATACGTACGTAATAGATGAAATAAATAGAATGGACAAACAATTTACGTGTTTCGGCATAATGTCTACGTCTACGGACATTTGGAGATAAGAATTCACTATAATAAATATTTTACCGTCTCTTATTATCTCTCATATCTCATAATACAAGAAAAATCGCGTATCGTTTGCAAAAGAGAAAATCTCTCTATGAGGAGATACCAAGCATCCTATGAAAAAGAAGAAATTAAAGAAGAGTTGAGGAGGAAGAAGAAGAAATCAACCTTATGAAAGTCCTCCTTTTAAAGGAGTCGTTCTGTCTGTCCATACTCCTGACAAGATGACTACGTTTGCGTGTACAAATCTTTATTGCCCCATGCCTCCTAACAACCCTTCCTTTCCACTTGACAACCCATCCCATCTCCTTACTATCTGACACACTCTTCATAATACTTATGCTCTCTTATTCCCTCTTTATATCTTGTTGTGCCATAAAAGTGGTTGGGCCCGTCTGTACTTTCTCTCTTCATAGGATGAAAAATGAAAATTGAAAAAATGGCAAAAGAATGAGAAAAAGGATCTGGGTGGATTAATTGGTGGATTCACTGAAGTCAAGTCTACTTCACTTTTAAATAAATGCTTATGTGTCAATTTGTGATTGGATGGTATAATTATGACGTTTTACACCCATTCCGGATTAAAGCTTTTCTCACATATATATATTATGCAAATTGTGTTTTTGTTCAACCTTTTCTTAAAATGTTTTTTATTTTTATTTTAAATTTCATTACCTCAAATAATATTTAACGACATGTTTAAGGGATGATTATTCAAGTGAATTGTCACAATGTCACATAAACTATATAATATTAATAAAACTAATTAATTTTTCTTAAACTTAACATAGAAGCATCAGCTGCGTTACTTTTTTTCCAAACACAACTAATTAACGGGTTGATGATACATTATTAGGGCTCCACACATGACAATAAGTTTGGTGGCATAGGCACAAGATCAAGGACCACATGAATGCTATTTGCATGAATTCGATTGGGAAAAAAAAAAAAATCTAATTTGTATATAGACTCATTATTTAAGAACAAATCTTATTGAAAAACTAAGTAGAGTTCACAATGAAAATATATGAAAAACTATTTTTTGTTGGAGTCTATTTTTTATAAAGAGAATTTATTTATACAATTTTTAAATAGACAAACTCTATACAAATCCTTATAAAAAGGATGCTACTAGAGGAAGTGAAGGACCGAAAAAACTTGATCATAAGTACAAATGCACTTTTTTTCGTATCATTTTTTATATTTATATATATTTAAATATTTTTAAAATATAAAAATATTAATTTACTATTAATTACTTCTTTAATCATTAAGGTCCTGTTAAAATTGAAATATGAGATTATGAGTTGAGAAAAATTTTGAAAATTAAATAAAATATTATTTTTTTAATATTATTATTATTTTAAAATTTGAAAAAGTTGAATTTAAATTTAAAAAAGTTGAATTATTTATTATATTTTGTATGAGAATTTGAAAAAAATATAATAACGAAATTGAGATACGATAAATTGAATTCATCTCAAATCTCAATTCAAAACAAAACTAAGTAAAAACATAAAAAGTTAAAAAGTCAATTAATTACTTTTGTCGATCAAACTTATCGATTCAAATGCTTTTTCCTTGTAAAAAATAAACTGCACCTTTAAAATGTTAAAAAAAATCATTATTAGTAAGACTCAATTTTTTATAAAATATTTGTATTAAATTTATCTATTTAAGACTTATACTTAGCATTAATTTTTTATAAATAGTCTGCGCTTGTACATTTAAAATTTATATATATATTATTATTCTTCTACCCTAATGTACTACTTTTTCGAAAGTTTCTCATTTTATTAGGTGTAAATCTTATTTACAGAAATAAAAGTATCAATTTACATACTTTTATAATTTCATATAAATTGGAAGATAGTTTTGCAAAGTAAAATTTAATTTTAACTAAATGGAATAATTTTATCAGTTGATTGAAAAAAGGAATTTAAGAAAGATATAGAGTATATATGTCTTTCAGTAATGTTATATATAAATAAATTTGTAAATTAATTTATACATCATTATATTTTTATTGTCTTTATATTTTTTTCATTTAATTATTATATTAAAACCCATATTTTTATTTTAATATTATTATATTAGTATGAGTGTGGATGGATGTGCAACATTATTTGCATTTAAAATTTAGCTATTTCTTTTCCGGAACAGATATATTCTTTTTTTTTTTCTTTTGCCGGAACAGATATGTTCGTTTAGATAGCTACGTTTGGCACGCGGGAGTTTCTCAAATATTTTTAAAATATTTTATTATTATTTTTTATTTTATTATTATTATTTTTTATTATTATTTATTATTATTTATTATTATTTAATATTTTATTATTACTTTTTAGTATTTTTTATTATTATTTATAATTATTTTTAATACTTTTCAACACTCAAACTTAATAAAAGTATGATTGAAAAATCTCAAGAATATTGACATTAAATTGATTAAATTTTTTTTAAAATAAATACAAATTAGCATACATATTAAAAAATTTTAGTCTAGTTAGATTAATAATAGGGAGAAAAAAAAATAGAAAAAAAAAAATAAAAGTATTTTTATTTTAAAAAAGTGAATAACTTTAAATTTATTGTTCATTTCTTTAAAATTAGAATATTTTTATTTTATTTTTCTGTTTTTTTTCTCTTTATTATTGATTTAATTAGATTAAAATTTTTTATTATATATACTAATTTGTATTTATTTAAAAAAAATTAATAATCCAATTCCAATATTCTAAATCCTATACTCTGGCCATGAAAAAACATCCCGAAGTCTTACATGGAAAATGGAAAATGTACAAATAAAATCTTAGCTGGACCTTCCCGAAGTCTTACCTGGGAAATGTACAAAAAAAAAATCTCAGCTGGACCTTCATTTATCCGCTGTCCGAAAAATCGGAACTTTTTCACCAACGGCAGACATACCTGACTCTTTTGATGTTGACGTCAACGGCGATCTTTCTCTGTGATAAACATAAAAATCATTTTATTAGTTTATATAATTTCACCGTACTCTAAAATTTCTGTCTCATCATCATAATTTGCATTTATATTTCAAGATCAAAACAGCAAGGTTTCAACTTTCAATGTTACTCTTCTTCTAAAACCTCCTGTTTTTTGAAGCCACCTTATCTTTTTGGGTTTTGGAAAGCTCGTTGTATCTCTTTCAGATTATACCAAAAATCTACCTGACCTGATTGGATTTGGTTCTTATCTACGAGACTACGAAGAGAGAATTGGGTTTGTGGAATTTTGCTGTTCGTTTTAAGTTTAATCTCGATACTTCCCTCTCTGGGTTTTGAAATTTGTTTCGGTTTTCTTTCTGCCTTGTGATTTTGAGACTATTTGGCGAAGAAACCGCGTCCTTTGGAAATTTTCAGGGAGTGGGTTTTCCAAAAATTAGCTGTTTGGGTATTGGGTTCAATATCTGTTTGGTTAGGAGTACTAACTTACATTTGACTTCAACCTTTTAAGAATTATAGAATTTGGAAACTACTTTGGGTTCTTACGTGTACAGTTATTGAGCTCCTTTTGTGCTTATCATAAGGTAAGAAATTAAGAATCTTCGTTTGGAGAAATTTAGGATTCCAAAAGATCATGACGATTGGAAATGCTGTACCTAAGGAGGAGAGGGAGTCACGAAAGGCCAAAGCAATTTTTGATGAGAAAGCCCCCTTATTGCCAAGGCGGCAAGAGGAAGATGAGTTCCCTGGTGCTTCCTTTACTGGCGCAGTGTTCAATCTATCTACCACAATTATCGGTGCCGGTATCATGGCGTTGCCGGCGACGATGAAAGTGTTGGGACTTGGTCTTGGGATTGCCACGATAATCTTTATGGCTGTTTTGACCGATGCTTCAATCGAGATGTTGCTTAAGTATAGCCGGGCAGGGAAGTTGGCTTCCTATGGAGGTCTTATGGGGGAGGCCTTTGGAAAACATGGGAGAACTTTCTTGCAGATATGTGTTGTAATAAATAACATTGGCGTACTCATTGTGTACATGATTATTATCGGTATGATTTTTTCTTTTTCATTATTTAGTATATGAATCCGTATTCAATTATTCGCTTGTGAATTTGATATCTGCTTCATTATATACATGTGGAAAGCTACAGCTTTGTCTGATGGATTTTGTATCCTTTTTTTGAAGGCGATGTGCTTTCTGGTACAACTTCAAGTGGAGTTCACCATGCGGGTGTCCTTGAAGGGTGGTTTGGAGACCACTGGTGGAATGGGCGTACCTTTATTCTCTTTGTTACCACGCTTTGTATATTTTCTCCATTGGCATGCTTTAAGCGAATTGGTTAGTTTTATCTTTCATTTACAATGACATATTGAAGTGGTTCTTAGTTTTCCACCACAAATTGAACACTTTCCGATCTAGCAATATCTGAGGTTTTGTTGAAACTATTGTGCTTGAACTAAACTAGGAGCATATAATTTTGATAACTAACACTAATTCATTACTAAGTGCAGATTATAGCAGTAGTTATATTCATGGAGATATAGACAGCCTGATTTTGTTGTCATTTTTTGATCAGTAAGATGAGTTTCATTAATATTAAAAAGGCACCATATAAATAAATGGGGAGTATACATACTTGATATATAATACTAGAAACTATTTTTGTTTGGATGCTGGCCCACGATAGTCCTAGCTTTCTAATCTTATAAAAAAATAAAGATACATCTAACTAGAGAAAGTAAAAGGAGTCAAGAAAATCTTGATAGCTAAAACTGGAGAAACATAAATGGTCAACCAGCCATAAGGAGGGTATTTTAAATAATAAAGCTTTGATATCTTCCATTATCATTGTGTTGTTTTCGGAACTCATTTCTTTCTTGCCAAGGAACCACATTAGGCATTTTGGAATCATTATAACTTGCCATGATCACTAACAAATTGACCTTTCTAGCACTCTAGTAGATCTACCACCTGTCCATGTCTCACCCAGATGAGCCCATAGAGATCAGAAGCTGCTTCTCATTTGTAATTGATATCTGCTTTGGGATGAACATAACTCAGATAATTGGTTTATTGCTTTTTGAAGTGCACCGTACTGTGTCTGGGTGATTTGAATAGATGTAATAGAAATTTAACTTTTCTTTGGGCGTTCTCTTGCTTTGAACTTCTGCATCTTCTCTTCACATTTGGTTATCTAAATGTTGTCCTGTTTAAAAACCTTTTCTGTAGCATATAATATTGGTAGTAGGACTTCTAATGCATTTCATGTTCTTTGGCCTTATCATGTTTGCTGTGCATTGTTGTGGAGATCTTTTATGGCTTCTTTTTATGGTGGCAGATTCATTGAGGTACACATCTGCTTTATCAGTTGCCCTGGCAGTTGTGTTTCTTGTTATTACTGTTGGAATTTTTATCATGAAGTTGATGAGTGGAGGCATTATGATGCCTAGATTGCTACCTGATGTCAGCGATCTTCCATCATTCTTCAACGTCTTCACTGTAGTCCCTGTTCTCGTCACTGCTTATATCTGCCACTATAACGGTATGCAAGATGCTTCCCCAAATTTCGCTTATCTTATTTTCCTGCATCCTGGTGTTTCTATTGGAATGGGATCAAGGGGTTTCTTAGGGTGATGGATGTTGAGATGATATAGACACCTCCCTCCCCCCCCCCTCCACAAAAAAAAAAAAAAATCCACAAAAACACAAGAAAAGAAATGGAAAGGAAAGAAAGGAAAGAAGGAAAAAAGGATCGCTTGTGTCTCTATCCTTCCCCACCCCCAACCAAAAAAAGGACCACAAAGACTTTGTCAGCCAGCCGTGGTCAAATTCTGGTTGTTCTCAGTTAATCTAATAGTAATGCGTAGTTCAGGCATTGCTTCTGTGCAACATTTTTCTTTTTTGCTTCTATGAAACTTGGACCCTGTCCATTCTTAGAATTTTTTCTTTGGTTTTTTGAGCTTCCGAATAACAAGCACAATCAGTTTATTTTGTGTCAATGAAGAGCGCAGAAAAGAAGTATTCCCTGTATCCAACTTTGTTTGTTTCCCAGCATTTCCTTAAAATTTCATATGTTTGCCCCAACTTAATGTGATTTTTGGTATGTGAATCTTAGTTCTGGTTGCACAGAAGACCTTACCTATTACCTAACTAGGAGGTATGGTTTTTAGGATTGGAATGAGCTCAAGACATTTGATTGATATGGAAGATTTCATTATTTTCATGTTTTTTCTCCTCTCAAATTGGAAGCGTATAAATAACAAGAACTTATTTCCTGGACACTTCGTTTGCAGTTCACAGCATCAACAATGAACTTGAAGATTCTACGCAGATAAAAGGGGTTGTTCGAACTTCACTTGCTTTGTGCTCATCTGTGTACATAATGACAAGCTTGTTCGGGTTCCTTCTGTTTGGTGATGCAACTTTAGATGACGTGCTTACCAATTTTGACACCAACCTTGGCATTCCTTACAGTTCCTTGCTTAATGATGCTGTTCGTGTCAGCTATGCTGGTCACCTTATGCTTGTATATCCCGTTGTCTTCTTTCCATTGCGGCTCAACTTGGATGGCCTCATCTTTCCCTCATCAAGGCCATTGGTTCTCGACAATTGTAGGTTTGTGTTTATCTCAATTGGGCTCATTTCTCTCATCTTCATAGGTGCAAATTTTATACCCAGCATTTGGGATGCTTTCCAATTCACTGGAGCGACTGCTGCAGTCTGTCTCGGGTTCATTTTTCCTGCTGCCATTACTCTTAGGTGAGTTTTCCAACATGTCCCTGGACTTTGTTGAAGGATTAATTTTAAATTTTCCTCCTTTTCATTTAAATATTAATTTCATCTTAATCTATTTTTTTCTTTGCTTTTAGAATATGAAGGAAATCAATGAGCTTTGGCTCTAATGGCATTTACTCACCCCATAAAATTTATGGGGGGATAATAAGAATGAATTTGTAGAAAGGCGATGGTTTGGTCAAGGTTTGCATGATTGATTAATTTGTCTGATCTCATTTCTTAGAAAAGGAAATATCAACTACTAAGAGCAATAACATTGGATTGACTATAAGTTTTCTTCAAAAAGTACAATATTACTTTTGAAGAGTAAAAGTACTTTTATTCCCTTTTCCCACTTTCTTCTCCCTACTTTTGATCAAATATGACAAGGTTTTTTTGATATGTGTGCAAATTTGTACTTTTTAAAGAAAACTTTTAGCCAATCCAATGCTAATGCTCTAAGATATTTTTAAATTATGGGATTTACATATGGGATTGAGTTTTCCTGTCAAGTAAACCTTGTTAACCAGTTAATGAACTTGATGATGAAAACACTATGATCCAGGTGCTTTGACAGGGATAATTCTATATGGTTATTACTACTACCATACAAACAATATTAGAGGTGCCATCTTCTGGCTCTGCTCTTTCCAATAGTATTCCTATCCGAGGGAATGTGTTAAATTATTTTTTATCAGTGCTCTAGAAATTTCTTGAGCTGGACTTTAAAAAATCAGTTTCTATTTTTATTTTTTCATTTTTAGGGGTTATCATAAGTTTGTTTTTCCCTTGGTGATTCAGGGATAATTACAGCATAGCAACAAAGAAGAACAAGATCTTGGCTGTTTTTATGATAGTCCTTGCAGTCTTCTCCAATCTGGTGGCCATATATAGTGATGCTTATGCCTTGATTAAGAAGAGTCCATCTCCCAGTGAATGATGGCTCATGTGACTCCTGATCTGGAGAAATGGCCAAGCTTTAGGTATGGTAATGCTTGCAAAGAAACCTTGTGGCAGGTCCATTAGGAGGCCAACAGAAAAACCAAAGAGTTATATTATAGTTATAGACTTATAGTAAAGCAGCCGAATAAGTGTATGGAGATGCATGCCATTTTGAGGTTCGTGTGCATTGTTGGCTCGATATTGAATGTTGTATTGTGGAATGTGGATGGTCATAATCAAGTATAGAAATGCAATATGCATTATGGATATGTCATTTGTATTTCTTTCATTATTTGCTTTATGCATTATGGATATGTCATTTGTATTTTTCAATAATCAAGTATGTGCTTCAAACCTTCTCTGGGATTGAAGGTTTCACTTGCAACTTTTTTTTTTCTTTTTTGCATTTTATTGAAAAATAATTTAAGCTTAAAATAGACATTGCATCCACTAAAACAGAGAAATACTTGATTCCATTCCATCTAATGTAGGAAAGAGAGATGATATTTGTAATGTGCAAGTGCCGTAGAATCTTTTTGAAAAAAGTGAATAAATACGTCATTCATTTTTAAAAAAATATTTTTTTAATAGGGGACTTTAATCTTTTTCAAAATGATTGGATGGTATTTATGTGGTGTTTGCGCAATGCATGACTATATATAGTATTGCCGATGTGGAAGAAATCGTTCAATAGGCCAGAGGAGGAGAAAGAGTTATTTTCGGTCCACTGTGGCAATTTGGGTTTCGATCGGTATTGTTTGGAACTTTTGGTGTTCTAGTGCGGCTATACGATGGTGGTGAGTATGTCCATAGCAAATAAATGTAGGGAAATAAGAGAGATGGACACATAATCACATTATGTGATTTAGCGTATTGCTTACGTCTACAAACATTTGGGGAGATAAATCTACTATAATATGTGTTTAAGAGACTCTACCTTTAGCTTGAAGTTGAGGGCCTCTAGAAGAAGTCCCCTTTTTTGTTCTTTAAAAAAAAAAAAAAGAGTTGAGACCACATGTTTATGAGTGATTCTATCCCAATTTTATTAAAAGTCCTCACTTATAGTGGAGGAATACTGTAGTAAATTGCAGGACATTAAGGGTTCACAAATATACAAAAAAAATAATCCCTGACATCAAAACCAAAACAAAACCAATAAAACATCTAAACATGTCTAGATTTATTATTCTTTTTTATTAAAACAAATGAACTATAATGCATTTCTAAAATAAGGAAAACCAAGCTTATTAGTCCGAATCAGACCCCTCAAAAGAGGAGGAACAACATCCATCTCATTCCATGTTCCTGCACAATCTTCCAATGCCAAACGAGCCTAATAATCAACTGGAGCATTGCCTTGTTTGAAAACATGTCTAATGAAGAAGTCTTTGCCTCTAAGAGGACCCATCAATTCCTCCAAAAATTCTTCAAGGTACCAAATAGGACATTTCGCACATCTAAACCAGTTTTCTACAATCAAAGAGTCCAATTCAGTCTCAATCTTATCCAAACCTCTTTTGGCAAATTTTACGCACTCCCACGAGTAAAGCCATAAACTCAGCATAAGTACTAGTGCCATGCTCAAATGGAGAGGAAAAAGTCGAACCATTTTACTTGAGGCATCCCGTAAAATATCCCATGCACCTGCCTCCTCCAAATTTCCTCTACTACTATTATCCACATTTAAGTTTAAACCATCCTTGATGGATGATTCCAATGAATTATTTGTATCCTCTTCCTCCTTGCAGATTTAGGGAGAATATGCAAATCTTCTCATCTTGTATCAATAGGAACTTAGAAGAACATAGCTTGGCACTCAGTTTCACAATCCAGAATTTTATAATTCTCCCAGTGTTCTTCACAAAATCAGATTTTCTTCCATTTGGACTTTGCATCGCTGAAACCGAAGGACCCAGATAACATAACAATGACTAGAATTATGCCAATAAAAAGCCCTCTTATAGTCAATTTTAAAGCTCTATTAAACTAGGCATACAGTCTCTTTTAGTTATTGTGTCTCCCTTTTATTTGAATCTCCTAACATGAGATGACTTGACCTTTGGCATGCCTAACTTGCTCTCTTTGGCCTATGACCCCTCCTGACACATGCTTGCCCTTATGTCCCCCTCTTATCTCCTGCTTTTCCTCTTGTCTCTAGTGGTGATCTGCTAGGCTAGGACCAATTGTGGGCTTAAGGATTTCAATCCCACACAAGTATCATTAAGAAATAAACAAACAGAATCATCAAAAAATAATTGAACGGCGTCGTTCACTATCAATCTCGTGCTACTGAATTTAAAAAAAAAAAAATTAAACATTTTGTAACACTTTAAAACAATATATAAATTTATCGAAAAATATTTTTTAACCATCAAGTAGTTAAAAAAAAAAAAAGGCAACAACAAATTAGTAGCTTGGAGGGTATTCTTACAACATTTTTCATTATAATTATATACTTCTGTCTCAGGCCAAAATCGGTCCAAAGCAAGCCCATGGTAGCAAAGGACGAGCTTGCCGAGTACCTCAACGACCCCTCTTTTATTAGGCGACGAATAAGTTAACAGGAACTGTTGGAGGAGATGGATCTGAGAGTTAAGTACAGAGGCTGTAGCATCTGGACTGAGAGTATTTGCATGGCAGTTGAAGTCCGAGAGCATTTGATTCGACGAGTACGTCCTGCAGATCGCCATAGTGCGGTAAGCGATGGAGTTTGAATTGCCGTCTGGATGCTTGATTAGTATGGGTCTTTGTTCGAATCCAAATTGCAATCCATATAGCAACACCCTCTCAACTCGTAACATAATTAATCATGTTTGCTGTTGTAACACACCTGCACTCACAATTTGTCTTATGAAAACCCTTTAAAGAATAACGAAATAATAGTCTTTTGTATTACATCAATATGGGATACTTGCAACACGTTCCTTCTATGCACTGAAAACCCATGTCCGAAGAAACAGAGAATCGACAGAACAGGTAACAGTTGAGTACAAGACTTTGTTCCGTACAACATAGGCTTTGCTTGGCATACATACCTTCAACTGATTCATGATTCAGCTAATCAATCCGGACGAGCTTAACTACTGATTATCTCTTTCCTTTCCTCCTTTTAATCTTCTGTCCATGTTCACCGTAAAACCTCCTGTTTCTTCGTGAAGCTGAATCACTTGGCAAGTTTTGAAGCATCAAAGCACGTGTTTTTCCATCGGGTTGAAGACCGTTCTCTCGCATTTTCATGTAGAGCTTCTTTGCAGATTCAGTCTTGCCTCTTAAGCACATTCCTTGAATGACAGCATTGTAAACAGAGACATTTGGGGTAGCCCGCTACAAAGAGAAGAAAAAGAAAAGAAAAAAGAAAAACAAAGAATCTTAACATTAACATGCAATGAAAGGATCGGCGTAAGGTAAATGCAGCAGCCCTTGAGAATATTAGGCATACAATCAAATGATCTTAACATTAACATGCAATTAATTGAATGTTTCAAAAGGCAGCACAACAATCATTAACGTTGACATGTTGAGATACTCGGATATAAAGTTCGGGGCGGACACATATTAATCCATTTTCAGCAGGAAAGAACTTACATGAATGAGCAGTGCTTAATGCTTGAGATTCAAACAAATCAAAGTTATGCAGCACAGTTGGAATAAAAAAGAAGAAGAGGTTATTGCATTGGTGCACAATTCGGCACCTACATACCCCCCAAGTAAAACCTTTGGTTAAAAAGACTGCATAATTTGACAAGTTGAGATGATCTGGATAAGTTCAGAGTAAATTGGCCAAAATCATGTCAAAGGATGAAACTTACATTTAGGATTTCCTCAACTTCATCCCATAAAGATCCCCAAATGCAACCTCTTAACAGCGACAGATGAGTAAATGTGTCAGGAAAGCTCTTTTGGTGAACCATGTGCTGGTAGACTTGCAATGCAACTTCCGGCTTCCTTGCAATCTCACAAGCACTAATGACCAAATTATATGATTCAGTTGGAACTAAGAGTCCAGAGGCTTCCATTTGCCACATAAGCTGCAGAGCTCTATCCCATGACCCGAGCTTCGAACAAGACATTAAAGCAGTGTTGAACAAATGCAAACTCAACAGAGAGTCCTGATCTCTCTTAATCATTTCAAAGAGCCAAAGAACATCATTGTGTCGATCTTCCTTATAAAGAGCACCAAGTAAAGCTTTCCATGTGTATGAATCTGGTGAATGCCCCAATGACTTCATGATCTCATAAACCTTAAATGCTAGTTTGAGCTCCCCGGCTTTCCCAAGGCAGTTAATCAATGCATTGCATGCAATTGGGTTTGGCTTAAGCCCACCCTTCAAAATATCTTGAAAGACTCTAAGTGCCAAACTCCATTTTTCCTCCTTCGTGCACACACTAATTATAGCTTGCATTGTATCATTCCCTGGCTTGAATCCATTTCGAACCATCTCGCTGTAAGCATCGATGGCCAGTTCGGTTTGGCCGCTGCGAACAAAATTGCTGACTAAGAGGCAGTAAGTAACTCGAGTTGCAGGGCATTCATTTGCCTTCATACAATCCCATATCCTCTCAGCTTCAACCCAATTGTTAACTTTACAACAGACTGTTATCATGGTGTTGTAGACTATTGCATCAAAATCCTTCCTCACTTCACCTTCCCCTTGCAATTCCATAAACATTTCAAGGGCTGCATCGCAACCTCGAGAATCGGCAACAGCTTTCAGTACTATACTGTAAGTGTGCCTCGTAGTTATCTGCTTTGTCTTCATAAACTCAAAGAGTCTCAACCCATCTTCAAGCAGCCCATTCCTCAAAAGGCAAGATAAAAGAGAATTACATGCATGTAAATTAGGAGAAAGACCCAACAATTCCATCGACCTAAACAATTCAAATGCACTTCGAACTTTATTGGTTCTGCTAAGTACTAAAACTCGCTTTGATAACTGCTCTTCATCCGTTTCCTCCAAAAAATGTACCCTCGTTTTGTTCAAAGTAGTCGTCGCAGTAGAATTTGACTCAGGCAGGCCAACACATCTAGGTTCAATATCTCGATCCTTCTGAATCACTACATCTCCCCAAGGAGGCAAAGCCTGCTCAAGAAGAGATGCTTCAAACCCCTCGTTTCCTCCTCCAACCAGTTCCTTTCCTTCCCCTTCTTCACAAACCGAACCAGCATCAACAGTCGCAAACATGTTCGTATCGCTGCGAGGTTTGTCGATCCAAACGGGTCTGAATAAACTATTTTCTCGCGTCCCTGGTTGCTGCAGGGAGATTATGCGAAGGTCAGGCATTATCGCACACCACCTATTCGACTTTATAATAGAATTAATATACACGCCACAACGAAATTGCCGACGGCTAATTCTACGTAAGTATACAGTCCGTTCATGTGGGTGATGTTGGCAAGAAAACCCACTCGAAAATATCGTTACAGAAACTGAGTCCTTCAATAGTTCAAGCATAATTGCACCCTGAAAAATAAAAAGAAAAACAAAAGGATAAAACAGAGACTCTTTAAGCGAGAGAAGCTGTTTGAGACACTCACTGCACTTTTCAAGTATGACCTAGCTGGATTATGCGAATTCAATCCCTCAGAGAACGATGAATACGAAAAGATAATTTCACCATGACGCTCTTGTTCTTCGCTTCTCGAACTAAGAGAGAGAGAGAGAGAGAGAGAGAGAGAGAGAGGGAGGGAGGGAGGGAGAGTCGTGGGGGGTTAAAGGAAAATGCTGGTACGAGTACGAGTACGAGTACTCACACTAGTAAGGTGCAATAATGCACGTGTCCTCCAGTTGCAAAAATATGTGAAATAAAAATCTATAAAAACTGAGAAATAAAATCTGTTTACAGTTAAAATAAGCCGTGAATTTATACAAGTTAAACAAACTTAATATAAAATTAACAGAAATAAATTTATAAAATCAATATTTTATCTAGTTATATAATTACAAAGCTATAAAGTTTGATAAAAGCAAATTTTCAGGATTTGTGTAGTTGTTTCATCAACGAAATTGATGAACAGGACGTTGTTGTCTAAGTTAATTATTTATGTGCCAAAATGGATGATCCATTCCTATTTTAAGAAGTGTGAGAATGTAAAAATCATTTAATGTTTTACATTTTAATATTTATTATAATAAAAACTTTTTTTTCATTCTAATAGATATTATATAGCTTTTAGTTTTGATTATTTTAAAAATTAGAAATTAAAAAGTATTTATAGAAAAGTTATGAGAAACTTTTGAAATAAATTTATGCAGGATCATTTATCATATCTCTAAAATATTGCAACAGCAACAGCAACTTCATAAATTAAAATATTAATAATCACATTATATATTTAAATTGTCAAAAAGTTATCATTTATTTCTTTCTAAACATTATGTTATTTTCTTGTAAAAGTTAAAATCAAATGCTTATATATCACTTATGTCTAGAATAAACATCTATCATGTCAATTTTAATAATCTAAACCATAATACTCTGTTAAATAATTTGGTCATATAATTATAATATGAAGTTGTAAATAAAGAAAATAAAGAAATAAATGATAATACAATTCAAGTTGTTTACACTAAGAAAATAAAGAAACTATAATACAATTCAAGTTGTAAATTAGCTTTCGATAAATTTGCAACAAAATAATTAAAGTGTAGGCCAGTTCTGATAATTTCTTTACGCGGGCTGATTTCTAAAGTTTTCTTTGTTGCGACACCATTTAATGAAGGGTATGGAACGCCTTTTTCTTATGAGTAAAACTTCAGTTTGAATGTCTTCAAATTTCCATTTTGCAGCCAGCCAATCCCCATATGCCACGTAAGTACTCTCCCAAAACACAATTTGAGCCCGCCCGCACTAAATCTCGACCAATTGCTTAGAACCCAAAACAGAATGTGTGATTTTTGAGTAAAGCTTTCCTCTTTCCAGCCTCTGTGAACGAAGAGAAGGGTTTCCGACGAAATTCATACCCTCCCACCGATGAATCCTTGCCATGTTTGGATGTTGAACTCAATACAATCTCTCTCAATCCTTGCTGACGACGATCAGTTGTCCTCTCTCAATTCATCTAGGTAACCACCGAAAGGATTTAAGCAAATCTATGAACTCAATACAACATTTTGAGTCCCATTACACTTTACATGCTATATCAAATTTTCACTTACAATATATACATACAAAAAAAAAAAAAAAAAAAAAAAAAAAAAAAGAGACCCACAAAACAAGTGGGATAGAACAAGAATGGAAAATGTTCGTATTCCTTCATTGCAGCGTCTGCAACTATCAAAAGAACCTGACCTTAGCTTTTTTTTTTTTATAAGTAGAACCTGACCTTAGCAGCTTCGAGCATGAAAACCGATTCTGATGTCAATTGAATCATGGTGAAGCTCTGCATATCTTTAATACAATGCAATGGTTGCAACATTGACAAGCTGTTTTGAGCAGCAACCAGGTAGTGTATCTCAGCTTCCTAGGAATTTTCTGCTTCAGAAACTAAAGTTCATGTTGGCTGTACTAAAGCATAGAAGCTCAGAGTTAAAGGTCACATCAAGCAGATTCTGTATCATATATTGACCTTCTTGATGCCCAGGGATATCCTCCGCAAATATATATATGCATGGATGGTGCAGCAGCAATTTTCTCAAGAAGGGATTTGATAAATATCCTCCTTTCCGAAAAATGCTCCTTTGGTCAGTAGTACCTACTTCATTCCCCTAATTTATCCCATGTCGAGAAGCGAAGCAGTGGCAAAGGAAGAAAATAAAGAGCATGTGTGAAAGAAGGTAAAGCGGCTTACCTTCCTTTCATTCCGATATGGCCTATGGATAGAAACGAAGACTAATGCCAGAGAAGGGAACTTCAATTGAGGAGGCATGAGATCTCTTTTAGACTAGATGAGAGAAATCTGTGCGTCAGTTCAGTTGAAGAAGTATGGTGATTCTAACACGTCCCTTAAATCAAAGTCTCCACGTTCAGGTAAGGTAGGGAAAGTCAATGTTGGGAAGGACTGCTGGAAGCTCTCAAGTAACTGCATAGAAAACAGTGAGTCAGAACCATGGCATACCATTTTTCGTTTTCTACTTTTGCAATGGCAAAATATAATCGATTTTAAATGCTTCATTCGGCAGGCATGTAGAACGATATTCAAGATGACATCAACATTTCTTGGTTTCAACCAGAAAAATAGAATAAATAAATATACCATCGTTTTCTTTCCCTAATCAGCAGTTTCAGCACATATCTCAATATCAGCTATGGTCTAAATATTATGACAAAAATAAGCAAATGATGAGCCAACCAATGCGTCAGAGACCAAGTATTTTTTTCAAGAAAGTGCAGTCAGTGAAAATTGCTTCAGAGCTTGACATAACAATATAAACTGTCGTATTCATGTGACTCCACCATCAGAAGTGTTTTATGAAAGATAAAAGCTCAATTTATATATTCTTCTCATATGCATGCTGATAATAAAACCAGTGAAAGGGCTTCCCATCTAACTTAGATGCATATAAGATGTAAAGTTACTGTACATTTTCCAGTATTGGTGTCTCATAGAGTTCAACAAACTTTTCTCTAAGTATCCTGCTCATTTCATCCACATCACATGCATGGGTCCAGTATGAATCATGAACTCCTGCAACCATATACAAGTGGTGAAGTCAGTAGAAAATTAAAAACAGAGACGGGAAGAAAAATGAAGGAAACCCAAGAAAAACCTGCAAAGTTTAAGCCTGCTTTTTTGCAGGCAATTGCAGTCATCATCATGTGAGAACCATCAAGGGAGTGAACGAAGTTTGGTGGGAAAGCTGTCCTCTGCCGCTTGACCATGACCTACAATGGTAAAGAATTGAAATTGGAGGCCCAAAACATTCAACATAATACATTCACTGCATTAAAATCATTGAAAGCCAAAACAATCAGGCCAGCCAAGATGAAATTGGCCCTATATCCTTGCGTTCAATAGGGATGTGGGAACCAGCTGTACATCCAGCATTTTGTTTGGACCCATCAATAGATGCTCAAAGTTTCGACATTCAGGGCAATTGTTTCTTGTTTCTTGTAGATGTGGGCAATTGTTTATACCATTATCCGCAATAAGGATGTAAGATATAAAGAGTTTTTAAATATTTTTATTTTAAAATGTTTTACTTAATTGCGTGTATTATTTCGTTATTTTTTGATAGGTACGTGTATTATTTATTTTTCATTTTAACAATAATACAATTTGAGGGATGATGTGGTTTTATATGATTAATTTCCATTTCATGATAACAAAATGAGATAGTGGATGGTGTGGCTTCATGAGGGCAAGGAAAATTGTATAATATAGACAAAGTCGATAGACAAACTTAGGTACAGCCTGAAATAAGAAGAAATGATCCTAGGACATATGCCACGGTTAAAGAAATGCAAGGCCATCCTACAATTTCAATAATGCACAGGTAGCATGTGTATGCTGGGAAGTACACCAAACAACATCCCACATAATTAAGCAGAGCCCAAATGGAGAAAATAAGCACAGTTACCTTTTCTGTTTCTCGCTGTAGCGTTAAAACCTGAAGAGAAGTTTTTATCTGCATTGAGTTTCACAAAAAAGAACAAGAAAAAAAAGCTTAATGAGTTATGGCGCTTTATCTATAGACGTGACAAGAGTAATAACCATTAACATCACTGGATATTTTGAAGCACTCACAAGATGCCTTCCCAAGTTTCGGTAGGGTTGGACAACAGGAAGTCCAAGTGGAGTTGTCCACCGCACTGTCTGGTTTTCAGATGCAATTATCTGTTCGTGTCCAATACAGGCATATATTTTTAAAATGACTACAGGAAAACAAGTGGACAATATATGTTAAACATATTTAAGCAATGCCAAAAGAAAACAGTTGCCAGACACACTTTTGCACATTCACCAAGCCAGCTCATGATACTGCGTGCAGCTTCAAACATCTCCCCCAAGGCAGTTAGAGTGGTCTGCACAGGCAACAACACAGCACTTTTATTAAGGATAAAATATTCAAATACTCACAAATACCCATGGGGAAAGCATAGAAAAGTGAGGCTATAATAGTATCAATGTTCCTCCCTCCAATTACCTTTGCAGCATAGCAAGAAGCACGAAACAGCTCTGCTTCATCTGCCATTGCACTGCGTTCCTTCAACCTTCTCTTGATTTGATCTCTAGCACCAATGTAAGTGACACCATAAACTGATGTCATCACCGTTTGCTTCACCAATTTCCTGTCAACCTAGAGGATATTAAGCCATTAGGCCAATTATCAGTTACAAGAGATGGAAGGTCACCCAGTAGGCAAAATCGCAACATACACGACTAATATATAAAACATACTTGCATCTTTTGAGTGATTTGGGTGAAAAACAATACCATGTTTTGAGGGTTCTAATTTGTGAAAAACAATACAATGTTTTGAGGGTTCTAATTTGCCAACTTTATTTTTGTAACATATGTATCACAAGACAGCATTCAAATCAATAAATGAAAAGTAGGTATAGAACCTGATTGATTAATATTCTTGCATGCAAGGCATCTGGAAATATATTAGGATCTTTCTGAGCATCCCTCTGCATGATTTCTAATACCCTGCATGGCAAACATGATACTTTCATCAAATAGTCCTCTCAGACAACTTCCTTTCAAAGAGAATGATGCCACTGTAGCTAGAAATACTCTGTAAATAAACAGAATTCAGACAGCCCCTGTGGCAAACCACATTCAGTTGCCTTTAGTCCAGTTCTTTTTGGTTAAATTGTCAAATTTTATTTGATAGAAACAGATTAAAATTAATTTTAGGTTGAATCATTTCATAGTCCATTTGCTTTCTATAGAAGATATCAAATTTGAAGTACGCACATTCTTGGTTGTTTAGTACTGCTGATCGATACAGTAGTTCTCTTACCACCAACTACACCTGGCAAAAACTTATGTTATCCTCCTCATCTTCTACAATTAGCCTTACTTTTTGCATTATTCATAAAGGGTTGACTTCAGGCTGAGAAATAAATGCAAATTTTGGCAATTAAGAATTGACCCAGAAAATGACCCAATTAGTTCATTTTAATCTGAAGTTGATTTCAAATAATTAATAACCTTTTTAATATCTCTATTTAAAAAATCTTCATTTCATTATCTAACTTGCATGTTTGTTTAGAAGGTACAATCCGAAATTGCAAATCTACTTCCTGAAATCATACCATTGCTACTGAAAGTAAAAACGCTCAGAACCCTACCATCTGATGGATCCCATTTACCTCTCTCGGTAAAGAAAAGCTTACCTAGCAGCTATTCCAGAGTAAACGTCTGCAGGCTTCTCTCCCGCAACTAAGTTTACAGCAACTGCTCCCAACTGAATTGAACATTAGGAATGAGAATTAATTCCTTGCATCTCAAAGTGAAGCATATCTTTTCTCCAAACACGAGAGAGAGTTTTCCAATATCTTTTTATGATAAGTATCGAATATTTTATTAACAAATGCAAATAGTATAGTCCAAGCACATGAAGTGTATAAGAAGTGGTATAATGGCATATCCATTTCGATTTCAAATATGCCATCAGAAAGTGAATCAGGCAAAGGGAAAATTAAGAAAATACAAGTGGATAAATTCCCGCTAAAGATATGGTTAAGAAGGATTTCAATTAACGTCATCAGCATTTTTGGAATATTTTATTTGATAAGTTACCACAAGTTATTTTCTTTTCTCAATGCCATTAAGTGTTCATACACTCTTAAATCATATTCTTGATGTCTTATAATTCACAAGCCAAAATGAAAAGCCAACTGAGACAATGTTTGAATCCTAACTTATAGAAACGTCACTTCAAACATGGGACTTTCCCATTGTGTTGCAGCAGGTAAACAAATTTAATGCGAAAAGAATGTCTCTCATCTATGCCAATAAAAAAAACACAGAAGTTTCACATGTACTGGAGAAGGCACATGTGGTAAATCAAAACACTTCCTTTTCCCCTGATAAGTTCAAGGACTGACATCTTTTTTTCTAATTCGATGACCCAGAACCTAATCAAGGCAGGGTCCTTCAGACCCACCCCTGTGGAGTAAACCCAAAAACATGACTTCACCCACCAAAACCATGTATCACGCAATCCAAGGAAACTCATGGTGTGGATCGAACCTAGGATGTCTACGTCTTCAAATCATCCCAAGCCCACCCTTCAACCACTAGGCTGCACCTTGACAGGTGAGAAGCTTATAACATCTCTCATACATTTGGCATTCTCTAGGGGAAGTCATCTAAGCCAAAGTGAAATCTTAATACTTTCTGCTAAGTTAAACTAGAACAGAAAAATACCGCCATTACCTTGTCTCTTCCAAGAGCAGCATAGTGTTGTAAGCCATTGCAAGAGCCATCCTAGAGAACATCATAAAGGGGCAAAGATGACTTAGTATGGCTTATGAATTGCGGAGAAAGAGTGACATGCCAGATCAAGCCAAAGTTTAGCAGTACTGGAAGAACTTCATTGGCAAGCAAATGGCAGTATCATAAAAGAAAAGAAATATGAAGTGGAATTAAGTTGGTGATCCCATCCACATCAACACAACAATTGCAGATATGCTAAAATGCACTCTAATACAAGACAAATCAAGTAAAACAACCCAATAAACAAACCAAACTTATCTTTGGTTTGTCTCTGCAAGAGACAGGAGGAAGGAGGTAGCCATAACAAATAAATCCCAAAACTGTTCAGAAAGCCCACAAAAGCTACATATGCATATGTGAATACATCAATCATGGAGACAGTTTATGCATAAAAACATAGAAACTGTTGCTACACCTCCTGTGGCACCCTTGCCTAAGATCTGGTCCTTTTTTTCCTTTCTTTTTTCTTTTTACAAATTTCTTGATGACTTTTTCCTATAAAATCTGGCACAAGAATATCACTTATTTAAAAGTTATTTACCATGAGAGAGATGTCAATAACCGCCAGAATTACTATTCAAGGCATTAGTAATCCAAAGCAACTTACGTTCCCTGTCCTTCAGAATTCAAAAGAGAAAGATTTAGCAATGTGCCACAATGAAAGTACCTGGTGTACAGGAATATGTGAAATAAAAGTCTCTGGGGAAGAACTTCTCAAGGCCTCGGTTAAATTCATGCACACAGCCAAGCACTGAAATGGATCTTCTGCATTCAACCACCAGCGCCTGCCTTCAAGTGGCCTGTCTGCAGAATCAAATATATCGTCCAAATGGTTCACAGTAAATGCTATTCGACCCTCATGAGACAATTTGTCCACGCCACCAGCATATAGATTTGCTAGGTGTATCTTTAACCAATGTAAGCCTGAGTTTCCAAGACTGCGTCCTTCTGCAAATTCCAAAATACCCCGGCATAGATCTGAGCCAAGATGATTTAAGTATGGGTGCATCGGGTATGCACGTCCGCGAAAGTCAAGGTTGTGCGGGTAGAAAAAACCACCTTCATCCTTCATTTTTCGTGCTACCTGCTCCCGCAAAGAAAAGTTGGCACAAACCTTCTTAAAAATAAGACATGGTTACTTATGGAAAGTAAAAGGCATCTTACAGCAAGTTTAAGTTCTATGTCACAGCGCTGTGAATGTCTCTCCCTGTTCTCTTTCTTCACAGTTCTGATTTTCCATTTCCATTTCTTAAGCTGAGCCTCGTCTTCAGTATCTGGCTCATCTGGTAAAGGAACCTACAACACAATAAAGTTAAACAACGGCATTTTCAAATTGCTGCAATGAATCAAACTCACTCCATATACCAATAACTTGGAAGTTGGAATGGTATCAAAAAACACAAATAAATCATAATTAGAATGATAAAAAAGAAGAACGAGAAGTGCTATAATATAACTCACATCATTGCGGTCCACCAAATCAGCAAGACGGCCTCCATTAGCCCATATTCTATCTACAACACTCAGGACCCTCTTATTTATCCTCCACTTGGTATACCCAAGAGTATTCAGAGCCTGGACAGTTAATTTACATAAACAAGTATTGCAACCTTGCCGAATGGAACCAAACGAGAAGAAATAGCAAGCAGATAAAATATACATGTATCGCAGTCAACATAATACTCGCATCTAGTCCTCATAGCTAAATACATTAAAGGGTTCAGATTAAACAATATATGTCATCAAATAAAGTGATGAAACAATTCAAACAATTTCAAACCTCAAAAACAGGTTCTAGTTGCTTCCTAGGTGCCCTCTTTACTGCTTCACGTTGCTGTCTGGACCCATGAGTGCGCATTATATAAGATGGTAAGAACAAGTGCCCTCCTTTGTCATAACTGCAAAAGTACAAAAGAAAAAGAAAGAACATAATCAAAGGAGAAACTATTCAACCAAAAGGAAGTAACGTAACAAGCCATTTTCACAAATATCTACCAGCATTTGAACCACCAAAAAGCCATCATTATCTTTTATCCTGAATTATTAGCATAATCATATTGGCTACCAGCAATTGTATTAGATGGGAATAATATTCATGATTTTTTGTCTTTAATTTATAGCTCTTAGAATGTATTTAGGTATTATTTTATATACTTCCTATGTACACAGGCTATGCCTATTTCGTTCATATCAATAATATTTATCTCATATCAAAATCTATATATAGGCCATTGGCAGCTCGAATCCCTTTCTATCATTTGGATGCACTGATGATTTACGTCAACCAGTCTGTGGGCAGAAGGGGCATCTGTGTTTAAATTAACCTTCTCATCCACCATAATTTAGAGAATATCACATCTATAATTTCTTTCCAATCAAAATTGCAATATTTTCTTTACTCATTCCAAACAGCTCAAGTATGAGCTCTAAAATTGATCTCAAAAGTTAATAAAATGGCCATTGTAAGTCATTTGTCTAGTACTTGAAAGATTTTCAGGGACTCATTCAATATGTAACTTAGGCTTGGTTTGTTTTCACAAACACTTTCATCTCATCTCATCTCATCATTATTACTTTCCCAAATTCCCATACAAAATAAACTAAATAATTCAATTTTTTCAAATATCAAAACAATTTTTTCAAATTTCAAAACAAAACTAATATTAAAAAATGTCATAAAAACATTTTATTCAATTTTTAACTTTTATCTCATCTTATCTATGAAAACAAACCAGGCTTTAGTGTTTTTTCAATTTGATTAAACTAGTTTATTCAAAAATTAAAATAACAATAATAATAATAACAACAAACATGCATGGTAACAATATAGTGACTTCTTCCTCTTCACAAAAAGCACCCTTACTTCTTAGCACTTCCTTTTTCGTAAGTAATGCACGTAGAGGGGGGGGTGCAACCCTAGTACATGGGATATATATAGAAGAGGAAACGCCCACCTCTTTTTTATAAGTACAAGAAATTTTATTGAAATGGAAATAGGCATAGCCCAAGTACACACGCAGTATACAAGAGAATGAAGCTACTTAGGAACTAGAGATAGATACAAGGAATCCACTTCTTACCACTTCCTTCACACTTAAATGAAATTCTCTAACCAGTCAAAAATTTGAAACCACTTGTACCAAACAAGTGTAACAATAAAGGAGCTCAACCAATCTATTTCCTATGAATTTTCAAATGTAGGCAAAGTTGTCTGCACATGATTACACATTAAAAATAAAGAAAAGCAGCAGACAGGTGAAAAAGTGTGGAAAATACAGCTGTTCCAAAGTTTTGACCTTGCACTCAACAAAAAAGAGTGAAAAAATAGAGGGGCTATCTCTGGAATGGATGAATTTCTAAATGTTTGAGCCTAAGTTCTCTGCACCATGATTATACAAAAAAAAACAGACAAAGGCAGCACAATGGCAAAAATGAAAAATGAAGCTCTAAATAACATACCCTGTCCACTTGACCGGGGGCACCAACATTGGCATATAAGGAATCACCATGTGCCTTGCCTGTTTGAGCAGATAACAATTTGTGTAATCCATCATTCAAGAAGAGAAAAGAAAATCAAGCTCTGCAAAGTTTTGCATGAAATATGTGTTCTTGGGCAGGAAGCCTCCACCCCACCGGGCGGCAAAAAAAAAAAAAAAGAGAAAAGAAAATTCTATGGACTAATTTTTTACCCTCCAATCAATAAATATATCATTCTTTGTGTTAATTTATCCACCTATCTAAGGAAAAAAAATCCACCACTTGCACACATGAAACTTTCCAATATCTCAAGAACTAACAGAATCTAAAAGTTGAATTTTATGCAGATGAAACAACTTGCTTACAGTTTTATCAAGGCCTTTGAGAACTAGAGGGTTACATTCAATGATACCATATCTTCTGCTCGTTTTCCTGTGGAAAGACAAGCTCACACCATTTACTGTGATGAAGAAAACAAATTCGAAGCATTGATAAAACAGGGTTGAGTGGATCATACTTTCCTCCCTTTGTCACATTTCTGAATGAGTGTACAAACGCAGGTCGAATGTCAGGTAGACCATCTGCTAATTGATTGGTCGGTGGTTGTATATAAGCTGTTTGCATCAAAAGTTCAATCAGCCGGCTTCCAACCTGAAAATTTCAAGGGCAAAGAGAACCTTTTTAGAAAGAACACCAACAGAAACAAATAACCTTTTCCATGTCATTACAAGATATCTTCAAACCTTAGCCCTAGCATCCTGGCCCCACGGTTTTGAATCATCCTGTCCCTTCACTATCTGCTTCACTGCTAGCAGCTTTTGCTGCTTCATCAAATTAGTGACCTTTTTTCTTAACTTCTCTTGTTCCTTGATAATAGTATCAGAGTCTCCTCCTTCATTTTTCACATCTTTATCACCCTTTTTCTGTTTTGTTTTCTCCAAGAATTTGTGAATTCTAACCTGACACATTGAAGAAGTGACACATTAGTGCACACTGTGGGATAACGAGTAGGGGTATGGAATACTGCTTTGCTTAGTCTATATGAAGCAAAGGATAAGGCACTTCATAATGTAAGAGAGGAAGCTAGTATGAAAATCATAACCCCACAGTCCATGCCCTTCAATCTCATTACTATCGTCATGATTTGAGCAACTTGTACGTAAACACACATCACGTAAGTGCTAAAATAAGAATTTCATGATGGCACAAAATGGTGTCTGACAGTATAAATAACTGTTTTCAATAGAATTCTTACTTTAGAGTGTCGGCCACGTCAACAACCTTTCATTCCGTGTCTATAATCTGCTTAATCACATTAAAGTACCCCATTATGAGAGGAAAAAAAAAATGGAACCTGATATGATTCTGGTGTATCCATCCTTTTTTAAGCCAGTATAATTAATTTATGTGACTTGCCTGCTGTTACAAAAATATTGCTGATATTTTACAAAAAACAAAGAAAACTTCAAAAACACGCCAACATGCATAAATGGCTTTATCTCAATCAGCTTGCTCACAAGCTTCATTAGAATTACACATTAAATCTCAGGCTCATAAAATCATCGTTATTAAGACTAAAAATGATCTTGCTCCATGGTTTTAAATTGACAATTATGACAGTCACCATTCACCAATTTATCGGTTCTACACTACTAACAAAAATTCTAAACATAAACCCCAATACATTTGAAAGATCAGTAAATCTTTAGTCTTCTTATTCATCACCTCTAACCAAGTTTAAATGCACGCACATCTCTTCAATCGATCCTAGTGGAAGGCCGACAACTATTGGATGACCAAATGAAAGGATTAAAACCAACATGACAATGATATAAATGAGGAAAGAAACTTCTTACCTCCTGCTCAATGGCATCACCTATTGTGCAAGCGGCCTGTACCACCCTCGCAGCCCCGTGTTCACCTCCTGTCATCAATAAACCCGTCAACTTATGCATTGTGATAACCGACATCATGTCAGCCGGCAACTGGTCGAAATACGGGGCATATGCTGCCCTGTTCTTCCCATTCCGGCACAACTCTTGCTCCTTTTCAATGGCATCCCGCAAAGGCTCAAACCAACCAAGAAACAACGACTTCATATACGGCAAATTCGGGGCCAGCTTCTGCTCGCACATATCCATCAAAAGCTCCTTATACTCGTTTACCGCTTGTTCCCATGCCTCGGTCTCAATCTTCACCTGCCTCCTCCTAAGCATGTGATACTTCCCTTGTCCCATTCCCCTCACCATTTTCAGCTGCCTTCGCCGCCTATAACCAACCAGCCTCTTCTCTTCTTTACTCATTTCCTGCATTAATTCTTGAATCTCCTCGGTAACCGAGGCATCTTCCCCATCTGTAGACAAAACGGCCTCGGCCTCGGCCAAACTTGCATACCCTTTGGGACAAAACCCTCTAAGTCCAAAACTTGGCCTCCCGATAAAGTCCTCATGTGACAGAACTTCGCCATTTCGACGATAACCCGTTTCCGTAAACCCATAATCCAAGCAAGCGCTAAGCTCAGAGGGCCTAAATCTGAATTTCTCGGGGAAGCCCCGGTCCTGGGTAAGACCCAAAAGGCTATGAACTTGTCTGAGGGAGTGAGAATTAAGGCCAAAACCCTGGGGCTTTGAAACAGCTCGCTTGGCAATGTTGCTCCACATGGCTGTGGAAATCCTTGAAGTATTTAGAGGAAAATTTATTTCGTTGCGAAAGGGAAGTAAATGATCGGTCTTGCTGCTGGGATTTGCAGAGACTATTGGGGTTTTACTTATGGACATCAATTTGAATAATATTTTGAAGAAAATTAAATTGATGGAATCGAGTAGGATTGGGATGTCGAATGGGATTAGAGGAAAGAGTTTATCTACGTACAGTCGGCCATAGAAATGGTTTCGAGAGGAAATTTGCAGAGGAACTGAATTCACATAGAGAGCTTGTGTAGTAGCCGCCTTGAAGCTTAACCCTTGTTTTTTTTTTTTTTTCTTTTAAATGCAAGCTAAACCCTTGTTAAACCTTTATTTTACCCTGCATCTCTCTGTTCCCTTGCTTTGTCTGAAGAATAATTCTATTTCTCATTTCGTTATTTAATTTTCTATAATAAATATATGATATGTAGATAAGAAATTGTACAATTAATTTAATAACACAAGTTAGTGATTTTGTGAGGCAAAACAAACGATGGAGGAAATTGAAGTGTTGGTACAAATTGAAATTGAATGAAGAGTAACAACTGGAGATTAAGGAAAGTTGAGAAGGTAAGACTTAGAAGGAAAATAGAAGTGTAATTGGGAAGATTTTAACCGATAGGTTTTTGAGTAAAGAAGTATTGAAATCAACTATGCTCAAAATTTGAAAAATTAAAAAGACGGTTGAATTTGTAAAATTAAGGACCAATACTTTTAGGAAAATGATAGACTTACAATCTATTTACTACCTATTTACTACCCTTTTGTATTTGATTTTTTTTAATTTTTAATTTTATTTAATAATTAAGAAAGTGATTATTAATAAGATTATATATTTTTTTAATTTTTTTAATGATTAAGGATATTAAAAAAATACTTAAAATAAAATAATAAAAAAATAAAAAATTTGGATATAAAAAAGAATAATAAATAGGTAGTAATAGGATAGTAAGCCTATCATTACTCATACTTTTATCATCTCCTTTGCTAATGAAAGAGATTATTCTTGAGTAATAGAAGGTAGGCCGTGGTTATTTAATACCAACCTTTTTGCTTTGAAAAACTTTAATAGCAAGATACAGCTCAATACTATGAATTTTAATTCTAAGCTATTTTGGATACAACTCCATGACTTACCTTTTTATTGCATGAATCAAAAGTATGGGGAACGGATTGGTAATTCGTTGGGGGAAGTGATTGGGGTGGACGTTTTGGAGGAGGTCATTGGATGTGGAGCATACCTGAGGGTTAAAGTGAACCTGGATTTACAGAGACTGGTGTCTAGAGGCAGAATCATAGAGATAGGCAAAAGTAGTATGTGGATCCCAATTAGTTATGAGAAATTGCCTAGAATATGTTTAAAATGTGGCTTGTTTTTTCATGATAATCAAGGTTGCTCTAACAGTAAAGGAAACTTGAAATTCAATAGAGGAGAAAATCAATATGGCACATGGTTAAGAGTAGATTCAGGAATGGAAAAAAAAAAAGAGGTTTTCGACCTACTCTTGATTTTGAGGAAACTCTAATTGATCGAAAAGAAAGGTCTGCTGAAGAGAGTGAAAGGTTAGTTAAATATCAGAATTTTCCCATGGAATCATTGGAGTTTGGGGGAAAGCGTCTTGGTGGGTTGGAAGATCAGATTATAAATAATCCTGAAATAGCAAGCTCTTTTTTAGCAAGTAAAAAGGTGGTACCACAACAAGTACTAATTGAGAAGCAAGTTTTTACACCTAAAGAGGAGGATATTGAAGAATATTCAAATCCTACGTCTGTTTTAGAAGATAAAAATATGTAAGAGCAGATATAGCAAGGATTAAATAATGAAGGGCATACAAATGATTTCAGCAAAATTGGTGGTGTAAAGGGAAGATGGAAAAGACAAGCTAAGATTAAAGGCTGCATCAAAGATCAAAACTTGTATTGATCCTGGACAGGTAAATGGACTAGTTTATCTCTTATTGTTGAAAGGGAAAACCGGGCTTGCAATAAAGAAAAGAAAGTTATATCGGCAAAGGCTGCAAGGTAGCCCTGTCGAGAGACATGAATATCCTTAGTTAGAAATGACGAGAGTTTAGGAACACTCAGATAGTTCAAGACTTTTATATGCTTGTAAAGGATAAGTGCCCAAAAGTAATGTTCCTTAGGGCTGTAAAAAGACCGGACCGGACTGGTTGAAGTTTGGTCCTGTTCGATCGAAATTATTCATGGACCGAATAGTTCCGGTCCGATCCCGGTCCGTGGGATTCCTCCTCCTAGACCGGACCAGACCGGACCGAACCCCTAAAGTATTTTATTTTTTATTTTATATATATATTTATATATAAATAATAGTATATAATTTTTAATATTAATATTAATATATATTAATATAATAACATATTAATATATAATATAAACTCTTATAATATTAACATATTATAATTTATAGTAATTGATTAGTTGTAGTATAAAAATATAAATTATAGTATATTTATATAGAGTATTAGTAATAACTTATAAGTAATAAGTGTGTTATTATTATTTAATATATTATCACTAATTTATCACTATTTACTAACATATAAATATAGAATTTACTAATGTAATAGTATTATTAGTACTATTTTTTCCTATTTTTTTATTTAGATTATTTCTCTTTTGTCATTTTTTCTAAGAGTAAGTTTTTTTAATATTTTTTGACATAAATATGTAATAAATATGTAAATTAGGTTGAAAATAATTAAATTTGGGCAAAAAAAATATTTGATCATTGTAGAATTTTAGATTAAATTTAGCTCATTAAATCATATGGGTCTCTCCTGGACCAAACCAGACCGCCCTTTGACCGAATTGGACCGGACCGATATGGACTGAATAAGAGTTCAATCCGGTCTAGGGTAAAAGAATTCTTAGACCGAATGGAACCGGTCCACAAATTTCCCGGACCGGACCGGATCATTTACATCCTTAATGTTCCTTATAGAAACTTACTTAATTGTAAATAAGTTAGAAGTGGTTAGAAGAAAAACTAGTTTTGATGGGTGTTTTGGGGTAGATCCATTGGGGAGGAGTGGTGGGATAACTATTTTGTGGAAATATATAGTTGGTTTTGAACTCATTAATTACTCACATAGATATATTAGTGCGTGGTTATATGATGATCAAAAAAGATGTAAATGGAAGTTGACAGGTTTTTATAAATATTCAAATAGTGGAAAAAGACTACTCTTATGAGATCTATTGACTGCAATTAATGAAGGTCCAGACCCTTGGTGTATTATAAGGGACTTTAATGAGATTCTTTTCCAACACAAAAAATAGGGGGAAGATCTAGACCAAAAAAATCAGATGGCATCTTTTAGAAAAACAGTGGAAGAAAATGAGCTTTTTGATCTAGGTTATAAAGGGGTTGGATTTACATGGAGCAATAATCATGAAGAATGCAGCTTCACTAAAGAAAGATTTGATAAGGCTTTTGCAAATCAAACATGGAGAGAAATTTACAAAATTGTTTCAGTGTAAAGTTTAGTGGTAAGAAGTTCTGATCACAAACCATTAATACAGACCATTAGAAATGAAAATGAAGGAAATCAGGTTTGGAAGAAGTTATTTCAATAGAAGACAATTGGAGAAGAGGTATGGCAAGTAACAAATCTGTACAAGCATTGTTGAGCCAATGCAATAAATTATTACAAATATGGAGCAGGAATTTTCCGAGACAGATGGATAAAATGATCAAAGAAAAATCTACTATACTAAAGAAGCTGCAAAAAGAGAAATATGGGGCCAATAGTAAAAGAATAAGATGTTTACAAAAGTAATTGGGGATTTTATTGGAAGAGAAGGACATCAAATGGAGGCAAAGAGTTAAAACAAATTGGTATGCCAGTGAGGACAAAAATACTGCTTTCTTTCATGCCTGTGCAACACAGACAAAAAAAGAATAGAATTTCTGAAATTAAAGACATTCATTCAGTTCTTAGAGCTAGGGCTGTAAATGAATCAGTCCGCTCGATTGCTCGTTTGATACTCGCTCGGTTAAATTCAGATCGAGCTTGACTCATGAAAAAAAAGCTCGATCGTGAAAGCAGAACCCTGCTCGATTAGTAAATGATACATACTCGATTAAACTCGACTTGACTCGGTTAAGGCTCACTCGTTCATACTTGACTCGGCTCGTTAGCTCGACTCGATTAAAACTCGTCCATAAATCATGAATATATAATTTTTTTTCTATATATTAGTATTTTTACACACACATATATACTTCTATGCATATTAAATTTCATAATATAAGTATAGTTATCTTGAAAATTAAATATGTAGTATATAATTCACTTACTTATTCCTAGTCATTTATACCATATTGAAATATAAGTTATAATGATATGTTAGTTAATTAAGTACTTTAAGTGAATAATTATAGTATATGTATAATGTGTAATAGTTAGTATATAAGACTTGGTGCTTTCATTATATACTACAATGTGTAATCATATAAAAAATGTATTCATAAAGATGTTATAACTATATAGTTCAATATAAGATTTATATATTAATTAAATTTGTATTATACTTAATATTTTATTTTATAATTTGGTAGTCTTAATTTTTCAATTTATTCAAAAAATATATATGAATATAAACAAAATTCGGGTAATAACTTGACTCGACTCAAGCTTATTTAAAGCGTAAAAATCAAGATCGATAAATAATTTGACTCGGCTCAAGATCGTATTTGATTCGCTCAAACTCAGCTCTGCTCGTAAAGCTCGAGTTATTTGAGTCCAACTCAACTCAATAACCTAAAAGCTCGACTCGGATCAGATCGATTACAGCCCTACTTAGAGCAGATCAAGATGGTATTCAAGAAGCCTTCATGGAGCATTATCAAGAGATTTACAAGTCAATTCAACCAAATGATGAGGTTATTAACAAGAGATAACCTGGGATTCGATCCAACTGAAACCCCCCAATTGCAGCCCCTATTTTCGAGTTTAAGGTCGCCGGGGGCACACTGGAGGTCGTCGGGGCTCGCCGTCATAGGGGTGAGGTCGTTGGCTCCTTCCGGTCCTGATGGGGTAGGCGGTGTCGCCCACCGCCGTCAACGACGGTGGGGGCTAGGTGAGGCCGAATTTTCTTAAAAATTCATCTTTATTTTATTTTTTATTATGTTTTTTATTATATTTTTTTCATTTTTTCATTTTATTATGTTTTTTATTGTATTTTCTAAATTTTATTTTTTTATTGTATTTTTTATTATATTTTTTAATATTTTTTATTGTATTTTTATACAAATTATAGGGATTTAGGAGTGGACTGCAATACGCTGGGGTGCGGTCGGCCCAGCGTCACCCTATTAACAAAGGGGTGTTGAATCTTGATTAGTTTCCTATGAGATGAATGATTTTATTTTTTTCAGGTTTTTACTAAAAAAGAAGTGGAATATGCTTTAAAGCAGATGACACATTCTAAATCACCAAGCCCAAATGGATTTAGGCTTCCTTTTATCAACAACACTGGGCTATTATGGGTGAAACAGTCTCTAATGTTCTTAAATGGTGCTGAGTTTGACAAGTTAAATCACTTTACTTGTATTGCTCTTATACCTAAAGTAAAGTGTCATGTTTCAGTAGAAGAGTTTAGACCAATAAGTCTTTGTAATGTGTTTTACAAATTTATTGCAAAAACTCTTGCTAATAGACTGAAAAAGGTATTACCTGAAGTCATTTTCCAAAACCAAAGTGCATTCATTGAGGGCAGACTAATAATAGATAACATAATCATTGCTTTTGAGGCCCTTCACACAATAAAGTATAGAAAGAAAGATAGGATTGGAAGTATGACTATTAAATTGGATATGTACAAAACCTATGATAGGGTAGAGTGGGGGTCTCTAAAGGCTGTAACGCTGAAATTGAGATTCCAAGAGAAAGGGATCAAACTTCTTATGTGTTGTGTAACCTCAGGTCAGTATGATGTGCTAGTAAATGATCAACCTAGAAATAGGTTTATCCCAACTAGAGGACTTAGGCAAGGAGACATACTGTCTCCTTATCTATTTTTGTTGTGTGTAGAGGGTTTAAGTTTGTTGATCAACAAAATTGAATAAGCTGGTTTGTTGAAAGGAATAAAAGTTGACAGGGGTGGAACTTCCATAAGCCAGTTAATGTTTGCTGACGATTGTATAATTTTTTGTAAGTTAAAAACATAAGAATGGACAAATTTAGAGACTGTCCTGGTTTGTTATGAAAATGCTTTAGGTCAGCAGTTGAATAAACAGAAGATTGCAGTCTATTTCAGCTCAAATACACCTCAACAAATGAGAAAGAGCATGGTATAATTTATTGGTGTAGGAATCAATGGAGATTTCGAGAAGTATTTAGGCCTACCTAGTGTTGTAGGTAGATCAAAGTACAAGTCATTTCAAGCAATCAAAGAAAGGGTTGGACTAGAATCAATAATTGAAAAAATACTTTCTTGACTCAAGCAGGAAAAGAAGTTCTTAAAAAGATGTGTTGCAAGCTCTCCCAACCTATGTTATGGGCGTGTTCAAACTACCTAAAGTCTTCATGTGTAAAGAAATCTCTTCAATTATTGCTAAATTCTAGTGGGGACATTGGAAGAATGAAAATAAAATTTAGTGAAAAAAATGGAGTGTGATGAGTAGTTCAAAAAGTGAAGGTGGGATGGGGTTTAGAGACATAAAGTGTTTTAATATGACAATGTTTGTCAAGCAGATGTGGAGGTTGCTTACTAAAACAGATTCTTTAGCTGCTAAAATTATGAAAGAAAAGTATTTCAGACATTGTTCAATTATGAATGCTAAACTTGGTGGTGGGCCTTCTTTCATTTGGAGGAGTATTTGGGAGGTTAAAGATCTAATTAGAGAAGGGATGAGATATAGAGTAGGCAATGTGTAATAGCCCTAAAAATCTTCATCTTAATTTAATTAGTTAATTAGATGCTAATACACAAGATTAGTGGTAATTTGTAAAAGAATAAAATAGGCTTTAAAGAGATGGGCTTAGGAATGAGACTTTTGAGGAATGGATCAAGTGAATAGGCCAAGAGAGCAATAGTGAGCCCAAAAGCCTATGGAATGAGCCCATGACCCATCAAGCCCATAGTAGAGACACATATCACTTGGAGAAAAATCCTAGAAAATTATCCAAATACTTGTAGGAAAATCCTAGTTGGTGGAGATTGACTAGTAGGTGGATACATGCCATGTAGGATTGAGTGTAGGATCTAATGGAGTGATTTTCCTACCATGGAATCTTAGAGGTACAAGACAACATTCCTTGACTTGCCAATTGAGATCATGGTGTGTAAGGAAGTGACAAATGGCATGAAGAGAAGCACGGAAGAAAGGAGCAAGGTGGTTTCGGTGGAAGCAACCCGTGGGGTATCTTGGGAGGATCTCATGGGGTATGGCCACCAACAAGTTGATAGGACAAAGGGGAGGAGTGTGTAAGTGAATAAGGTACATGTGTAAGAGAGTATGGTGATGTGAAGAGAGGTATGGTGTAGGTATAGGTGATGGAAATGACAAAAACTAGGAAAATGGACAAAGTGGGTTTCGGTGGAGGCTTGGCTTGGCCGGATCATGCTTTGCTCAAATTCCAAAAAGCATGGCTTTGAGATCACTTGGATGGACACATGAGAGGATAGGGGAATGATGATGGAGTGAAAAGCAAGAAAATGGGTGCTAAACACTCCAAGAAGCCGCCGGCCATAGCAAGTGAGAAGGAGAAAGGAGAATCCACCAAGGCATGGCCAAGATTTGATCTTGGAATGGCCTAGAGTTGTCAATCACTCAATCTATCATTGGTCATACCTAAGTATGGTAAAAAATGTACCAAAGACCCTAGGAAAGAGAGTTGGCCGTGTGACCCCATATGCAATTCCCTTAGCTCATTTCACTTGGACACATGCAAACACTCTCCTATCTCATTCTCTCTTCACCTCTCGGCCAAAACTACTCAAGCCACTTCTACTTTTGTTTCTTCTCCTTTCACCACATAATTTGAAGAATCCTATAGTAGTGAAGCCAAAAATCAAGAGTGTTGAGGTGATCCATACATTGGAGAAGGTTAGTGACTAAATTCATGCAAGCTTAGGAAGAACACACACACACATGTAACACTTTGTTTTGGTTAGAAGGAAATAGGGTTTCCTTTAATTTTGTGTTTATAGCTAGTCTAATAAGAGATTTCATATGTGTATTTTCAGATTTTAATAAAAAATCTAATAGGAATATTGTAAGTATACTTTCACATTTTCCTTAATAATTCTTGTATATAGTGAGGTGATCATGTTTGTTGGATTAATGATTGTATTGCCATGTTTGGATTGAATTGATTTTACTTGTCTTTGATGTAAATATTCTTGTGAAAATCTCTATGATGAAATAAGCTTAGAATGTGAATAGAGATGATGGATCAATTATTAGTTGCAAAAAGAGGTGAATAGCATGATTATTATATGAAATGATGAAGTTGATGCATGATGGATTTTAGTGTTAAGTATTAAATTTGGTGTTGCTAAGATAAAGTTTAATTGAGGAAATTAGTAATGAAATTGATTTATTCAAGGAAAATATTATTTGAGGACATGAAAATGGACATGGGAATAAAATACATGATTGGTATGAATTGAATTGGTGTATACTTGCATATGGAAAGAAGTAACCACTTGTGTATGATGACTAGTAATGTTTAATTGGAATTTCATGATATTTAAGGTTGAGATTAGAAGATTAAAGTATATTGCTTTGTGGTGGAATTATTTAGTTGAGCTTATAGAAGAAACTTATAGAAAATGAAATTTTGAATAGATTAATGGAAGGAATTTTCCAAATTAGAAAGGTGAAGGAAGGAAGTTGGAATAAATTAAGTTTGGAGATGAAAATGTCTACTTGGTGGATTAGAGGGTTTTGGTTACCCCATTTTCTAAGGATGGTATATGTTTTAATTTAACACTTTTAAATTGTTGGAGGATAATTAGAGTCAAATGATGAAGGAAAGCCCTAGGAATTCCCTAGGAATGTTCGGCCATGAAGGGTTGGAGATGGGCCAAGTACCCCACTTCAATCCTAGGCCCAATTTTGGGTATAGAACATGATGACTAGGTAGGAAGTTGTGAAGTTATCCCAATGAGGGAGAAAAGAAAATGAAATGTGAATGCACTCGAGCTTGTCTCAGGTTTTGCATGAAATTAAGAGAGCATTGCATGTCCCATGCATAAGTCATGAAAAGTATGTTTTTAAAGTCCAAGATGTTTTTAAGAAAAAGAAAAGAAAAGAAAAAATATGAATTTTTGAAAGAAAAGAAAAGAAGTAAAGTTTTATAAGAACCCCAAAGGCTGGGACGGGGAAGTGCCCCAGTGGAACTCCCTGTCCACTCAGGAGTGTTTAAAGTCGAGTGGAAGCCCCTGGGTCGACGAAGAACAGTCGGCGGACCGTGTATAGCTCCAAAAGGTGTCTGGAGCGCGGTAGCACCTAACGCTGGTGGGTGCCAAAGACGGATAAGGTGTAAGGACCTACTGTTTTAAAGTTATAAGACGCACTCACATTAAAGTGATGCGGTAACCAGCAGGGAACACGCGGTGCTTAGAGGAACCGTGTTGTGTCTCATACATGTTAAGTGAAAAGTCATGACAAGATGGGCTTTCGAGCCATAAGAAAGATTTGTTTAAGATAAATGGCGCCTAAGAAAGAATAAAAGATACGAAATGTTTTAAAGAAGTGATTTGAAAAGCAATGATATGAAAAGAAGTTTGAAAGAAGGAATCCGTATGAAAGTTTTATGAAAAGAAGTCTGAAAGAAGCAAGTTTGTTTGAAAGTTTTCATGAGCATGTGCATGAGTCAGTCATTCATTGCATGTGCATTAGTTACGAATGTTTTGTTCACTTATCTGTATATTGGAAATGTTCTGGTTTAAGTGCTAGTATACTTGCTGAGATTTATCCCGAAATCTCACCCCCATTTTTTTTATTATCTCTACTATCGCTCCCTTGAGAATGATAGAAGTTATTGCAGGACATGATGGATCCCCGGATTACGACTCTCGAGAAGATGGGTCGGACCCTCATGGACCCGACTAAGACTGATACTGCTGGGCCAGTGACCCTAGACCTGTTGGGTCAATGGGCGGCAGAGTCGCTTCCTATGGCGACGTATTTTTTTGATGACCTCTGCCCTACGGGGTGCTGTTTGGTGCTAGGAGTTGACGGGCTCCTCTACATGGGACGCCTGTTTACGTCATCCTCTGGGATGATGTGTGATGTAGGCCCAGGACTGAGTCTGGACAGCCTTCGTTATGGCCCAGACTTTAAGAAGATAAAAGAAGAACCCGCCTATTAGTATGGTTGGCGGAAGGAAGAGTGGATTGGCATTATCTTTATTTTGTATTCGCCGATGTATTTTGAGGAAAAATCTTCCCGTTGTTTTGGGAAGTACTTTTGTATAAAACTGTTTACATTGGTGACTTTAGCTTTGATATATGTATATGTATGTGATGTTTAATTTGGGTTTTATTTCGTTAACCATGTGATGTGCGACGAACGTAACGTTTCGTCGATTGTTTATGGCTTGACCTTTTTCCGCTGCAAGTAAAAAAATATATATATATTTACTATAACTTGAAACAAAGCTCTCACACGTAAAGATGAGGGATGACTTCCTTGTGACGTTCGTCCCCGGCGTCGCAATTTGCGTACGAACCCAAGCGCAAGCTGGGGCACCGACACAATGGTAGACAGATAAAGATTTGGGGAGATAAATGTTTGCCAGTCCCACCTTCTTATATAGCTTAACCACCAATTTCTGAATTAGGTAGGGAAGCAATAGTGGCTCAATTAATTGAGGAGAAAAGTGGAGAATGGAATCATCATTTGGTAAGAGATAACTTCAGTAAAGAAGAAGCAGAGATTATTCTAACTATTCCAATAAGTAGAATGGGTCTTGAGGATAAATTATAATGGGGACCTATTAAAACTGCAATTTTTTTAGTAGAGTACATATTATGTGGCATTGGAAATTAAAAGGAAACTTGGGGAGAGCAATATGCTATAACAGAGAAAAGCCAGATTTGGAAAAGGTTGTGTGATCTTAATATTCCTAATTAGATAAAAGTATTTTTATGGAGAGCTCTCACAAGCTATTTTCCAATAAGAGATAATTTGAAAAGAAGAAAAATCATTGAAAACGGGGTCTATCCTATATGTGAACAGGTAGAAGAAACAAGTGGATATGTCTTGTGGAGTTGTGTTGCAATATCAAATGTCTAGATAGAGACAAAGAACAAAATTCAGAAACTATGGTGCAAAGAGGAAACGTTCATTAACACTTGGAGTTATCTTTCTCAGAAGCTATAGAATGAGGAAATGGAAAACATGGCTTTTATTTTTAGAAAGCTATGGCAGAGATGAAACAAATGGAAAGTTCCTTTCTAAGTCTTACTAAGGTATTGAAAGTTGCAACAACAAACATAGATGAGTTTAAAATGGCTAAAGGTACTACTTCTACTGTCTTTTGTGGTCATTCACTTATAGATAAAAATATTAACTGGAAACCTCCTTATTAGTTTCGCTACAAAATTACGTGGGATATTGGTCTAGAAATTTCTAGTTCAAAGATGGGAGCTGGAATACTTACTAGAGACTGTGAAGGAGAAGTGATTGCTACTATGAGTATGCCAAGGAAAGATATTAAAGATGTGGTAGTAGCAGAAGCCAATGCTTTGTTGAGAGCACTTGTATTTTGTGAGGAAATTGGTATTGAAGAAGCTGTTTTTGAAGGCAATGCAATGAAGATTATCAAAGAAGTTCAAGCTACATAGGACTGTCATATTTGGTATGATTAAATCATTATCGATATAAAAAGGAAACTTAAGATGAGACATAGATGGCAACTACAATTCTCGCCTAGAGAGAGCAATGTAGCTGCTCATAACTTAGCCAAGAATGCTTTACAATGTGAGGCTGAGATTGTATGGTTAGAGGATAGTCTAGATTAGTTAATACCATGTATCCAACTGGAAAAAATGTGTATCTTTGATGATGATGATGATGATAATAATAATAATAATAATAGTAACAACAACAACAACATATAGTCAACGGTGCATTAAGTTAAATGGCTATATGTGGATTCATTTTGGTGATGTGGACCAATAACAGATTGGGACCGCAACACAATTGGTACACTACAATACCTGTGCCTCACACGTCCGGACATTTCCTGCTCAATCAACAAACTCTCAGTTTCTCCAGAATCCTACAAGTCTTCATCGGCATGCTTTTAAATGACTCTTGAGATACCTTAAACACACTATCACACTTGGTCTCCACATTAAGCCTTCAAAGAATTATCTTATACAAGTGTATTGCAACGCGGATTGGGCTGGTAACAAGGATGATTGATGCTCTACATGTGATTTTTGTGTATTTTTTGGTGATAATCTCATTTCCATGAGTTACAAGAAACGGGCTACAATAGCTTGCTCAAATATCAAAGTTGATTACAAAGTACTTGCCAATACAGGTGCTAAAATTCTCATGGATCTCAACTCTCCTCATGGAAATTGGTTTACCATGTTCCCAGGCCCCAATTTCAATATACTTTATGCAGGATAAAGTATATTGAAATTGATTTTCGTTTTGTACGTGACATGGTTGCTAGTGACTCTCTCAACATCAAATTCATATATAGCAAGGATCAACTAGTTGACATCCTAACGAAACCATTGTCTTCTTCATGATTTCCTCTCTTAAGGGACAAGCTCAATGCTCTTCAACCAACATCTCACTTGAGGCGGCGTGTCAACCATATTACCATATTAAAGTCCTATGCCACTACATCCTCAATCTGTAACAACAAAAGTTCAAATTCAAATGACACTAAGGATTATATAAGAAATCATGTTTTATTATTCAAACTCAAATATTGTATTACCCAGCCCGCCAGCCCAGCCCACTTGTGGTATATTAAAAAAAAATATATTTTTGATGAAAATGATCATTGTTGTATGGGACTTTGGATATTAATATAATTAGAAATAAAATGTGCACTCTAAGGTGTTTATAATTTGGGGAACAAAATTTTTATAAAGTGACGAGGTAACTTTATAGTGCAAAATGTGCACTCTGATACACATCATGTACCTATTTTCTTGTGTATTATATTACAATTAAGACACTAGTATTCAGTTTAAGTGAAGGGAGGTTAAAAGCAAATGTCCCTTATTTTGCCATTTTTCTAGGTACTTTTCTGTAAGCCAAAACATTGGTACAATATGATAGATTCTTAAGTGATTCAGTTTATGATTATATTAATAAGACATGTATGTTCTTAATATTGTTACGATTTGTTGATGTTTAGTTAGTATTATTTTGAGCTTGTTTTTATGTTTCATCAATGCCACTTAGAGATAAATTATAAAACGACTATATGTTTGTATTTGCTCTATATTATTTAGGTCCTGCGTAGTGCAGCAGTTTGTTGGCAAGTAGTAATATTTAGGATCACGAGGTAAGTAGGTTTAATCTGGTATTTTTATTAGAAGGTTCTGAAATTTTTCATTTTTAATAAAAAACATGTATTGTTTATGTGAGATCCCAAGTTTATGTACTTGACGTATTATTTTTATTATTGTTTGTTGATTTATTTTATTATTATTGTTGATTATTTCATTCTGAATTGTTATCATTATTATTTTGGTTTAGTGGTTTTATGTTATTAATGTTTAATTTGTTGGGTTTTCTTTTATTTCAATAAACATTTTACTTTTTGGATCAACTCGGATTGGTTTATCTTATTTTAAAGGTGTTATTTGTGACATTCCCAATTTACGTTTAGGATTTAACATAAACTGAAGCGTCATAGTAAGTAATACTAGGCTACTCACCCTCGTACGTATTAAAATTTAATGCATACACCTAGGCTTACTAGCACATTCAATGCAATCGCAGCGAAAATGGTATAGATAAAAATATATATATATATAATTACAGAAGTCTAATGATCACATGGTAACATTACACCACAATATCTGCATCATCTCATTCATTATACCATTACATATCATAACCCAGTTAGTTTTCTTATATACAATATTTACAAGACTTCTCAAATATCTTCTTGAGGCCCCTCGTCTCCTTTTCCTTCTCCTGAAATTTCCTCCTGCATCAGCGCCGATCCCTACTACTACTATCTGGTCAAAACTTCTAGGAAGAGTACTCGGAGGGCCCCTTAGGGTTCCTTGGGTCTCTCAAGCAATTGGGGCCTTGCCCATAACCGTCATCAAACCCTGTAGCGAAATTTAAATTTCCAAAAAAAAAAACATAAAAGAATGAGATTTCCTCGAAAATCTCAGTAAATACACACTCAACTTAATAAAAACATAGGTGCAACAACATATAAATATATAAGATAAACAGTAAGAAAATACATCTTATAATATGCTTCATGTGACCTATGCATGACTTATGTTCCACTTACTGGACAGACTTATACCATGCATGGACATTCATTCTTATCTTGAAGTTCTTATTCTTATAAGTCTTATATAGGTCCTTCTTATATCTTAACATCGACGAGCGTTACATATCGTCATCCCTGTCGAGTTCCCATTGTTATTACTCGTGGCTGAGCTATATCCACTATTATTATCCGTGGTTGGACCATATCCACTTCTGAATCTCGACAGGCGTTACGTATTGCTGTCCCTGTCAGGTTTTTAATTCTCGTCAGTCATTCGGGCATTACATATCGCCATCCCCGTAATGACGTGACCAACTTTTTAATTTTTTCACTTTTAAAGTTTTCTTATCTTATTTCTTAAATGCTCGTCATGACCTATGACGACACTTACATGACGACAGGTAACATAAACTTTTCTTAAAATGGACGCCATGACTTCAACGGCACGTATGTGACGTAATGATACACAAACATATTCCTAGACTCTTAAATGCATATTTCATGTTTCCATAACTTTCATGTCATATAGGAACTTGCCAATAACACATATGTCATGCTTGCATTCATTTACGTCAATCAATCTCATAACGTCAAGACATAACAACAATGCTTAAATAATTAAATAAAATAATAAAGTATTCACAAACCATGGCTGGCCGAATCATATAAGGATCTCAACCTTATTTTTCTTTTATTTAAACCAAGCTAAATTCCTCATTTACAAAATACCAAATTTCCCTTAACTTTCCAAAAATAATTTCAAGCATAATTATATAGTTTTCTTGATTATTTCTTCAATAATTTTTAGCATGATAATTCTTAAAAAATTTCTAAGTAAACTAGAGTTTCTAAATTCATCATAATCCTTAAAATATCATCTAAATGATTAAAAACTAATTGGATAAAATTTAGACTCAAAATTTCAAAAACCTTATTAAGGCCGAAATACACTAGGGTTGGTTTCTCATAGTTTTTTTGTCAAATTAAAACCTCGTATTTTCATATAAATCTCTTCATATATCAAAATAGAACATATTCTTAAGTTCTTACAATTTTTCTTAATATTTTTTCATAACAAGAACTAATTGAAAACATAATAAGTTTCATTTCAACATATAAGCAAAGTTTAATATCAAACAAATATCAAACATGATCTAATCATCAAATCACTCATTCTATGCCAAGATTAAGTTAAGTTGTACACATACAAATTTCTACTAAACTTGAATTAGTGTTTGAACAAAGCTCCTGCAAGATTTCTTTTAAAATCACTTAAGGGCTCACTTGGTTAATGTTTGGAGCTAAAAGGGTTTGAAAAGGGATTTTTGCTCTTAGTTTTCTATGTGTGACCGTGGGCTAGCAAAGGGGATTGAGTGAGGATTTATCTCTTTTTACATAAGCAAGAGGCGACACCCCTTCAAGGGGTTCAAAAATAGTGCATTACATGGGGTGACCGGTTACCCCTTTCCATGGCATGTACACATGTCCATCCTCACCTTTAGCCTTCATGATCATGCCTAAATCTAGGCTTGGTGAGTCATATTTCCATCCAAGGGTTAGTTTTTTGAGCTGCCTAAAAATCTTCTTGATCAATGGCTCAAGAGATGCCATCATATGGGGTTGCATAGCTGTACATAGCTGGCCCTTCCTTCCACCATGCATGCATCGACTCTTTGCATCCCTAAAGGTTATCCAACATTTTCTAGACCTCCTCTCCTTATTGGCCACTTGTTTCGCCTCTTAAGAAGACACTTGTGACATTTAGGAAGGTCACTCCAAGACTTGGTTGGAGTAAGACTTGGAATTAGCTCACTTGATTGGCTGTCAACAGATTTTGCCCCCTACAGTTTCCTTTTATTTTCTTGCTAACCAAGGCTTCTAGATGACTTATCTCCACTTTTCATATATCCCTACACATGTCAAGATATGAGAAAAATTAAGAACCAATTATGTTTTTCGTCACATGGCCGAAATTATGATACTTTTTCTAAGTCGGTTACCAATTGCGCTCTATTGAGGGCAGTTCACTTCTCGCCCAATTACGTCCTTGATCCAGTCCGAATATTCCAAAAACTAAAACATAAAAGTTTTATATCTCCCTCTTAAGATTCTATAGGAACTAAAATCACTTCATTCGGATCTCATATGACAAAGTTATGCTTAAACTACTAAAAGCCGATCGATCAGCCCGAGAGCACCAATCCGGGCACATCAAGTGTTTGATTTTTGTAACATCACTTATTCTAAAATATCTCTCTTAAATTTTGAAATTATCTCTTCCTAAGTCCAAATTACATCTTCTAATTGATACTTTATTCTAATTCTCAAAAAATAAATCATAATCCATCCTAAAATATATAAATTCCAAATTTTATAACTCATTATTATTATTTAAGTTTTAGTTTCTACTTTTATGGGAAAAATATGTTTCCAAAAATTTTCTTTAAAATATTAAAAAATAATCAAGTAAATATTTTATTTTAAGAAAAGTTGGCTATTACATTATTTCACTTTTATTGGTGTTGTTTCTTTGTGAGATTCCTACTTTTAGTATTGTTATTTTTTTAATTGTTATTGGCTAGTTATTCTTAAATCGATATCTTTATTATTGGTTCAATCACTTATTTTGTTATTGTCTAAATTGTCAAGTTTCCTGGTAATTCCATTTAACATTTTATTTTATTGGGCTCCTTCAGGTTTGGTGCCTTTATTTCAATTTATTAATTATGAGGTTTTAATATTTTACTCAATTTCATATTGTGGTACTTTAATTTAAATTATTGAATCTTTTTTCTCTTTTCTATTTTCAAGTTTAACCGTCCTTGAATTGGATGTTTATTTCATGTTACTCATTTTTATTTGTTCCTTTATTTTAAATAATTGTATTATTGGAACTCTTATTTTAAGCGCATTATTATTATTGGCTGGATTATTTTAGTTTATTACGTTGTGCTTTTATTTTAAGTGTTGGTTTTTACTTATTTTAATGGTTGAATTTAATCTCCTTATTTTATTATGCTAGTATTTAATTTAATATGTTGTATTTAATTTTATTTATTATATTTTTAGGTGGGCTTTTATATTCACAGATAAGTTGTTGTTGGGTTGGGTTTTTAATTGTATTTGTTTAGGTGTGTTTTTAATCCATTGGAAGCCCAATCCCAAACCCGTTTCCCCTCTCTTAAACGACGTCGTTTAGCTTAGGGATATAATGAAATCTGATTCTTCTTCTCTTAGGCGTGCGTGCATTGATTTCCTCTTCTTCCCCGTTTCTTCTTCTTCTTCTTCCCCTGTTTCTCCCCTGTTATACCCATGATATTCTGCTCAAAATTGCAACCTTTTGCTTTAGTTTTTCAAGCACGCGTTGCTCTATCAGTTGCCTAGTACATTGATGAATATTTTCCCTTTGATTTCGTCATAGATTCGTGCCTCACGTGCTTGAAAACCACTCTGATTTCGTGCAAAACCGTAAGCTGCCATGGGTTCTACCCCTATTTTCATTTGAAAAAGCAAAGCTTCTGGCCATAACAACGACCCTTTGTCCTCGTCAAGTTTTATAGTGACACTTGGTGTTCATTTCCTCGCCATTTCAAGTTCGTGGTGTCTCCATTTATTTTGGGCTATAAATAAACCTCATCTTACCCTACAAAAATCACTCCCAAAACCATGTTTTATCCTTCTTTAGTGTTGATTTCGGGTTCTCTTCTTTCCCACAACTCAAACTTGAGTTTTTTCTTCTTTAAACCACATCTGAGCCAAAAATTATTGTGTAGCCTTTGTTGTGGTTTTCCCTCTTTTTAGTCGTCATTTTTATCGTTTCGGGATACTCTCGGTGAGCCGTTTAACCCAAGTTCTTGGTTTAGTTATATAATATTTGCATTTAATTTTATTTGTTTATGTTTAAGTATTTTAATTATTTTGTTAATAATATTTATTATTATTATTGGTGTTGTTTTATTAATGCTGTTTTACTTACATTGGTGCAATGGGCACAGTTTTAGTGACGTGCTCGTTGATTAAGGCGCGGGTTGACATTTCGACTTTTATCGCTCTTCTAGAGTATTTTACCGAATGTATAGTAAGTAGCAGTCAGTTGTGATTTGTGTTTGTTTCAATTTATTATTTTTATGTATGTGCTCACTTTTTTTGGCAGCTTGAAGTGTTAAATTAATTAATTAATATTAATAATAAAATTTGGGAGCAGGTTGGTTGGGCCCGAGACCATTAAATGGAGCAATGAGATCACCACGTAGTTAGATTGATTATTGATTAGATTGTTGTGCAAATTATTTGTTAAATTTATAAATGTTTGGTTGAATTATTTCATTGTTGTGTAATATTGTCATGCCATCCAATAACTGTTTATCATGCATATTTTATTTTTGATTGGTCTGATTATTCATGATTGTGAAATGTTATTATAGGGGTATTTTTGGGTGATTTTTGGTTTGGTCAGTTCGTAGTGGTGGGTGCGTGTGTATCACGACCCAAGCCGAGATGAAGCATTATCTTAGTAGAACTTCTCTAGTCACTTAGGAGCAGAATATACTGACGTGACATTCCCTGGGTTGTTGCTGGGCGATAACAGGATCAGACGAGATGATAACGCTCTTGTGCTGACTCTGTAACTCCTTTGTTAGCAGGGGCTAAAGAATGTCTGGTCATGATATGTGCTAGGTGCGGTTAGCTGGGCATCACTCGTTCCAAAGTTGCATGCATGGTCGTTACCCGTGGTATGGCCAAAAAAGACAGGACGTATGGATGGTACTTAAAGGAGACCATGGTATATGGTTAATAATAAATTGGAATTGTGTTGTAAGCCAGAAATTGGATTTTTGGCAGGTTTGTTGATGCGTCCTTTCTGAGAAAAGACGCTTGTGGATGCGTTCCTTTATGGGAAAGGACAGCCCGTTGATGAATTCATTTCTGGGAAATGATAGTTTATTGATGAGTCCTTTATGAAAAATGATGGTTTGTTTATGAAGTCCTTTCTAGGAAAGGACGGTTAGTGTGTGTTGAGTTCCTTTCTGGGAAATGACAATTAGTGTATTGCGTTCCTTTCTGAGAAATGACGAAATGTGTTGTGTTGCATTCCTTTTAGAGAAATGGCGGTTTGGTATTCATGTGGACTTCCTTTTTGGGAAATGAAGTTGGTGTGTGGATTTAATTGCTTGGTTGAAAATATTTGTGCATATTGTTGATTGTGATTATTTGTTCGTATGACTGACTGCTGCTTACTGAGATTCACATCTTATTTGGTGTATCTGATTCACCTATGGTTTCATTTTATAGAATCGTAGTTTTTGATATAGAAGATGAGGATGAGCCCGAGGGGCAGGCTCCACCAGAAGAGTAGTCCTATGTGATGACGAAGAGAGCAATTTTAATCCTAAATGTTATTGATTTTTTATTTCTTTCTATTGGATGACTATATAATCTCCACTTAGAGAATTATATTTTAGACCGGCTTGTAAGTTTTTAAATTTTCTGGTACTAGAATGAATGACTTTTTTTTTTCATTGCGAATAATTTTAATTGTACACTTATTCATGTTGCACACATACTCTTGGAGCACTAAGCAATAAGATAATTGACTCGTGTGATGATCATCCCTGTGTTATGAGTCCCTCTAAATCCTAAGGGGGAGTTATGGGCGCCACAGTTTAGAAATTATTTTTTGCATCATACAAAATATTAGAGCATCTCCAGATAATCTATTATATCATGAAATGTGTACCTTGAGCCTAAACATGTATATAACTAGCCATGATATATTTATAGAAACTTTATGTGAATTATAGTTACGTCAAATGTTATATATATTATATGATAGTATGGTTCTATTTTTAATTGAGATATAGGAGGATAACTCTACTGAAAGACTTCGAGAAGGTATAGGCTCATCCAATGAGAAACGTATAGATATGATAACTATAATACTGAAAAATTATACTGAAACGAGAAGGTATAGACCCTAAATAGAAATGGGAATGATAACTACACCGAACGATATTTAAGAAGGTGTAAAGCCCAAATGAAGAAGAGTTTCTGGGTAGGATATCTACCTTTGAAGGGATAGTTTCCCCATGGAGAAAGTTCTTGAAACTATTTTTAGATAGTATAAGAATTTTATTTTTATGGTGTTATCATGATATCAGCTATTATTTATTTGATGTATTGATTTATTTTATGACACTCATATATTACACTCGGCTTAATCAATACTACTTACCGAGCCGTGGACTTACATTTCCACTTATAAAACTTTATTTTATAGATGTCAAGGAGCAAGATAAAAAGGGACCTTAGATTATATGTACGGGAAGGGTTAGATTAAGAGTGGTGGAATAAGTTTCAGTTATGAAATAGTTTGAATTTGAGTTTGTGACATGTTTTTTATTATGCACAAACAATTAGAGTGAATTTAATGTTTTGAACTCTATTTATATATAAAGGTTTTTTCTTAGTTTTTTTTCTTATTATTGTTTACGTTATCATTTTTAATGTTAATAAAAACATCTCTAATAGTTGAAAAATTTGGGAGCGTTACAAATGTATCTTATATGAGAAAAGTTGAGAATCAGTCGGACTATTAAAGCCAGAAAAGCAGCCCCCAATGAGAATGTAACACGGAAAGCAATTTGTTGTATTTAATATACACTAGCATACACCTGATCCTCTTCTCTCATTTCCTCATTCATCTTTTAGAGATCCCAAACAACCCCCTTCCCTCATTCGTCTTCGAGACAAAATTCCAAACCAAATCCCACATTCTCTTCTTCCATTTATCCTTCTGAGTTGGAGATTGAGAAATGGGTAGACGGACAGATCAAATGGGGTCGGTTGGGGGGAGGGGGGGTTCGTTATTCATATTGCCAGGGAGGGTTTTGTTGGGGACCTCAGTCAAGTCATCAACCACCTAAGGGGTCCTTCTCTCCTTTACTCTCCTTGCAATGACCAAGTGAGCTCCTTTCCTTTGTGATGATCACTTTGGGAGTGACAATGATGGTTTAGGCAAGGTGAGGCTTGTGTGTAAGATGTAGTTTGGTAGTGTTTGGGCTAGGCTATTCTCGAGTAGAGTGAGAATGGGGGTTCTGCCATGGGCTTAAGGTGCTAGGCGCCTCTTGAGTGTTAGGGTTTGGTGTTGGGCAAAAATGAGGCTAGGGTTTAATGAGAGTTTCGGCCAAGGCAACTTGGAAGACAACTTCTTTAATTGATGGAAGATTAGAGAATTGATGGAATGATTAGATTTAAGTCTTGGCCGAGTATGGGGTTGATTGGGGGGGATTGGGTATGATTGAAGATATGATTTGGGTTGGTGAATATTTGATTGAATCAATTAGAGGATAATTGATCAATCAAGAGATATATGGAAAGAGATGAGAGTGATGTGGCAAGATAGGGTTTCGGCAATGTCAAAGGTGGTGATGGCCGAATATGATATGTATGGAAGGTGAAAATATTTGAGCGAATGAGATTGGGTTTGATTGAGGATTTGATTAAATCAATTAGATGTTGATTGATCAATCAAGTTCAAGATGGAAAGATATTGTGGGGATATTATGGAAAGTAGCGGGCGGCAGGTCAAGGGATGATCTGGCCGAGTATGTTATTTTTGGTAAGTGGAATATGTGATGGATGGCTGTGGGAAGTGAGGTGGGCGAGTTTGGTAAGTGGGAAATTAGGGTTGGCCGAATGGTATGTTTGGGAAAAGAGAATCTTCAAGAAACTTAAAGAAAATTGGATGAACATCCAAGAAAATGGATGAACAACCAAGAATAAAGAAGAACATGCCAACCACAAGCACACTAATGTGGTTCGGCCTACACACCTCAACAACCAACAAACAACTCTTCAAATGAACCAACACAACAACTCACTCACACACCTTGATATTCTTAAATTCATAAGTGGTGTGAATTCGGCATTCACAAGAATACTTACACTCCACAACTCCAAATATAACTTCAAAGATAAATTACAAAAATACCAAATTGAAAAACACCTCAAACAACTTTATTAATAATAGGATAGATGTAGATTACTCATATTCACAAATTGTAAGGAGTAGTCCTCTTCAAGGGAATTCGTGAATTGCATTCTAAGAAACACAAGTGCAAATCACTGAAAAAATCCAAACCATTCTTGTGACCGGCCTAACTCTTTCTCAAAAGCACTATCAAAAGTTCAATTGTCAAAATATATGAAAGCAAAGCCTAAGGATCCTATTTTTATAAACTTACAACTTGGAAACCCTCAAAAGGTCCTTAATAAAAATAACTAATTAAAATAATATCCAAATGAATTAAAATAAATAAATTAAGAAGATAAAATGGATGATGGGCGCTCAAGGGTAGTGTGGCCGTGGCATGCATGGCCATGTGGTGACCCAGTATGCGGCATGGCCCACAACTGAGCTAATCTGCATGGCATTTGTCTACATGGTATCTAACTGCCAGGCATCTAATGGTGCTTATGGCATGGCCTATGCAAGGCCAAGTGATGATAGTCATGACAGGGTGTCATGCATGGTCATCGTGATAGGCACAGGGCTATGCTGCGCTGCTCTGGTGTGGCTCAATCATGTGGCTTGGATGGTGGTCCTACATGGTTTGGGCTAGTGGCCAAGGCGATAGTTATACATGGCCCAAACTGACGGCCTAGGCGTTGCGTGCTGCAAAGTGTGGGCCAGAGCCGTGCGCTAGATAACATGTATGGTGTGCATGCCACTTGCCTAGCCTGCAAGGTGCGGGCTGGCATGCCTACCACTAACCTTGCTTGCAAGGCGCAAACTGGTACCACGCACTAGAAGGCATGGCACCAGCCTCGCTAGGGTATACTAGTGTGTCCAGGCATGGCCCAAAGCACGCAAGCAGACCTACTGGTATGGTGTTATGGCCTGTCATGGGTGGTGTCGACGTGTGGCTCAAGGCCATCATCCTGCTCAAGGCCACTATCTTAAGGTTTCTAACAGGTTCATTGGTTTCGCATCGCAGAGAGAAATGAGGGTTTTTTAAAGAGAAAGGGAGGGTTCGCGTCGCATCACCAAAGAGAAGAGGGGTTGGTTTCGCATCACAGGAAAAGAGGGAGGGTTTGCGTTGCATCGTCGAAGGGGGGGGTTTCTTCAAGAGCGAGAGTCTTTGAGTCTTGTGTGTCAACAATCTGCTCAATTTTTCAAAAACTAACATGGCATTCGAGATTTGGTTGAAAAATCAAGAGCGAGAGTTAAATGGGTAGATGCAAGAGTCCATCTATTTTTGAAGAAATTAAAACTTTTTTGAGTCACTACGACAAAGATCTACAACGACAGAGATGGATGATGGAAGAGATGGACAACGTCAAAGATGATGTGCGACGAAAATGCTAGTTGACAGCGACACGAGAAGATGAGAGGAACGTGCAGATGTAACGTGAGGGTTTGGATTTTATAGATGAATAATCTAGCATGATGCATTTTATTAATTTAATGTGAAATAAATGATAAAAAAGTGATGTGTCAGTATCTTAATGAATGGCTGCTTTTCTGACTTTAATAGCCGAACCGATCCGTAGTGTGACATCCCCAATTTACGTTCGAGATTTAACGTAAACTGAAGCATCAAAGTAAGTAACACTAAGTTACTTATCCCCGTACGTATCTAAAAATTTATGCATGCACTTAGACTTACTAACACATGCAATGCAAATCGCAGCGAAGAAGGTCTAAAAAATATTTAATCACATAAGTCTAACAATCACATAGTAACATTCAACCACAATATCCACATCATCCTATTCATTATACCATTACATATCATAACCCATTTAGTTTTCTTATATACAACATTTACAAAACTTCTCAAATGTCTTCTTAAGGCCACTTTGATTCTTTTTTCCTTTCTTGAAATTCTTCCCGCACTAACACCTATCACTACTACTATTAACTGGCCATAACTTATAGGGAGAGTACTCATAGGGCCGCTCAGGGTTCCTCTGGGTCTCTCGAACGACTGGGCCTTGCCCATGTCCATTCTCAAATCCTGCAACGAAATTTAAATTTCCAAAAAGAAAAGAAATATACAAGAATGAGATTTTCAAGAAAATCTCAATAAGTACACATTTAATTTAATAAAACCATAGAGGTAACAACATATCAATATGCAAGATAAACGGTAAGAATTTGCATCCTATAATATGCTTCATGTAACTTATACATGACTTATGTCCCACTTACTAGATAGACTTATACTTTATGCAGACCTATACCGATGTCTATCTTTTCCTGGACAGACTTATACTATGCATGAACTTTAATTCTTGACAATATCATATTCATATCATTACCTGTAGTTGAGCCATATCATATTTACTATTATTACCCGTAGATGGGCCATATCATATTCATTATTACCCGCAGTAGGGCCATATCATGTTCATCATTATCCGCAGTGAGCCATATCATGCTCATCATTATCCGCAGTGGGGCCATATCATGTTCATCATTACCCGCAGTGGGGCCATATCATGTTCATCATTACCCGTAGTGGGACAATATCATATTCTCTCTCAGTCATTCGTATTGCCGTCTCCGTCGTGATTGACTTTTCAATCTTTTCACTTATAATGTTTCTTTATCTTATTTCTTAAATGCTTGACATGACTTATGACGACACTTACATGAAGACATGTAACATAGACTTTTCTTAAAATGGACGTTATGACTCATGATGCCATATATGTGACAAAATGCAATATGATCATATCTTTAGATTTTTGAATGCATATCTTATGGGACATATGACTTATAAATCATATATTTGCCATTAACATATAATTCTTATATTAAATCACATGCATTGGACACAAGAAATTCTTGAATTTAAGTAACAGGGACTCTCGCTCGAGCTAGACGTCGAGCAAGGGTCGAGCTAGACGTTGAGTAAGGGTTGAGCGAAGTCTCGGGTTAGGCGTTTCCATCATAAAACAATCCACCTTTCTTCACAAACCCTATTATTATCTATTAGAATCTAATTCTAAGTTCTTACAATTTTTCTTAGCATTTTTCCATAACAAAAACTAATTCAAAATATAATAGCTTTCATTTCAACATGTAAGCATAGTTTAAGATCAAAACAAGAATCAAACATAATTTAATAATCCAATTACTCATTCTATGCCAAGATTAAGTTACGTTGTGCATTTACTAATGTTTTCAAAGTTAGATTTGATACTTAAGATAGGTTTTGCACCACTTCTTTTCCAATGCCTTTAGCTAGCTCTCTTTTGGTACTTAGGTGATATGAGTGAATTTTTGCGTATTTTTCTTGGCTATTTCTCACTATGGCCGACTAGTATCTCTCATGAGGAAAGAGGAGAAGCTCATGCACCTACTTATCGGAATGAGTGGCCTTGAAGGAATGGAAAGAGTGCTTGAGCACTTCAGCTACCACGCTTAACCGATTAGGTGAAGTGTCTTATAGGTTTGTGGTTTCATGATCACCCCTAAATCTTAGGTTTGGTGAGTCATGTTTTGATCCAATGGTTAATCTTTGGGCTACCTAAAAATCTTTTTGATCAATGGCTAAAATTATTTCAACACATGGAAAGAGGATGAAGCAAAATCTGGAAAATCTTCCACTTATGCATGCATTGGCCACTTGATTTCTCCAAAGGCCAGCCAACGTTTCCAAACCTTTCTCTCCCATTTGACCACTTATCCATCTCCCCAAGAAGCCATTTGTGTTGTTCTAGAAACCTACTCCATGACCTAGTTGGTAGGAAACTCAAAATTAGCTCATTTAGTTCACTTTGTTGTCTACCAGCAGCAAACTTGCCCTCCTACGGTTCCCTTTTGTTTTCAGCCAACAAAAGCTTTAGATCACTTCATATCCACATTCCACATACTCCTAAACATGTTAAGACCTTATAAAAATTAATAGCCAATCACAATTTTCGTCACATGGCCGAACATGAGACAACTCATCTAAGTCGGTTACCAATTAGACTCAATCCAGGTCCGTCCACTTCACTCCCAATTAAGTTCTTGATTCAGTCCGAATATTCAACAACCCAAAACATGAAAGTTCTAGATCCGCCTCTTAATATTCTACAAAAATTAGAATAACCTCATTCGGACCTCATATGAATAGGTTATGCTCATTACACCAAAACTCGATGGACCAGCCCTAGAACACTTAATCTGGGCACCAAGTGTTTGCTAAATAATCATTCTTATTTCACTCAAAATTTTCTAGATAAAATCTTTTCATTTGCCATATATTTACTCACTTTTCAAGATCTTAGGATAGTTGAAAAAATATCGCAAAGATTTAATCTTAAACAAAGTTATTAGTCAATTTAAAGTCAATGCCTATTATGCCCAATTGGGTTTTGCCAACTTCAATCTCGATTTCATATTTGATTGAGTCCATATATCTTAAAATTCAAAACATAAACGTTGTAAATATTTCTCTTAGCTTTCTATAGCACCTTGAATTATCTCAATCTGAAATCAAATGAAAGAGTTATGTCTAAATTACTGGAAGATGTTAAATATGCTAAACCTTTCCTAATTACCATAGTTTACACTAAGTTCCTCCAATTGCACCCTTTCACCATTTTAAGTTTAAATTATCAATATTTATCACAAGAAAATGTCCAAAATAAATATATTTCCAAAAGTTCCAAACGTCCACCAAAATAACTGTAAAGAAATTATAATTAAGTTAAGCATGTAAATTAAAAAGGATGAGTGAAAATTTGGGTTATTACACGTAGTGTCTCTCATCTTATGTTTATCTACTTCTAACTCATTCATTATCTTTAAATACAAATATCCACCTATATACAAGTTAGGCAAAGCATTTCCACAAACATCTAGAATTCTATAGCTACATAATAAAAAGACTACATGAGCTTAAGAAAACCAATATAAGTGCATTAAATATTGTGATTATTTTGCAATAGATTAAAATTCAATTTAATCCCAAATTGTGAGAAAAAATATGAACAAAGCTCGTTAAAAGGTTAATATATATTTCTAAAACATTTTATAATTAATAGATATATTTCGAGAAAAAAAAAACTAGACAACCACGTTACCATACCATAGTTTATAACAGAATATTAATATTCAAAAATTGGTTGCTTGTCGTAGTTAATATATTGTGATTATGGTGTCGCACGTTGGATGGCATGCCTCGTGGGCATGCTACTAACCTCGTCTGTAAGGCGCGGACTGGTGCCGCGCGCTGGATGGCATGCTTGTGAGAGCATGCCATTAGCCTTGCTAGGGTTTACCTATGTGTCAAGGCATAGGCCAAGGCATGCAAGCAGGCCCACTGGTGTGGTGTCATGGCCTGTCATGAGTGGTGTCGAGACGTGGTCCGAGGCCACCATCCTAGGGGTTCTGACATTCTCCCTCCCTTCGAGCATATCTTTGCCCTCAAGAATCATATGTGGCTATCCCGACACCATATCATCATAGTCTTCCTATGACTCCTCCTCCAAAGCCAAATAAGGTCCTCTCTCATAAGCAATCCCCAATAGCGAGCTCCCCTCACGTCTACTTAAAGCATCCGCCACTTTGTTCTTCTTACCTGGTTGGTAAACAATATCATACTCAAACCCAAGTAGTTTCATAAGAAATTTCTATTGCTCAGGAGTCACAATCTTTTGTTTGATTAGGTGTCTCAAGACTTGTTGGTCGGTTACTATGGTGAATTTGCAACCCAAAAGGTAAGGCTGTCACACTTTCACTACATGTATAATGACCAACATCTCCCAGGCATAGGTGCTCCAAGTCTTCTTAATAGGTCAAAGAGCTTTGGAGATATAAGCCAAATGTTTCCTCTCTTGAACCAATTAGCCCCTATTGTGATGTCCTCAATTTACGTCTGAGATTTAACATAAACTAAAACGTCAAAATAAATAACACAAGGCTACCTACCATTCGTACATGTAATCACTATTATGCATGCACCTAAACTTACTAGCCATATGCAATATGATACGCAGCGGAATAAGGTCAAATTTTTAATGTGGGCAGATAAATTAAACTCTACGTATACCCACATGGTAGACTATAAATAAAACCTCAGTTCTCATAATACACATCGATATACAATAATCAGTTCACAAGTTTAAGACTGTAGCAAAATACATCATCATCCACCATACTACCATTTAATTCACAAAAAGGTATTCTTTCTTCACTTATTTGTAATCTTTACCAAAACGGAATTTATCCAAACCAACGTTCTTGCCCCATAGGGTATACACTCCTGATAATGTCTTATAAACACTATCTAGGGTTAGTGAGCCATCATGACTCACTACCAAATATCCTATGTATCGTCGTTCCTCTGATGACCAGGATGCTTCATGCCTCCAAGGCTCGAACAGGTTATCATACATATACTAGGGCAAGTCATCAAAAAGGGAAACTTCTGTAGGGTCATCATAGCTATGCAGAAGTCCCGAAGTTGTCAGGACCTGCTTCGGTACCATAATTTCCTACAGGAGTTTCTATCATTCCAATGGAATGATAGTTGGAAAATAAAGAGTGAGATTTCAAAAAAATCTCAGTAAGTACACAAACAACATAACAAAAGCATTATCAGTACATATCATAAATATGAAATAGTAGGTATCATGAATGATTAACATATTACATAATTCATCAATGACTTATGTATGACTTATGTACCATTTTCACATAAACTTATACATCTTCTTAAAAAACTTGTATGAACATGGGTACAAAACCTTTTCATGACATGTAATGACTTTTCTTGAAATTCTTATTTTATTTGCATCTTTTCTTAAGTCTTATTCTTATTCACAGTATGACAGCAGTTACGTATCGCCTTCACCCTCACACTATTTTTGAACCTCAACGGCAGTTACGTATCGTCTTCATCGTCGGGTTCTTGTTCATATTAGTCATATGGCAATTATGTATCACTTTTACCGTCATGATATGAAAATCCTTATTATGACAGTAGTTACATATCACCTTCACTGTTAGTCATGTAAGTCATACGGTAGTTACGTATTTCCTTCATCGTCATAACACAACTTCTTATCATTCAACGGCAGTTACGTATCGCCTTCACTATCATGACGTGACTTTTTAAAAATTTTCATATTCTTTTCTTGTTATTGTCTCATACTTATAAAATTTATATTCTTATTTTCTTAAAATGAAAGTCATGACCTTTAACGTAAAAACTTATGACGAACTTGGATATGCAAGTTCTCTTAGACATTTGCATGCATACTTTATACTTACATGCGTCTTATGACATATAAAACATGCTTAATCAATACATAGCATAGATAATTTACATAACATATCATATATCAATTAAAACACAATCCCTTTGCTTAAGAAATTAAATAAAACAATTTTAATCTTAGGTATACTAGTGTAGGCCGAACACTATATAAACAAAAAATTCTTTTATTTTCTTCTTAATCATACTCATTCCTTATTTTATAAATTTTAAAATTTCATAAATTAATTCACTAGCCTCCAAACCGAAACACATGTATGTATTCCGTCCATATTTTTCACTTAATTCTTTTTATTCAAGACTTTTCTTTCATAATTCTATTCATGACTAAATCTTTTTTCATGTTGAAGCCGAAACCCTCAGATTCTACTCCATTTTCTTTTGTCATCTAAATCTTACATACTTTTATCTATTCTTCCCACCATAGTTATCTAAGATAATATCTTGCTTCCTAATAGATTTTCTCTTATTTTCTTACAAGAATTCATAGTTCAAAGCTTGCTTAAATCAAATCAACAAATACTATCATTTTGTATTTAAAGAGAGCAACTATGACTATTGAACTATCATACAAGTAACTTAATACCAAGTTTATGTTATTTTGTGCACTTACTAATTTCTCCAGAGCTTTTAACTAGAAATTGACTTGGCATTGGCAACTCCCTTTACAATGTATCCAAAATACCCTTATTAAAGGTTTTTGGGTGATTGGTGGATGGAGAAAAGGGTTTTGGCTCTCTTAGCTTAAGTTGGCCGTCTGTTTCCAAGGAGTGGACTGAAATTTTCCTTCTAATATATATGGTAGTCTACTCCTCAAGCCAAAGGGGGTGTAAGAAAATTTACCAAAACCCCTTTAGACCACCTCACCGTGTCACCTCTTCTCCCTACCTCTTAGATTACTCATTTGCCTTCCTATTAGACTTAGTTGGCTTAAACTTGTCTCAAGATAATTGCAAAACTTGCCCCTACACTTGTCACCTAAAGATCTTAGCTCCAAAGATTTTTCTAAAACAACAAAAAAAGTAAGTCAGTTGCAATAGTGCAATCTGACCCCTTTGCTTCCTCACTTTGATCCCCTTAGTTTTACGTTACTCATTTTACTTAGCTTAGATTTGATTAGCCAGAAGACTCATCCATTAGTCATCTAGTGCCACATAAAAGATATACCTAATCATAAGATTTAGAAAATCTTATCACTTGAGTAGAAAAATCTAGGATAGCATCACATGCATATTTCGTCTACTAGCTGTTCTTATGTTATCCAATTGCTTTGTTTCCCTTGTGTCATCTGAATGTTTCTAGTTGAAAAATTCTCACTTGTCACTTGTCCACTTTCATTTCAAGATCATAGAATAATTGAGAAGAAAAATTCAAAATTAGATCTTATGCCAAAGTCGGTGGACAATGTCAAAACTGGTCTCTTGTTTCTTGTTTCTTTCCAATTCCATTTTCAGCTTCTCCATTGGTTTGATGTATCACTTGTTCCACTTACTTTTTTAGTTCTAAGCTTAGCGCTCTTCATGCTAGGTGTCCTCTCTTAGTTTAAAGCCACCTAGATTTCCCTTTGAACTTACTTTAGCCGAAAACACCAAAGAATTTCCCAATGGTTTTCATTCATTCCTTTCATCCAATTATCGCATGCCACCTATGAATTTTTATTCTAAAAATATTCTAGATAAAAATTCTAATCCTCCTGACCCAAACCGTAACCCTCTTATAATTTTTCCACTTCACTTCTCAAACAATGGCCAAATAATTCAAAACATCTAAGTGTTTCTAACCAAGCTCCTATAATCAAGGTTTTTTTTTTTTTTTTAAATCCAAGAAGTTCTAAAAAAATTGGGTCATCACACCTATTCTTTCACCACTAGCATTCATGTATATTTTCAAATGGTTTCCCGAAGTTTGGTAATGGAAGTACGGGTGTAGTGGTCATGGCCCTCTTCAAGTTCTCAAATGATTCTCTTGCCTCTTGGGTCCATTCAAAATTATCTTTCTTAAGGATGGATATAAGTAGTTTAGCTATAATCCCATAGCTATAAGCCAATACCACGGCAAAGCAATTGGTTCCACCCTTGCAGAATTTCTCAAACATTAAAGCCTCACATAGCTTCACTTCTTTCAACAGTAGGACCTTCCAAGTGTGCTTCTTGGTCCCAATCTTGAACTCCATACTCATATTGTTGTAATTATTCACCACTCTTCCAACTCCCTTCAGCCAAGTATTACCCAAGACAACATCTAGTCCCACCAAAACTAGGACATGTACGTCTACTATGATTCTCACGCCTCAGACATTTAGCTTCACATCACTTACATGGGCTTCACATCTCAACTTGTCACCATTGGCTACTTTCACTTCAAATAACTCAATAGCACTCGGCTTTAAACCAACCTTGTGCATAATGTTTGTGTTAATGAAATTGTGGGTAGATCCACTATCCACCAACAAAGACATTTCATTTTTTCCAATCTATGCCATAACTCTCATGCAAGTGGGCTTGGGAACCCCTGACATGGCATGAAGTGAGATCTCGGCTTCCTTACTCTCATCACTAGGTTCGGCCTCATCATATTCATCCTCATGGTTTGAAGTCTCATCATACTCATCATCTTCAAGTAACACAAAGGCTTTGGCCGACTTGCAAGTATGCTCTCGGCTCCACTTCTCTCCACATTTAAGGCATAATCCTTTCTTGATCCTATCTTAGATTTCCTTTCTTTATAACTTCTTCATATTATTAAGTCTCGGCTTGGAAGTCCTTTCATTGCTCTCGTTGCCCTTCCAAGAAATTTTAGTTTGCAAAAAGGTGGTGGTTTTGCTCCCAATTTCCTTGGATAGGCATTTCTCCAATGAGTAGCTTTCCTCTAGAAGTTTCTTAAAGATTCCCTTTTACCAAACATACCATTCGGCCAACCCTAATTTCCCACTTACCTAACTCGCCCACCTCACTTCCCATAACCAGCCATCACATATTCCATTTACCAAAAATACCATACTCGACCACATCATCCCTTGACCTTGTTGCCTGTTACTTTCCATAATATCCCCACAACATCTTCCCATCTTGAGCTTGATTCATCAACCAAATCCTCAATCAAATCCAATTCCAGTCACTCAAATATTTCCACCTTCCATACATATCATATTCGGCCATCACCACCTTTAACATTACCGAAACCCTATCTTGCCACATAATTCTCATATATTTCCATATATCTCTTGATTGATCAATTGGATGAACAAACAAGAATAAAGAAAAACATGCCAACAACAAACACACTAATGTGGTTCAGTTTTCACACCTCAACAACTAACAAATAACTCTTCAAATGAACCAACACAACAACTCACTCACACACCTTGATATTCTCGAATTCACAAGTGCTGTGAATTCGGCACTCACAAGAACACTCACACTCCACAACTCCAAATATAACTCCAAAGATAAATCACAAGAACACCAAATTGAAAAATACCTCAAACAACTTTATTAATAAAATGATAGATGTAGATTACTCCTATTTACGAATTGTAAGGAGTAATCATCTTCAAGTGGATTCATGAGTTGCACCCCAAGAAGGTCAAGTGCAAAGCATCGAAGAAATCCAAACTACCATTGTGGCTGGCCTAACTCTCTCTCAAGAGCACTCTCAAAAGTTCAATTATCAAAAGATATGAAAGTAAAATGTAAGGGTCCTATTTATATAGTCTTGTAACTTGAAAACTCCGAAAAGGCCCCTAATAAAAATAACTAATTAAAATAATATCCAAATGAATTAAAATAAATAAACTAAGAAGATAAAATGGATTATGGGCGCCCAAGGGTAGTGTGGTCATGGCATGCATGGCCATGTGGTAGCCTAGTATGTAGCATGGCCCACGGCTGGGCTAATCTGCATGGCGTTTGTCTGCGTGGCTATATAGCGTCTAATGGTGCGCATGGCGTAGCGCTATGCATGGCCAACTGATGATGGTCATGGCAGGGTGTCATACACGGTTCTCGTGGTAGGCACATGGTTATGCCGTGCTGCTCTGGCGTGGCCTAGTCATGTGGCTTGGGCAATGGTCTTACATGGCCTGGGCTAGTGGCCAGGGCGATAGTCATGGATGACCTAAGCTAGTGGTCTGGGCATTGCGTGATGCAAGGTGCAGGCTGAAACTGCACGTTGGATGGTATACAGGGTGTGCATGCCACTCCCCTAGCCTGCAAGGCGCGGACTAGTGCCATGCGCTGGATGAATGTCACTAACCTCGCCTGCAAGGCGTGGGCTGGATGGCATGCCTGTGAAGGAATACCATTAACCTCGCTAGGGTCTACTTGCGTATCAAGGCATAGGCCAAGGCACCAGTGTGGTGCCATGGCCTATCATGGGTGGTGTCGAGGCGTGGCCCAAGGCCACCATCTTATTGACAGGTTCGTTGGTTTCGCATTGCAGGGAGAGAGAAGGGATTCTTAAGGAGAGAAGGAGCGTTCGCGTCACATCGCCGAAGAGAAGGGGGTTGGTTTCGCATCACAAGGAGAGATGGAGGGTTCACGTCGCATCGTCGGAGGGGGGGGGGGCGTTTCTTCAAGAGCGAGAGTTTTTGAGTCTTGTGTGTCATCGATCTGCTCGATTCTTCAAAAACTAACATGGCATTCGAGATTTGGTTGAAAAATCAAGAGTGAGAGTCAAATGGGTAGATGCAAGAGTCCATATGTTTTTGAAGAAATTAAAATGTTTTTGAGTCACTACAACAAAGATCTGCAATGACAGAGATGGGCGATGGAAGAGATGGATGACAATAGAGGTGATGGGCGGCGAAAATGCTAGTCGACAGCGACATGAGAAGATGAGAGGAACGTGTAGATATAACGTGGGGGTTTGGATTTTTTAAATGAATAATCTAGCATGATGCATTCTATTAATTTAATGTGAAATAAATGATAAAAAAGTGATGTGTCAGTATCTTAATGAAGGGCTGCTTTTCTAACTTTAATAGTCGGATTGTTCCGTAGTCTCTCATCTTATATTTATCTACTTCTAACTGATTTGTTATCTTTAAATACAAATGTCAACCTCTATAAAGGTTAGGCAAAGCATTTCCACAAACATCTAGAATTCTACATTTACATAATAAACAGACCACATGAGTTTAAGAAAACCAATATAAATGCATTAAATATTGTGATTATTTTGTAATAAATTAAAATTCAATTTAATCCAAAATTGTGAGAAAAAATATGAACAAAGCTCGTTAAAAGGTTAATATATAATTCTAAACATGTTATAATTAATAGATATATTTCGAGAAAAAAAAATCAAACTAGAAAACCACGTTAGTCTATAACGAAATATTAATATTCGAAGATTGACTCATCAAATTAATAAAGAAAATCGGTTGCTTATAGTAGTTAAGATAGTAATAAAGATCGTTTATCGACACACCAAAAGTGCCATTAATATTGATGTAATTAAAAATACATGTAATATTATAGTTAGTTCCTACAATAATAGTGTATTTTTCCACCACATGCATGTAAGAAATTGGTACATGGAGAGAGAGATTTTCAAGGTTAATTTGGTAGTTCTCTGTCCTTGAATATTACTTCTTTCAACTCTAGCAAGCTTTTCACGCCAAGTAAATTAATCCACATGATTCTTTGAGGTTAAGGTAGCACCTAGGCTACTTATAATAAAGTTTTGACTTTTATCTTAATCATGTTGTTACCTACATGCGAGATTCTTCATTCAAGGTGGCATATGTATAGCGGCCTGGCTCAATATAGAAGTGGGTTGATGCATGGGCTTTTATAAAAAGCGCGCGCTCAAGCTTTAATTCGCTTGATGAAAAAATGCCTTCAACTACTTGATCACATAGAACCCATGCTCATCTACAAGGCCGACTAGGGTAGGATGGGACGTCGGATATATATTTGCAGCTCATTCAAGATAATCATGATAGTTGGATCCAAATATATTATAATATATATATATATATATATATATTAATCCTTAGAACACTTTTAATAGAGAGAGTAAAACACATATTTCTTTAAATATGCGGGAAGTTCCCCAAAATCATGCTCCAATTGGAGCATGTAAAATATGAGTATTTTACATTCCTTGCTTCTTTGCTTGCCGCCAGTAAAATACTGTAAATTTATTTTAATCGTTTCTCTTTCATCATATTGTTCATTATCCCCCACTTTGTTGCTTGGCGCTAATACTAGAGCCTTCGAGATAGCAATTCGTCGACTCCATTAGGGTTTGCGGGAGCTTTCTGTGCAAGTCTGCTATGGCTATCGTTTGAGGAAGCTTTCATCGCTACTTTAGTAGCCGTCGAAGCTGGAGTTTGGCGAGAGCTAAGGTTTGGCAAGAGAGAATGGGGAAGACGAAGCCGATATTCACAATTTTAAATGAACTTTTAAATGAATAAAAAAGAATAAAACTTGTTTCTATTATATATTGCTCATTGACTGAAGTACTTGATCGGGATATCCACAATTTTTTAATTTGATGAAGATCTAGACTGACTATTAATGTACGTTAATATGTTAAAGCCATATGCAATAGTTAAGCTTTAGAATGTTACAGCGACTACGTACAACAAATTATTAGAATGATAATTTTCTTGGAGCACTGGATGTGGGAGGATGATGTTGATGCGGTAAAAATCGTTCAACAAATCGAAGTGAGAAAAATAGTTATTTCTAGCCTATTGTGACAATTTGGGCCTCGACCGGTGTTGTTTGGATCCTCAGATTGTATTCTGGTGCGATTGTACAATGACGGGGCATACGCCCATGGCATATGAGCATATATAAAATAAAGAAAATTGGACACATATATTTATGTGGTTCGACATAATGTCTACGTTTACGAGCATTTGGATGGGAAAAATTAATTATAATATTCTTTTTTACAATCTCTCATATGCTCTTTCATTACTCACTATACAATGATAATTTCAAGTATATGTTATCGAAGAAAAGTCATTTGCAAGAGTCCTCTATTCACATGTCCTCTACAATGATGAGATAAGGCCTACTTTGCGTGCCGACCAACTCCAATTTTCCCCATGCCCTTTGACAAACCACCCTACACCTGACTCCCCGACTCCCTTGGCTCCTCACCCCTGATAGTCTCATTTGCACCCATGTTACCCCTTGATTTCCTTCCCCCCTTGTCTCCCTTTTGTCCCCTAGTGACCTGGTGGGTTGGGCTTGGGCCCAAGTATTTTTACCCTGCACAGATCAGATACTTCATTTTGTTTTTAATCAATTCTATTACTTCCTGATCATGTCTTCTTAACATAAGATATAAGATGATATGGTTAATAATGTCAAATAAAGAGAGTCAGAAATGGTGAGTTGATATGGAAAAGTTAAGACAGATCAAGTAGTACTTAAGGATACGATATTGCATGCTTGTATTCATAACTACTGATAATGTGTATATACCCGCGTGCAAGTGGACACCACACTCACACACAATAATAATGAGATAGGTTATAAAATAAATGTAAAAAGAGAACTGCTACATTCACAAAGATATTATACAAAATAAAATCATAAAGTGATTTGGTTTTATAGGATCCATTAGATTTATTTAAAAAAAAAAATCACAATTTGACCTAGCACATTGAACCACATCAGTAATTTATGGTTTATTTTTAGATAATCTCTTTGTCTCTAAAGTATTTTCCATATAGTTGAAACAAAACTAAAAAGTAATTGGAAATAATCGAGTGGCCAACTTGCCATCTCCTCTGTTTGCATTTCATTTAAATAATACACAGATTACCTCTTTACAAAGCTCACTATGGAATGTACAAGAATAAATGTAATTTGTGAGAAATGGAAATACAAGAGAGAATCATGGGATCATATCACGTTGATTTATAAGGAGATTGAGGAGGTGATTCAACTGCTGCTGGTTTGGGAAGTTTGTGTATGGTATTTGCATTTTTGGGATCTTCATGGCTGCTCTGTCTAGCTTGCATATTTTGTCTAACACCCTCTCAAATTGATGGGCATTAACATCACCATTAATTTGGATCTTAGATAGTTAAATCGATGAGCTGTCTGTCCCTTTGTGAAGATGTCACCAATCTAATCTTGTGTAGAAATGTGCTTCACTTGAATGTCTTTGTTCAAAACTTTTTCCCTGATGAAGTGGTAGTTGACTTCAACATGTTTTGTACAAGCAAGAAATACCGAATTTGATGCTAAGGCAACTGCTCCAATGTTGTCGCACCAAATGGTTGGAATTGTTGATATTGAGACACCAAGTTCCTTCATAAGCATACGTATCCAGTATAACTCGGCAGTAGCTATGGCAAGACTTCGATACTCGGCTTCTGTTCTACTTTTTGAGACAATAGGCTGTTTCTTTGCTGTCTAGGTTATAAGATTTGGTCCTAGGAAGACCCCGTAACCTGTTGTGCTGCGGCGGTCGTCTAGATTGCTGGCCCAATCAGAGTCGCAGTAAGCATTTAATTGAATGTCACCCGCTGAAAAGTAGAGATCAAAGTCAATACTACCCTTTAGATAGAGAAGCACACGTTTCACAGTAACCCAATGTGGCTCACGTGGATTGTGCATAAATTGGCACAATTGATTCACGGCATATGCTATGTCGGGACATGAGATTGTACAATATTGAAGCGTTCCAACTACTTGTCGATATTCAGTGGGATTAGATAATAATTTACCTTCTGTTGAGAAGAGTTTTGGTCTCGATGTTGTTGAACAATTTAGAGGTTTTGCACCCCCCATTTTGGTGCTGTGAGCAGGTCTATGATGTACTTTGTTTGTCCTAGGTGTAGCCCATGTTAGTCTCAGCTTGCTTGTACACCGAAAAAAAAACTTAGCTCACCCAAGTCTTTGATAAGAAATGAATTCATTAGTGATGAAATGAAAGAGTCAATTGCATGCTTGCTGGAACCCGTAACTAGGATGTAATCATTGTAAATTAATACATACAATTTCACTGAATCTGTGTTATAAATAAAGAGTGAGTAATTAGTAGTGGACTCAATGAAACCATATTCAAATAAGTGCTGTAAGAGAAGATGAAACCAAGCACGTGGTGCTTGTTTGAGACCGTAGATTTATTTATGTAATCGATACACATGATTTGGGTAATTTTCATCAACCAAACCTTTGGGCTGTATCATAAAAACTTCATCATCTAATAGTTCATGTAAAAAGGCATTGGAAATATCCAATTGACGAATATTCCAATTAAACGAAATTCCTAAAGCAATAATCATCCGAACGGTGGTATGTTTGATAACTGGTAAAAATGTTTCACCATAATCAACTCCATACTGTTGATCAAATCCTTCTACAACCAAACGCGCTTTATAGTGCCCAATACTACCATCTGAGAGTCTTTTTATCTTAAAAATCCATTTATTGTGAACAACATGCTTATCAAATGAGCGTGGACAAAGGGACCAGGTTCCATTGACCATTAAAGCGTCAAACTCATGCCCCATAGCATCACGCCATTCTAGAGAAGAAAATGCTTTTTTGTAGTTGGAAGGCTCAGTTTCGGTGATCACCATGGAGAGTACCTGCAACGGATAATGAGTGGAATACACAGTGAAGTCAGGGAATGATTTTGGTTTTGAGTTACTGGTCATGGAGTGAGTTGTGGCGCGACTTGAGTTATTGTTTAGGTTGATTGGGGTTGGTCAATGGAAGTAGTTTCAAGTTGGGGCTGGGCTGAAATTATTTGGGTTTGTGGGGGAATAGGAGACTCATGTGTAGTGATTTCGGTCTAGGTGTCTTGAACGATGGAGGAGGGGAGAATCAATGCAGATGTAGTTGGATTAGGTTGCTAGATTTCAGATGAAAGAGATGAGTTTGTGCTAGAATAAGGGAGAAAGGGAAGAGAAGTGAACATACCTGGGGTTCCTTTGCTCGGTGCGGCAAGAGAAGAAAGGACTCCTTGTTTGGCAAGAAACTCAGTCTCATTGAAGATGACATTTCGAGACACAAAGACACGACCGGTCCTATAATCAAGACACTTGTATCCTTTTTGTTGACTTAAATAACCTATAAATATACACTCTTTGTTGCGAAAAAAGAGTTTATGTTCCTCATAAGGTCAAAGTAAAGGATAACAAGTTGATCCAAAAAATTTTAAATGTGAATATTTTGAAATTTTTTTGTGAAGCATGTAAAAAGGGGTTAAGTTATTTAACACTTTTGTGGGGAGTCAATTGATGAGATAAACAAATGTTAGGAAGGCATCGGGCCAATATGTGTTTGGTAAGTGAGAGCGAGCAAGAATGGTTAAGCCAGTTTCAACAAGATGACGATGTTTACACTCAGCGATCCCATTTTGTTGAAATTTATGTGAGCATGTTAAACGATGAAAATTGTCATTTTCTTGTAAAAAAAGTTTTGAAAATGGTGGAAGTGAATTCACCACTGTTATTGGTTTGTAACTATTGAATAGTACAAGAAAAGACATTTTCCACGAGAGCCTTAAATTGTTTAAAAATTTCGAAAACTTCACTTTTAAACTTAATGGGATACATCTAAGTGAAGTGTGAAAAATCATCAACAAAAAGCACATAGTAGTTTGCTCCACCAACCGAGTACGTAGGCGATATCCATATATCTGAATGAATGAAAGCTAAAGGCCTAGAGGATTGACAAGTCGAGTCACTAAAGGGTAATTGTTTAGATATTCCCAAAGGACATGACGAACAAAATCCTAATTTATTGGAATTGGAAACATCTAAATATTTGGAATGAAACAACTTATTTAAAACAACTTGAAATGGGTGTTCTAGACGATCATGCCATGTGTTAAGAGTGGTAGACACACCAAGTTGAGCCATAAAACAGGAAATTTTATTGGATGGATTTTTATTTTCTACAATCGGATAGAGTCCGTTCTTAACTTGCCCTTTGAGTAGAAGTTGCCCCGTGTTGTTCTCCTCTACAGAAAAGTCATTTCGAGTTAGGAAAAAATAGCAATCATTATCCAAGCAAAATCGATTGATAGAGATTAAGTTTAAGGAAGCATTTGGACAATGAAGAACATTGGATAGAGTAAAATTGGAATGATTTGTGATGAGGGAAGAGGTACCCATATTTTTTATCGCCAAATTTGAACCAAATTTGAACCATTTCCAACTGTAATTGTTTCTTCCCCTTCATAAGGCTGCGAGGTGGTGAGATTTGTCGTGTTACTAGTTATGTGTGCATTGGCCCCACTATCACCATACCAAACTTGTTGAGCATAAGAGTTGTGGCATTCGGCAGCCATCGCAGCAAGATCCGATGGTGGTAATCGGCCTTGATAGGAGAAATCGAACCAATGGTAGCAATCAATGGCTTTGTGACCCTTTTTAGCACAAATTTGGCATACGGGCCAGTTATCAGTGGATAGTGGTGCATCGGGCTTATTGTTGGAGGGGCCCATAGGAGTTTGTGGGTGATTGCCATTGTGCGAACGGATTTGTGAAGGGAATCCGGAGCCTTTGTTTGTCTTCGGATGTCCTGGTTTTGAATGTGTTGCCGCAAAGGCAAAATTCATCTCTGCATTTTGAGGAGGCCTTCATTAGTGTTTCAAAGCTGAGAATCTCAGTTTGAAAATCATCTAGAGAGAACTCTTTATCTCTTGTTGTGAAGGTAAAGGTAGTCACAAATGGCATGAACTATGGCTTGAGCCCACTGATGAGGTACGTGATGAGATCTTGTTCATCCACCAGTTTCCCTGCAGCGGACAATTGATTGGAGAGAAGTTTAGCCTCTTTAATGTACGAAAGGCAAGAGCGATTACCTTGGTTAATTGTTTGAAGTTGGCATTTGAGAAAAGCAATTCGAGATCGTGATGTGGATGAGAATCAAGCTTGAAGAGAGTCCTAGACTTGTTTTGATGTTTTTAGATTGAGGACTGTGGAGACAAGTTTCTCCATGATGGAGGCATAGAGCCAATTGAGAATGCTATTGTCTTTCTTAGACCACGTCGTGACTCTTCAAGAATACCAGAAATTGGATCCTCCAGGTAAGATAATTGGGGCCATCCAATTTGGAAAATTGAGGGGTATTTTGTAGGGAAGAGGCCATTGAATTCTGAGATGGTGTTGCGGAAGCAAGGTCGAAGGACTATCTGTTGTTGAGCATTAGCCTTAGCTAGCTGATACCATGAAAGAAAATTCAAAAGTAACTAGAAATAATCAAGTGACCAACTTGTCATCTCCTCTGTTTGCATTTCGTTTAAATAATACACAAATTACCTCTTTACAAAGCTAACTATGGAATATACAAGAATAAATGCGATTTGTGAGAAATAGAAATACAAGAGAGAATCATGAGATCATATCACGTTGATTTATGAGGAGATTGGAGAGGTGATTCGACTGCTACTGATTTGAGAAGTTCATGTATGGTATCTGCATTTTCGGGATCTTCATGGCTGTTCTGTCCAGCTTGCATAACTTGTCTAACAATAGTAACACAAAAAGCAAGCACACATATGCAACGAAGTATTTAGCATGGTTCGACAACGTGTCTACTTCCACAAAGTTGAAGGATATTTTATTATAGAGGAAATTACAATCACACATAATGAAATGCAAGAGTTTTATTCTACTCACAAATCTCAACTCTCTCTAGGACTTTTTTCTTTCTCATAATATTGATCTACACCATTTCTGATCCTCTTAGTTCAATATGATATCTTATAAACATAAGCATAACATATATATGACAAATAATGTTGGAAATCCTCATCTGGCAAAAATAAGGCTCTTCACTTGAGGGGGTTGTCAAGTGCACTGTAAGTGAACAACCAATCGAAAATTGATTCGAGTGGTTTGTCAAGCGAATTTTGAGCAAACTCTCCATCCAACATTCATTCAATCTAACTATTGAGTGCACCTCGAGCATATTTACTGCTTGAACTTTGCTCAACAAGCAAGAGTGAACAAGCATTTGGCTTGACGTACTTTGCTCCATAATCCAATATTTCTCATCCCACTTTCATGATTATGCTATGGTGGGATGCTATTAGCTGTCAACTTTTGATTTTTATTTTATATGTTGATTTAAGAATGATAAAAATATCTTATATATTTTACATAATATAATAAAATCGAGATAAAGTATAACATATGTAAAAAATGATATCTGCAATTGTAATGTGTATAAGTGTTATATAATCATCTTGAAAAATATGCATAAAACACGAGATTTAAATGAAAAGAATTAATTTTTTAATAACAAACTCTATTTTCTTTTTAAAATAATTTATTAAATTTTTGTATACTATACTATTATATATAATATTAATTTATTAAATTCTTTTCAAAGGACACTAGTACTTAAACATGTAGCTGTGTACTGTCGCATGTGAACGCATGTATTCGAAACGCACCTTCTTTACATCGAAAACAGATCAACGATCAAATTTTACCGAAGGGCGACACGCCGGCCCGGCTCCTGATCGATCACCAGTACTACAGAACACCTCAAAATTAGCTTCATCCCCCCGTATGAGGCTACAAATTTTGATACCTTTTTTTTGTGTGTACGTACGTGCATGCGTACATCCTCTTGTTTTGATCCTATTCTTCCATTTTGTCATACCAAAAAAATTAAGAAATATATATATATATATATTGAAAATATTTAAAAATATATAAAAAAATATTAAAATAAAAAAGAAAAATAAATGCATTAATTACACTAACTATCCGTCTATCATCGGTAAGTCTTCGATTCCTTTAGCATCGTCCATATATATATATATATATATATATATATATTATCAATAATAATATTCTTACTATACTTCTATAACCTTTTTATTATTCTTTTTATTTTTAAAATTTTTTAAATAAAATTATTTTACTTAATAATTAAAAAATAACTATAATTAGTAAAGCTATTTATTTTTTAACTTTTCTTAATGATTAAAGATGTTAAAAAAATATTTAAAAATAATAATAGAATGAAAATTTTTAAATACATTAAAAATAATAAATAAGTAATAGTAAACTAATAAGATCAGTATCATTACCCATATTATATTTATGGCTCAAAATTTATAGCTTTGAGCTGGCTGATATATATTTCTTGGTAAATGGAGGCCTAGCTGCATGCTTTCTGTATCCACGTGTCCATTTGATCACCACTGTTCTCGTGTTCTATTTATCTTAATCGCTTCTTACACCTGAGTTGGGTGGGCAGGCAAGATTGTAAAAGTAAGAGCAAGCATAGACACAACTATTTTAACAAACAAGATTTTTATCACATTTTTGTTACCAAGACCATAAAATGCCCATTACGATTACAAAGAGGCATTTCATGAAGCAGTTGTAGCTTCCCAAAATGATGATCAACTTAACCCATCATGTAAATTATCTGACACGTAATTATTAATTATATATATTTATGAGGAAAAAAATCATAGAGATGTCAGTTAATTAATTTCAGTTTTATTTTTTTATATATATTTTTTATACCGTGAGCTGTGGAACCGACCTTGGCGTTCCTGTTCTCAAGGAGCAACCACAAGCATCAAGTACTTGGAGGTCACGTCCTCGTGTTCTAAACTCTTTTAACACTCAGGCTCTAAGTTTAATATATGCGGCCTTTAAATAAATTATTTTTTATTTATTTTTTTTAAGTTAATGTCTGAAGGGTGACATAATTTAGTAAATCTATGCATAATCACTTGCATGCCCTTGGGCGAATCGTCTAAGGGCTCCTAATTTGATGCATGCTCATGATGCATGCCTGCCGCCAGCCAGTATTGATCTCTTCGATTGCAAATTCACTACATGAAAATAGATAATTTTTCTAGCAATTTAAAAATCGCTGTAAAAGAAATCGTTGCAAAAATACCTTATTTACAACGATTTATTAAGCCGCTGGCTTTTAACAACAAGGTGATCATTTGGTTTAAATTCGATTTTTTGTGTTGATTATTAAATTTTTAGCGACGATTTAGATAGCTGTAATTAGAAAAATAATGTTACAGCGATGGTGCCTACGTCACAATAAACTTTGGGGCGACGGGGACACAAAAGCATTTGAGCACTATGTTTTAATTTATACCCTTCACATATTTCCCTCCTTCACCATCCCGACTCTCATACTCATTTTTTTTTTTGCCATTTTCACCTACCTGCAAATCTACCGATCTCAACTTGTTAAATCACATCTTTTCACTCATTTAATTTTTCCTTCCACTGAACTCCAAAATAGGGGCAGCAAAAGTCACCGCTGAACTCCAATATTATGCCTTCCCGGTTAATTGATCACAACCGGCCTGTTCATCCTGATCTCCCCCATCCAGTAGTTAATCATCATGAGTGCGTACGAGATTAATTTCTAGTTTAATTAATAATTTGTTGCCTATATTGGAGTCAGGAATAATGATGGATTTATATATGATCATATATATATATATATATATATCATGGATTAATCAAAAGGTATTTGAAAAAAAAAAAATCATGGCCGGACGTATATATGCGCATATATATCACCAATATCAGAAACTCATTGACTTATATATTGTGACATCACCGAGTCTTATTCCAACAGTTAAACTTATAAAAAGAGATATATAGATATTATTACTTATTTTATATTTTAATATTACCTTTTACGTGTGGACCAGCTAACTCCTACTCAATGAGTGGACTCAATAGTACGTAACATATTTAATTAAGTAGGGAGATAGAATGTATGGTTAAGATTTGAATTTAAGAGTATTTATATAGTGATCCTATATATATGAAATCATCACCTATTTTAAAAGGCTATTATGTTTTTGAGAAGAAATAAATTTTATTATTTATTTTATATTTAAAATGTGAAATAATTTCCAACTTAGAATTCGTACTCTTTTGTTCACATTCGTTAGGGGCATCTTAACGAGCATCTATGCATGCAGGCGCACTGTAGAAATTTATGGACATAACTCATCTCATAAAACCGGTTCAATAAGAAAGGTTTGCACATTGCTTATAAGCATGTCCAAGACATTATCCACATGTAATGTGTGTTTTATTTATCAACACTCTCTCTCACGTGTAGGTAAATAATTTTCTTAGTCTTTGTCACAAGGTAAGTAGTGTGGGCTCCCATTTATCATGTGGCAAGTTCTGATATCATGTAAAAATTCATAAGTCCAACTCATCTCATAAAACTGGTTCAACAAGAGATATTTGTACATTGTTTATAAGCACGCTTAAGACATTGTCCGTAAGTAATGTGAGATTTATTTCTTAACAAGCACACTGAGTACGTACACATTTCGTTAGGGGCATCAAAACTAGCTGTACAGCTTTTGGTCAATTTACTTATCATATCCTAAATTACTTTTTAAATTTATACTACAAGAAAAATATACTAATATAACCAATCTGATGCATCGAAAATGGACAGAAATAACTAAATTGGATGTATCTACCCTTTTTGAATGCATCAAATTGGTTATATTAGCCCATTTTCTTGTAGTGTTAAGTGTATTTTTTTTTAGCTATTGACTAATTATAAACTCCATCATGAACTATATTACACGAGTATTACTATTATTAATCTAATAATTGTGAACAGTCATAATCAGGACCGAATCTCTGACTCGCGCGGATCGATCGATCTTTGTGAGGATTGATTCTATTAATTAACAAGCGCGCAGCTCATGCATGGTATATATGTTGCGCAGTGATTAGTTTAAATATTAAATAATTCAAAATAAGTTAATTAGTTCAGCTTGAAATTAAGTGTGACAGCCATATTAATTATTGATGTACTAGAAAGAATGTTTATTATTTTCTGTAGTAAAAAACAAACTTGGGTTGAGAAAAATAAATTAGGATTATAAACAGTTAGATCGACGATGTTGCGCAAGTAATTAATTAGCAATAGATTTAAATGACTTTAACTCGCTGCCTTGCATATAGCTAGCGCCACTAGATGATGATCAGCATAACGATTGATATGATTGGTTATGGTATAAGCTGAAGGGACATCATGATCTTATAATAATATATATTGACATTGGATTGAAAACAGATCATCATGCATATAATTCAACTGATCAGTGTGGGATCAATGACTGTAAAGAAAACCAAGTTTATGCCAAATATATATACTATTATTACTATTATTCTTAATTCTCTCTTGTTTAGTGATTTAAAAAAACCACGGAAACCACGTTCAAACTTTTGAAGCTAAGAACGTTGTTTTCTCTCTCTGTCTCTCTCATTAATATCTAGGTGTGTGCCAATTTATTTATTTCTTAGCTTTGAGATTCCCCAGGTTGTTGCGTATACCCAGGAGTTCTATTTTGCGCAACCTGGTGTGTCGGAACCCTAGTTAGGTTTGACTTGACTTTGAAATCTCTATAAAACCTACACCATCGTCTCCAAGTTTCCTCTCTCTGTGTTGTTGAACAACAAAAGCTAGCATACTCAATAGAAGGAAACAAATTACTGAAATATGGTTCACTTAAGGTTTACAAGCTTCGTTCTCGTCGGGCTTCTCTTCGTTATGCCTGTCCTTATCGAGTCTTTTGCATCTGCTCATAAACAAGGTACTAGAGAATATTTTTTGATCTCCATTAATATTTTTTAGCAGAACTATAACAGTTTTGAGATGGGTTGTGTTATGAGTGATCTTATTAACGGCCTCCATCTGCGTGTAGGAGTGAAAGCTGGGTACTTTGCAGCAAAGGAAAATAATGTTGCGGTTCCAAAGGCAAGCGGCTTGTTATTTATTTAATTACAAGTTGATCATCTGCTTTAATTTTATTGTTTGGATAGATCGATATTAGGTTTCTTATTCCGTGAATTTTAATAGCGGAATATGTAGTATCTTTCGTAGAATTTGATTAACCGAGGCATAAAAGTGTGAACAGGGAGTACTTGATCCTGATGGTGTTAATGCTGCTGGTTTGGGGAAAATATGGCATGGAGGAAGGAAATTAATGGCAGTGCAAAAAGTACTGTTGAGTGAAGATCAGATCGATCAGAGAGAAGATCATGGCCGACTGAATGGACGGACTACTTCAGAGATTAATTCAGGTGCAACCCATGATTCTGATGGAATAGTTGACCTTCATGAAGTACTGAAAGGGGCCCATTTCCAAGTAAAATGTAAACTGTGGGGTAAAAGTGATGCTCCTAAGAAGAATAAAGCATCTGGCTTTGTGGCTTTCACTGCTGATTATCATGGGCCGAAACGCCACCCTCCAAAACATAATTGAAAAGCATCAAAACCTTAGTTTTAGGCTTCCTTTTTTTGTTTTAATCATATATATCTAGTCCTGATCAAAATATATGTATCATGTGGTGTAATACTTGTTTATACGTAATCGAAAAAGTATCATGATGTTTTGTTTTGAATCTTTGATGCTTGCAAGGGTCTTTGTTGAGGTCACGATCAAATACTACTTTGTTCTTTACAATCTCATGTTGATGATTACGGGAGATGAGGCGAAACTTCCTCGTTCGTTATGAAAATTTGTTGTCTGAATGCAGGAGAGGGCAGTAAAGCTTCAGATCATTCTCCTGGACTTTCACAAGATAAACTGAATGCTCAGGTCTCTTCCTCATGTCTCTTTGATGTCTCTCTTTCTCTCTCTCTTTCATCACTTATATTCCTTGGAAACATTTATTCTAGCTCATATATTGAAGAAAAGAAAAACTTGTGCACGCACGTTACAGTCAATGCAAAAAAACCCTAGCTGTACTCCACTTTTTTTTTTATCTACATTTCTTTTATTAGTAAACCAAGCTAGCTATGGTCTTCCAAATTATGAACATGTTATATATATATATATATATATATATATATATATGTTTATAATCCGAGTTTAGTGTTTGATCAATTTCATGGCGTTATTTAATTTATTTGATGCGCGTTCACATGACCAGAATAATATGAACGTGCTAAGGCCAAAGTCCTCGAAGTCTGCTAGCTTGGGAATTCCTAGGAGTACTATCAAGCCAGACGAGCAATACTATCGAGACTTCAAGGCAGTGTCAAACAAAGCTGCCAGCTTGGGGAGTTCCTCAAGGACGTCTTACAAAACAGTCTCTGATCATCAAGAAATATATGATACTAATTCTCTGCAGATCAGAGATGAAACCCAGAGACTTCTTGAGGCAACCAAAGAGATTGTGAACATGATGCGCAAGGATTATGGGAAAATGGCTCGACGTAAGCCACCCACTAACAATAACGACCCTTGGCGGCATTAAGTAAAATGGAAATTAAACGTCATCAGACCGATAGGTTTAGTTAGGCACACAATTTTGCCCAAGTAGTTTATATATATAAGGTATCTTTTCTCTTTAGTTTCTTTTTAATTTGTTTTTTGATGGGTCAAAAGGCCGGCTTCAGCTCTTAGTAGTAGTACTGCTTTTCGTTTTTTGTTTCTCAGACAAGTCAGAATTAATTAATTAGTAGGATACATATGAAAGTGCTGTACGTACGTACATCGAGTGTGCTGGATAAGTCTTTTGGTAGATGCAGCATGATCACTAGCTAGTTTTGTGATGTGATATATTATATATATATATATATATATATATTAATATAATATTGATGGTATTACTTTAATCATGTTTATTTTTAGTGTACTAGTAATTTCATGATGATCAGCTCTAAAACAAATGCTCTATGATATATATATATACTAGTTAGTTTTGAATCCAAATTATATGAAATAGAATCATCGTCACTACATAAAAGTAATTTCATTTTGTTTTCGCTACCCATGCATGCATCGATCACATATATACATGAGAACGAGTCATACTTCTTGTATATGTAACACTATGCTATTTAAATTATATATTAAAAGGAGGAGTTAATTAATATTCCCAGCTGCCTAGCCAGCTAGTTTTAACTTCACTAGATTTATTGATTAGCTTTTTATATAGATATAATCAAGGAGTTTTGTTCATAATAATATGCCTATATATGTATTATAATCAAGCACCAATTTCATTAGCTTTAATATAATATTGAACCTCAAAGCAGATTAATGCGCAGTAGTACCTTTAATATTTATTAACTATTTCATTAAGAAAAATGCGATTTCAACGATCGATTTGTAAGTTTCCTGGCATGACATGATGATCATAAGACATTCCTGCCCATCGATCAAAATACGTCGGGGGTGGGTCAAGTATAACATGCAGCAGCTGAACCAGCTAACCATATCACTACAAAAAAAAAAAAGTTTATTTACGACAATTTATGCTTCAATGCAAAAACAATCGCCGCAGATACTAAGTATTCACGGCGATTCAAATTTCATCGCATACTTTTCAATTAAAATGGTCCGTGGCACTAATTAATGCAGCGAATTAATGATTTTTCGCAGCAATTTCTATTGCCGCAATATATTATTTAATTGTTAAGGTGATATCTTAACAATTTTAAAGAAGGCCCTTAGCCTTGCATTTTTGCAATGAAATTTATTCGCCACAAAAACATTTTGAATGAACCTCAAATTGTTTTTTCCCCCCCTTTTTTCTCTTCAACTTTTCCTCCCAACTAGCAAAAAAACTCCCAAGAACCAAATAGTCGAAAAACCCGTCGTCCCTTGCAAAATTGTAGTAAACCCACGCAACTCGTCCTCCCTCTGCCGAGAATTGCCATGAGCGATTGCCGTTGCAACTCGTGTGCTTCCCACATTCGTGATTTGCTACATTTTTTGAATTCTCCAAAAGGTATTTGACGTAATCTGTTCTGTTAATTTGAGGATGATTTATAGAAATTTTGTAAATGATCTCTACCTTTTCTCATTCTTAATCCCCCATTTTGCAACATGCTCAAGACGATATTTGTTGGCATGTACTAGTTTTATAAAAGCGCCTCCCCCATAACCTCAATTCCACTGTATTTTTGCCGATTAATATAGGGTAAGAGTTCTGTTTTAGTTTTGACTTTGTTCTTATAACTTAGAGCTTTTGATTTTAGTACACACACATAATTCCTTTAATTTTACTAAAATTTACATTGATATTATAGAGGCCTCCATCTCTGATCAACTTATCTATAATATATATTAGCTAGCTAGCAACAATGCTGATGTGATTTTTTTATACATATATATATAGATATATCTAGTAAAATGTTTACATGTGATGTTTACATTCGCACAAGCTCCTGGATGTTGAATGGGGAGCAAATTGACTCATTGAAACATCGTGTTGCTATGAGAGAATACACGGCTTCAGTAAGATGGAAGGCATCCCAAAAGAAGTTTTTATAGGCATCAAGGCAGGGAGTTGTAAATGGAATGCACCCAGATGTCCCATTTGCCCACGTAGTACAACATGGGGAGTTCGAGTCCTCTAAGCCTGTATATACATGTTAATTGAACCAAAATAACTATTAAAAGAAGATCAAGGGAAAGAAAGAGAGGAGTTAAGAGAGTGTGATCGTGTGTTACCATATTTAGAAGGATTTATGATTGCATCATAGCCAAGAAAATTAGCTTGGCCAAGGATAAAGGTGGAGCCATAGAGAGTTGATGTAAGATTGTTGAGAAACGCTGGGAGTCTCTGATTAAAATATGACACTATTTGATTTGTTTCTTCCACACATTGCCCCACGTTGTGCTTCTTTTTCCTTGTAATTGATGGGATGCATCCAATGGGGCCGATTTCAAACATGATTATCTTCCTGCCTCCTATATTATATAATCTCTGTGCGCCGGATTAACATACATACATACATATATATATATATATATATATATATATGCACGGAAAGCAATTAGGTAAAACTGAAAGATATTATATATATAGGACAGAATATTTTTGACTTACGGATTTCTTTTTTAAGTCGAGAGATAAAAAAGATAATTACTTGAAAAACCTTGCTGAGTGTATCCAGGAGGAACTGAGCGAAGGGTTGAGGAGGGTAACGTTTGCTTGTATCGTAAACGTGAGGTTCAAGGTAGTTAGTGAGGTAGTCGTTGCTCCCTACAGAGAATATAAATATGGACTTGGACAAGTAATCTGAGAGCTCATTCGAGCTCATGTTGAAATATTGCCTTTCTAATCCTGACTTCACCGTCTTCTCAAACAGATTTATCTGTTCATTCAAATTCAAGCATTTTCCCTGCAAACAAACATGAATTAATGATCAAGCTTGCATGCGGGGTGATCTTAAAATATGTCGATGGCATCAGCGAGAATAAATTAAACATAAGCTTATAATAATCTCTTATTTACGTACATATAGGTTTCCAGTTTCAGGAAGAATGCCACAGGACCCAGAAGCATAGTTCAAACCTGTAAGTGGTGTTGATCTCCGTATACTCAAGAATGGTGGAGAATAAGGTAGCCCTAGAAACTCAGCTAAAAGGCAAGGGAAGATGATCAAAAAAAGTGTTTGTAAAATGCTTTCATGAACAGTACTGATATCTAGCTATAACAAGAAGGAACGTTTCATTCTCTCTCTCTCTCTCTCCCTCTCTCTCTCTCTCTCTCTCTCTCTCTCAAGTCACTGCAAAAACGGACGTAGTGGATTAATACCTATAAAGTCTGCAACTGTTTTGCCATTGGTGAATCTTCCAGTAACTCCTTTGGCAAAGTTGACACCATAGGGGAGGTAATCTGCCTTGGCAACGGTGGGCAACATATTGTTATTGCCGCTATCGAACAAGGAATCTCCAAACACATACAAAGCTGGTGCCAATGGCAGACTGATCTGGATCATAGCTGCGGGAAGAACATGAAGGAAAATCATGAACAAGAGAATGAAAGACATCGAAATCATCGTAAGTGTCGACATTCCTAGTACTGGAAAGAATGTGTGACGTTGTACGTAAATTGAAAGAATGAAGATCAATTGATGAGTTTGGATGAAATAGCAAATCAGGATAAGTACATGTATATATATATATATAATATATATAGAACAATTTTTGTTTAAATTGGTGATCCCAGAAGGTAAGGTGCAGTCACATGAAGATCACCTGGCCAGGAAGAAAGGTGATGGAAACAGTGGGTGTAATGAGACATCCACATGCACGCAACCGAAATTTATGGAAGTTAGTTACCTCTTTCTGACAGAAAAAATGGATAAAATTAAGAAGCGTTATTTAGTAAAGGTTTTGCGTAAGCTTCCGTGATTTTTCCTTTCTCGCATTATTTCCTGACAATTAATGAAACACAACTCTTTTTATAATTTTTTTAAATAATTATGTGAAATTTAAAATTCAAACAAGAGAAATTGAGATTAAAAATTTGATACTTTTGATAAAAACCACAATATCATACGGTTAATTGCAAAATAGACGTCGAACCAACGAGTGTAAAATTGCAATGTTTTAAATTCCGCTGATCATTCTAGTTTAAATATTACTGGAATAAATATTTTGATATCAGTACATTTCGATGTATTGTTTTAGGACTAATTACATATATAAGTATGCATCATATATGTGTGTATATAATATATCTATAGAGGAATAGATGATTTATAAATAAATATATATTGAAAATATTATAAAAAGTAGATTTATTATTATTAAAAGATAATTTTAAAAACTGACATGCTTGAGTTGAGTCACAAAAAAATAAAGAAAAAAAATAAAAGAATAGATTAACTATTAAAAATAATGATATTTACACAAATAGAGAATAAGAACACATATTTAAAGTTTTGAAAAAATTAGATCTATAAATACCTTTTAAATTTTAAAACTAATTAAATACTATCTAAATTTAAAATTTATAAAAATGCCACACTATAAGGATTCACTATAAGAAAATGGACATTTGTAACTAATTATATGTAACAAAAAAGAGACGAAAACAAATTCATTTTAGTTGAAAATAATTAGTTGCAAATAGACAATTTTCTTATAGTGATTATTGGCTATCCCTATGCCAAGATTAGTCGCTATTGGTGGTAAAAATAGCCACAGCTGGTCATCCTAGGTGAATATTGTGGTGTCACTCTGTCACCGCAAAAATATAGAGGCTACATCTCTGAAGCTTTGATTGCTCAGAATTGCCATGGATAATAGATTTTTAGCGGTGATTTTAGGTGCCCCAAATGGTAAAAAAGCGTCAGCAATGGTCATCCAATGTGGGTACAAAAAATGCTATGAAAGCTCTTTTGTGGCGATTTTTTTTATCGTAATTAGTTGGAGTTGTGCTGAAAAATGCCATAAATCCATTACATATAGACTGTTAACCTTGGTTAAGTGTTGTTGCAAATATTTTTTTCAGTGAATAAAGTTCTTTGAAAATAGTGTCATAGTTTTGTTTTAAAAAAAAAAGTTTTCAGCTGTAAAAAATCATTGGAAATAGCCCCTTACAAAATTTAAAAGAAAAAAATACATTAAACAGGTTCACAAAATTTCATTATATGAATTTTTACATCAACATAAAACACAAAATTTAAAAACATTACCCTACAGCATTAGTATTGAATTAGTTAAATATTTTCTTCAAAAAGTACAACTTTACACAAATATATTAAAAAAAAAAAGTGTCATCTTTGATAAAAAAAAAAAATGACACTTTTGAGTAAATAGTAAAATATCAAAACTCTTCGAATTATAAAAAAAGTATTGAACAGTTAATAAAAAAAAAGTATTGACCAGTTCATTAAAAATAAAAATAAAAAATTATTGAGTTGATAGGTTTAATGCAAATAAATAATGGTGCTTATAAATTTTCTTCCTCCACGATAACAAGTAAGAATGCCAAATTGTTGAAGGGCAACACATATGGATTCTTTTATATATATAAAGAAATTATGAGTTATATAACAATAGGTTCAGAAAATCATAACGCATACATCGTGCTAAAACTATAGAATGAGAAAACCAAGAAGAACTAATATATATTTTGGACCATTTTCACCAACAACCAAATACTCTTGGACCATTCAACTAAGACAACTACGTACTAGAATTGACCATAAATTAGTAGTAGCAGTACTGTGGGTAAGAACTCCTTATGTGCCATTTATTATATAAATACCAAGAAAGTCTTTTATTGTATTATCATCCGAATGCTATGAAACATTTTCCAATGTTACGCTATGTACACAACAATAAGAGAATAAGTATTATATGCAATGATAATACTAGGAATGAGACTTTCATTGAAAAGATTACATAAGTATCATATATAAATATTCAGGAAAATATGACAAGAGTAATCTTTTCATTTAAGCATGTGCATAGGCCTTTCTAAGTCATTCTGATAGCCATCAAAACTTAGTACTCCAAGCAAATTTTTAAATACTAGACATCAATGCCAAAAGTACTCGTCATCTTGGTGCATAGTCATAAACTCTATAGCTAGCCTGCGCACAATGATAAAGCTTGTCTATATTCCCTAAGTTTTTTATAATCCACTAAAATTCAGAATGACATCAAGGACTTGTTTAGAATTACCCAACAAGCAGATTCTCAGAAAATCATATAGCATGCCACGGTTTGCTTAGCATAAATCCAATCACAAGAGATTTTTAGGAACTAAGAGTGTTACCTGACTGGCTTTTCTCCTTCACAAGGTGCAAATTTAAGAATCAAAACAAGATCATGTAACTAGCTATAGTCTCAACCTGCATCTAGTTTGGTTGACCAACAACATCAAAACAAGAGAGGTATTGATAGAATATATCAAACTTACTACTGCAAAACTAAATGCAGAACTAGAAGCTGCTACTGCAATATGGCCGTGGCCATGGCTAGTTTACTGTTTTGCTACTATATGTGTCTATTTAGAAGAGCTTGGAAACATCAAAATAGAAATAGAAATACAAGGGACACAAACTGCAACTAGTAAATACTATAAAAAAAAAAAACTGTTTAAGAAGTTTGAGTCATTAACATACTCAGAAAATGTTGGTATTTTTCTTCCATACAACTTCAACTCAATCAATCCATGTCAATACAGGAAATTGATTATTTAATGAATGGGTATATTTCCATTTAGAGGATATCAAATACTTTGGTAATTAATAATGTTAACATGAAGTTAGATTTTACAAATTTGTTGGTTTATGTTGGGATCAGCGGAAGCTCACAAATAATATGGAGACCAAGATTTAAGGTGGTTCGGCCAATTTAGCCTACGTCCACACACACAGAGGAGAATTTGTATTAAACAACAAACCAACTATTTACAATGGTTTCTCTCAACTCTCATAGCTTTTAATCTCTCCAACGAACCTCACCTCAAGCTCTCATTCCTCATTACAATCTTACATGTATTTATAGGACAAAAAAATAGTGTGAACATGAAATAACGGTGGAATTCCGGCGGCCTACATTCTTGAATTTCCAGGCGGCGCCTACCTTCCAGCTGCTACTGACGGTGCCTAACTTCATCTTCCAGAAGCCTCCAGCTCATTTGATTTGCGTGTTGATTTCCAACAATCTCCCCCTCAACACCAAACGGAGGATATCCTGGCACATTTTAGTTCAAGGTACTTAACCTAGCTATGTTTCTACATAGCTCAAGTTTTTCGTATGTGACTACCTTCGTTAGCATGTCCGCTGGATTCTCCTTTGTATGGATCTTTACAAGCTTCAACAGCTGTTGCTCCATTACTTCACGTATCCAGTGATACCGAATATCGATGTGCTTTGTCCGAGAGTGGTACATCGAGTTTTTACTTAGATCAAGAGCACTTTGACTATCACAATAGATTCTGTACTCTTTTTGACTAACTCCCATTTCTTGGAGGAACCGCTTTAGCCACAACATTTCCTTTCCTACTTCTGCTATAGCAATGTACTCTGCTTCTGTTGTAGATAAAGCCACACATTTCTGTAGTTTGGACTGCCATGATATAGCTCCACCTGCAAATGTGTAAATATATCCTGATGTAGATTTTCTCCCATCAAGATCACCTGCCATATCAGCATCTGTATAGCCATCCAAGACTGGATTAGCTCCCCCGTAGCACAAGCACAACTTTGATGTACCTTTAAGGTACCTGAGAATCCACTTAACTGCTTTCCAGTGTTCTTTCCCTGGATTTGAAAGAAAACGGCTCACAACTCCAACAACGTGAGCGATGTCAGGTCTGGTACAAACCATGGCGTACATTAAACTTCCTATTGCTGAGGAGTACGGTATTGTAGCCATTTCTTGAACCTTTTCCATTGATGAGGGACATGAGCTCTTGCTTAATTTGAAGTGATTAGCCAATGGAGTACTGACTGGCTTTGCTTTCTCCATGTTGAACATTCGTAGTATTTGTTCAACATACTTTTCCTGTGACAGCCATAGCTTCTTTTTCTTCCTGTCACGAGTGATCCTCATGCCCAAAATCTGCTGGGCAGGTCCTAAGTCTTTCATCTCAAAGACTTTGGAGAGATCCGTCTTTAGCTTCCTGATAATGGATGGATCTTTTCCAATAATCAGCATGTCGTCAACATAAAGCAATAACATCACGAAGTCACCTTCTGAAAGTCTTCGGATGTAAACGCACTGATCTGCAGCAGTTTTCTTGTAGTCATGGCTCATCATGAATGAGTCAAACTTCTTATACCACTGTCTAGGAGCCTGCTTCAAACCGTAAAGGCTCTTTTCCAACTTGCAGACCAAATGTTCCTTTCCAGGAACTTGGAAGCATTCTGGCTGCTCCATGTAAATCTCATCATCAAGGTTGCCGTGAAGAAATGCTGTTTTCACATCCATCTGTTCAAGCTCCAAGTCAAGACTTGCCACCAATCCGAGTACCACTCGAATTGAAGTTATCTTCACAACAGGTGAAAATATCTCATCAAAGTCGATTCCTTTCTTCTGCTGGAATCCTTTGACGACTAAGCGAGCTTTGTGCTTCACCTGCTTGTCATCATTTTTCAGCTTGAACACCCATTTGTTTCTCAGTGCTCTCTTATCTTTTGGAAGTTCCATCAGCTCATAAGTCTGATTCTTCTGTAACGAGTTCATCTCATCCTGCATAGCTTGCATCCATTTGTCGCTATCTGGATGAGATATTGCCTCTGGGAAGTTTTCTGGCTCCCCCTCATCTGTAAGAAGAATATAATCTGATTCCGGATATCTTCGAGATGGAATCAACAATCGCCCTCTAGAGGATCTGTCCTCCTGAGGTTGATCACCTGACAACTGTGGAAACTCTGCAGTTTCTGATGGAGAGGGCAACTGCTCCCCCTGCTCAGTATTGGTTTCTCCGTTGTCAGTATCCTCTTCTTCTTCTGGGGAAACTTCCTGTCTATCTTCAGTGTTTGAGACAGATTGAAGCGGTAGTGAACTCGGAGCTGGTTCTGGAGCACTTAGAGTTGTTTGTTCTAATCCAAACATCTGGTCTTCATGGAACACAACGTTCCTGCTTCTGATGACCTTCTTCGCTTTTGGATCCCATAATCTGTATCCAAATTCTTCATCTCCATAGCCGATGAAAAAACACGGAGTAGACTTTTCATCAAGTTTCTGTCTTTTCTCCTTTGATACATGTGCAAATGCTTTGCACCCAAATACTCTTAGATGAGAGTATGAAATCTTGCGGCCTGACCACACCATCTCTGGGACTTCAAACTGCAGTGGAACTGACGGTGTTCTGTTGATCAGGTAACAGGCTGCTTTTACTGCTTCACCCCAGAATGGCTTAGGCAACTTTGCCATACTTAGCATGCATCTGGTTCGCTCCACAATGGTCCGGTTCATCCATTCTGCTACACCATTGTGTTGTGGGGTGTAGGGGATAGTCTTCTCGTGTCTGATGCCATGTCTGGAGCAGTATTCTCTGAACTCTCGAGGAGTGTATTCACCTCCATTGTCTGTCCGGAGGCATTTCAGCTTCTTGCCTGTTTCTCTTTCTACCATGGCATGGAAGTTTTTGAATTGCTCAAAAACTTGATCTTTCCCTTTTAGGAAATACACCCACACTTTTCGTGAAGCATCATCAATAAAAGTAACAAAATATTTGTTACCTCTAAGTGATTCAACTTCAAAAGGACCGCAAACATCAGAGTGTACCAAGCTCAATAACTCTGATCTTTTTCCAGCAGATGTCTGGAATGAAACTCTATGTTGTTTACCAAATAAATAGTATTCACAAGGGTTGAGAGCAATACCTTTATTTACTGTGATCAATGCTTTCTTTGCAAGCATAAACACCCCTTTTTCTCCCATGTGGCCAAGTCTCTGATGCCACAAGTTTAGTGATGTATCATCTTCAGCTACATTGAGACTGTTTGCACATATCTTAGCACTTGATTTGTACAAAGTGCCACAGATATGTCCCCGTGCAACGACCATTGTTCCTTTCTTCAATTTCCAAGCATTGTTGCTGAAGATGCTCTCGTAACCCTGTTGATCAAGGGTTCTTATAGAAATTAGGTTGAGTCGAAGATCGGGTACGTGCTGAACGTCATTTAGCACCATAGTACAGCCAACACTGGTTTTTATTCTGACATCTCCAATGCCCACGATCTTTGAGAAACTTGAATTTCCCATCCTGACTGTACCGAAGTCTCCTGCCTTGTAAGTACTAAAGAAATCCTTACAAGGAGTGGCATGATAGGATGCTGCTGTATCTATTACCCATTCGGTTTCCTCGCTTGAAACGTGCAAGCAAGATTCTTCACCAGCAGAAAGGAGTACACAATCTCCAGAAAGCGTCACTGCGGCTTCGCCTTCTTCGTGCTTTGATTGACTGCTTGGCTGATTCTGCAGCTTTCGGCATTCTCTTTTAAAGTGGCCTTCAATACCACAGTAAAAGCATTTTCCCTTCTTTCGCTGTTTACCGCGACTTTGGGATCTCCCTTTGCTTTGACTTCCGTTCTTTTCTCGACTTCTACCTCTACTGTTTCTCTGATGCCTTCCTTCTGTTACAAAGGCATCTGTCTGGTCTCCTCCAGCCTCCTTTCGTCAAGCCTCTTCATTAAACAAGGCATCTGTCACCATTGACATGGCGAGCTTTCCATCTGGAGCTGAATTACTGAGTGAGACCACTAGTGTTTCCCAGCTATCTGGTAGGGAACTAAGAAGTAGTAGAGATTGCAATTCGTCTCCGAATTTAAAATCTACGGATGCAAGTTGATTTATAAGATTCTGAAACTCGTTGGTGTGTGCGGCCACTGAGATGCTGCTTTTGAGTTTCAAGTTGACAAGGCGTCTCGTTAATAATGCCTTGTTCCGTGCAGTTTTTGCCTGATACATGTTTTCCAGCTTTTTCCACAGCTGATAGGCATCCGTTTCCTGTGCAACATGGTGAAAAACACTATGATCAATCCACTGCCGGATCTGACCAATAGTTTTCTTATCCAACTTATGCCAGTCTTTTTCCGCTACATCATCTGGCTTTACGCTTTTCTCTTCAATTGGATCGAAGAGATCTTTACAATTCAGGAGATCTTCCATTCGAGGTCTCCATAGTGCGTAATTTGTAGATGTTAGCTTGATCATCGCACCTGCTCCTGAATCCTCCATCAGTTCGGCTTTAATCTTTGACTTGAGTGACCTTTTCTCAATGTTTGGAGTTGAATCTCAATAAATGGAGCTCACCGTTGCGTCCGGAACGGTGGAAAACCTTGGAAACGACTCTTGTCTCGTTCCAAAACGATCAAAATTGTGCCGAAAACCTGAAAAATAAGAAAACAGAATATTCCTTCTGAAACGGAATATTCCCTAACGTCACCGGAATATTCCCTCCGTCAACCGGAATATTCTCTACCATCAACCAAATATTCCCTCCTTACCGGAATATTCCAATCTGTGACGGAATATTCTTGCCGGTGACAGAATATTCCTGCCGGCGACGGAATATGCTGACGGAATATTCCTTCCCTGATGGGTTGCTGGAGCGGGTCGAAAAATGGGTCGGGAGTGGGTACCGGTCGGATCGCCCGGAATCCGGGTTGGAGTCTTCTTCCTCGTTCGTCTGGCGCGTGCGGCGCGTGTCGAGAGTGGCCGGCGCGTTGCCTGAGCTCGTTCGGCGCGTGCGACGCGTGTGGAGGTTCCCGGTATCCGTTCGAGATGAAATTTTCACTAGAATTTTCGTCTTGACCTGAGGACTCTGATGGTATCCTCCAAACTTGATTTCGATCAAGTTTCAAAATGGGTCTTTCACGAAAATTCACAAATCCAGCCTCCTATCGGCTCTGATACCACTTGTTGGGATCGGCGGAAGCTCACAAATAATATGGAGACCAAGATTTAAGGTGGTTTGGCCAATTTAGCCTACGTTCACACACACAGAGGAGAATTTGTATTAAACAACAAACCAATTATTTACAATGGTTTCTCTCAACTCTCACAGCTTCTAATCTCTCCAACGAACCTCACCTCAAGCTCTCATTCCTCATTATAATCTTACATGTATTTATAGGACAAAGAAATAGTGTGAACATGAAATAACGGTGGAATTCCGGCGGCCTACATTCTTGAATTTCCAGGCGGCGCCTACCTTCCAGCTGCTACTGACGGTGCCTAACTTCATCTTCCAGAAGCCTCCAGCTCATTTGATTTGCGTGTTGATTTCCAACAGTTTACCTATCCAAAAAAAAAAAGTAACCAAAAGCAATTGGGCAGCCATAGTCATAATAATACTCGAATGTGAAAGAGCAACAGAGTGGAGCATAGAGTAAAGTTTCAAGGCAATTGATACTGCTGAGGACATTATTTAGTTTTCTTGAAGGTTTGCAGTGTATGATAACTAACAATGGTTTCAGACTCGTAGTGCAATATGACATAAAAATTAACACTACAAGAGAATGAATATTTTGAGACAAATTGTCTCAAAAAGTTTATTTTCTTCCAAAAATATATTTAAAGACAAAAAAATTTCGTCTAATTTGTCTCAAAAAGTCTGTCTAAAAAAGTTTTTAGAAATTAAAATTAAATTTCATTTCTAAAAATTATTTTTAGAGATGAAATCTCACTTGCTTGTCCAAATTTGTTCGGATAGGCTTTTTTATTTGAGACAAAAAAAATCTTGTCTTAGAAATCCATTCAAATGAAACTTTTGTCCATTCGAATCAACATACATCATTCAAACAGACAATCTTTTGCTCAAACAGATTGTCACGTCCGAACAAGATTAGCGTCCGAACAGATCTTCTCTATTCAAACAAATAAATTAATTGAATTTTTTTTTGCTCGAACGGGTTTGCGTGTTATTCGAATAGTGTCCGAACAAACTCTTTTTCATTTGGATGAATTTTTAAATTCTAATGTATCGTTTGAATAGTATTTTTTTATTATTTGGACGATAATGCTATACAGATTCACATTTAATTAAAAAAATAATACTATTATCATAAAAATATAATTTATATAAAAATATAATTTATATATCAAAATTGGTCAAATCTTGTTGTTGAACAGAATAATAAAAGTACAATTAATAAAAACAAGTTTTAAAATGGTGGTGGTGACATAGAGTTTTGGGACATCCTCTACCATTTTTCAAATATTGGTTGGGTTCTCAACTCCAGTCTCTTTTCTATTATAGCATCTAACTCTGCTGCTCTATCTAATCAGACCAACAACTCATATTCCTTAGACCTCAATCGTTATATCTCAAGTTGTGCTACCTCTAACTCCTTAGTCTTATCTTCATTAGATCTAGGCTTAGAAGAGGATGATGAACTTGAAAATGATTTCACACACTGCCCTAAGCCCCTTAAATATCTTAAACGTGATCTAAGAATTTCAGATAGAATCTCAGTATCATTAACAGATGATTCATCGGATAGATCCACAGCAACTTCTTTTAGAGATTTAATCTTCTCCTACAAAAACAAAACCATTAAAGTTAGTATAAAATAAGAATATTGTATTAGACTTGACTTAATAAACTTTAACTTACATAACTTGCCTCAATTTCGGGACTGATTCAAACGCCATCATGATTTTTATGTGCTTTAACATATAATTGGATTAGATCAAAGTCACAAGAACTTTCAGCTCGCTACGAAAGGAAAACTATATTAGAACTTGAATGCGAGAAATGCATATTTTAATATGAGACCGAGACTAGTAGTATTGACCATTTTTTGGTGCAAACGATAAAAAGATCGAGAACCCGCATGATGTTGTATCTTTAAATATGATAAATTTGCTTTGTTCACAGTACTTGTTGCTAAAAAAAATAACTTATAAGCTTCAAATTATAATACATCCATTATTTTCTATTAAAAAAGATAAATGCAATATTACCTAATATGCAGAATCTTAATCAAATCACAAATCATCTCCCACTCGTCTGGTGGTATTACTTGTAATGGATTTTGGTGTGTTTCTGCTGCAATGCTGAACTTGGCATAATATACATGACACCAAGTTTTGTACCTTCAGAATGCATTCGACATTAGTTCCTCAACTTCTACTCAATCCTTAAGAAAATTATAAATAATTAGTATAAATACAATTAGTTTTAAATTAAATTTATACTCAGTTCTTGAGATGTAACGCATTACCATGCAACAATTTTTTATGTGATTTTTTACATCTTAAGGAACGTTAGCCTAGTAGACTGCTGACATCGAAGCATGCGTGCAAGTGAAGGTACCAACATAGGTAGAAAAATAAGTTATTTGAATCAATGTACCCACCAGTGTGACCCTCCAAAATATCAACTTTAATTTTACCTATTTTTCTTATTTTCTCTATGTAGACACCATTCCTAGTGTCTCACCCTCAGCACTAGCATACAACAACTATTGTACAACAATTAAAACATATATATTATTTAATAAATATATATTAACTCACTAACATGTGTTAAATGTGGTATTTAATTTGATAAAATATTTGGTTCTGGGTCTGGTGATATTGGCCCATTATTGATGGCTGGTGAATCACATGCAAGGGATCGACAGTGGGTGGGGGTATGGATGACGTACGCGCCACTTTGTATTTGAGAGACATATCTATTTGAAATTGTAATAAATCAAATATACCTTATACATACGTTATGGATATGTATAAGATTTATACTTACACAAATATTTTGATTCATCCACTATCAGTTTTGTTGAACCAGTCCCTTTCATTCTCACTAGACACATATGTAGATTCATGTTCTTCTGACATTCTATCATCAATTACTTCTTGTGCAACGTCCTCTCTACGTGGTGGGACCTTGTTATATTGACTTAGGTCAACAAATAGATTGATCCCTGATTCGTTTTCTTGATATGCTTCTTTATTTGTCAAACCATCAAATTCTTCATGTGGTTCGTCTGCCTCTAGAATGTACTCATATATATTTCTTGGTGCAATTTTCTCCACCACTCACAATGGATTTTCGTATTCTGAATTATTTAAATAAAAAACTTGATTCGCTTAGCAATCGAGAATGAAATGATCATCCTCGTACAAGGTCTAAGATATATTTCACTAACAAAATTTTCATCTTTACGCACTCCAAACTTAGGATTTGAAACATCCCACCAAGTACATCTAAACAACCAAACAATATATCCCCTACATATTTTAAATTTATAATATTTTCTACAACTCTATAGAAGTCAATATTATTATCCCTATGGCTCCTTTCGACTGCGACCCAACAATTCGAGTTTTTCTATATCGTTCTCTATCACATGTGTAAAATCTATATCCATGCACCAAATATCCCGAATATTGGATGGCCCGCTTGTCCGGACCACATACTAATGCATAAAATTCTAGTGAGATCTTAAAAGTTTCAGCATATTTTGATAAAACCTACATTAATAAATATATTTAGGTATATATTAAATATCAATAAAAAAATATGATTTTTTTAATAATACCATATGTTCAAACCATGACTCAAATTCCTCTTCATGCTTCTTTTTTACGCCAGTTACACTACCAGAGTGAAGTAGTTGTAAAATGTTTACTGCGCATTTTTATGTGAAATATAATTTCTACAAATATAATATATTCATATGACTTGTGTATGCAAAAGTTGATCGATACGTAAATTAATTACTAATCTCAAGTAATGATCAATTTCTGCACAGTTATTCAAGACATACCATTGAGCTCTATCAAAATCTCATTCACACAAATCATAGCTCTCTTATGCGCCCATGGAACGTACGGTTTGGAAAAATATAGAAAATGGTGATGAAATATCCATTTGTTCACTTTTATAACTTCTATCCAGTCTTGTAAATCTAGTATCAACCCTACAAAAATATATTAAACAAAAAGTGTATCATTCATTATCAATGTATGACTTTGCAATCGAACTTTCTGGATGAGCCTTTTATTTCCAACAATTCGCTTAAGTTTTTCTAAAAAACTTCTCAATAGGATATATCCATTTATATTAAACTAAACCAGCAACTAAAGCCTCACGAGGTAGATGAATAACCAAATGAACTATTACATCAAAAAAGGAATGTGGGTATAAACTCTCTAGTTTGCAAAATATCACTGCGATGTCGGCTTCCATTTTTAACAATGCCTCAACTTGTAATGTCCTATTACAAATGCTCCTAACTCTGCGAAAGCTGTACGAACATTTCGACTAAACTTTCTATGCACACCAACTGCCGACAAACGCTGTAGAAATACATGGCAATCGTGACTTTTAAGACTAGTTATTTTCCAGTCATGTATTCGCCCACATCTTGGCATATTCGAAGCATACCCATAAAGTAATTTGATTGTCAAGAACCATTCACAGAATTTCTTTCTCTTATCGCTTGATAGTGTATACCATCCAATAGGCATATAGGCTTGAGACCCATTATCTTGTAAATGCAACTCCGGTCTTATTTCCAACTCCTTTAAATCTTTACGAGAGTTAACTGTATCTTTTGTCTTCCCTTCTATTGATATCAGAATCCCCAAAATATTTTCACATGTATGTTTCTCAATATGCATTATGTCTAGATTATAACAGAGTGTCAACGTAAACTAGTATGGTAACTCGAAGAAAATATATTTTTTTGTTGAATTGAATTTCACTGCTTCTCGTTTCCTTTTTCTGACTTGTGCGTCATTCCCAAATCTATTTTCTAGAATCTCAAGTAGTTGTATAAGAATATCATTGCCAAACAGTTTTGGCTGTGATGACCTATCCTCAGTCTTCCCATCAAATATTTTTTTATTCAAACGCCAGCTATGATTATTAGGTAAATATCAATGATGTCCCGTGAAACATAATTTTCTCTCATTTGTTAACCATTGGGATTGTGTATCTTTGTTGCAAACTGGATAAGCCATTTTACTTTTTGTGCTCCACCCAGACAAGTTTTCGTATGCTGGAAAATCATTCATTGTCCATAAGACTGCAACATTCATCTTGAATTCTCGTGATAAGGCCATATCATATATAGTCACACACTGTTCCCACAACATCTTTCAACTCTGCTATCAGTAGCCGTAGATGTACGTCTATGTCATTTCCTGATGATCTCGGCCCTGGGATCAATAGAGTCATAATAAAATAAAGATCTTTCATACACATCCATGGTGGCAAATTATAAGGTGTTAGTATTACAGGCCACATACTATGATAAATCATTATATTGTCGAATGGATTAAAACCATCAATTGCCAACCCAAGGCGTACATTCCGAGACTCTTCGAAAAACTATGGATACTCCCCCATCAAACTTTTTCCATTGTAAGGAATCTGCCGGATGCATGAGGAATTGATCATTTCAAACTCTTTCTATATTATGTCAAGTCATATCTTTCGCAGTCACTTAGGAAGTAAACCACCGTTGAATTTGAGGGATTAACGGAAAATGTCTTAACACTTTATTCGGTACATTATGCTTATCTGATGTTCATCTTGACTCATGGCACACTGGATATGAATCAAATTCTGCATATTTTTTCCAAAAGAGTACACAGTCATTCTTACTTTGTAAAAAATATTATAATCAAATCTCAATCTTTACTTCAATTTTTTCACTTCGTAAAAGTTACGAGGCACTACGTTATCTTGTGGGAGAACCTCTTTAAATAACTCTAGTAGCATGTCAATGGCCTTTGTATAAATTTGAAATTTTGATTTAATATATAGCAACTTCACTATGAATGATAACTTGTTATGATGGGTACACCCTCCATACAGTTGTTATTGTGCATCTTCCCACGGTCTACAAAGTTCTCATTTCCCTCAAACATTGTAAAGATGCTCATTCTCCATCCTGAACTCCAAACATGCATGCGCCAATATCCCTTAACATCTCAATCATATCCTCTACATTATCATCACTATCATAAAAAATTGCCACATTTATATCGTTCATATCGATTTTGACACTAGTTTTCTCAATCCAGTTGGAATGACTACCAAATATAACTCTTTTAGAAAATTGTTAGCCATGTAGAACCCAAAGCGAGTATTTAGGATTTATTTCATTCATGAACAAATGAGATTCCACTATTATCAAGTTTAAATAACTCAAGTTTTTATACTACTTACACGGACATCTTATAAAACTCCGACTATCAGTACTGTCTTTTTCAGACTCTATGAGAAATTTCACTCCCTATGCATACTCCTTATAGTTTCGTCCAAATCTATCTCTTAATAACATCCAACTTTTATCTATTGTATTTTTGTTAGCCGTCCTTTGTCTTTAAAAAAAATCTAATTTATTTCATAAACATCATCAATAATAATATCTTCATATGCTCAGAGCACTACTTTGATAAGGTAGTTGGTCCTATCCCATTCGAGAGACTATCATCTATATCGTATATATACTCTGCCTAAAATTCTAATGTTAGTTAAAATTTCGACGGCATTTTCCTACAATTCTCCCAGTATGTTTGTCATAATACTATATACTTAGAGAATGTAAGGAAAAACACACCCAAATTTTATAAACTAACACAAGAGTTTTGATTGAATATATCTATCATATAGATGATAGAAACTTAAACTGTCCACTTTGAATAATTCAAGAGTTGTACCCAATTGTTCTTTAAGAGAATATTTAACCACAACTCTCGAATGAGTCTAAGGTTTAATGTAGCACTAAAATTAAGTCTGACATTCAACTATAATAGTAAAGTAAGTTACAAGACTATTATTAACAAACAATATTATTAACAAACATCTATTATTAACAAACATATGTTATTAACAATGGTACTTTGTCTGTATGATTTTCGTCTGAATGTAAATTTATACGTCCAAATGGGACTCAAAAGAAACCCAATTTCCGTTCGGATGTGAAAATGTATGTTTGAACTAGAATCTTGCAGACAAAACATCAGAACTAATCCTCAACCCCAAGCAACAAATACCCAAATAAACAAATCATACTCGAAATGAGTAATATGATAAAACCCCCAAATAAAGAAATCTCCAAACTCTATAAAAGATCACTGCACATTCAAACTTTCTAACAATTAGAAATCTAATCTTAATTTTTGCACTTACAACAACAAGATCCAATTCAACAATACTATCCACAATAAAAAATCATAATATAAGAAAATCCACAACCAATTTTAATAATGGAAAAGTAGAACTTGAAATACACAAAAAAGTGTTGAGAAATCAAACTTACATATTCTCTCTCAAGAATCATTACTCTCTCACCCTAGAATCCTCTTACAGTTCCTGTCTATTCTATGCCTCTCTCTTAATCTCCCTCCCTAAAAAATAGCTCAGTCTCGCATGAAAATGAAGTGAAGAGTCAGGTGTTTAAATCTATAAAGTTGGGTTCAGACGAGAAATTTATCGAACCGAACGCAAAAAATTTTAAATTGGCACTTTGTTTTCCCACAAGGAATTTCAACTTTATCCATCTAAACGGGATAATTTTCAAATTCAGACACTATATTCTAAACATATTCCGAGTATTTACTATTTGAATTGGTGAGTTGCCATTAAGACGTGTAAATATCATGAGTATTTGGCGCAAATTTTTTCTCTAGATTTCAAACACAAACTATGAGATAAAGTACGTTCGAACTATACTTATGGTTCGAATAGGTACTTAATATCAATATACTAAATAATATATTAGTAATATTATATCATTAGATAATTTTATACTAGTATTATAATACTAATACATTAGGTAATGTTAATTTAATATTATATTAATTTATATTATTCGATTAGTATTATAATATATTAGAAGTTATATATAATATTGAAGAACGAGTTGTGACATTAAGTAATCTATATAAGTACTTAGTCTATACTAAGTACTACGTGTAAATAGTATAATACTTATTTACTAAGTATTCGATACTAGAATAGAATAGTACTTGTACTTGATATTTGGTATATACTAAATACTAATTACTATAAGTATTATTTATAATACTATCATATTAGTAATATGTACGATATGTCAGTAAATCATATGAATAGAATAACTTAACACCGGTGTCACCTATAAGTTGGTTTTATCGAAAACCACTAAAGAAGTGACACGTAAAGCTCTTGCATCTTTAACTATGTTATTTGCGCTGCAGGAGATAATATCACTCCCTCTGAATCAAAGCCATCTACACTCTTCTTTGTTTGAAAAAGTGAAAAAGCTCTGTGCATGAATAAAAAAGTAGAAGGTTTTTTTAGAATCAAAGAAGGTGAGAGACAAAGTACTCCTCCTAATCTGGAACTTTCTCTACTTTGTTTTCATTTATTTTTATTATTTTTTCTCTTTTTGCTTTGCTTGCTTCCCTTCCGTTGCTTCTATGGTAGCCATGGCAGAAGACTGCACTTTCTTGGACATTTTTTCTCAATTGCTTTTATGTTCGCAGGGAAGGGGGAGGGATATGTTCACAGGGAGGGGAAACAAGAAAGCCTATTAAACTTATGAAATAACATCAACAACAGCAAACACAAATCTATCATATTTATCAAAACCACTTGATCTTAACCCCTCCCTCCACCATGGAAAAAAAGTTCGAAGAAAACAGAGAGGCGTTTGAAGGGGTGCAGAGCTCTAACTACCAAAGTGTAAGTAGATGCCAAAGGAAAGGGGAGATCAGCGAGAGAGAGAAAGCGGATATGAATTGATCCCCTGCATCATGTGGAAACTCAAGAAATGATGAACCTCTTACATGGCTTTTTTCTATTCGTTTCCAATAATAGCTTTTTATAGGTGACACCTGCCCGAAGTGTTTCTCTTTTATGAAAAATATTAGTTTTTTTTTTTTACTAAGTACTTTCTAATATTATTGAAATCATATAGTTCATATTAATATCATCATAACCATCCGAACTAATACTCTAGAACTCAAACTCCAAATTCTCTAATAGACATTCAGACAGCTACCCCACTTGTCTGAACATACAACCTTCTCGTTCAAATACTTAAGAACGGATCATATAAGATTTAAAAATATAGCATTATAAGTATAGTATAGTTAATTTAAGCATAAGAAATTAATAATAATATTAAATAATACATTGTATAATTACAATTATAATACATGATAGTATTAGAGGTGACAATATGTTACATGACAAGTCTCATCGAGTTATGTCAAACACGACACGATAATAGCAGGTTTGAGATTTTTATTATTTGAATTGTAGTTTTTTAACCTTATAATTAGTTTTATAACTTTGTAATACTATTGTGATACTATAGATATAATTAATTTTATTGCTTGCATGTCTTCACACGAAACTAACATAAGCCTGATGCATGTAAGAATTAAAATCTCGTTTAGTTGCTAACGAAACCGTTCGAACGAGCCAAACAATTACATTTTCCATTCTGCCACCTACTTGCTCGTCCGAACGAGTATCAGGATATATAATATCCAGAACCTCCGAACAAGTTCATTTTGCATCGAACAAGAAATTCCCAAAATCACTTCCAATCTACCGTCAATCATCCAAGAATAAGCTGCATTTCATCTCTACAACAAAATATTAAAGGTATTGACCTTCTAACACCCTCGATTGAATGGAAATGGGTTGTGAATACTCATTTTCGTAGGGGTAAGATTTCAAATCGAATCTGACCCATTTTTCAAATTTTTGTAGTATTTTTTCAAGAATAGATAGTTTTGGACCTGTAGGAGTGAGCTAGAGTTGATTTGGTTCAAATAAATGTTATTTTTGTAGAGAATTGAGAAATGGCCGAGTTAACTCGGTCATTTCTCTTTGGTAAAATTTTCCGTTCGGACGAATATAGACCTCGTCCGAACAGACCGAAGAAGACGACCTAACTCGTCCGAATGAACAACTTGTTTGGACGAACAATAACTCGTTCGAACGAGTAAGTGGCAAACAACACAGTTTGTGCAGTTTTATATTTTATTCATGTATTTTGGGTAATTAAAATCATCTAACGTCTTCCATCGCTCATTTGTTAAACAGTCTATAAATGGTAAACAGAGGAAGAAAGTGTAGGAGAGACCAGACCACCATACCCAGTAGTACACCCCCACCTATTGGCAGCAGTATAGATAGTGCTCCAGTCCACGCAACCCCACTAGCCACTGCCCATGCTCCTGCTGATAGGGGTGTCCTTATAAAGCAGCCTATTACGTTGGCTGAATTCCAGAATTTGGCTTGGGAAGGACACGGCATCCATCAGATATTTACCTAGTGAGGATAGATGCCGATATGCATGCATAGCGGGCTCGCATTTCCTGACATGGTATGCGAGTTCTATTGCACCATTATGTTCTGATGGTGCGGTGAGTCATTGTAGCTTTCAGTCCAAGGATTATTATAGAGTATTTGGATATCTCGCATGTCACACTGTAGCTTTTAATCTGCAGCTGCGACGACTATAACAACCAGGGTGGACAGAGAGGCCGAATCCTCAGCCCCAAGTCCCATATTCACTGAAGAGGAGCTGCAGGTTAACTTAGACGATATTGAAACTGATGAAGAGAACGTACTTGATGATAGTCTCACAGATGATCAGGTACGTCCCATATTGCCATATCTAGAGGCTCTACCATATGACGATGGGGAGGTGATCAAATAGGTTGACTACATTGAGTTCTGAAGGATGCTTAATTTGATAGTCGGATACAAATTGGACCTGAATAAGTATAAGATAGATTTTGTGATGGAACGAGCCAGACTTCTATTATGGGTTTCGCGAGGGGAGCTAATTGATCTGGCCCTATATATCTTCTTCCGCATCAGGTTGGAGTCACAGAAAGTTTACCATTTGGATTGCTGAAATCTGGCCTCCTACTCCGAGCGGGAGTTATAGAATGGGTGGGTAAGAAAATAATCTTACAAATGAGGCTTCTCAACAAGATTACCCTCAGTAAGAGCAAGGGGCACCCTAGTGTGAGTACTCTAGTCTCGATCGATCCTGCTACGTCTAGAACTGCTGCCTAGCCTGCTAAGAGCCAGCCCGCTTGATTTATACTGGAGCAACTGGAGGCAATGGTGGAGAGAGTTGCTAGATGTGTGGTAGAGAAGGCAGATGAGTGCATCAACAAGAAGATAGATGATGTAGAGTCACGGATCAAATCTATGCAAGATGATATAGATTTGATTTCAAAGATGTAGGCCGTATTTTTATTTTGTTTTTTACTTTATATGTTGTATTGAACAATATTTTTTTAAAAAAATTTTGGGATGTAGTTAATGTGTTTTTTTTTTTTTTTTGCGGCGTTCAGAAAAATGTTTACTTATTATTTTTCTCATTTTATTTTTTGCTCGTGATAAAATAAAGAACATTTTGAAATTAATTACATAAAATTAATATATGCGTTTATAAATATTTTAAACACTCCGTAAATCATAATATGTAATAAATACACATTTTTTATATTTTGAAAATGATAAATGAAATTAATGGAAAATATATATATATATACAAATTAATAATAATGAACAATTAAAATCCAATTTCCAACTTGTTTACTATCCGAACAATATTTTTTCTGTCCGGACGGTCTTGTAATTTTTTTGTTAGGTTTCCCTCTAAATATATCCTGTTCGGTCAATTAATTATCCGTTCGAATGGTTTTTATTTTTTGAAATAATTTTTTTAATCAATAAATGTCTTTTTCGAACGAATTTTTGTCTGTTTGAACGAATTTTGAAACTTGTACAACTTTTGAGACGAAATTTAAAATCTGTCACTAAACATTACTTTAAGGGACAAAATTTAGTTTATCTCTAATAAATTTTGTCTCTAAAATTAAAATTTCTTGTAGTGATTTAGTACACTACCTAACAGACAATCTCTTGGAATATCTAACTGCATAACCTGCTAATATCTTCAACTTCATATACCATATTTAAGAAATTAAAGAATATGCTCAAGGGAATAATTCCAGATGTACATATTCATATGTAGTGCCATTGATGACATTTTTCAACTTCAATAAACCAAGCCCTTTTGTTACAAAATTGAAGATTGTCATAGTATAAATGGTATATAAAATCATATTATATTTATAAAATGTAGCACAAAATTAAAAAGAAAAAATAAACAAATGTGCATTTGGGAAAAACTAAAAAGTAATCAATTAGTGTCACAATGATTTGCTACAAATGCCAAAACATATACACAAAGCTTCCTTACACCACCCGGCATTGGGCTTGCAATTTAATGAGTTTTTTTTTTAGGACATTCATTCCTGGATGTAGCTTAATCATTTAACAAAAAGAAGCAAAAAAAAAAAAAAAAAAAAACTACACCCCTTCAAGCTGGGTTCAGAATACCACACTATGAGACTTACTCATCAAAACAACTAATAGACTATTCTGATGGATGGGCACTCAAAAACTACCATAAATTACATCATTCAAGAAATAAGACAATTTTTTATTTTTTGTCTATCGAGTAGAGAAGCGAAAAAAAAAAACTCAAATGAAGTTTCAACCGAATCCATGAACTACCCCATCTAAGGAATGATTTAAAATCTCTCTTTAAGCTTCGCAGTTCACAAACTAATTTGAAAAACTATCAAGGTAGCACAATCTCTCTCTCGGCTCGCTCTCCTTGTTATTCTTTAACCCAGACTCTCTGTAAACCCAGACTCTCTGTAAACCCATAAGCCACTAAGGAAAAGCAGAAAGAACCTGATTTTTCCAACCCAGTTGCCAAGCCTTTAATAGAGAAATGCAAGCATAAGCACTCATGATTTTTCACTCATGGCTAACTACAACACAACATAATGAACTTGTAAAGAAAACACTATAATTTTTAATACAACACCACAATCTACTGATACAAATCCTAATCCTCTATTTTCATGAAAACATAACAGAAAAATCTCCCAAATATATTAAAATCATACTGATATACACACGAACTTATAAAAACAAACTTAAGAATAAGTAATAGAGAGAGAGGAACAGATAAAGAAAGAAAGCGTGGTGAATGAAGAGAGAGCATGAGAGAGTGAGAGACGAATGGAGAGAGAGAGAATGAGAGAGATACTCACCTATTAAGCGAGACGACAATAACGATGGCATGGTAGCAACACAGCGCGGGAAAGGGTGGCGTAATCACCGTGTGAGAGAGAGAGAAAGAGAGATGAACGTGCGGATTCAAAACAGTATCGAGATGTGGAGAAAAAATATAAGAGAGAATTTTGAACTTATTAGAACGATTTTCATTTCGTCATACAATAAGCAAATCACGTATAAACACTTTTTGTGGCAATTTAATTTTGTTGCAACAACTAAACAAGCGTTACCTGTTGTAAGTGATCTTTATTGTGATGAAAAAAACTATTGCAAAAAAGTATAAAGTCGCCGTAAAAAAATTAAACATTATATTCTTTTTAGCCTTTCCAAACTTGATGTTGGGATTCAGTGACGAAATAAAAAATGTTGCCATTAATGTCCATTTGCGTCAAATTTTTTTTTTTTGTGGTGATATTAAAATTATTGCAATAGGTCTGTTTTCTTATAGTGTCATTTAGGTCCCGTTTGTATTCGAAATTCATTTCAACTCATTTTAATTCATCTTCATTTCATCATTACACTTTTATAATTTTTTTTATACAAAACACAAATTTCTATACACATTTTTCAAATTCCAATACACATTTTTCAAATTCTAAAATAATAATAATATTAAAAAATAAACTAAACTCATTTCAATTCATCTCATCTCCGAATCCAAACGGGACTTAAATAGTTTAGATTGATGGAATAAGATCTGAAATGCCAAATTCCAGTTGTAATGACTTCTAACCATAATCTGATATGAACATACTGAAATTTGAAATGAAAAGAAGGTATATTAAATATTACACCGGCCCAAAAGTGGTAAATTTATCTCCTAGCAGCCAAACAAGCACGAACTTGTGGAGAAAGTGAGTACGCGTACGCATCAAAAGAAATAAATTAACACAAATTGATCGAATTGGATCGGCTGGATCAATTTGAAGGAGCCATTAATTTTCATTGATGTTCTCCGTATAACCAATCCTCCTTGTAATAATTTCAACCTTTCATCGATGATCTGGCTCTATTATTGGGCAGTTGAGGGTTGTGATCACAATTGGGAATTCAAGACCATATATATTCCTCCTAAAACTACACACAAATTATAGTCTTCATATTTAGAGAATATATGGGGATCGGTCTATCCGATCTCCTTGAAAAATGGACATCAGCGGCGGTGGGCGACACCGCCCATACTATCATGACCGCCGGTCTCAGGTGACCCCACCCCTGCGACGGCGACCCCCGAAGACCTGGTATGGGCCTCGGTCTAGCCCCTAACCAATGCGGGTTCTCCTCCACGTACGTCTCCTCCTGTGACCAAACAATCTCAAAGGTTTGGTCGGTTTAGGCACATTTTCTTACTTTCTTGAGTTCTTGTGACAATGGGGTTAGGGTGTTTAAGGGATAGGTTTGGTTTGGATAGGGAGATATGGTGGTCTAAGTGGTAGATTATGGTAGAAAAGGTTTAAAAGAATGTCCTTTGAGTAGGGCTATGCATTGGGGTCTTTTTGGTAAGGTATGTGGGTTATATGGTGTAGTTGGGCTAGGGTTTTAGTGGTGACCAAGGAGAATTTCGAGATTGGGATTAGGTTAGGATTTAGAAGGTAATTGGATAGGGTTTGGGATGATGTGTTTCAGCAATGGGTTTGTTAGACTGTCTCCTTGATTGGTTGGAGATTAGAGGGTGATTGGATATGGTCTTGGTCGAATATGGGTTAATGGGATTATGTTTGGATTTGAATTGGTATGATTGGAAGGAAATGATATTTGATTAGGTCAACTGATGAGTTGATTGACTAATCAAATAAGGAAGGAAGATATGGTGATATGGCATTAGGGTTCAGCAAGGGTATTGGGGGTGAGTGGCCGAATAGGGTTATGGTTGAGATAGAGTTTCGGCCAAGGGTTTTAGGTTAAGTGATATAGGGTTTTGAGGTGATTTGGATAATTCCTAAAATATAGGAATATTGGTTTTGGCAAGAGAAGTGGGCGGCAATGAGGTGAGGTGGTTGGCCGAGTGTATGCTTGATGATGTGTAGGATTTATGTGATTGGTTCACTCTTTGATTAATGACCAATCAAAGGAGGGAAATGATGTAAGATGGGATGATGTGGCAAAGGAAGAATTCGGCTAAGATAAAGATAAGTTGGCCGAATTTGGATAAGGATGGACAGTGATAGGATTGAATTTAAATTGATTTGAATTCAAATGGAAAGTTTTGAATTCAAATGGGAAGTGATAGCCGTTTGTGGTTGTTGGAAATTTGGTTTGACTTTTGATTTAAATTTTGGATTCGAATTGATTTGGTTGAGAGAAATTTGGGAAGTTATGATGGATAAGGTGGCAAGTGTTATTGAGTTATGGCAAGATGGCCTTGGCTGAATATGATTTAGTTATGAAATGTGAATTTGTTGTGATTTGATTGGATTTGAAATGGAGGGAATGAGTGGCCGGTTATGTGGGGTTTATGTTGGACGAAATTGACTAAGATTAAAAAGAAAATAGTTGATTGAATTTGAGAGAAAATAGGAAGAGTTATGGTAATGATGGATAAGATTGATGAGGTGGTGAGTGGGGTTCGGCTATCACTAATGGATGGGCCGAATAGTGTTTGTGTAAGATTGGGGTTGATTTGAATTTGAATTGGTTTGACTTGGTGGAATGATAATGATAAGGTGATGTGTTAACTAGGGTTCTATGGCTTATGGGATGAGTTGTTATGGAAATGAGTGGGCGGCTAAGTCAATGGGTGGGGTGGCCAAGTAAGGTATTTTTGGTAAGTGGATTTTGTGTATTTGGCAAGTGGTGCTAAGGCTTGGTATGGAATGTAGAATATGGTCTTGATGTGGGAAATTATGGTAACATAAATGGGTGATTGAGTGGCCGATTATGGGAGATATAGTGGGGCGTGTATGGTAAGGGATGACTAGAGTTGGCCGTGTGGGAATGTTTGGGGAATGGGAAAACTCAAGTAAACTCAAGAAACTTGGATGAACATGTAAGTAAATGGATGAACACGCCACACTCAATACACCAATTGGGATTCGGCACACTCAATATAACATGCACACAATCACTTCAACATAAACACTCACTTTCTCACAATTGATGAATCCAAAATTCACAAGTGATGTGAATTTCAAAACTCACCAAGAACACTCACACACAATTCTCAAATTCACAAGTGGTATGAATTTGGCATTCAAATAAGACACTAAAACTCTCAATTCTCAAATTCACAAATGGTCTGAATTTGGCACTCAAAACAATACACAAACTCTTTTTCTTTTGATAATTTCGAAACTCAAACAAATAAAGATAACAAGAACATTAAAATAGACAAAAATACAAAATGAAATAATTACCTCAACAACTTGATTGATAAATAAGGAATAGATGTGGAGCAACACCGATTCACGAATTGCACGGTGTGTTCCTCTCCAAGGGGATTCACGAATTGCACCCCTTGAAACCCAAGTACAAAGCACTGAAAATTCTAACCACACTAGATGGCCGGCCTAATCTCTTAAGGAAGCCACTCCACACACAAAGTGTCTTCAAAATGTCAAATGATCAAAGGGTGAAAAACTAAGAGGCCTAGGGTTCTATTTATAGAGCTTACAAAGTGGAAACCCCCAAAAGATCCCTGGCCATTATTTAATTAAATAAAATAACTAAAAGCAACTAATAAACAAATAAGATAGTTTTGGAGGCCCATGTGGCCGTGGCCTTCAAAGGTAGATGGTGGGCTTGGCCTTCTATGGCATGGGCCATGGATGTGAACGGCATGCTAGTTGGTCCGTACCTCAGGTGGCCTTGGTTGGTCCATGGCAAAGACCCTAGCCATGGTCAGGTGTTGGCTATGGCTTGCAGCTAGTGTGCACATGGCCTGATGGTGACTCGGATCAGCCCATGCATGTCTTGGTCTGTGGGGCATTGGGCATGGCCTGGGTTGGCTGGCACGCTAGCATGCTAATGGGGCGTGCTGGGCTAGGCACATGGTGCTGCTGTGCTGTTGGCATGATTGCGTGCGTGGGGCTGCTAAGTACTGGGCATGCACACGCAGGCGCGTGCGCGCAAGGCGTGCACGTACTGGGTGGCACATGATAGGTATGGTGCGCTGAGGTGCGCGCAGGAGTACACTCATGGATGTGCGAATGGGCCTGTCTCAACATGGCCCTGGCATGCTAATGGCTAGGTCCTGTGGTGCGCACTGAGGCGTATGGTACATGGATGGTGCAGGGTTGTGCGCAGTGGGGCGCTTCAGTGGGCGTGCAAGTATGGTGCACTGTGGTGTACACACGGGTGCACTCATGAGCGCGCGCATGGGGTAATCGCTCGTTGGCCCCCGCAGTGTACAGTATGCGTTGGTTATCCTTGTTGGGGTCCTTGTGCTTGTCAATGCTGGAGCCAGGACACACATGTAGGCTACTGATGGCATGGTGGTGGGCATGCTGGTGCTGCTGGGTGCTGATGGCATGCTGGTGGGCGTGTCATGGCATGTCAGTGGCTGTGTCATGGTGTTGTCAAGGCCTAGTCATGGCACGGTCAAGGGAAAACAAGTGAGCCACGTCCCAATTAACTCGTGCATCTCTTCTGAACTTCCTAGGACACACTCAGGACTCTTAAGGGAGTCCTCCAATGTTGGGCTTGGCGCCAACTCCGGTGTCAATGTGTGTCTAAGGCCTTGAATATGGATGGTTTTTGATAGGGTATTATCACGACCTCCAGTGTGCCCCATGCAGTTTTAAACCCGTTTCGGCCCACCACCGTCGGCGCTGGCTCCGTCTGGGCTGAGGCCGAACACTTCTTTAAAATCATATTCATTTTATTTTTTTATTATGTTTTTTATTGTATTTTTTTTATTATATTTTTTATTATATTTTTTAGAATTTTTTATTGTGTTTTTATTAGAGGGCTATTTTTAATGGGGATCGAATGGACCGATCCTCAACGTCTCCCTTACATTAATTAACTTCCAATATTGTATCCACTGCATAGATCAAATCCAACCAAATCCATAAAATAAGACATTTCACATCATTTTAGAGAATATTTAATTTCTTAGAGCATTCTTATTAGATTTTCTAAAATTATCGTTCAAAAAGTATAAATTTACATATTTATCAAATAAATTTAGTCATATTTTATTAAAAATTGGGTGATAAAGTAGAAAAAAATGAATAAAAATAATTTTGGAATAGTAAAGTTAAAATTTTGACCAAATTTAATTTTTGTTAGACAAAATTTTAGTTTTACTAGTCACAAAAATTACTTTTATTCTCTTTTCCCATTTTTATTTTTTCACTTTTGATCAAATATGATTAAATTTTTTTAATAAATGTGTAAATTTATACTTTTTGAATGATAGTTTTAAACAATCCAATAAGAATACTCGTAGATGCTAAATCCTAACTCTAGATCTCATTTAAGTCTTATAAATTACACCAAAGAAAGGTGATCGTATTATACTATGGTAATCTAATCTATATAAGCACTAGACAAAGTGGCAATACATAATTCACTATTCACTTGAGCAATCAATAAAATTAACTACAAAAAAAAATGTGTATATATTAAAGAATATAAAAAAAAGGGTACATGTCATTTTGCATAGCTAAAAAATCAGGCTCTTAATTTAGGTTTAATTACCAATCAACAAATGTCAACTTTTAAAAGCATGGGTAGAGACGTCGTTGCCGTTTGTTTTCCATCTCTCATGGGTCAAATGATAAAAATTGAACATTTATTTATTACATTATAATACTCAACCAAGCTCAGGACATTTCCCTAACTGGCGGCAATAATCTTATTTAGAGAAGTGTTATAGTGATATCTTTTTTTCATATAAAAACTAGCTTACAAAATAACGTAAACATTATGTTCACTTTAAGGTAAAAATAACTTTAAATTTTATTTTATAAAATATTTTATGATTAAAGTATTTATATTTGATTTATTTACAATTTTAATTTTTTTTTTCAATTTCAAGGCTGTCCCCATAAAAAGTGGTAGACTATAGAACAGTACACCAAACCAAAAGGCAAAACCATTTAAAGATGAACCGAAAATAAAAGAAAAAAAGTAAAGGAATCAGAAAAGGTTTAAACAGGCGGATATGCCTAAGTTGAGTGACCCGAGTACTGCCAAAATGACCAAAGACTAACCGGCTATTTAGGCCGTTTGGATTTAGATACGGCTATTTTTAAAAAATTTTATACAAAAAAGAAATTTTAATATAATTTTTTTAAATCTTAATATACTTTTTTAAATTTAAATTCAAATTTTTTAAAATTTTAAAATAATAATAATATTTATTTTCTTAAAATTTATCTCGACATTTCAACTCCAAATACAAACCGCACCTTAAACCTTTTTTATTTATTTATTAGCCTTATGTTTTATTTTGTTGCGTCTTCTTTTCTTGTGGGCACCTCTGTTTTTCCTGTTAACTGCTCTTCCCCATCCCACCAATCATCGCGTTCCTTTATTCCATTCCCCCTCCCAAAGCCCGCCAACGCAGACTTCTCTCTCCTTCAATTTCTCAGCAGTTTCTATCTCAACTTGGTCACAACGTGAGACTTCACTCTTGACCCAGTAAATATCCGACGGCGAAAGAAGCTTCGAAAGTTTAGGCTAAGGCTCCGATGATCAAATTGTGCGGGTTATGAGTTGATAAGGTACGTGGGTCTTCTTCAAGGTTTCGTGAGTTTTGGGAACTTTCGGAAAGTAGTTGCTTCTTTTGGTTGAGAGGGTTATTGGGTTTATAATGCTTTTTTGTTCTCTAGGAGGGACTGGCTTTTTTGGCTTCATGGGAGACAGCGTTTCAAGGAATTATGCTTGATTGTGTTGTTGGTTTGTTTCTGTTTCTTCGGTTTATATTGTTTTGTAGTTCTTTTGGTGGGTTTGGCGTTATGAATTTGTATAGGAGTTTAAGGGAAGATTATTTGATCCTTCTGATTTTAGCTGTAGTTGTCTTAATGACGGAGGATAATATAGGGAATTTTAGGATTGAAAATACTGGTAATTATATGAAGTTGTGTGCTGATGAACATTTTGTGGATAGGTAGATTCTATTGTTGATGGTTGGATTTCCATTTTTAGTTAGATGCTCGTATTTCCTCAAAGAAATATGAAAATCAGTACAATAAGTAGATGATATTTCGTAATTGGGTAGTCATTTTGTACTGATCTTGTTCACATATCCTTTAAGTTTGCATAATATCTGTGTTCATCTTATGACAGTGAATCTGCACTACTTGTTCCCCTGAAGATGTTTTCAAAGTTGGAATTCCAAAAGAGACCAAAGAATGGTTAATAAGACTGATTTGGTTGTCATTGGTGTCTCAGTTGGTCTAGCCCTTGGTATTGTGATAGCTTTACTCATATTTTTTGGCTTACGATGGTACAAAAAGCGAGCTCATCTTCGACGATGTGCAAATGAGCGTAGTATACCAAGTGCGACCCTTCCTATACGCACAAATGGGATGGGTACAAGCACTGACTTTAGTGCATCTCTGACAAATTCAATAGCAATACAGGGATCTAACAAACTTCCGAAAAGTCCTTGGCCTTGGCGGAAACATCAGAATAAAGATGGCTTTGTTTCTGCATCAGGCATACATAGATACTCGTACAAGTATGTAGATTTTGAGCTTTTCTTGAGCTTGAATTTTATTATGGGGTATATGGACAATAGTTGATGTTGTATGCTTCCAGAGTCTTCCTTTGTGGATGCTGCTTACTAGTAGAATTTATTTTATAACATGTATAACAACCGTGAATTAAATGATATCCACATATTTGCTTTTTGACTTTTGGTTATGTTGGACGTGGAGAGGATACTGGGATTTTTCTTGGGTGGGGTTTTGGGGGTGGGGGGAAAGGGGTGGCTCTCATGAGCAAATAAACCTGATTAGAGATTTGTCACAGATAGAGAGAGGCAGTACTAGAAGGCAAACCAAGCTATATAAAGTCTCTTGGTAGATTAGATTTGACTGTCATAAGCAGTTAAGTAGTTGAAAAATGCTTCTGGCAGGTGACACCTATAAACCCATTCCATTGGAAGCCAATAGGGGACTGTCACGTAAGGAAAATGCTTCAAACATGATGAAGCCATGCTGCAGGTTCGGTCGAGCCCCCCCTTCCCCTTCCCCTGCCCCTTCCCCTCTCTCTCGTAACCTCTCTGAACCCACCCTTACTCCCGACCTCTTCCTTTCCTCTTCCTTTACCCTCCTCTCTTGAACCCTAAATCCTTCACATATATCATACTTTTCTTTGAATCCTAGCCCTAAAAAATCTCTTCCTTGCAGACTATTTGAATGCCTCTAGTTTTTGACAAGTCTATTTCTTTCTCACCTTTTGTACATGGATGTGCTACTATGGACTCAATCTAGGAATCCTGTTTGGAAGCACCTCATCTGACAACCATATTTGCCCAAATCGGCACAGGTTATTTTTCTTTTCAAAATTTGATTTCTCTTAGATGAAATGACATTTCATCTAAGAAAATTCTAAATTTTGAAAAAAGAATTAAAAGAAAAAATTGATTGCTTCAGTTGATTCATATGGTTGTCAATAGGCTGCTTAAGTCTCTCTTTCCTTGTTCTAGATCATTGTCTCTTTGGATGGTTACAAAATCTCTGGCTCTTAACCATGTTTGGTGGGGCAAATTTCTTTGGTCCATTTTTCTAGAGACCTTTGTGATATTCATCAATTGTGGGAAAGGAAGAATAAAAGAAACAGTCAGTGTTACATTGATCTACCTGGGTTTCAAGAATCTTCTAATCTTCTAATAAAGTGGTAGCAGATAATTCTTGATTACTAGATTTGGTTTTCTGGCAGCAAGGAAACATTACCAGGTGGACTTTCGGTTAATAAAAAGAGAGCTGACAGAGGCCTATCACAACTAAAGGTTTCAGTTTCCAGTTTCAGTGTTGATTCTTGTAGAAAATTCTGAAAATGAGTTATGTCATCAATCTATATTCTTCTTGATTCCTTGAAAAACTGTCCAAAAACAGAGGCCTAGCATCATAGATCTATTGCAGATTGAAGTTGTAGATCCGGTTTCTGAAGAAGTTAGTGGAGAGAAAATTAGTTCAACGACATTAGGAAGCTTGAGAGAGAGAGGGGGTGTTCGTGAAGGAGATGGGGTTCGGGGGCAGGGGTGGGTTTAGAGAGGTTACAGGAGAGTGAGTGAGAGAGAGGGAGGGGGAGAGAAGGGGGGGGGGGGGGGGGGGAGGGGAGGGCTTGACTGAATGTTCCCCTGCAGCGCGGCTTCATCATATTTGAATCGTTTTCCTTACGTGGCAGTCCCCTATTGGCTTCCGATGAAATGGGTTTATAGGTGTCACCTGCTAGAAGTTATTCTCTAAGTAGTTTTTAAAAGCCTAGGTGCCTGTGAATTTAGCTACAGGTTGTCAGCATTAAACTTTAGTATCATCTGCAGACTGCTGTATATTGTCTTCTGTGACAGTTTCTGCTGATGTGATGCAAGGGGAAATTTGGTCTGAGTATTTGTTATTTTATGCAATGACCAAAGAGGTGAAGTTGAAAGGTTATTGGTTCTTATATTTAGATCTTCTGAAGTTTGTAATGATATATCAAATTTTAAAAGCATTTAGATTGATATTGTTGTCGTGTTACTTGTGAAAAAAGAAGAAGATTGATATGCTGTGCCATATGTATAATCTTTTAACCATCATGCCTTCCAGGGATATTCAGAAAGCCACACAGAATTTTACAACCATTTTGGGACAAGGGTCATTTGGTCCAGTCTATAAAGCAACAGTGCCTACCAGAGAAGTTGTAGCTGTGAAGGTGCTGGCTTCTGATTCCAAACAGGGGGAAAGAGAATTTCAAACGGAGGTAAGGTTTGCTTGGTCTATGAAGGATGAAGTTCTTTGATCTTTTAAGATGTATGTTCTGAACAAAATTAATAAGAGAAAATATTTTTACTAATATATTTCATAGATTTTTTTTAAATTTTTTCCCTTTTCTCTAATTCACATGGATGCATGAAAGAGAACTAAACTATTTCAAAAGTTCTACTAGTGGCATCAAGTTTAGTTGGCGACTGCATGTCTGGACCCAAAATAGCAAGAAAGTTCCCTGGTAATGTGACCTTCCTAAAAATTCACAATGGCATTCTACGGGTATCATAGTGAGTTTAGTTAGAGACTGCATGTCTGGAGACTTTTTTTCCCCCCAAGTGCATTAATTTTTCACTTGTTACTAGAGAGATCATGAAAGTGTCATTAGATTTTTCTTTAGGTACCAGGACTATTATGATTTACTAGTTTGTCCGTTGCATGCCTTTTTTCTCTTATGAGGCTATCATAATTATAAATGGCTGTGTATATTGCAATTTTGATCATCCATAAAGCATGTTCAGTTTAACAAATTAGCTGGTTGATACAGGTTTCTGTGCTTGGAAGACTTCATCACAGGAATCTTGTGAATTTGGTAGGATATTGTGTTGACAAAGGACAGCACATGTTAATTTATGAGTTCATGAGCAATGGGAGTTTGGCAAACCTTCTATATGGTAAGCTCAGAACCCTGTTTAATATCCATCTCAAGATTTGTTATTTTTGTGGTGTTTGTCTGCCGGAAGACATGTACCCTACATGGGAAGTGGGTAGAGGTGATCAGATTTGTGGGACCTATAGATATTTTCCTTTCTATGGTAAGCTAGCTGACAGATCGACTATGGGCCTGTTTGGGATTGCTGTACGAAATAGAGTTTTTCATAGTAGCGGTTTCAACTGTAGAGTTTTATTCAAAAGCTCTATCATTAAAAAGTTTTTTACTGTTTGATAGGCATGCACCTAAAGTGCTTTAAATTTAGTTACGGTATTTTTTTTAAAATATAGCATTATCCACATGAGCTTTTCAACAAAAGCTTCAATTTGATTTTTTTTTTTTTAAAGTGGATTTTCAATTAACCAGAACTTTACCTCGAAAAAGGTTAAAGTTCACGCTGGAATGGGTTATCGATTGTTCTTACTAAGAATCATTCTCATGTGCATTTGCCTAGGTCAAGAAGATCAGATTTTGAGTTGGAATGAAAGGCTTCAAATTGCTCTTGATATTTCACATGGGATTGAGTACCTTCATGAAGGGGTAAGTTGAATATTACGTTCTCTCTTTTATTATTATTTTTTTGTCCAAGTGAATCTTTTTATTGTCCACCCATTCATATGAAAAATCTTGTTCTTGAACAGGCAGTCCCACCTGTAATACATCGTGATTTGAAGTCTGCTAATATATTGTTAGACAGCTCAATGAGAGCCAAGGTAAGCTAGCAAGCAAAACGTTTCTATTAAATCCATTTGTATCTGAGATTCATAACTGTACTACCAAAGATCAAATTTTATAATTCTTAGTTTTATCAAGAACCTCACCTCAATGCTTTTCTCAACCCCTGCCACCCCGGGGGCAGCAATTGCTCAAGGGGCCAATTTTAAGAGCGTAAAACTGCTCATGCTTACGCATGGGGAAATACGAAATAGAAAAACAGTACCCTTTATGTTTGTTAATGCATGGTAGCATTATGTTTGTTACCATGACTTTTCAGTATCCTTTCTGTGGTTAATTTTCAATTTTGTAGGTTGCTGATTTTGGGTTGTCAAAGGAAGAGGTTTTTGATGGCCGGAATTCTGGGTTGAAAGGCACGTATGGGTACATAGATCCAGTGTACATGTCAACAAACAAGTTCACAATGAAGAGTGATATCTACAGTTTTGGTATTATCATCTTTGAACTCATAACGGCCATCCACCCTCAACAAAACTTGATGGAATATATAAATCTTGTGAGTTATTAGCCATTTGGAGTGCTACTTATATCTAATAATCTGCATTTGCAGACTTTCTAGCCTATAAACCTTTATTCATTTCAATATTTTGTTTTAAGGCGAACATGAGTCCAACCGGTGTGGACGAAATACTTGATAAAGAACTTGTTGGGGAATGCAGCCTTGAGGAAGTGAGGGGCCTCGCTGGTATTGCTCATAAATGTCTGCACAATGTACCAAGAAAGAGACCTGCAATAGGAGAAGTTTCCCAGGCTATTTTGAAGATACAACAAAGGCGCCTTGCTAAAGTAGATACCATGTCGTTTGGGGGCAGAGATTTTTCACGTGCCATGAGCCGAATAGAGGATCAACAGCTGGAGTTAAGTAAGATGACTAGCTTGAAGGAGTGAGAGTAGACTGTGAAAGTCATCTTCTTCTTCTTCTTCTTTTTTCCCTTGCATATTTATCTCCTTTCCCCTCTGAGTGTTTCTTCTAATTTCTTGAGTAATGCCAACTCACACCCCAAACGCAGATGCAGCAATGATTAGTTGAAGAGTATTCCACATCCACAATACAATTTTTTCCAATGTAGGATTTTTTTTTTCTTTGTCAAAATCTCCAAATAAAAATAATATTGAAATATTTTATAATTTTATAGTATTTATATTTGATTTTTTCACTTTATCTTTCCAAATATTAATAAAATATTGTAACTTAAATTATTTTATTACTATTTATTGAATTATGAAATATGCTCAAATGAGCTCTTAGGTGCAGTTTGGAAAATGATATGAGATGAAATAATTTTTAATAAAAATTAAAATTTGAATAAAATATTTTTAAAATATTGTTTCTTAGTAACAATATTTTTTAGAATATGAAAGTTTTGAATTTTGAATTTTGAATTATATTTGATGTGAAAGTTTTAAAAAAATTATAATAAAGAGATGAGATAAAATAAAATAATTTCAAAATCAAATGACCTTAATCTTCATATCCATTTGTTTTCTGTTTCAACACAAACTACCAGAGATGCATTCCACTTTAAGATGTGTAGCGCTACTTATCATTGTTTAGTTTTTTTATTTTTTGGGATATATGGGGGAAGAGGGGATTCAATGATTTGGTTTTCTTATCTTGTTTGAATTGGGAAATAAAATGAATTTAGTTTATTTTTTAATATTATTATTATTTAAAAATTTAAAAAAGTTAAATTAGAATTTAAAAAATATGTATTGAAATTTAAAAAAATTGTATTAAAATTTATATTTTATATAAAAGATTAAAAAAATATAATTAAAAAATATAAATGTGTTCAGCTCATTCTTAAATCCAAACTAGGCCTAGGAGGAAATTAAGGTGTTGTGAATTGACTTAAAAGATCTTGACCACTTTTTCGTTTTTATATTGTCCATTTCATAAGGCAGTATTTAATTATTACATTTGATTTAGTCTTTATTTGTTTTTGCAATTATTTTTATCTTATTTTATTTAATCATTATAATTTCTCAAAAATTACTATATAAAATAAAATAAAAAATTTAATTTTTTAAAATCTTAAAATAAAAATAATATTAAAAAAGATATTTTAATAATATTTTATTCAACTTTTAACTTTTATCTGACCTTGTTTGTTTGGAGGGATGAGATCAAAAATTCAAAATATATCTCAAACTTATCATTACACTTTTTCAAATTCTCATACAAAATATAATAAAAAATTTAACTTTTTCAAATTTTCATATCACTTTTTTCAAATTTTCATACAAAATTAATATTAAAGAAATATCTTATAATAATATATATATTTTTTTTTACTTTTATCTCGTCTCATCTCATCTCATTTTATCTCATCTCATCTCATCTTTAAAAATAAATAAGATCTTAACTCATCATATTTTATTTTATTTTTAAAAATAACGAGGCTTAAGAGACATATTTTAATTATAATTAAATTACACCAAAATATTTATAAAATGGTTGTCTTAATAAGATACGTTAGATTAGAAAGTTAATTTGTATTAAAAAATATTTAACTGAAAATATTATTATTGGACCATATGAAACTTACGGTTGATGATTCTACTGACATGATATGTGTTTTATTAAAAATTAAAAAGATATATTCAACAGAAAATGACGTTTGAAAATATAAAATAAAAAAATTGAAACCCAAAGGCTCCACGTTAATAGGATTATCTAAGCCATAAGTTTTGGATTGCTAAATGGCATTATTTTTTAGAGTGATGCTGGGATTGGTCGGAATATCTTAATGATAAAAGTAATTCAATTATTTTGAATTGCTTTTTGATAATAAATATAAAAAATAAAAATAAAAAATAAATAATTAAGTAAAAGAAATACAATAAAAAATAAAATAAAAAAATACAATACAATAAAAAATACAATAAAAAAATAAAAACATAATAAAAGAATAAAATGAAAATGAATTTTAGAGAAATTTGACCTTCAACCGAACTGAGCTGCCGGAGGTAGCAGTGGCCGATACCGCCCACCCCATCGGGACCGGCAGGCTTCAGCGAGTTCACTCCTGTGACGGCGATCCACGAGGACTTCCAACGAAGCTCTGACAGCTTTAAACTCGAAATGAATCCGTAAATAATCTATCATCTAATCTATTTTTTCTCTATATCATCTAGATAATCTTATTATATTTTTTATAAATATTTTCTTAATTTTCTCATATCTTTTAATATTTACATTATTTTTTCATCTTCAATATCTTTATCATCGAAAACAGTAAAAATAGATATGCAAAACGGTACGTTTAGTCTCATTAAAACTTCAATCTGTCGTTTTTTTTTTATCTGCCGTTTAATTTCATTAAAACTTCAATCGGGGCGCTTAGTCTCATTGATTAAAACATTGCGTTCGTTTCGGAGATTTTAGACACGACGATGGAAAGTAGCACGAAGAAGAGGGAAGAAAACACCAGTGTTTTTAGTCGGCCATTTTCTCATTAGAACTTCAAACGGTGCGTTTAGTCAACCTTTTAGTCTCATTAGGTCTGTTTAAATTTGAAGATGAAATAAGTTGAGATGAGTTTAGTTTATTTTTTAATATATTATTATTTTAGAAATTAAAAAAAGTGTATTAAAATTTAAAAAAAAATGTATTAAAATTTAAAAAAAGTGTATAAGAATTTATATTTTATATAACAAAAATTATAAAAATATAATAATAAAATAAAGATAAATTAAAATGAGCTGAACTGAGTTACGAATAAAAACGAAAACGAGGCCTAAAACTTCTTCGCGCTACTTTCCTAGGTTTTTGTTCCAATTTCATCCATCTGCGTTAGTTCCGTTTCTCTCCCCTTCTCGAAACCAAGTTTCTCCAAGGAAAGAAAATCACAAGAAGGAAATCGGTGAGGGCTTGTTTTTGGGAGTCGGCGAGGGCAAGGAAAGAGTCACGCCGTGGTTCAGGTATAGTTCCCACTCAATTTCATTTCTGGATTTGCTTTTTGCGATTTGCTTGTGGATGATTTTGGGGATTGGTTTTCTGGAAATTTTTCTTGTGATTTGCTTGGGATTTGCTTCTTTCAATTTAAAATTTGCCATTTCTGTTTGATTTTCTTACGATTTGTGATTTGCATGAAGGAGGAAGCTAATTTGGGGTTGAAATGAGGAAAATAAATTGAGAGAAGGGAAAACGGGCTGGAGGAAAGAGAAATGTGTTTTTCTCGGGTTTGGTTATAACCGAACCCCCCTTTGCACGCCGTCTCCGGCGGCGGTGGGTGACACCGCCCAACCCATTGGGACCGAATGGAGCCGGCGATCTCACTCCTGCGACGACGAGTCCGACGATCTTCGGTGTGCCCCCGGTGGCCTTAAAGCCAAAAATGGATCCATAGTGGCAACAGGGGCTGGGCTGAGACCGAATTTCCTTAAAAATTCATATTTATTTATTTATTTATTGTGTTTTTTATTATATTTTTTATTATACTTTCTTCATTTTATTATTTTATTGTATTTTTTTATTGTACTTTCTAAATTTTATTTTTTTATTGTATCTTTTATTATATTTTTTAATATTTTTTTTGTATTTTTATAAAAATTATAAGGATTTAGGAGAGTGTAGAGGGTGGACTGCAAAGATACAGAGGTGCAGCCAGACCGCACCCCAATGTCACCTATAAAAAATTAATAAACAAAGTTTACCTTCATGAATAGTAGCACGTTACAGGAGGATGAAAGATTGTAACTGAAACCAAATAGCTCTTGAAATAGAGTATCCGTTGGAGCTAAGTTTTGAGGGAAAAATTTTAAATGTTACCTTTTACATGTAAAATACCTATATTATTGTGAATGCTCTTATCGGTGCATAAAATTATGCTAGTTTATGAATCTTTTCCTCTCCATGGCACCTGTAAACAAAATATTTTAAAAACTAATAAACACATATCCTTTTTCACAATGCGTTCAATTATATTATGAAATATATTATAAAATATGTTGTGTAACACGAGCGACCGGGCACGTTGTCAGATCTGGTTAGGTTTAAGATTCGTACGTCTTGTGGGGAAAGCTGGGGTCCTGGATTTTAGATTCAATACGCTTCTGGAAGCAAGACGATGGAAAGTAGCACGAAGAAGAGGGAAGAAAACCCCAGAGATTACGAGTACGACAGAGACTTCAAGATCAAGAAGGCAAGGTTAAACTCGACTCTTGCCGCTCTTCTTGACGATCCCGTACTTGCCGATGTCCCCAAGGGTCCAACCCTGTCGGACGTGGACACCCTCATCAGCCTCGAGTTGGGCAGCGCCATGCGCGTCTCCGTCCTTAAGTTGGACGGCAGTTCCTTCGGTACCCACCTGCCCCTCTCTACCTCTCCCAGCTTGGCATTTCGACAAGAACGTTCAGGGTTGGTAGTATCCTAATGAATTAGTTGTTTTTTTCTGTTGGTGGTGAAGATGTGGCGTTGGTGAATTTGGCGACGGTGAAGGATTTGAAGCTTGCAATAGAGAAGAAAGTGAACGACATGGAGCAATCCCACATGGGTCATCGTCACATTTCATGGTAGCTTAATCATTCCTCGATTATTGTTTGTTAGAAATCTATGAAGCACTCCGAGTTACTAGTATAGTGTTTGTAGTTTGTGATTAGCTTTATCCTTTACGTTAAGATAAGCCTTCATGGGAAGCATCTTTCTTTGATTTTTTCCATTTGTATCAAAAGTCTGAATAGGTGCTTCATATATGTCCCCTTTGCTAAGCAAAACGGTGAATGTTTTAACGATGTACTAGGCTTCTCTGTCATGTATTTGCAGGAAGCATGTGTGGGCAAATTATTCTCTTTCCTACAATAAGGAGAAGCTACTAGATGATCACTCTGTGCTTCAGGATTTTGGCATACGTAATAATTCTCAGGTTTAGTTCTATGCTTTTGAGTTTTCAACAAAAGTTTGCAGGGTACCATGTCTTCAATTTATCTGCAGATGACGTTTTCTTGCAAGTTTTCATATTTCTTGTTAAGGCTTAATTTGCATGGGTTTTTGTGCTCCATCTTTATGATCTCATCAATTACCGGGGCATTGGATCATCTCATCAGATTCTGATATTTCAATTTTGCTTTATATATCCATAATGATTCCATATGAATCTACATTCCTACTGGGATTTGAAGAATTTGACAACCCTCTTAGAAGTGGTGGTAACGTCGAAGCTGTATTGCTCTAATGAAAGCATATAATTTTACCGGGCAATCAGCAGCTATGATAGCTCTCACTTTGATCAATGAGTCGCATAGTCTCTACCTTCAAATGTCATGTATAAAGCAATGTAGATTAATTTTGTGAAACATCCTAATCCCCTTTTCTTTATATTATCATCAGATGAAAAAGAAATTAGGACCTCATGGTTGACACTTCTCAATGTCTTGTAAATTTTAAACCTTTATGTTTATTTATTTATTTTGATAAGTAATAAAAACTTTATTTTAAAGAAGTAGGCATAAGCCCAAATATACAGGGAGTATACAAAGGAAACTACCTACATCTTTCCACAAATAAAAAGAGAAAATTACGTAAGACAGAAATCAGAAAATTTCTTCCATTACAAAAGCTTTGGCCCAACTACCCAAAGTGCAAAAGAAAAAATCTCTAAGATCTCCCATAGAACGTTCTTTATCTTCAAAGCATCTCCCATTCCTTTTGAGCCATATGCACCACATGAGACATGAAGGAGTCATCTTCCAAGTATTCTTGCCTATTTTGCAGCCCTTCCAGCACTTCCTCTCATCAATCACATCCACCACTTCTTTAGGCATGACCCAAAGAAGTCCTTACCATTTGAAAACCTCATTTCACAAGAACCTTGCCCCTTCACAGTGAAGAAATAGATGATTAACTGATTCCCCATCTTTCTTGCACATCACACACCAATCAGCAATGAACATTCCTCTCCTTCTAAGATTATCAGTAGTCAACACTTTGCCAAAGACACCACTCAACAGAAAAAAGCAACCTTGGAAGGAACTTTCACTTTCCAAATATTTTTTCAGGGGAATACACAGTTTCTATGACTAGTCAGTAATCTGTAATAAGAAGAAACTGAGAATCTCAAATTTCCAGCAGGGGTCCACGACATAGTATCCTCTTTACCAATCAGCGGCTTTGAACAATAAAGTCTGTCCAGCAGAGCTTTTATTTCATCCACTTCTCAGTCATTTACATCCCTTATCAAATTAACATTCCACTCAAAATGATTATTGTTGTTGCTGTAAGGCTCACAAACAGTTGCATTTTGATACCTGGAAATTCTGTAAATTGCTGGAAAATCCAGCTTAAGAGAAGAGTCGCCACACCACAAATCATGCCATAAAAATACCCTTTTCCCATCACCCATCTTCAATTTACAATGTTGAACGAAAGAACCCCAATCTTTCTAATAAACTTCCACAAACTCATCCCATATGCTCTACTTGTATCCTTAGAACACCAACCACCCTGCAAGTTTCCATTACTTCACATCTATAACATTTTTCCATAGAGCATTGCTTTCCAAGTGATATCTCCAAAGCCGTTTTTCAAGTAATGCTCTATTGAAAACCTTCAAATCTTTGATTCCCAAACCACCACAGTCCGCTGGTTGACACACTTTCTTCCAACTAACTAGATGGATCTTTTGATCCAGGCATTACCACCCCATAAAAAATTCCAAAATAAAGACTCAAACCTTTTTTCAACCCTAGCCGGCAATGGAAAAAGAGAAAGGAAATATGTTGGAAGGTTGGATAGAGTGCTTTTCAAAAGAGTTAATCTTCCCCCCTTTGACAAGTAGATCATCTTCCAACCAGCCAGCCTTCTCGATTTTTTCTAGCACCCCATCCCATATATTAATAGATTTGAAAGGAGCCCCCAAAGGAAGTCCAAGATATCTCAAAGGAAGAGTAGAAATTATGCATCCCAAAATGTTTGCCAAATCTGAAATATTCTGAACGGGACCCAAAGGAACAATGAAGTATATTTATGTTTATGCTAGTACCATATGATATTCTTGCATGAAGTATTAGGCTCTCTTTTCTGTGGAAGTTAAAGGTGATACGATGTGCCTATCTAGGTACATTTTATCCCCTATGTGATGTCAAAGGGTTCTCAACGGCATTCAAAGAGGAGAAAGCATCGTTTCTTTCATGGACTGAACAAGCGTGGATGAATAGTCAATAATGTTGCATGATCACCCGGTGCCGCACAGGTTCTGGCTCTTTGTTGTTGATGGTTTTCTACCATTGAAGCCAAGAATGGCACAAGTCCCCATTACAATGAATTTATACAACATTGTTTATAAAAAAGATGAATTTATACCACACTGTTTCGGCACTTGTCTCTTTGTTTTGGGGTGCCTAAAGTTCTACTCCATTTGATTTTCTTTCAAGAATATTACGTATGTTTGTATATCAACTCTGGATGTGTGCTTGGTAAAACCTAAATAGTTGGAAGGCTAATTGTACTAAGACTAGGGCCATGGAAGGGGTTTGGGTTTATGGCCATTGAATACTGCTTTATTCTGTAATGCTGATGCTAAAACTCTTTAAAATTTCAGGACAGGTTCTTTATGTTTTGAAGCAGTGTTGAGGAGAATTAATTTTGGGTACGTTTGAAGTTGGGATGGGGAGGTTGAAGGGGGCTGTAGAGTTTTGGCTAGGATTTTTTGTTGCAGGGTGGGCATTCATCCTATGAGCTATTTTGGCATGACTTTGGGTTCATCTTACAGGGTGATTACATTATTGAAATTAAGTTGAGCAGAGGATGGAGAATGCTTAGCGCGGTGGAAGAAATTTGCCGTTTTTGGTGCATGATCATTGATATTGCAGAAGATTTTGGTGCATAGCGCGGCCCAATTTAGATTAAGGAAGGCGACAAGTTTGGAGAGTGAGATGAGGTGAGAATTTTGTGAATAATAGCAAGCTAGTTTGTAAAGAATCGTGAGATAGTTTGAGTTGTTTTATAGGGTTTTGGAAAAGGGAGAAGAAGTTGAATAAAAAAATTATAAACTTAAAATATTGTTAGAATATATCTTTTTTAATATAATTTTTGTTTGAAAATTTGAATTATTTTTTATTATAAAGTTTGAAAAAATTATAATAATTAATTTGAAAATTTTGTGATGATTAGTTTAAAAGTATTGATATGTGGAGATGAGATAAGACGAAATAAAAAAAAATTTCCAAATAAACCCTTGAGACTCTAGAAGGCCTTCTTAATTTTGATACAATAATATAATAAATTATCATGTTGAGTACAAATACTAAAATTTTTTATAGCAAGTGCTTCCGTTTGTCTCCATTTAGTTTTTTCTTAATTACACTAACCATTCTTTCTCTTATATAAACTAATAAGGTTAATAATTATTTATACTCATGAATCAAAAATTATTTTCCTAGAAGTTTTTATTTCTTAGTAGTTTTTCTAATTTCTAGTATTTCTTTCTTCGGGGCCTTCTAATATTGTTTCTTAAATAATTTTATTGTCTGATTTCTTAGAGAATTTAAGGATTTTTATTCTTAATAGGGGACATTAATATATTAATAGTTTTTTAAGAATCCTTGAATATTGAGAGGGAGAAATTATCGTTTATTCTTTTTAGAAAAAAAAGTGAATAAATATAAATTTATATTAAAAAAAAAACTAATTTTTTAATAATAATATCTACCTTTTTTTTTTTCAAATTAAGTCCACAGTGCTTACAAAACCTATAATTATATCAATCATTACTGTTCTCTTTTCTAAGTTTCCACTTTGCGGAAAATTGCTCTCTTTAAAAAGATGAGTTTCCCTCTTTTCTCTGTACTTCATTCCTTCTTTTCCCAACCTAACATTCTTTTCACCCTTTTATCCCAATTTCCAAATCAATCTTTTTCTAATATCTCTACCCTACTTCCAAACTTTCCATTTTAACAATATTCCTCAATCACATGCTCTTTCTTCTCCAACAATGACAACAGATAAGTCGAGTGTGGATCTACTCATAGAACAGACCAAAGCTTTGACTTGGGAGGACATTATCCTTATCCCTGCAAAAAAGAAATAGTTCAAAAGGTCTCAAGTTAAACCTTGGTAGGTAAATTCGTCTACCGCAAACTTTTAAACAAACTCATTTTCCATACTACCATTAAGTCAGTTTGGAATTTTGTTTCTAATATTTCTATCAAAGACTTGGAAGATAATACTTTTCTGTTCTTGTTCTCTAATCCCCTTGATTAAGTTTCGAGTTTTTCATCAAAGGCCATGGATTCTCAGCCTTCTAAATAAACTTTAAAGGATATCATCTTATACTTAAGAAATGGTCCAATAGTTTAAGCATTCATGATATAGATTTGAGATTCTCAGCTTTTTGGGTTCAGATCTATGGGTTTCCTCTAGAACAGATGAACAAGGACAATGCAACTTCATCAATAACGTCCTGAGAAAACTTTTAGAGGTAGATCAAGAGTTTCTTTCGGAGAGTGGAACTAATTACTTTCTCAGGATTATGGTTGAAATTGACACTAAAAAACCTTTGTGTGGAGGGTTTCTTTTTCCCAGGCCTAATATGGAACTAGAGAAGATTTCCTTTAAGTACAAAAGATTATCTGAATTCTATTACTTCTATTGTAAACTTGAGCATCTCTTTCAAGCTTGTACCATTTATTCAAGCCTTGTTGCTGATAACTCTTTCAGTCCAAACCTCATAATAGAGGTCTTGGAGAATCGGAGAGGGCTAAAATTCGAAGAGCATCTACTGGAGGGTCCTAAGACTCAAGGGATTCTCTCGACACCTTCCCTAGGTGTTACAAAGCTTGGTCCCCTTATTGCTAACCCCCATTCCAGTCCTCTGGTTCGTATCATGGAAAACACAACTAGTCTAACCCTATGACTGGTTGCCATTTCTTTGAACCAAGCCGTGAAGATCCACCAGTTGAATATTTGGGCAAAGATAAAGCCATCTTTGTCAGTACCGAGCAGGGAATGAGAAAGAGATCAACATCTCGAAATTGTTCACAACCAACTCGAGCCACAGTGCTAGTTTAATTCAACAAGAACAAGTTTAGAACTTGAGAAGCATGTTTCGAATGAGCGAACTGGATCTTTGCTCTCTGTTCAAGGATCCACATGGCAAGAATCTATCACTGTCAACAGGAATGAATTTGGCATTTAAGGATATCAATAGTAGCAACTCCCTCAATCAATCAGCCCCCTTGATACCAACAAATCCCCAGCCTTCTGTAATCTTAACCGTCCATATCTCTGTGCAAAGGTAGTAACTAGTCTGACCCCTCAAATATGTTTGTCAATCCTCAAAAGCAATACCTCAAAGATGCCCCCTTAAATCATTAAAGACGCCATCTTGTCTCATGGGTTGAAAGCAAGTATTGGGCTTCCATCGGAGGAATTCGAACCAAGGCCATCTTTTTGCAATCAACTCTTTTCACAATTCAAGGCCTACCAAGATTCAATCTCCTTACCCAAGCCCAACAATAACTCCAATATGTTTGTCAATCCATCCATAAGCTTGTGCATTGCGTTTAACACCTTCCTCTTAAGCCCACCGCCAACTCAAGCCCAAAACCATTCCGAATTACCCCCTCTTTCCTTCCATTTGAACAAATCTAGACATAATCGTGCTTTGCATCTGAACCCTCGGCCAAAATGAAAACATCCTCCCCCATTCTTCAATCGGATTTTAGTTCTTCACCAAGGCCTACGAGAAAGAGAAAAGTACATCTTGAAGAGATGAGAGCAGATTCCTAGAAAAATATTTCTTGAGTTTTTTTATCTTGGTAGCTACTAATCCAGATGAAGACTTTAATCCCATGGAACATCTGGAAAAGGAAATGGAAGTTTTGAAGCAGGCAGGTATCTTGAAGCAAACTTCAAAATCGAAAGGAAAAAAGGGATGAAAATCGAGCAGGAAGTTGACTTACCAACTATCTATTGGAAGGTTTGATCTTCATTTGCATCAAATTTCACAAGATGCAGGTACCAACTCTCAGACTGAGACCATGACTTTATTTCTCTTAATCCAACGACCTAGGTGGTAGAATCTCAACTACTCCCAAAGGAGCCATGAGGCTCCTTGCATAAAATTTCCAAGGTCTAGACAAACCTCGAGCAATAAGATCCCTTAAGGCACTTGATAGAAAGCATAACTCTGAATCTATATTTATTTCTGAATATCTATTATCTTCTGATGAAGCTTGTGTATGGATTGCTAATATGTTAGGATTTGTGCATTTTGCTTTTCAACCCCCCATAGGTAGATGGGGAGGACTTTTGTTATTGTATAGAGTAGGAGTTGACTTAGAGATTGTAAATATTTGATGTTTATGTATTTGGATCCTAGTCACACGACATGGCTTCTTAATATAGTCTACTACCCTACTACCTACTGGAAAAAGCAAATGTTTTGGGATGGTTTGACAAATATCATTGACTCTTATGCTGGCCCTTATCTTACCATAGGTGATTTCAATACTGTCATTTCTCAATCTGAAAAAATAAGAGGTACCCCGGTGGCTCAAAGTTCAACTCCTTCTGGTCTTCGTCGTCTCATGGATAGCCTTAGTTTAATTGATCTAGGATCTATTGGACCAAAATTCACATGATCCAACCAAAGGTCCGGTACTCATCTTATTAAAGAAAAACTAGATCGAGGCATATGCAACCTACTTTGGATAAACCTTTATCCTCAGTCATCAATCTCTGTTCTTCCCAGCTTCTCTTCTGACCATGCTTTGATTCTTTTGGATACCTCGAATAAAAAATTATTTCCCAAATCATTCAAATTTGAAGAATTCTAGATAATGGATCTTTCTGTTTTTAGGGTCATCAAGGAAGCATGGAGTATTCACCCTTTGGGTATCCCATTTTTCATCTGGGTTAAAAAATTTCAGAATACCAAAAAAGCTCTTAAGGATTAAAATAAATACAGTTTTGGTCATATCCCGACGCACCCCTCAAATCTTACCTTTACTCCTTTGGCTATTCAAGAACAAAACTCTCATCTTGACTCTAGCTCGCTGGAAGACAATCTAAAAGAAAACATCAATGAGTGGCTACTTAGAGAAGAATCTCTTTGGAGACAGAAATCTCGAGTTACTTGGTTCACAACCATTGACCTCAACACAAAATTCTTCCACGTTTCAACTTCTATTAGACGCAGGAAGAACACCATTGATTGTCTTAAGGTATGGAGGAATCAATGGATCTCTGACCAATCTATCGTCATCTCCAAAATTCAAAATCATTTCCAATCCATCTTCATTACCACCCATCCTCCATAACCAAGTTGTCTTGATACTATTTTTTCCAGGAAAATTTATGAGCTTGAAAATAACATCTTATGTTGTATCCCTATGGATGAAGAGATTATTCTCTTTGTTAAAAAGATCTCAAACTCCAAAGCTCCTAGGCCTGATGGTTTTATTGGCCTGTTCTATAAAACTGTTTAGGAAGTCATTAAACACGATATGCTAGCGGCTATTAATAATTTCTTTATCCATGGGAAAATGCTCAAAGAACTTAATCACACCAATCTCGTTCTCATTCCGAAAGTGGATAATCCTAATGATGTTAACCAATTCCCTCCAATCAGTCTTTACAATATTTGTTACAAAATCATAGCCAAAATTCTAGCAAATAGGTTAAAAGTGGTCCTTCTGAACATCATCTCTCCATTTCAATTTGCCTTTACCCCTGGCCGTCTCATACAAGACAACACTATCCTTGCTCTAGAAATTTTTCACAAAATGAAAAAAAAAAAAAAAAAAGGCTTGGCAGAACTAGCCAAATGGCTATCAAAATTGACATGGCCAAAGCCTTTAATTCAATGAAATGGTCTTTCATTCTCAACGTCCTCCATTATGTCAATTTCAGGGAAGCTTGGATCAATTGGATAAAAGAGTGCATCACCATAGTTTCTTACTCCATCTATATAACTTGTTCTTTAAATGGACATTTCAATCCCACTAGAGGTCTCAGATATGGGGATCCCTTTTCTCCATTCCTTTTTATCCTGAGTTCTGAAGTTTTATCCAAACTAATTACTTTAAAAGAACACCAGAATTGTATAAAAGGAATCAAATTGTCCAAAGGTAGGCCTTCTATTTTTCATCTCCTATTTGCTGATGACTTTTTCTTATTTGGGGAAGCTACTACTAATAATGCCAACCACTTTGAGGAATGCTTGGACACTTATAACTCTTGCTCGGGTCAATGTATTAACAATAGAAACTCTTCTCTCCACTTCAGCAGGAACTCCACCCACCATACAATTTCAAACATTAAGAGTGAGTTTGATTATCGGGTATCCCCTCCCAATTCTAAATATCTGGGTCTGCCTTTTTCGAATGGTACTGGTAGGAAAACTTTCTTTGAAAACCTTATCTCCCGTATCAATATCTCGGTTCTGAAGTTTCAAACCATTCCAATATAGATTGTTACACTAAGGCTTCCACATCATACGGTTCGATGTTGCAGTAAGACCTCAAGGATGTACTCTGGTAGGCCTTTGCTAGGACGATAAGGGAGAACTCATCTTTGCATATTTGCAATCATAGACTTCATCAGCAATGCTACCTCAAACATAGGAGAAGCCTCGACAGCCTTGATGGCCATCAAAGAAGCGGAACAGAGGCAAATTAATTAGATTATTGTAGAAGGGGACTCTCAATTAACCATTCAAGCCATTTCTAGGGATTCCCCAATCCAAGACTGGCTTATGAGTCCTATCATTGAAGACATCCAATATCATATTCACTCTTTCTCCAAATGGAGGGTGAACAAGATATATCAATCTCTCAACTGATGTGTGCATTTCTTAGTGCAGTGGGTAGTGACAACACAAACATATGGTAACTTGGGTGATGCTGGGGGCCGGTCCGGCTGCCCCTAGTGTCAAAAACAGCCCACACAATAAACACAATAATTTTTTTTTTAAATATAATAAAAAATATAATAAAATGAAAAAACACAATAAAAAATATAATAAAAAATAAAATGAAGAAAACACAATAAAAATACATAATAAAAATATAAAACTATAATAAAAAATACAACAAAAAAATAAAATGAAGATGATTTTAAGGGAGATTCGGCCCTTAGCCAAATGGAGCCGCTGCTGGTGGCAGTGGTCTACACGGCCCATGCCATCGGGACTGGCTCCTTTCGGCGACCTCACCCTTACGACGACATAACGGACACATTTCGGGTTTAAGGCTGCCAGGGGAAGTTGAGAGGTCGTCGTCGCAGAGGTGAGTCATCGAAGGGAGCCGATCTCGATGGCATAAACAGTGTCGACCACTGCCACCGGAGGCGGCGAGCTGCTTTTTATGGGAAGGTCGGCCCGACCGACCCTAGGAAAATTTATGGTAACATACCCCTTTTATTATTGCCTTCCTCTTTGTTGAACTTTCATAGTGGTAAGGATCCCCCCTGTTATTTGTATAATTATGTTGAACTCTGTACTATGTACTTTCTTATTTCCTATCTATGAATTATTAACGTGCGCAAAATTTTTTTAAAAAAAAAAGCATTATTTTTTTCTTTATAAGCCACTAACAATATCAAGAACACGTTTTCTATCTACTTCGGCTGTTTTTGCAAAATTTGATGGCTGCAAATAGTTCAAAATATTAACGTGTTCCTCTTTGTCAAATCAACATCTAATCTTTCTCGATTATTAGGTTTATTTGGAAATGAGATAAAATTTGAATAAAATATTATTATAATATAATTATTTATTTTAAAATTAAAAAAAATTGAATTGTTTATTATACTTTATGTAAAAATTTAAGAAAGTTATAAGAGTTAATTACACTTTACTCCCTCTAACTTTTACTCAATTCATAATGTGACCTCTAAATTAAAAATTTCAACAATTGCCCCTCCAACTTTTAATTTTTCATAATGTCTCCCTTCCGTCTATTAGTTGCATTAAATTAAATGGAATGAAGCATGTTCTCCATGGCTAAACGTCTTTGGAGGAACAATCACAGATTCCACACATGCCTCTGCCTCACGTCATCATCCATGAAACCTAGTATTCGTCCGAACTCTCCCTCTCTTCCACTTCTCCTCCATCACTCGCCGGTCCTCCTCCATCTTTTATGCTAATTGCACCATACGGTTGTCCAAGTTCGAGCCCAATGACTAGCTCCGCAATGTGATGATACCTAGGAGCGTATCAGACAAGAAGGAAAGCGAAGCTTTACTAGCTCATCCTATGCGTTGTCGTTTCACAGCTCCAGAAGGTTTTACTCTAAGAGCAGTCGTCGAAGCGAGATCACTGGGATAAGAAATTTTGACTTGCAAATCGAGTTGGCATATAATATATATCATATAAATAATATATATTTATATCTATTTGTATATATATATATAACTTATGATCATCTTTGTCTTGTAGGTTATGCATGTGAGGAACACGTTCATTCAATTTCCATTATTTTTGGCACTGCTGATAAACGAAAGAGGGATATTGTGAAAAATTAAAAGTTGGGGGGTCAATTGTTAAAATTTTTAGTTTAGGAGTCACATTGTGAATTAGTGAAAATTGGAAGGGGTAAAATGTAATTAACTCAAATTATAATGATCAGATATTATGATATGGGATAGTTTGTATAACCAAACAAATCCTAAAATTAAGTATAAGAAGTGATACTTACAGAAGACTCAGTTAAATATGCCCATATTATAAGAACATAAAAGTAAAGAGGCATTTAGTTCAAGAAATTTGTTTGATAATTATATCTGTGAATCTCAATGTATCTCAAAACGCAATTTTCTCTTCCATGTAGATAGGTGACTAGGATTTTTCTTTTATTATTGAATGATGGTCATTTCCTCGTGGTTTTCTTTGCATAAATGTCAACTCTATATATATTACAAGGACAAGTATATATAAACACACTTTGTATTAAAATACTATGGCCTCCTCAAAGCACTTGGGAGTTGGTTGATGACTGCTACAAAAAGGCAAATAATAACACAAGGTAGTGCCTGTTACATTTGGATAGTGAGAAGTATTATGAAGTATTGTGAATAATAATAAAAAAATAATATAAAAGTAATAATAGAATATTAAATAGTAGCAAAAAGTAATAAATAGTAGTAAAAATGAGGTGAAATAACAATAAAGTAATGAATAATAGTGAAGTATTATGAGAATACTTGAGGTATTCTTATCAATGTTTTAAATACCGTACTGGTAGACGTATTAGTTAAGATACTGGGACAAAATATTTTGATACTAGTATCGTTTCGGAATAGTCTATACATAAATAAATTATATATACATATATATAAATACATATATAAATTATATTTCAAAATAATAATCAATATATGAATGAATTATATATATATAAATATATATGTAAATAATTTAATTTGAATTGGGATAAAAAAATAACAAGAGCTGAAAAAAATGTAAAAGGCTAAAATCTAGTACGGCCGGAACACTAGCCGAAATATAGGCCGATACGCAATATTTTGAATACCGTACTGGTGGGCTACCGGTCAAGGTATTGGAATGAAACTTTTTAGTATCGGTAACGTTTCATGTACCGTTTTGAAATAATCTATACATAAATAAATTATATATGTAAATCATATTTTAAAATAATAGTCAATATATAAATAAATTATATATATATATGTAATTAGTCTAATTTGAATTAAGGTTAAAAAAATAGAAAAAAAGAAGAAGGTAAAAGGCAGAAATTTGATATGGTCGAAATATTGGTCGGCATGCCAATGCATGCCAGTACTTGAATTGGTACGAAACAGGTAGTATACCTGTACTGCCCAACTGCTTGGTACGGTATATACTAGCCGGTACGGTATAGTATTTAAAATACTATGGTATCGGCTGAAATATCGGTCAGTACGAAACAACTATGTTCTGTATTGGACAACTGATCGGTACGACATGTTTTGACTATACTGGTCAGTACAATACAAAATTCAAAACTATGATTCTCATTGCCAAACATAACTATTATTGTTTAAAAAATGGTTAAATTGGTAATGAAAATGAATTCTTTTACTATTATCTTGAAAAGCTTTACCATCATATCAAAGAAACCTTCCTTCTGGTCATGACATGGGAAATTGAAAATTCCATTCATACTTTAGTTACAAATAGATTACATTAAAGTAATCTCATAAATTGATGTAACTTCATGTGATTTGTGAGATTATAAAATTATTTTTATTGTAAAATAGATCTAATATATCACATGAAACTACATAATAATTAACTAATGTGTTTGGTTACAAAATTTTAACTTTTTTTAACGTAGTATGCTTACTTGTAGAGCAGGGCTGTTTCCAACAAAATGAAAACTTGAAACTTGCTTTGAAATGAATTAATATGAGGAAAATACTAAATATACTGAAGAAAAATTTACAAAAAAATTACTTCTCAACATGTCAGTTATTAATATGGTAAAAATTATGAACTAGAAAACTCAGAATTTGAAATAAAAAAAAAAACTTATAAAATGAGTCTTTTAAATAAAATCTGTAAATATAATGCATGTATCACTACTCCTTTACCTTCTCATTCAGACTAATCAATAAACTTTAACTAATGATGTTACCTAATTTCTTTAACTCTTTTGTCCAGTTTTGGCTCCCACCTAGAAATAATAGCACTCTCTCTCTCTACATTGCCTACCCCTCTATATGTTTGTATTTATCGAAGGAAAAGCTTCTTCTTTTACGATTTCAAATGCCAAATGCCCTCCTCTTGTTATGGTTCCATAAGGAAGGATAAGGAAAATAATGGAAGATGCTGTAAAACAGAGATGAAAAGTGATAAACACAAGTTGATAATGGAAGTCAATTCTCATATGCTGGAGTGTGTTCGAGGCCACCTGCTTCCTCCATGAAAGAAAATATAAACGATTCCACAATATTCCAGAATGCTCCTCATCTTCCCCGCACCCCAGTGTATATTCTCCTTTCTGACACTAACAAACTAACAAACATATTACTAAACTGACCCTCCAGTATAATAGAAATGCAAAATGCTAAAACACTGCATTTAAGATACATTTACTAAACGACAAAACTAGACTTTGCCGTTGGACTCTGCACGCCGTCCTCCAGCATTCCATCCTCTGCACATCCTTTGCACATCCTCTGCATTCATCTCGTTAGGTTCCTAACACCTCTCCTGCAGTCCAGTCTGCTATTAGCAAAAAAAGATGCACCTGAGAAAAGTCTAAAATTTGATTTTGACTTAAGGCCTTACAACACTTTGTCAAAACATCTTTACATGATTTAGGCCAAAAACTATAATCTATCCCAACCAATAAGATTATAATTTGTCAAAAATAAATATTTAAGAATGTTCGAGCAATTGAATTGACAATTATAATTATGATAAGATACTCTTTTTTAAATTGTAGAGTATGCTCAAAATTCTAATAAATTCAAATATCAAATCTTCAACCCCAAATAAAAAAGTAATTAGTCCATAGTATTATGAGATAATATCAATTAATTCTTGAACGAATTATTTTTGATAAAAAAAATACATAATAGCTTGCACACGTTGCCACTGTTAGTTACAGCCCCTTGCCAGCAATTCAACACATTTTTCAATTGTTATCCCATATTTCTGCTTTTTCTAATCAAGAATTGAGTCAAAGTAGACGTGAAAGTTCATTTCAACTAGTTCATACCAATAAATTACAGCATCCAATTCTTTACTGCGACTTCTAGCCGTAGTTCTATAATCTGTTTATCACATACTATATAAATACCATTTCAAGTGGTCTTCTTTAGTTGGAAATGGGTAGGAGCCAAACTTTTAGCTCTAAATATCTTTTTTTTTTCTCTTTTCGTGATGTAATTTATTAGTTTTGAAAAGATTATTGGAGATCTTCATCTTATTAAAACTTTTATAATGTAATTACTAATTTATTTATGAACGTTTTACTTTCTTAAGGAAAAAAAGACAATCCAAATCAATTCAGTACGAGACAAATAGAAGAAAAGAGAAATTTACATACTCAGAGAGATAGAAAGTGACCAGGCTAAAGTGTCCGTTCAAAAGTTCAAATACTTCTTATAGTCCACGAGACATATAGTCCACGAGACATGAAGTCCCACGTGAGCTTGTAAATGAATCAATTTACTTGATAGCTCGCTCGATACTCACCTGGTTAAACTCAAATCAAACTCGACTCATGAAAAAAAAAACTCACTTCTGAAAGTAGAAACCCATTGATTAATAAATGATACATACTCGACAAAACTTGACTCAACTCAACTAAGACTCGTTAAAGTTCTCTCGTTCATGCTTGAGTCGACTCGTTAACTCGACTTGATTAAAGTTCATTTATATATTGATAAATATATAAATATATATACATATATATGTTATATATATGTATTGCTAATAATATAACCATAATACTTTTATAATTAAATATGTAATATGTAATCTAATTACTTATGTCTATATATTGAATATACTTCATAGTTACATATTATAATTTGTACACTAATTAATCTATAAAATTTAATAATTTCATATATTAGTACATGAGAACCATGTATGAAATACATATATACTATCATATTATGTGTATTTATTAATAATATATGTAAGCATATAACATATTATTATTATGAATAAATATCAACTAGTTACATATTAAGTATTAATCTTTTATTAGATTTTTTTTTTTTATTTTTTTTTATTTTTTAGTTTTATTCAAAAAATTAAAAAAAAAATTCGAGCTCAATTCGATTCGAGTTCAATTGTGGGATGAGCTCGAGCTCGAATTGGAAGCTTAACTTATCAAGTCGAGTTTGAACAAAAAATAAATAAAAATCTAGACCTTGGGCTTGAATATTTTGAGTCGAGCCAAACTCGGCAAGCCAAAGATCGGCTTGGCTCAGTTTGATTACAACCCTAGTCCCACGAGTTAACTTTCTCTCTCTGTCGCTGTCTTTTCTACCACTACTTCTATGATTGGTAGTTTGACACTTGGTATAAATTTTTATTCTTATTTTATTTTTTATTATTTAAAAAAATTTAAGAATTTTAAAAAATATGAAAAAAATATTAATATACTAATAATTACTTCCTTAATTATTAAATAAAAAAATGAAATAAAATAAAATACATAAAGTATCAAAGTTTTATCTAGGTCAATGAATGCTTATCATAAACTTACTTTCTTTTCTTTCTTTGTTTAATGTAATTAGCATTAGTTATTTCAATATTATTTATAGGTTACATTTATAGCCTATAACCTAAGGATGACCAGAAGCTTTAGCATATCATGGTTGTGCTGAACTTTTCTAGGTATCTGCTTCTAATCAGAAATGCTTGATTGATGTCTTGGGACTCTTTGAAAAATTTGATATTTGTCCTATTCTTTGGAATCTCTTTTCAAGGATGTACATGCTGAGCTCATCTAGCACAAAAGGTCTTGGACGATAAAACGTGAGATTGTTAAAGAGAAGTTATATGTGAATTCAGTTAAGTGGTGCCTTGGTGATTCTTGTCCACTAATGCCGAAAGAGGTAAGAGATTGTCTGCATATTGAAAAATTAATTAAATAAATACCAATATTTAGGATTGTGCTTCCTGATAATCTCCTAAACTTATGCTTTGAAGCATGGTTATTCAAATCAAATGTAAAGTGATTTGGAGGGGTTAAGGATGCTTCTGTTATTCCACTCAATTTTTCACTGGACAACGGCTGGACAAAGTCTCAATATTGTAGAAAATAGCTTTTGGGTAATAGGCCAACCTGTGTTTTGAGCCCTAAACATGAAAATGCTTATTAACTCTTACACTCTTTGAATAAATAGAGTTGTCTATCAAGGGATAATTTTGAGAGTCTATGTAAGTGAAAAATTGATGTACCTTTGTATTTCTATAGATTGGTATTCTTCTTCGTGCATATGGTTACTCATGGGACACAATAATATATGTATCTGGTGGAGAAGTCTTTGGTGGCCAAAGGATATTGCTTCCTCTTCACGCTATGTTCGAAAATTTTGTTGATAAAACTTCCCTTACCATTGGGAACTCAGTAGGCTTTATGATTGTGAGGTTAACCTCATTAGCAGTTATCCTAAAAACCCACCTCCAATTGAGAAAAAGATAAATTATGAAACTTGAAAATTTTCAAGGCCACGTCCTCGCCCACACCCACCACCTTCGACTAGGCCGAAATCGTATAACGTTGAAGGTTTGTGGAGTTGGGTGGTTAAGAGTGACAATGAGCCTGAGAGTACAGTGATGGAGTTGCGAACCAATGCCCATAAATTGTTGTGGGAAGCAATTGACTATGTGATATGCGTTGAAGATCATGTGTTCATCGTTGGATTAGATTCTGATGGCAAGGGACACCTAAGTTTTGCAAACTTGGTAATGGGGCAAAAACTCTATCACTCGGCTGCATTGAAAACATATAGGCCAAACAGGTAATTATTACATCTATTTGAACACCAAATGTCTTCCTCAAGTACTTTTGAGTAAAGTAAATCAAGGTGCATGATTTAAATATTTTGAGTAAAGTAAATCAAGGTGCATGAAAAGAAAAAGAATATAGTGGAATGCTTTGTTAGATATTTTAACATGACATTAATAAATGGATCTTTGATTTTCTATGACAACAATAATAAAACAATAATATAAGAGATGTACTTTTCTCCATCTGATTAATGAATAATTAAACTGATTATGAGAGAAGGATCACTCTAATAACTTTTGCCTCATAAATGTCTCACGATGGCTAGAGGCACTCTAATATTGTAGGTGAGAACATTTGAATCTCCCAGTACTATTTATAGACTTCTAACTATCAAAAAATCTAAAAATTTGTGCCTAACTATAATTAGAGATTAAAAGTTTTAATTTTATCTCTTAGGAGTAATTTATATCTCATCATAACTCAAATGTTAATCGATAAGATTTTGAACTATTTCAAACTAATAAGATGGGTATATGGGATACAGAGTTTAAATAAAACTCTTACATTCTCCCACTTGGCCCATACGCCCATAAAATAATAATTTTCATTTATGGGCTTAATTATCACAGAAAATTAACCATATTGCGCAAATATATTTCCTGAAACTTTTCATAGCTCAAAATATATTTCATGAGTTCCGTAATATTAATGTTAAAATAGCTACTAATGTGAATCATGGCGATCCTCTATTATATAATCAACCATATACCACAACATCAATAACTTAATTCAACACGATCTTTATTTGGGATAATTAAAGCTAATATAGTAATGTCTTTGGGTTCTGATTCATATCTATTGTAAATATTATCTTGTTATTATTCATCCATGTCATTCAATGTACATATATAGTAAATGACAAGAAAACATAAACAATTATAATAGATATCTTTTAATGTCTAGTAACAAAATACTCAACATATAAATGATCTCTTTATCATGTTCACATCATGGGTATAAGCATACAACTCATCTTTTCAACACGTCTTTTAAAGTATAATCATTAACATATGATTGTTATGGGCATATTTGTTTATGTACTTTCTCCTTAAGTATTTAAAATTTTATTAAATACTTATCATTCGGAGAAAATTACTCTGAGGACATACGTTCTTATCGGTTTGGCTATAAGTCGACAATTCCAAGTCTTAAGATAAATTTCTTCAGCCATAAACCATACATGGTGATCTCAAAGCACGTCACAAATTCAAAGCAACTGGTAAAATTAAAATCTGAGTATCCAATTACTTCCAACTATCAGTTATTCTAAACGGAAGCTAGTAATCTTTAGTTCCTTACAGGTATCATAATACCCTTTTACTACTTTCCAGCATTGAACAACTTTTCAAGCCAAATTTTTCAAAAATTCTTTCTATGTAACTTTTCTGAGACAAACCCAACAGTTCTTTTTTTCAATCTCGAAAGTTTCAATCCCGATCACAAAGGATGCCTTACCTATATCTTTCATTTCAAAGTTCTTAGAGACGAAACCATTTGTTTCATAAAGTACCCCAAGATCACTACTAGCCAACAAGATATCATCAGTATACATGATCAAAATTATGAACTTACTGCCACTGACCCTCAGGTATATACATCGACCAACGATATTTTCTTTAAAACCAAAGGTAATAATGGTATCATTGAACTGTAAGTATCATTATCAAGAAGCCTACTTAAGCCTGTATATTGATTTCTTAAGTCTACATACTAGGTGATTTTTACCATTTTCTGAAAAGGCTTATGGCTGCTCCATGTATACCACTCCATCCAAACTTCTATTCAAAATCTATTTTTACATCCATCTGATATAACTCTAAATTATAATGAGCCACCAATTCCATAATGATTCTAAAAGAGTCATTTTTAGATATTGGAAAAAAAATCTCTTTGTAATCAATGCCTTATTTCTAAGTGAAACCCTTAGCAACAAGTCTAAGGCACAAGTTTGACCTTATGTCGTTCAATGTTGCCTTTTGAGTCGTATTTAGTCTTAAAGACCCATTCACACCCGACTCTTTTATTCTCTTTAGGCAACTCAACGAGATCCCAGACTTGATTCTAATCCATGGATTTCAACTCTTTTTTCATGACATCGATCTATTTACTAGAATCGCTTCCTGAGTTCCCTCTATGACTTAAGAAAACGTTAGTGAATCTTTACTTGTTCCAATATCAAATTCAGATTTCTAGAGATACACCATATAATCTGTCAAAATGGCAGGTCTCCGATCTCTCTGAGATCTGCGTAAGACAATCTATTCTGCTTACTCCAAACTTGGTTCATCAATGATATTATCATTATGAGATGAGTGATCATTTACATGTTCCAAGGTATTATTTTGATGATTAATTAGAGGAATTATTATCTTTTGAGATGATGTAGGTATATGGACATCTACACGTACTTCCTTAAATATCACATTTTTGGTTTTAATTCTCTCACTGATCTTGTCAAATTCAATGAATTTGGCATTTCTTGTTCCCACCATTCTCAGATTATGATTACGATAGTAAAACCTTTACCCTTTGGATCTCTCTAGGTAACTAATAAAATATCTGCTTACTGTTCTATGGTTCAATTTCTTTTCATGTGGGTTATAAAGTCTTGTTTCGGCTGGATAATCCCAAACATATATATGTCTCAAACTTGGTATCCTACCAGTCCATAACTCGAAAGGTGTTTTTGGAATTGCCTTACTAGGAACTCGGTTTAAGATATACATTGTCATCTAAACAACTTCACCTCACAATGACTTGAGTAAGGTAGAATTACTTACCATACTTCTGACCATATTCAATAAGGTCTAATTATACTTTTCACTAACTTTGTTCTGTTGTGGCGTTCCGGGCATTGGGCACTATGCAACAATGCCATGTTGTTCAAGAAGTTTGGCAAATGGGCTTGAATTACGGCCCGATTTGTCATATTTTCCATAGTATTCTCCACCTTTATCCGACCTGATGATTTTCACATTTTTATCTAATTGTCTTTCCACCTCTGTGAGAAATACCTCAAATATCGATACAACTTGAGATTTCTCATGTAACAGATAGGTATATCCAAAACATGAAAAATTATTTATAAAGATGATAAAATACTTTTTTCTATTAAAATATTTGTGTAAATTATTTCAAGAAGCTCTTTACTTCTTGTGGCACATTTTTTAGTATGTTTGGTTTTCCTTTCATGCAATCCACACACACTTCAAGATTAATAAAATTAATATGTGGAATAATTCATTCTTTTACTAATCTCTATAATATTTATTTGGAGATGTGCCACAATCTTTTATGCCACAAGTTATCATGTTTCTTTTAGTAAAAAAAAAAGTTTCATGGTGCTGGGTGTAAGTATAAAAATATTATCGAGACAAAATCGATAAAGGCCATAAAAAAGAAACCAAGAATCAATAGAGAAATTATTTTAAATATTTTGAAACTACCATTATAGAACGAAAAATATTAACAATTAGCTTTTTGTCCAGGTAGGAAAATCAAATTATGCCTAAAAAAAACACATATACTTTGTTATGAAAATCTAAACAAAAAGTTTCAGTGGCTAAAACTTCAGCTTTATTCTTATTTTCTATAAAGATAAAAGATCACAAGAGTTTAGTATTTGGCTTGTAAGGTATTCTTCATGGTTATGAAAACATAAACATTAGCACTTGAATCTAGCCATCAAGAATTAGTGGGAACATCTACAAGGTTTGATTCAAAACATACAAAAGGTAAATGGCTTACCCTTCTTTTCAAATCAAGCCTTACGTTTCAGACATTCAGCTTTCATATGACTATGTTTCTTACAAAAATAGTATTGCTATTATTATGCTGAATCTGACTAACTTTCACAGGTTGCTTTCCTTTTAGTGGTTTAGTTCATTTTTTTACCATAATGGTGCATTTTTTTTACCACTTCTTTATTCACAAAATTAATAGAGTAATGCCCTTATTGTTTCAGATTTGCCTTCCCTGAACTACATTACTTGCCAAATCATTCACATTCCATATATTTTTAATAGCATTTTAATGCGTTTAGAATGGATCATACTTAGGTGGAAATGAGTTTAGAATAAACTGAACAACGAAGAGTTTCTCTACTTTCATTTTTAAGGTTTGTAATCTGACAATAATTTTGATCATAAAAATGCTTTGAGTTAGACACTTATAAATTGTAATAAGATTTTAAACAATTAAGGATGAACTAAAAGTGTCATCAAGACCTCATTTGGGAGTAAATCTTAACACACGAAGTGTTTCCTCCAGTATTAAATTTCGTGGATGAACTAGCTGTATCATCAAAATTCTCTTTTGGAAGTAAACTCTGACATACACAGTGTTCTCTCCAACCGTACTTTTATGGATGAACTAGTAGTGTCATCAAAACTCTTATTTGGGAGTAGATCTTAACACACAAGGTGTTTTCTCTAATTTTACTTTTGATTGATAAACTGGTAGTATCATCAAGACCCTTTTTTGGAAGTAGATATTGACATACAAAATGTTCCCTCTAATATTAAATTATGTGAATGAACTAACTATATTATTAGAATTCTCCTTTGGGAGTAAATTTTGACATACAAAGTGTTTACTCCAACTTTACTTTTGATGGATAAATTAGTAGTGTCATTAAAATCCTCATTCAGGAGTAGATCTTGACACACAAAGTATTTTCTCTATCATATCTACTTTATTATGGGTTTAATGAATTGTCATCAAAATTATGAAAATCTTATACCTTTGGGCAATCAATCTTTTCTTGATTTTGATGCAAAACATTGTCTCATATTGGATATACATAGCATGATAATAAGAGCCAAATAGTCAATTCATACAATAATAGCATGCATATAACATTTTCATCTATGTAGATAACAATCATAAACTTTAATTGAATTTTATTGCAAGTATGAATAGTACTTACTAAGTAAGTTCTTAGAAAAGATTAATCTTTCTTAGACAGAATTTTAAGGTTCACAAAAAAGATTAGAGGGTTATATCGGACACACTTAAATACCAATTTCCTAGACATAACCATCTTATTTTGTATGCATCTACACTCTCACAACAAAAGTCCATAAAATTTCTCATGTTTAAACCAAAATTAATTTTACAAGAAAATCACAATAATAACATACATAGAAATTAAATAAATATTTCATACATACATGTAGATAACTGTAATAACATGTACATAATTTAATACATGCATATAACATTAAAGTATGCATATAAAAGAGAATAATAACATATTTCTTTTTAGACTTAGACTGGGCTAGAGCGCATGACCTAGCCTAGAGGCCCAAAGTCTTAGTTGAAGAAGTTAACCCTAGTTTCCTTTCTTCAACCTCCAGCGCCCCTTGCAAGTTGCAGCTAGCCGCCCTTAGCTTTTCTCCAAACTAGGTGCTGCCGTGGTTGCGTTTGTGTTTCTGGCGAGAAGGTAATGGCATGATTATCATCAGTCTCCCACCATCCTTCAGATCTTTTTTTTTTTCTGTTTCTTTAATTGTGAATTGCCGCAGCCAATGGGCTTCACTACCCATTGCTGTCATTATAGGGATGCCGGTGAAGAGGTTCTCAGTCTCCTCGCGGCGCCGACCTCTCCACATACAATGAGAGGTTTAAACAGGTAGTCCGCAACACCCATTCGGGACCTCACGGGCCCACTGTGCCTCCCGACTCCCTCCTTAATGTCGTCGCGTATTAGTCGCCGTACATTATTCACACGGTGCTTTGCCCATAGCTAGTGACTTTCTAAATACATGGGCTACACTACCATATAATGGCGACTTGCATAGTTTTCTCTGTCAACCCATAACACATTTCCCTCTTATGATACACGGGCTCAACTTCCTTTCTCCTTATACTATCGCAACATTGTTAAACATAACACAATGAAAGATTACTCAATAAGGCTAGATACAAAATTATAAAGGTACACTAAGAACTGAAAGTCCGAAATACATTAATGGTGTCAATGTATCAATGGTAGAACCATGCGTAAAAATAAAACAAAGTTGATGTTTACAAACATCATCGTAAATTTGTTCGTCAAACCAAAAAGTAATCTCTTTTCACAACGCGATATATTCACCATTAATTTTATCGAGATCATAAAAAAAATCTACAACCAAAAGCTCTGATACTACATGTTAGATATTTTAACATGATATTAATAAACGGATCTTTGATTTTCTATTATCCATAATAATAAAATAATAATATAAGAAACGTACATTTCTCTATCTGATTGATGAAGAATTAAACTGATTATGAGAGAATGACCACTTTAACAACTTTTGCCTCACAAGGGTCTCCCAATGACTAGAGGCACTCTAATGTTGTAGGTGAGAACCTTTGAATCTCCCAGTGCTATTTATAAACTTTTGACCATAAAAGAATTTAAGAGTTTGTGTCTGACTATAATTAGAGATCAAGAATATTAATATTATATTTTAGGAGTAATTCTTATTCCATTATAACTCAAATATTAATCAATAAGGTTTTGAACTATTTTAAACTGATAAGATGGGTGCAGGGGCGGAACCAGAATTTTATATTTGGGGGGGCGATCGATAAAATATACGGTATGTGTAAATTTTAGAAAGATGATCATTAGTAATAAAAATATCATATTTTGTTGTTACCGAACTATCTAAACGTATATTATTTTTCGAATTGTACTCCATTTCTTTCTTTTTTAAAAAAAAAATTTAATTGTTCTTAAGTATTTGCTCATATTTTTTTTATGATTTAAGAAAAATTTATAAATTAAGAATAAATTTGAAAACTTTCTATTAAGTAATGATGTAACGCTATTAGATTTTTAACAAACTATATCTCACAATCATACAAGTTAGAATAAAACTAAATAAGTGAGTATAATTAATGAATTTTACAATCATATAAATTTATAATTAATTTTTTTGCTAGAATTAAACTATTATAGTAACTGTAAGATAATGTAAGTTAAAATTTAGGTTTACATAAAGTTAAAAATTAAAATATAAATGAATGTATATTGAGATTAAAAGAATAATTTTCAGAAAAAAATTTGGGGGGGTCAATTTTTATTTTTATAATCTAAGAGAGAATTTTAATTATATATATATAATTATATATATGTATTTATATTACAAAATAAAATTTGAAAAAATTTTGGGGGGGCCGTAGCCCCTCCAACCCAGGGCTTGGGTCCGCCCCTGGATGGGTGTGTGAGACACAGAGTTTAAATAAAACTCTTACATGCTCAATCAGAAATCTCATTTCTTCCTCAAATTATGGTATTTTGGTGGAGATGAAAATACTTTGTAAATTTTGATGAAATCACTTTGGAGATGCAGCTTATTTTTGGTTTGAGTTTTCTGGTTTTCATTACTATAGAATGATTTTCTGGTTTTATGGTTTTGGTTGAGTATCCTGGTTTATAGAACGATACCAGCATGAGCTTTTGGCTATTTTTGGGAGGATGATTCCATGAAGATGGAAGCTAGAATGGATGAAAGTTGACTAATCTTGTGCGTGCGAGTATATTGCAATAATATTGTAATTTGCTGACGTGTCGTCCCTTAATTGCTGGGCTGTTTATCTTCTAAATTCGGTGTGACCGCTTGGCAACGGAACTGGAGAGAAAAACTAATAGCCGGTCACCCTAATAATCCCAAATAAACAACCCTTGCTACCCATTTGCCACGTACACAATCTATTACAATTTCCTTAGACCTCCCTACACATAATACCTTAGCCTCAAGACATGAGTTCATGGAGTTGACTGGCTTTTTCGGTTGGGTAAATACGTAAAAGACAATTTTTTAATAGAGAAGAAGAAGATGAAGAGATTAAAGAAAGAAAAGAAAGTAGAAAGATGAGTAAAACCAACAAAGAAGTCTACGCAAATTAGGTCTCGTGGCCCTCTTAGCTGTAGGAGTTGTTTAAAGATGTAGTATTTTTCGTAGACTTTTTTGTAGCAACTGTTTGGTTGCTGAGAAAAGAAAAGAAAAGAAAAGAAAATCAGAGGAATGCTCAACTAGAAATCCCATTTCTTCCACAAATTATGATATTCTAGTAGAGATGAAAATAATTTGTAGATTTCGACGAAATCACTTTGGAAATGTAGCTTATCTTTTGTTTGAGTTTTCTGGTTTTCATTACTATAGAACGATTTTCTGGTTTTATGGTTTTGGTTTGAGTATTTTGATTTATAGAATGATACCAGCATGAGCTTTTGGCTATTTTTGGGAGGATGATTTCGTGAAGATGGAAGCTGGAATGGATGAAAATCAGACTAAACTTGTGCGTGCGAGATATTGCGATAATCGTGTAATTTGTTGACGTGTCATCCCTTAATTGCTTGGCTGTTTATCTTCTAAATTTGGTATGATCGCTTGGCAATGAAACTGAAAAAAAAAAAGTAATACTAAGGGCACACGATGTCGCATACATTTTGTAAAATTGATAACATGACAATAAGTTGAAATATTAAAAAAATAATAATAACATGATGAGAGAAAATAAATATAAATAATTAAATTAAAAGATACACAAAAATTACATTTATTTATATGCAATGTATACATAAAAAATACATAAATTATATACAAATAACTTTAAAAAAAAAAATCACCTGACGATAGCAATTTGGTCTCACCACTTAGTGGGGCCCAACTAATTGGGCTACTTTTTTTTATTTTTTTTTTCCTCTGAAGTTGGGCTACTTTAATACCCAAAACCAACCCCGCGCACGTTAGCACATATCACTAAAAACTTCGAAGAAAATAAAATAAAAATGGAATTTTAGTTGGGGGAAGTAGGGCTTCGTCTTCGGGGTGTGCGGTGCAGGTGCTCAACTCGGACAGAAATGGTGAAGTCACCTAAGAGCCACGACCACGACCTTGACGAGTTCGAAAGCGACGTCTTTGGCAGAAACGGCTCCTGTTCTCGCAGCGGTAATCGTTTTCTTCTTTGTATTCCTTATTATCTTTACGTGTTTCTTTTACCTTTTTTTTTTTTTCCTTGCTTCGAGTTTGAAATCGTGTTGTGCATTGACAGGGGATGGGAAGAGCAAGGATCAGAAAACGACGGCGCATCGGTCCAAGCATTCCGAGACTGAGCAGCGGAGGAGGAGCAAGATTAACGAAAGGCAAGATTATTTTATTAATTTGTTTCTTTGTGCATGTGAATTCCCCGGTTTAATAACAGTCTTAGATTAAGCTTTCAAGTTATCTTCTTATATAATATATATATATATATATTTATAGATAGAAAATATGGAAATTCAGAAGAAAATGACTAACGATATAGATGTGCAAAAGCTCATAATTGCTGCAGTTCTCAATCAATTGGGATGCTTGTATGTGAAACGATAATCGTCTATGAACTAATTGCTCGTCTGAGTGGCACCCAGTGTATAAGTTATTCGTTTATTGTTAGTGGGATTTTAAAATGCACATAAAAGCAACTTATTTTTTAATCTATGCATATTCTACCCCAATTTCTTGGGTAGTGCATTCTACTCCATTGGATGTCCTATTTGAGCTTTTTAACTAAATGGCAAAGACATCACATTTGATACCTTGTGTTTATTTGATGTCAGAATCTTTTTCTTTAGCTTTCTAATGTTAGTGTCATCTGTTGCTTCGGTTCCTCTTTGGTATTTCCCCCCTGTTCATGTTGCTTCTATGTGAATACTGATTTCCGTTTTAATGTTCTTTCATATTCTTTTGCCTTTTTAATCTTTCCTCGTCTTTAATAACCCTTTAGGTAAATGGTTGTTGAGCTGAAAATTTTATTTTTGAGGCAGATTTCAGATTTTGAGAGATATCATACCGCAGAATGATCAAAAACGAGACAAGGCTTCGTTCTTGTTGGAGGTATGCCTATTGGCCAGGTTCTTTTTTTTTTTTTTCCTATGATTTTATTTTTTAAATTATTTCTAATGAGGCATAATTGAATATTTTTCATATTTATTTGCAGGTTATCGAGTACATTCAGTTTTTACATGATAAACTAAATATGTATGAAGGGCAATATCATGGGTGGAGTCCAGAGCCAAAAAAATTGATCCCATGGGTAAGATACTGATGGCAGACATCTGTATCTCTGTTTTTTCACTTTAACCTGTTAATTGTTTTGGACTATTATTTGCTTTTGCATGGCATTCTCAGCTTGTCTTCAGTTTGGAGGTTTGTGTTTTTGGGCTCTGTGAATATAAGTTAAATGAGTTGATCGCAGCAGCCTGCACAACATGGCAGATTATGCTTGCTTGACCTGTGCCAAGCAGATGTTTTCAACATGGTCCTTTGTCTGTAGAGTTTGCGACAGAAAATTAGACACTGTGCTCCTTTAGTACATGAAAATGACCAGAGAGGCCATTAGGCTGATGTTTTGTTTCACACTGGGGTATGTTTGAATAAGAAACTCAGAATAGTTTGAAATTTGGCCTTTTCTTGCACCCAAGCATTTGGAGGGTGGATGGACCCTAACTCTAGACACAACTCTGCCACCGAAACGTGCTGGTGTACCAAAGTTCATGTAAGGTAGGATTGTTTCTTGTGACTGGGAAATAAATGTTCAGGTTTGTATATGTGACTTTCTGTTCTATGATGTGGCAAATTTTTTGAACCAGAACCAAGACTTTGAAGTGATATGCTAAATTCAAGTTGCAACATCAATTTTTTGCCAATGAGTGTATACTGTTCACTAGTTAATTATATTTTATTTTGTTATACGAGGAGTGTAAAGTCTGAATTTTATATGCTTGTGTTGTTTCTCTATATTGAAATCTTAAATTGCAAAGTTGACAAGATTTATAAGAATTCTGCGCTTTGACTTACCGAGTCTGTTTAAAGGAAACCTGTTTATGATGTCTTGCATTTGCTTGTAACAGAGAAATAATTGTGGGCCTGCAGAGAGCATCGTTGATCATTCTCAAGTTATAAAGAATGGATTTGGCCTTGAGAATAATGTTGCCCAACCAGCTTTACTTACAAATGCACAGAACACGCCGGAATCTGAATTGGGCACAGCTGAAGTTTACCAAGCACTGAATCACCCCACTGGGTCAACTACTCCGGCCGTTCCTTCCAATTTGCAAATGAAGCCCAACATATTTGATCCTGTTGTCAGGGGAGGTGTGCCAGCTTGGCCTTTGCAGGAACCGATTTCTGATGCTGAAAACATACCCTCCCAGCCCCATTCCCAATGGTGGCCTTCTAGACCTTACCCAACTGAGGATGCTGCTCCAAATAACACGAGTGAACATGAGTTGGCTGTTGATAGTGGATCGGTTAGCATCTCAAGTGCCTATTCCCAAGAGTGAGCAGACTTTTAATTGTTGCGCTGGTTGCCAAACATAGCCTTCAAGGAAATCTATTGGAATATCATAAATTTGTTTATATCTATTTTACTGTAATGTTTACGTGTTTGGCCATAATCTGCAAATTTCAATGCAATATTTAGTGTAAAGAAATTATGTTCTTATTCATTTATTCATCTCTATATTGACTTGTTAAGTGCACAATTTAGTAAGTTGTCTTGCTTGGTTTTATGTGGCAACCATGCTTATCTGAGCTTGAAGGTTTGAAACCAGAAATTTGGAATAAGAATGTGTAGTTACTCGAGTACCCACTCCAATAAGAAAGGTTTAGGTAAGCCAATAATGTGTATACATTATTGGTGATAACCTGGTCAATGAGATTTATCGAATTTTGGGCTTCATTTCCTCCTAGAAGATCTTGAAGATTTTTCCATATTTGCAGTACTGCTTAGATTTCAGGGCTTATACCTGGAAGATAGGCAGGTTTAACTTCTGTACTCACCTTTGACCTAAGGGTTTAATACCAAAAGGACGTTATTTTTGACTAGGTATTGTTTTTAACCACCCTATATTTTGGGAGCTACGAATACACGTGGTACTGTTTGGAAAAGTTTGCTATAATTAGTTATATAGGTTAATGGTATTGTGTACGTTGTTGCTGAGTGGGTTTCTTTTCTGTCTTGAACAGGATATTGAATTCTCTGACCCAAGAGCTTCAATCTTCAGGTGTTGATTTGTCACAGGCCAACATTTCAGTTCAAATTAATGTTGGTAAATCTGCAAATAGCGGACTGAATGCCGTAGCATCTAATTCAAAGGTTTGTTTTCAATTAGAAATCCCTTTGTTGCTAGCTTTGATGTTATTGTTGCTTTGAGAATGATTCACAAATCTATCGTATGGGGACATTTGGCATACTGATGCGCATTTTTCCAAATGGGTTCCTTATGATGTTGTTGGGTGACATACTTTTCCATTTTATTATGCCATTGGAGTCAGATGCTCACTTCTGTTTTTCTATACCATACGAAAATCTGTATGCTTCTTTAAATAAAAGATTCTCCTTCAGGATGGCGAGAAACAGTCTTTGAACGATCAGGTGATGGCACATACTGCAGTTGGTAGCTGCCATAATGAGTCTGGATTAGCTCATAAGAGGCTCAGAACAGAAGAAAGCTAGTGTATTATTCTGGTCTCCATTTTCTCTTTCTGATTTAATTTTTTTCCTTTTCTTTTTTGGTTTTTTATTTTTTGCCTGGGCCCTGAGTGGGGATGGTGATGGTTATTTTTGCCATGTCATAGTCTCCAGAGAACTAGAGGGCTCTGATCAATTGTACATGTTGATGCTCTTTGGTTTGCCAGGTTGCATGGACCATCTTAGAGACGTGCTTTAGTATATTATTTTGAATTTTGTTGTACTTTAGAGTTCAGGTCGATGATTCCATGCATATATAATGGGAAGCTACTTTAATTTTTCATTGATTCATTTTCACATGTGAATTTTGCTTTTTACATTATCACTTCTATATATTTTTATTGTTCTGTATTAGCAAGAATGAAGAAGCTGCCAACTCAGCAGACAGACAAGCACCTCCTTTATAGAATATAAAAACATCTAGAATAATCTTTCAATTGTATACGTGTCCAAATCTGTTAAAGAGAATATTCGGATATATTTGTGTATAAATACATGCACTGCAACACGCTTTTATAATGAATGAAATCAGAGCAAATTTGCTTTACTCTCTTCTTTCTTTCTTTCTTTCTTTCTTTCTTTCCTCTATCATGGTATCAAGAGCCGTGTAAGGACTCACGTTCGTAGCTCAGCCATGGCAGAAAACCCCAAAATTTCCCTTCCCTCTCCCTCCCCCTTCATCACTGTGAAGCTTACACATGATAACCATCTATTGTGGAAGGCACAACTCATGCCTTACCTCAATAGTCAGAATGTTTATGGATATATCGATGGAACCATCCCTGCATCCCTGCTCGATGATAGTTCCAAACTACCGAATCCAGCTTATCTTGCCTGGAGATAGCAAGATCAAGCTATTATGACTATCCTCATCTCATCTCTTTCGGAGAATCTTATAGCCCATGTTGTTGCGGCGTCTACATCTCGAGAGATCTGGAACATTTTGGAAGATCTGTTTGCTTCGAAATCTCAAGCTCGTACTATGCAGCTCCAGTATCAACTCACCACACTCAAGAAAGGCTCCGATTCAATCGCAGATTACTATTAGAAAGCCAAACTCATTCGGGATACACTTGTTGTGTCTGGTAAAATTTTGTCTGATTTTGATTTTATCACTTATGTATTGGCTGGCTTGGGTACAGATTTTGATGCTGTAGTTACATTTATCACTACACGAGTGGATCCTGTCACTCCGTCTCAAATGTATAGCCATCTTCTCACCTATGAATCCAGACTCTCCCATTTGCAGACCAACTTTATCGCTACATCAGAGTTCTCGGCAAACTCTACTACTACAAATACTAGTAACAGAGGAAAGGGTTCATCTCGAGGCAGAGGAGGTAACAGAGGCCGTGATTGTGGACGTAATGGTGGTTGGTTTAACTTTTCTCATTTTTCCCCCAATCGTCCTCAATGTCAGGTGTGCCAACGACAAGGTCATACTGCTGTTCAATGCTATTACAGGTTTGATTATAGCTATCAAACTCCCCCTCCACCCTCCTTATCTGCCAATACCACCTTTGTTCCTTCTCATTCCTATGATAACATTTCCTCTCTTGATATCAAATGGTACCCTGATTCAGCTGCCACTCATCATTTTACTCATAATTTCTTAAACCTGTCTATGAATCCATCTGAGTATAAGGGCGAAGAGCAGGTTCGTGTTGGTGACGGAAATTCCCTGCCTATACATCACGTCGGCAGCTCCAACATTTCTTCCTCCAATGGAAATCTTCTTCTCTCAACTCTATCACGTGCCATCTATTTCCAAGAATTTAATTTCTGTTAGGAAATTATGTGAAGATAACTTTGTGTTTTTTGAATTTCATTCCTCTTTTTTCTCTGTGAAGGATTCCCGCACCAAGAGCATACTTCTACACGGCCCTACTAAAAATGGGATGTATGTCTTTCCATCTGCACCAACCTCTCTTCAAGCTCACACTAGTTCTCGCGTTTCTCCCTTTCAGTGGCACATCCGCTTAGGCCACCCATCTATGCAACTGGTTCAAAGAATAATTTCTCACCTATTGCTGCCTGTGAAGTCTGGCTTCAGCCCTGGGTTGTGTTCCTCTTGCTGTCAAGCCAAACTTCATCAACTCCCTTATGCTGCCTCTTCATCTCGGTCTACAGCTCCCTTACAACTTCTCTTTGTTGATGTCTGGGGTCGGGCACCCATTATATCCCGGGGTGGTTTCCGTTATTATGTGTCCTTTGTAGATGACGATAGTCGGTTTACTTAGTTGTTTCCTTTAAAATGTAAATCAGATGTAGTCAATACTTTTATTTCTTTTAAACGTCATATTGAAACATCTCTCAATACAAAAATCCGTGCTCTACAATCTGATTGGAGAGGTGAATTCTGTTCATTAACTCATGTTTTACATTCTTGTGGAATATCACATTGATTGGCATGTCCATATGCACATGCCCAAAATGGCTTGGTTGAGCGAAAACATCGACATATTGTCAAAACCGGATTAGCTCTCCTTGCTCACTCCTTCTCTCCAAAAAAATTCTGGTCAGATGCCTTCGACACTGTCGTTTATCTAATTAATCGGCTTCCTACATATGTGTTACACAACAAATCTCCTTTTGAAATATTATGGAATAAACTTCCTGATCACCATTTTTTTTAGAACGTTTGGGTGTCTTTGTTGGCCCAATCTTCGGCCCTATAATAAACACAAAATGGATTATCGTTCCGTGCTATGTGCTTTTCTTGGGTACAGTCCCAATCATCATGGATATCTTTGTTTTCACCTTCCCACTTCCTGAATGTACGTGTCTCGTGATGTTCTTTTTGATGAGAACACTTTCCAGTTTCACAAGCCCAGCTCACCTCCACCAAATCCATCTCATGCCACTTTACCAAATCACTTGTCCTTACGGCCCATTCTCCCATATTCTAATTCGGTCCCTTCCTCTCCTATCTTAGCCACGCCTACTTCTATCTCCCGGCCCACAACTTCCTTTCTGTCTCAACCCATACACCCAACACAGACCTCTCATTTTTTCTCTCCAAGCCCACGGCCCAGCTCTCCCTCTCATATTCTTCAGGCTCCAGAACCCATTGGTGAATCTGCTTCGCTCTCTTCCTCCCTTAGGGCATACTCGACTCCTCCAGATTCTCCTTCTTCTTCTGAACCTTCCTCTGAACACATCATCCAAACTCACTCCAAATCTAACCTCCATTTTCCAAAAGTTTGAACTGACGGCACTATTGTGTGGCCAAAACCTTGTGTCCATGCTACCTCTCTTGCTACCCTTGATGAACCTTCTTCTGTCACTGAGGCTTCTAAGTTTTCGGAATGGAGGAAAGCCATGCAGCTAGAATTTGATGCTCTTCTCTCCAATAACACTTGGTCATTAGTGCCCCCATCCTCATCTCAGAATCTGGTTGGCTGCCGTTGGATCTTCAAAACCAAATTTCTTTCCGATGGTACTATTGAACGGCAAAAAGCAAGATTAATCGCCAAAGGCTACAGTCAGCTTGAAGAGCTGGATTATTCAGAGACTTTTAGTCCTGAAACCCACGACTATCAGGTTGGTACTTTCTATTGTCGTCTCCTCTCAATGACCGATTCATCAATTAGATGTCCAAAATGCCTTTTTGCATGGTTTGTTGGATGAAACTGTTTTCATGACTCAGCCTGCGGGGTTTGTTCACCCCCAATTTCCACACTGTGTGTAAGCTTAATCGAGCACTATACAGCCTGGAGCAGGCTCCTCGTGCATGGTATGCACAGCTAAGCAGAAAATTACTGGAGCTGGGGTTTGTCATTTTTAAGTTAGACACATCATTATTCATTTATCGGCACCAGTCTATGGTTATCTATTTCCTAGTTTTTGTGGATGATGTTATTTTAACTGGTTCTGATTTGCATGCTATTTCACAGCTAATTCATCTTCTTAATATTGAATTTCCTCTAAAAGATCTTGGTGCTCTGCATTATTTTTTGGGTGTTGAATGTCACCATAACATTGTTGGACTTGTATTATCTCAATGAAAATACATCCTGGATTTACTTAAGAAGACGAATATGGATAACTGTAAGCCTGTGGGTAGTCCTATGTCACCATCTGTGAAACTTTCGGTTTTTGACTCTGTGTCCATGGAAGACGCAACACTCTATAGGAGTGTCGTGGGTAGTTTACAATACTTACTATTTACTAGACCCGATTTAGCTTTCTCAGTAAATCAGGTCTGGCAATTTATGCATGCACCATGTGTCTCTCATTGGCAATCTGTAAAGCGCATACTGCGCTATTTGAAGAATACCCTGGATTATGGTTTGGTCATTACACCTTTCTCTACACTTACACTGTCTGCATTCTCAGATGCCGAGTGGGCGGGATGCCCGGATGACTGGAAATTTACAGGGGGTTATTATGTCTTTTATGGCACTAATTTGATATGCTGGAGCTCAAAGAAGCAATCGACTATAGCTAGATTCAGCACTGAGGCTGAATGCAAGGCTTTAGCACATACCACTTGTGAATTGATCTGGGTTCAGTCTCTGCTTTCTAAATTGGGATTTTTTCTGTCTAAGCCTCCTACACTTTATTGTGATAACCTGAGGGCTACTTACCTTTCCGTCAATCCAGTCATGCACTCACATACAAAGCATGTTGATATTGACTATTACTTTGTACGGAATCGTACTCACAACAAGACTCTTCAAGTCTCATTCCTTTCAAGCAAAGATCAAATTACTGATGTACTCACCAAAGCATTGTCGACTGTCAGATTTTGTACTCTTAGATCGAGCCTTACAGTACTTCCAGCATTGCTTGGCTCGCCGGGGTATATTAGCAAGAATGAAGAAGCTGCTAGCTCAGCAGACAGACAAGCACCTCCCTTATAGAATATAAAAACATCTAGAATAATCTTTCAATTGTATACGTGTCCAAATCTGTTAAAGAGATTTTTCGGATATATTTGTGTATAAATACATGCACTGTAACACGCTTTTATCATGAATGAAATCAGAGCAAATTTGCTTCACTCTCTTCTTCTTTCTTTCCTCTATCATTCTGCAAACGTCTTTTTCAGTATCAAATGCTGATAAATCTCCATGTTAGGAAGGAACTTTTTTTTTGGTAAATCTCGACATGTGAATCGCATTGAGTAATGACTATGGTGGGGTAACCTTCTCGCTTGTAACTTCTGTCTATGTGAAATATTACGTGGAATGGTCCATTTGGCGTCCGGGAATCCCTTAAAATTGATGTAAAAAGAACATGTTCTAGGATGGCATCTATAGTCGAGAAAGTTATTGCAACTCGCAAGAAGATGATGTGCATCAGGATTATGTGGCTGTATAATGAAGTATAGAATGAAGTTGACTGAAACGTGTAACATTCATTAGCCAGACAATGCTGGTGATCATCTTCGAAACTTTCTCATTGCAATTCTATGGTTATTTTCATGTTTTTAGCGTGGTTTTTGCTCACTTTGTACACAAACTGATCTGGTTTATTTGCACGGGGTTAACTTGGAGTGCAAAAGCTTCTTTATTGCTTCCTTGATTGAGCGAAAATAAACATTTTATGGTTATTTGGGTTTCAAGTTTCTAGTCACACGACTTAGGAAGTTGGAGCGAAAACAAAAACTGATATATATTTTTGCATCTATCCATCCTCATTTTTCTTTGGTTAGATTTAAGAACTTCCACCTGGACTTGCTTTCTTAAAGTATAAATTTAGTAGAGTTAGCCATTATTGTGAAGGAGTTGGTAAGTAATTGCAAAGAAGTTGGCGATTCTAAGTTCTATAACAGGCTTTGCTTGTCTGCTTATGACAAGTTTTTTTTTTTTTGGGAAAATGTTATTTATTCTTATTTGGAATTCCTATTAGAGATCTTGATTTTTATTTTATTTTATTTTATTTAGTTTTATTTTCACATGATTTTTAAGTAAGTGATTTTATAATATTGTGATTTTTTTTTTCGTATTTTTAAAAAATATTTTAAGATGTTAAAAAAAATCATGTAAAAATATTAAAATATTTTAAAGACTCTTTTACATAATATTTTGAACATCTTAAAATATTTTTTAAAAATACAATAAAAAATTACAATATTATTTAAAAACACTTATTTAAAAATCATGTGAAAAAAATGAAAAAATAAAAATAAAAATAAAAATAAAAATTCCTAATAAGGATCTCAAGTAGAAACAAATAACATTATCCTTATTTTTTTATTTTTTTATCCGGAACATGTAATTCCACTGTCTCGTTGAATAGACGCCTGGTCAGCAGTCTGCACCAAATAGACCCGACCCGATTTGTGCACCAAATGTGGTACTTTCATTATATTAAATCTCTAAAACAAAAATGTGTTTGCAATCAGTTAGAATAAAAAAATATTTAAAGCTTCTTAGAGCACTAGCATTTGTCAAATGTTAGTGCTTAGTCAAATTTTGTTTAAGTAGCTCAAAAGTGTTCTACATTTAAGTAATCAAAATTTCAAAGCTCCATTTTTGAGCTACACAAAATTTATCTATTTCTCTAAACTGGGTTAGTAAACACTCATTATTAAAACAATATTTTATTCTAAAAAATACTTTCAATCTCTATTGTTGGATAATTACGTTGAGTGTATTTGAAAAAATAATAATTTTAAGTAAAAAATAAATTATTAATTAATATATTGAGTGTTTGTAAAATCTAAAAGAAAAAAATAAAATTATTATTAAAATATATAATATTATATTATTATTTTGATTTTGGGTTGAATACTCTAATGAGAATTAATCTCTCTAATAATTTTGGTTTTAGTCAAAAATTTCAGTTTTTAATTAAATTTTAGACTTGACAATAGCTATACTATGACAGTATTATTGTGCTATTTGCATCTGCCCGTTACAAGTGACCGCTAGGCCAGATTCACATCCTCATTTTTTTCAATTTTTTTATTCATTTTAAATTATTTAAAAAAATATAAAAAAATATCAATAATGCTCAACTCACTAATGATTCCAAAGAGAAATTATATTATCCTGAGTAAAAGTGTTATGTTTACCTCAACTCACTAATGATTCCATTGAAATTCTACTTAAGCAGCTAAGATTAGTGGTGCGAAAGATATGGTTTAAGTGCATTAACAGCCGCCCACCCTCACTTAAGTCGTCAATTATGCATGACCAAAGTACAGAGAATTAACGCACAAACTTGAACACCTTTTTGGATTAGAATAATCAATTCTGCTACGTCTATCACCTTCCCAAAAGAACCCCCCCCCTTCTCTCTCCCTATTTCTAATTTTCTACCCCTTGCTTCTCAATTCTGATCTCTCTCTCTCTCTCTCTCTCTCTCTCTCTCTCTCTCTCTCTCTCTCTCTCAATGCATAATGCTAACAAAAAGAAGCCTTTGAATACACATTTTAGGATAAAATTATGGTTATGTACAGTTTTTTTTTTTATTTAATTTTTTTATATGATTTTTTAGTGATGAGTCACGACTATTCCAAAAAGTAACAAAAAACTCCTAACTGCAACAGAAACCGATAGGATTAGCTGGCCAAACCCACAGTGCTTCATTCTCCCCACCTTTGCTCTAGTTTTCACGTCTTTATAAGTACATGGTGCTTTTAATAATCATGAAGTAGGCTTACTTTTCTTCCATTATAATTAAATCATTCCCACTGATGCATCCCACCAAGAACACATGCTTATAGAGCCTGAATCTCTTTTATTAAAAAGTTAATGCTCATAACTGTACAAGAATATGATAATATCTGGGGGAGGAATGGTTATAACCATTCCAAAAGCTACTACCCTTTTAGGAAATTTTCTGCTCTTTACAATCTGGCTGATTTATTAACATCAGCCCCAAAATGGCAAAGCAAATATCCAGAGGATCATATTTTCAAAGTTCACTCCAAGCTGAATTTTTATGTGCAGAGGTTAATCCCTTCTCTAGTTCTCTGTATTTGAACCACTGTGAAAGAATTAAGATAACCATCTGTGATTAAGTACATAAGAATGGGGTGAAAACATGAAGACAATCATGTGCTTCTCAAGGTTCATCTAGAAGTTGCAAGCACTCATATGGGTTGGCATAAAAATAATCTTCCTCTTTTGGTTTAGACGGAACGATTACTCGTTTCTTTGGGCTTCCCATCCGATCGGCATGAGTTTGTTTTACAACAGAAGAGAAGTCATCCCAGTTCAATGACCCATTGTTGTACTGATCTATTAAGCCAACCAGAAGTTTTCTGTCCAATAGAATTGTCTTTTTGAATCCTAAAAACCTGAAATGAGAAATAATCAGAAAAAAACACTATAATCGGACATCTAAGTTTGCAAGTTCAGGAAACAAATATGGTACTCATGACTGGCAGTCAAATATTACCTGCGATGGCCTTCAACTACTTTTGCCATGTTTCCATCATATGTAGGAACAAATAGATCACTTTCCAGAGAAACAACATAATCCAATGCAGCCATTTGGGATGAGTGATTCTTGAAATAACTCAAGTCCGAGGGATCGACCAGGGTATCTTTCGAGACCTGAAGAGTGTAAAAGTAAAATCAAGGTGTTATGGCTTCTCTAATTAAACACAATGGAAGGTTGCTTCTGCTGTGCTAACACTCACCACATTAGGAAAAGCTGCCATCAAGCCGGCCATCCTGCTTTCCCCACCATATATTTCTCCCGCAGCAACATAAATCTGAACATTACGATCAATGCCTAGTGCACTCAAAACCAATGCAGTTTCCTCAGGCGTTAAAGGGCACAAACCTTCTTGCCTTTTCAAAGTGGAGTTGATTACTTTCTCCTTCCACCAGGGGTATGCATATCTAATGATGTGTTGAGTTGCCCCAGTCCATAAAAGAAAAAATTTAGAATTTTGGGTAACGAAGATATGTCAAACAAACTAAAGAGAATTCTTAACAGAAATTGAAAAAGAACCTCATCCTTGTGAGTTCTTCAGCCTCATTACTGTTGCAACCCTGAGTACAGCCAGAGAAAGCCAACATGTCCATTTCATATCTGAGATGAAGGACTAGAAAGGGGCCCTTCTCCCTCAAAATCCCAACAACTCTTCTACCTAACTCCTCTATCTGGGATGTAAACCTCAGAGCATTGAAGTTTACTCGGCAACGCAACTTCTGAATCTCTAGAGTTAATCCGTTATTAGCCAATCGAGCATCAGTTCGATTTAAATGCACAACTTTGTGCCTTTTCACCAGAGGAAGAATCTGTTGGTAGAGACTTTGTAAGAATTAGTGAAAATTGAGTCACAAGCCTTAAGTAAAAGGTTTGATGCCAGAAATAGGTGATCACGAACCAACCTGGTTATGGTAGTAGGACATGTTAGACCAACTAATGGGGGGCAACGAAAATATCATTCGCTCTCTGACTCTTCTCTTGACCCTTGGTGGCAATTCCTTCAATATCCGAACCTCATCTCTCAATGAGGTGATGAAATGATCCACATCAAATATGTCATGGAAGTCACTGCCATGTTTACATGACATGCTTAGAATTGATGGCAGTCCTAATTGAAATCTAGACATTTATGAAAAGATAATTTATCCATGTCTCCAAGGACTGTCAACCTACCTTGGATCAGACCAAAAGGAGGTTTTATCCAGTTCTGGAACTATAAGCGTGACATTTAAGGATCTGGCGATTGTAACCATGTCGCATATCTGCAGAGAATATCCAACCCAGATTTATAATATCTTAATTGTATTGATCTAAATTAGAATTCTATTGTTATCATTTTTTTACTTCATTCATTCACGGTAGCCCCCTCAATGATACAACATAGAGAAAAGAAACTTAACACTGACTGAGATTGCAATGAAAGTTGCAGAAAACTCACTGCTGCTCTCATTTGATTTAGTCCTCCATTGCAGGAAACCCTAAGATAACCATTGTTCTTATAAGCCCCTGCAAATAAGAGTTATGAAATTCAGAAATGATAGATGACATTAACAAATCCCAAAGTTTGATCCAAAAATAGAAAGAAACAAAGCTCATAATGTTCAGCAAGGAACAGGCTAAAAAATCAAATGCACTATAACATAAATCTGAATCAACTAGAAAACTATCTTGCAGACCCAAGTTATTTTACTGATGAACTATATAAAGGTTATTATGGGAACGGGAGACAAAGCAATTGAAGATTTACATGAATTCGGTACTTATCTTTTCTAGAATCTGCATCCCCATGAAAAAGTAAAAGACACAAAGGGCTTGAACCTAAAAACTTGTGCATTTAAAAGTTATAAGCAGCCAAGAGCCTGATATCCTGATGGCATATGACCCGATTCTCCAAATTGAAAACCTGGATCGAAATCCTCCACCCCTTTTATAAAAATAAAATAAAAAATAAGCAAAAAATTTACATAGAAGATGCAATGACAGAGTTCTTAGAACTACATTGAATTGTGAAAACTGCAAACAACAGACATGAGAGGTAGTTTAAACTCCAAATTTTATTCAGTAGCATATTAGAACTTCGATCCTATGGCAATCAAAAGACTTTTCCTTGTCTAAGTTATAAAAGTAAAGAAAACAACTGAGAATATATTACCAAACCCAAAACTTACTTTTTGGTGGGGAAGCAACTTTGTACGGAGCAGAAAGCAACTCGCCAGAGAGAGGCAATCCTGAAGGACTGAAACAAGAAGGCCAACCCTTGAACATTCTTGGCCCCCACATCTCTCCCAATGTCATCAACTGAGCAACAGAAGCACAAATAAACATGATTGTTATCACCCGAATCACAAAAAGCTTCATTCGAGGCCTCAATATCCTCGAATTCTTTGACTTTTCAACCTTCATCCCACTCAAAAACTTGAATCCCATCTCGCAGTCCTCCCCATGACTACACTTCTCATCATTGCCCGTCATTCTACACATTGCAACAGTATTCTCTTCCAATTCAAACTCCCTAATAGTTGGCACAAACTTTTATCATCTTCAATGTTATAGCAACCATGAATTCTGTAAATGCTTCATCCCCACGACCCAAAAAAATAAACTTTAACACAATGGTAATAAGCTTGTCGCTCAAATTTGTGTTCTAAAATGCAGAAGATACAGATGGTGCAAAACTTCGAAGTTGGAACCCATTGTAAATGTTATCTTCTCACGACATAAATAACCAACCCCACCTCTTATATAACCATTGACTTGTTCTTTAATGCACCTAACTGTGTCGCCATTCTCATAGAGTCTCACCGCACCGAGTTACCGACCGTGAAAAATTTAACCAAACCCAGATTTAAAAAGAAAAAAGAAAAAAAAAAAAAAGAATATCATTTGGACTCAACTAAAACTTCACCCAGAAATTACAACTTGATCGTTCTTTATATATTCCAGAAAAGAAGGCAGCAGATTTCCCGCGAAGATCTCCTAAGCGGTTCAGCCAAGATTCGCCTGAGAACAGGTCGAAGGTTGTTGAAAGAAGAGTCATAACAGAGATGGAGATAGTCCTAAGGTTTTAAACCTCAGAACTGAAACCCAAAATCCTGTAATTCAGGCGCTAAAAGTGTTCCATCTACGTCACCGAGAGACGCAAAAGTTTTTAAGGGTTAACACTATCATTCGACAAAGTTTTTTTCCAACTTTATTTTTTCACCCTTTTTCTTTTGATTATCCGTTTGTTTACCTTCTTACCTTTCTGTTTATTTCTCAATAAAAACAAAAATATTATTGGGATATGACTTACATACTTTTACATAAATATCATATAAAAATAATATTTTTATATATCTTCTAATTTAATTTATCATATTTTTATTTTTTAATATTTTTTAATATTTTAATTATTATCGCATAATTAATTCTATAAAACATATGCAAGATCGTATATTTGTAATATTACTCTTAAAAAAGAGTAGTAAATAAATTTTTTTCATTCAAAGGAAACACTGGAATTACTGGGGGACGTTTCTTCTAAAAGCCATTCTTTTGACATGGTTAACATCCTCCTCTCCAACGTATGCTACCATACTGATCAGATTTTGATAATGCAATCTTATCCAATTATTGAAAGATTTATCCTTCTAATGTAATGAGCTCCATACTCAGTTGGAATTGGATGGTCCAATTAAAAAAATATAAATATATGCAATGCTAAGGTTTCGTTTAGTTCTTAGATTTAACTTAATATACTCCACTTTAAACTTATTTTATTAATCAAATATACAAATTTAATCCAATTAAAAGAGAACTTGATACACTTCAGATTATTGTAGCACACTGTAACATTTAATGAGGTTACTGTAACACTGCCTTTTGTTTTGGTCTAATTATTATTATTATTTTTTTTTCCGTTACGCCACTCTTTCTCTTTGCCCTAGCAGCTTCGGCTTGACAAGCAATTAATTTCTTTTTCTCTCATGCAGGTTGCCGCGCACGTAGGAGATAATACTCGTCTAGATAAGTTTTACAAAACTTACTTAATCATCTAAACTAATTACTATTTATATAAAACTTAAATCAATTTAATTATCTTAATATCCAAACACAACCTAAAAGTCCCTATGAAATTGGTTATTAGAGGATAAAAAAAAAAAGTCCCTATGGAATTCAATACGAGTAAAATTCTCACACTAATAGCATTAAATGATGTAGTGTCTACTCATTATTGTATTTATCTAATTTCAACTTGGGTAATAATATAATTTGAGAAAATCTCCATCCTGGAAACATAATCCTAGAAAAATAAATACGACTTATTGCTCATTAAATAGCCACATCTAAAAAGTAAGGATGATGTAGAAACATAAACGTTTAATAAATACCAATTACTTCAGTAAACCATTTAGTTCTTATGATGGGTGGTCTAGAGAAAGGGTGATGCTACATTCGAGGATTAGGTTCTGATTAGGTGTTGAGAATGATTGTGAATAGTAATAAAAAGTAAGTAAAAAAATAATAAAAAAATAATAAATAATAATAAAAAATAATATATAGTAATAAAAAATATGTAAAAAATAATAAATAATAATGAAGAATATTGAGAAGTGTTGAAAAATTTTGATTTGCCAAACCTACCTAACTCACTGATCAGAGGCAACATTATTTTTTTTGACTTCTAATATTTTTTTAAACACCTTAACATCTTTAAAAAATACAAAAAACTCACAAATTTATTAAAAATTACTTTTTTAATTATTGAGTTAAATAATAATAATAATATAATAATAATAATAATAATAATATTATTATTATTATTATTATTATTATTATTATTATTATTATACGATCGATAGATCATTTTATTGATCAATTTTATAGGTGAGAGTAGTGTCTTCCTTGGAAAAAAACATCTTGAATTTTGACAAATGATCCTACTTCAATACATGAATATATATTCTCCTTTATTGCTCAATCAACTATGTCTTTCAACCTGAATTTAGGCCTTGACACACTTCCATAAACCAAACTTATGGGAAGCCATTAGTACATTATGATAAAGTACCTAATCGTTCCCACGCGTCGCGTAGACGGTAGAGTACCTACGACTAGCTTGTATGTGTTAATTAGAAATAGATGAAACTATATGCAGAGTTGGTGACTTTGACCAATGGCACTGACTCTCTTATCTCCAATCGAGATCAAGGGCTCCAAAAGATGCAATAACATGGATATTATATACACAAATATAAGAGGATATGAATTATGAGGTTTTGGATTAATGGATATATACACAAAACTTTATTCTAAAGTCTTGGAATATTGGGGAATCGGGGATTACTCATGTGGCTTTAGTACTGCATGCATTTAATTATTTAAAGTTTAAACTCGAACAATCTCATGATCCTAGTGAATTTGTCTTCTTATCATCATGTAGAAAGTTTTATGCCACAACTATTACGAGCTGCCACAACTATAACGAGTTGCATTAATTTTTATTATATAAAAAGAAATTAAAAAGAATGAACGTAAAAAAATAAAATAAAGATCTATTTAAATAACAAATTTTTTATATATAGTCATTTTTAGATACTCCACTAATATGATTGATTGTGTCATTTTTTTAAATGTAAAATAAATATTTTGATCAATTACATGAATGAAGTGTATAGAGATTACACAAAAATGATAAATAAAATGAGATAAGATAATTTTAGATAAAAATTAAAAATTGAATAATATATTATTTTTAATATTAATATTATTTTAGAATTTGAAAATTTTGATTTATTTATTATTATATTTTGTATAAAAATTGAAAAAAATTACAATAAAAAAATAAGATGAGATAAAAAAAATTAGTAAGATAATTTCAATATCACAATCACAACATCCACGAAAGATAACAGGGCAGGTAGAATCGCCAATGTTATTAGTGCGAAATGGGATCATCACAGCTTTCTAATCTATTCTCTTTTCATGATCTGTGTCCGATGGTGGGTTTCGAATGCGACATAATATTCATCAAATATTAATTTAGTACACTTTTCACCTAAAAAATCCACTTCTTTTTCTACTTTTTCAATAAAATTTCAACGGTGATATTTGAGAATATTAAATAGTAGCGTGTGGGCTATGTTTCAAGGAGGAGAGGAGCTTCTATGTTACTCATTTTGACACAACTAATCTAGCTTTATTCGATCGTAAGTACATTTACAGACCGAAAGCACTTTGGAGCATACAATGGTGACAAAATACATAGATTATTTCCCTCATGGCTATCGCTGCACTTTGCGTCATGAAATAGCATATTTTTCATACTCTAGGGGTCTCAACTCTGAAGACTAATGCCACTTAAAAACCCAATCTTTAGCTGACGGGGGTATCAGTAGTATTGTCTTGTTTTTATTACCTTGGGTCAAGATTTTCTTGGAGGTTTTCTTTGAAATTTAAGATCATTCGAACAAAGATGTAAGAAAATAGATATATGTAAAGTGAGTGTTTTCTAGACAATATTAAATGTTCAATAAATATTGTTAGACTCAGATCTGACCTTTGGATAGTTGGATGGAATAAAATAGTTCTAGAATTTTTTTTTTTTAAGTAAACAGTAGTATTAACAGAATAGGCAAATACCAAATACATAAGATAGTATACAAGATACATGACCTATTTAGGTCGAAGGTGGAAAATACGATACAAAAAACTCATGAAAGTGAAGACCAGCGAAATTTATAGCTATGGCCTATAATAATAACAAAGTACAGAAAAAGAAAAATCGAAGTTATTCTCAAATGTTTGATCATTGTGTTTTTGCCAAATGCATCAAATAAGATAGATAGGAATTATCTTTTACACTAATTTGATACATGGTACACCTTCACGAGATGTCCAACTAGCCACTATCTCAATTACTGTGATAGGCATTACCCAATTCAAGTCTACTCAATCGAAAATTTTGATCTACAGGTATCTAGCTGTCTTACAGTGTAGCAAGATAATTTTAAATAAAAGTTGAAAATTCAATAAAATATTATTTTTTAATATAATTTTTTATTTTGAGATTTGAAAAACTTGAATTGTTTATTATATTTTATACAATAATTTAAATAAATTATGAATGTGAAATTAAATGAATTTGTACGTTTTGTAATCAATTGAGCTGAACTCATTTTATTAGTTTATCTCTCACATTTTTTACTCTAGAGTTATACAAAAATTTTAGAGAATCTAGATCTTTTTTTTTTTAAAACGTAGAGATCATTCTTTCATAAAAAGACATTACAAGGGAGATTTAGACCTCTGGTTGAAGAACTAGAGTAGTCTCACCTTCAACTAGCTGGCATGCTGCCTTAGCTAGGCAATGAGCCTCATTGTTTCCACATCTCTTTACATGTGTGTGACACTTGCCAATACATGTTGGAAAGAAAAAACAAACTGTCTTCTAAAATTAAACCAATCCAATCATTTCTATTAACTCCTTTTCTCAGCTCCCCCCACTATAGTCAAGTTGTAACCTTCGAGAATCACAGCTGGGAAATTCATTTCTTTTGCTAGTGAAGCAGCCTCTTTTGCTCCTTTCAGCCAACAGGGGATCCAAGAAAGCTGAAGTGGAGATCTTCTTTGTTGCTAGCACCAAACCATCCGGATCCCTTGCTATGAGTCCAATGTCAATTTTGTTCTGCTCACTAGACAAAGCAGCGTCCCAATTAATTTTGATTATTCCCGGGTGAGGAGGTGACCAACTCACATTCAAAACCTGTCTATGCTGCCTCATCTGATTCGAATTACTCTAAGCTATCTTAAAGTTCTCTAAATGCTGCATTGCTACCTAGATAGCTTGACATGGATGATTAAAAATATCATCAAATAACATTTTGTTTCTTCTCATCCATATACTCCGAGCTATCATTATGAATTGCTCTCCTATTTCTATTGAAAAAGTTTCAAATATCTCAGACATAAGATCTATAAAATTACCTCTTGTTGATGTCTTCTTTTGTAAAGTAGTATGGCTGAGGTTCCAAACATCAATGGCTGCACTGCAGCTCCACAAAGGGTGTACTGAGAATTCCTCCTCCTGTCTGCAAATAGGACACAAAGGAGAGCCAATAATCTTCCTTTTTAATAAATTTCCGTTATTAGGGAGGGTATCTAAGCAAGCTTTCCATAGAAAAACCTTTGTCACATTCAAGACCTGTGATTGCCAAATTTTAGACCAGACTGCCCTAGGGGAGCAGGCATTGAAGGTTGACCTCTATTTAATTCTGATAATGTCATTTGTGTGTGATAGACACTCCTTACAGTGAACTCTCAATTCTTGTTCCCTAGCCAAATCAACTTATCTTTTATTGATCTAGCACTTATTGGTATTTTCAAGATTATATCTCTGTCTTCTTGCTGAAACTGATCTATCAGAACATCTCTTTTCCATTGTCTTACTTCCCAATCAATAAGATCATGGGCTCTAATTTCTTCATGCAGATTTTGAACTGGTGTTTGTACTTGGAAACTTGTAGGCTTAGAGATCCATCTACTCTTCCACACTTTAATATCTAAGCCATCTCTCAACCTCCAATAGAACCATTAACAATGAGATGTCTAGTAGCACATATACTCCTCCATATCATAGATGGTTTACTCCCAATTTTTGCAGTAAGAAAATCATTATTGGGGAAATATTTTGATTTCAAGATTTGAGAAACAAAGGAATGAGGATTCTGGATTAAATTCCATCCTTTTTTAGCTAATAAAGAGAGATTAAAGCTCTCAAAATCTCTAAACCCAAGGCCACCAAGTTTCTTAGCCTTATCCATCCTTTCCCAAGCTACCCAATGAGTAATCCTCTCTTTGCTCATGTGATTCCACCAAAAGCCATTCATTAGGCCATTCATCTTTTTCAATAAAGTTTTGGAAAGTTTAAACACCTCCATAGTGTAAGTGGGGATCGATTGCACCACTGCCTTTAAAAGGATTTCTTTTTTAGCCCGTGTAAGAAACTTTGTCTTCTAATTACCGATTCTACTTCTTATTTTATCTAGGATTTCTTTGAAAGCCTGAAATCTAGATCTACCCACAAGAGTAGGTTATCCTAAATATTTTTCATAAGAGGAACTATTACTAGAACCAGCCAAACTCTTAATATATCTCCTTGTTTCTCTTTTAGTATTTGCATTGAAAAAAAATAGAGGGTTTTGCTCTATTAACCTGTTGACCTGAAGCCCCCTCATATAAATTCAGAATCTGAACCAAATTACCCCATTCTCTAGCCGTTGCTCTACAAAAGAGTAGACTGTCGTTTGCAAAAAATAAATGGCCGATACTAGGACTTCCTCTACAAATTCTATATCCATGAATTAATTGATCGATCAGCTTCAGCTTTCTTGATCATAGAACTCAGCACTTCAGCCACCATGAAAAACAGGTAAGGGGATAAAGGATCCTCCTGCCTAATCCCCTTAGTTGGAACCTGATATTCTTGGAGACACCATTTATAAGAATATAATACTTGGTGGAGTTCACCCAATGCATCACCAGATCCACCCAAGAAGGGTTAAAACCCAATTTCAGCATTACTTTCCTCAAGAATTCTCATTCCACATGATCATAGGCCTTTCTCATATCTAGTTTAACAGCTATATGCCCCTGCTTTCCTTTTCCTTTAGTGTTCATTGAATGTAGAATTTCAAAAGCAATAATTACATTATCTTGGATATTTCTCCCCGAAATAAAGGTAGACTGAGTAGTAGAAATAATATGGGGCAGTATGCTCTTTAATCTATTAGCAATGACTTTACACACAATTTTATAAAGCACATTACACAATGAAATAGGCCTAAAATCTAATTAGAACAATGTATTAGTAGTCGGCTTCTTAATTTTGGGAATTAGAACAATATAAGTCTCATTCATCTCATTTAGATTAGTCTTACGATTAAGAACATCAGTGACAAATTTAATAATATCCCTGCCTATAGTATTTCAGTGTGTTTGATAAAACACTAGTGAAAAGCCATCAGGCCCTGAAGCCCCCATCAGGTTCATTTAGAAAAGGGCAGGTTTTATTTCCTCTCCAGAATAAGGACTTATCAGACTACTATTCATCTCATTAGTAACTCTAGCATGCAGATTACTAAGGCACTCATCAGTGTTACTAGGCCTCTGGGTAGAAAAGAGATCAAGATAAAAATACTTAAATACCTCAGCCTTTTCTTGAATGTTTCTGGTTTCAGTTCCATCTGCTTTAACTATTTTTTTTTTTTATCTCATTTATCTTCCTCCTCTGATTTGCCTAATTGTGATAGAATTTCGAATTCCTATCTCCCTCCATCAACCAGACTTGTTTTGCCCTTTGTTGCCACTTGAGATTTTCCCTTTCCATACTTCTGTCAATTGCATTCTTGAGTGTCCTTATCTCGTCATTGTGAGTCCCTGTATTGATCTTTTGTAAATCTATTAACCTCTGCCTTTTCCACTTAATCTCTTCTTTCCATGTCTGCAGCTTTCTTTTGTTCTAGTTCTCTAAAGACTTTGTGCATTTCTTGAGTTTTCTTTGGACCGAGACCAGGCTGTCTTCATGAAAAAGAAGATCATTATTCCAACATTGCTTGATTATCTCTTTACATTCCTTCTCTAAATTCCAGGATGCTTCAGTTTGAAACCAAAATTTGTATCACTTCACCTAGTACCCAATTGCCACTTAATGAGAATGGGAGAGTGCTCTAATGTTTAGACTTCCATATTATAAAAACTAAAATTTCCTACTAGTTGATTCCAACTAATATTGCCCACTACCCTATCCAGTCTCTCTTTAGTGAATTGCATCTCTTCCCTATCATTGAACCAAGTGAATTTGGTCCCCTCATAACCCAAAAGCCACAGGTCTTGCCTAAAATTTTCCATCTGCTGGAATGGTCTAGCAGCTCCCCCATATTTTTCATTTTGAAATAAAATTTCGTTAAAATCCCCAAAGCATATCCATGGGGAGTTATCTATGGGTTTCAATCTGCTCATTAGGTTCCAAGTCTGAAACTTTCTATTTGTATCTGGTTTTTCCATATCCACTTTTTATGTCCAGTTTGGATCGCTCATCTTTTTTCATAATGATATAGGTACAATTTTTTCTACAAGAACTTTTAGAGCTTAGATCTATACATGAGTGTTCGTCTCTTTTTACAATAAATTTTGAACACTTAACTTTTTCTGTGAGGATCGACCTTAATGTATGGCAATATGAGACATTTCTCGATTTGGTACTAGGTTCAACTAGTTTTAGTTAATTCAAGGCATAGACTCCCCTTTACTTTGAACATTTTATGAGTATATTCATATTGTCACCAAATTATTAGGAGGTCAAATTTAAAGTCCTCACTGCGTAGAGAATATAACTCTTGTGTGGTCTTTCCTTAAGATTTGTGCATCAAAAAATAAAAACATACCAGACAAGCTCTGCCTCGATCCCATCAAAGTAGTTTGGTGGAGTCACAACACTTAAAGACTCGTTATACTCATAAAGTTTATATCATGCAAAATGATAGCAACTTGAAGAAATAGTCAAAACTCCTCCTTTTTTTTCGTATTATTTTTTTTTATCAAAAAACTAAAAAAGAAAATAAATAAACAAAACAAAAAAATAAGCATGCATGTTCTAAACTAATGATATGCAAGAAGTGCAAGAATATATAAGTGGTTATTCAATTAATGTGACATGACATCGTCTTTGACTACCCACTTTGTTTTGGGTTTTGGCCTATTCTTTTCACCACTTTGTATGATCTTTTTTTTTTTTGTTGTGAAGAAAAAATTTTACTAGTTTACCAAACTTGATCCTTATGAAGGTGATTTGTTGACTAATCTCATCAACTCGATTTTCTAGAGTATTTTCCTTCATTTTCAACTTTCTTTCACTTTTCTTTTTCTTCACTTTATTCAAGTTAAAGCAATATGGCCTTATATGTCCAGAAATATCATAATGATGACATGTAGGAATGAATTTACTTTCGGATTTACCTAGATGGAGCACGGTTGCCTTATCTTTGCTCATGATTTTCTTTGGAATATCCTCCACTTGACTTCCTTTCATAAAAGTGATACTTTTTGATGAGGAGGCTGCAGATGCATTGTGATGACTTTTGGAAGTCTTGTATCCCAATCTTGTGCGATCAACACTATCTCTTTGAACCTTCAGTAGTTTATGGAGTTTCTGAGTGTCAGTCTTTTCCTTGACTTCTTGACAAGCTGTCAGCTCCTTCTCCAAGACTTTTTGCTAACAACGCAATCTTGACACCTCTATTGATGGAAGTTTTAGTGCCTCCACCATGTTGTTTTTCTCATTCTCCATTGTGGTAAAGTTTTTGTACAACTTTTAATTTACCTTTTTTTTATTTTCAAAACCTCTTTCATATAAGCCTTCATATGCTTCTTGCACACTTAATTTATGATTAACAATTGATGTAGCAACATCAGAATCACTATCATCACAAATAGACATGCTATTGTCACTACATTGTTTGTTAGTGTCAGCACAATTATTAACTGATGCTGAGAAGGCAATAAAACTAGTTTCATTTTCAGAAGATGTACTTGAACTTTCAAAATCAGAATCATCATTTAATGATTTTTCCTTCCTTCTTTTAAAATTGGGACATTAAATTCTTATGTGACCAAAATCAGAGCATTCATGACATTTAACTTTTTCTTTAGACTTGGTTTTGTTTTTATTCCACTTTTCAAAATCATTCTTTTTAGCAAAAGCTTTACATTTCTTTGACTTACCAGAATTCTTTTTATTGAACATAAATTTTTTCAATTTTTTGGCCACAAGTGCTAAGTCATCATTACTAAGATCTTCATCATCAGAATGATTTTCTTCCTTCATAGTTTTAAGTGTGATAGACTTGCCTTTTATCTGTTGTGGAAGAGAAAATTCATAAGTTTATAAGCAGCCTACCAATTCCTTGACCTAGATTGCATCCAAGTCCTTGTTTTCTTCTATGGTCAAAACCTTTTAGGCAAGGATCTTAAAATTTTTCTCATAATCTTTGAATCTTCCACTTTCTCTCCAAGATTGAACCTGAAATTTTCAATATCGTTAAGTTTTGTATAAAAATAATCAAATCTATCATCTTCTAGCATTCGAATTTTCTCAAAAATTGAGGTTAGTATTTGCAATTTAGAATTATTTACCGTTTATCCATTCATGTGTGATTTCCAAAATATTCCAAGCATCCTTGACTTTTTCATGCATGAAAATTCTCTTGAATTCTCATCAGGAGAAACTATCACAAAAATGGCACTGGCACCTTTTTGGTTATGCAAGTACCTGTGGTTATGCACATTAATGCTTAACAAACACACTTAGCATTGATTAGTAATCAACATAAAATATTTAAATAAAATAAATATAATATTTGGTTACGAAGGAAAATTTTTTAAAGAACTTCTCAAAACTAAAACCCTAAGGGACAGCCAAACCCAGAAAAGCCAATTTTATTGATTGAGATGTTTACAAGTAAAACGATTACAAAACTTTCATAGTTTAATCCATTTATTCAAGACACGCGACCCATTTGTTTTCTACCATAGTAGGTAGCCAGAATTTCTGACGATCTTTAATCATTTGTCTTTCCTATTGCAAACTCTAGTGGTTGAACATGAACACTTTTCCATGGATTGTGCTCTTACTCAATCCCTTGGAATGAGTATCTTAGAAAATTCTTCACTCAAGAATTTTTTTCTCACATGGTGACTTGAATTTCTACTCAGATCTTCAAGTTCTCAATGCTTGTGAATGTGTGCTCTAGAAGTGTTGTTCTAAACCCTCAGCTGACTCTTCATTAAATAGGCAATGCAGTATTTGATTTGGAGAAGGACTTGCTGATAGATTTATCCAGATTCTCAGTCTGATACGTTGCTAACGATTTGCGAATATCTCAGACTGGATCACTTCTTCTGGATTCCTTCGAGTTCAAATCAGCTTCAATTTCTTCAAATAAAGTTTGCGTCTTTATCTCATCAACTGATTCTAATGCTCGAAACATAACTAGGACTCTTGTAAACTCTTATCTTATAATTTAAACAACGTTTGATAAGTGTTACAATTCAAACACTTATCCTTATCAGATCACTTCAATTCAAATGCCTATCCTTATCGAATGCAAATCTAGAGTCCTATTAAAATTACATTCATCTATAATTCAAATTTAAACTGGACTTATCTAATCTTAGCCAAACTTAAATTACATTTACAAGTATGATATCTATTATATGAAGAAGATGAATAGCAACACTCGTTAGTTATTGCCAATTTTGCCGGCCTACCTTATTTTTACTCTCGCCTGATGTTTTATAGTAATAATTGTTGGTCAACAAAAACAATATGCGGTTCTTCAAGAATGTATCATTTTGGGACTTCTAACTATTTGTTTGTTTGATACAAATTGTGATTCCGATCTTGCAAATATTTCGATTCCAACAAACAATAACACTATAGCTTCAATCTGATTAATTCTTAACAAATTTAGTATTTGCAAATTGTGAGGTTCGTTCTGGCTATATACGAAATACGTGATTAACAATAAGATAAATAAATTATTTTTGGAACTCCATTTTTGTAACTCCTAACAAGTCTCACATCTATTTTAAAATATAAACAAATTCACACATTCCTAGGCCCCGTTTGAAACTTGGACTGCATTGAGATCAACTCAATTTAGTCTAAGTTTAAGGTGAATCACATCCAAACACCTGTAATATCCCGACCCAAAATTTGAATTTATTTTTTTATCTTTATAACTTATTATTATTATATTTATTATTATTTTAAAATGTGTTTTAAAATAAGTTTTAAGATAATGATTTTATTTGTTTCTCTCCTAGCCGTATTTCTCTCCCTTAGATTTGATCAAATTTTCTAAACAAAGCAATATCATCTTGGTCATTATCCAAATCTGAACTAGTTATAACTTAATCTCTTCAAAACTCATATCTTTCAATTTAATATCCGTTCCAATTCAAACAAATTTTCTATAGATTTTTATCCAACCTCAAACTCAAAAATCATCATTCAAATCCTAATTCTCAAAGTATATTCAATCTCAAATTCTAGCCTAAACTCCTGATTAAATTCAAAATCCCAACTTGGAAATTACCTCCAATGAAATCAGCTCCAAACTCAACTTAAACTCAAACTCAAACTCGATCACTTCGAAAACCATATTCAACTCAACCTAAAAACCCTTATCATCATCTCAGTGTCTGCTTTTCGGTATGATTAGTTTGTCAAAATCCAAATCAGCTTCAAACTCAAATCTTTTATCCCAAATTTCCAATGATACAGTATTCTAGTTGAATTGTCTACCACCTAACTCTCAACTCAAATTCAAAATCACTATTCGAAAGCTTCCTAATTCAAACGTCCAACTTAAACCATTTCGCATTCTTCAGAAAACTCACTCCCACTCAAATACAAATCTCCAATTCTAATATCTTATTCTAGAATTAGAACTCATCACAAATTCAAATTTGTATCTCCAATTGAATCACATTACCACCCTTCCCTCATCTATAAATACTACCCCTCGTGCATGAAATCAACCAAGCCGCCAACCTCCATAATAGATCAAACCAAGCTGCTCCCATGTTGTGAACTACCAACCTCCATGCCCAACTGCAAGCCTTTGCCCTCTCCTCTCCCTCCACTGAAAACCCACTAGGAGAGCACCTCTGTTTTAGCACACCCAAAGCAGAGTAGCCCTTTTCCTCGATAAACACTGCAGCCCAACCACCACTGGACGTCAGACCACCCCCATGTCACCCATAAAATGTCGACCAGCCACAACCCCACCATCCCATCTGATTTTCGGTAAAACCATGCCGGGACCTTGCCTCACCTCCACTATTTTTGGTTTACAGCCACAAGGTTCACCCTCTATACTCTTTCTTCTCTCTCCGGCGTCGTACCACCTCGCCTAGCAAGCCTCCTTTTGCGCCGCCATGACTGTAGCCGCCATAGCACCATCGCAGTTGGTTCCTTTCTCTCTCGGATAGTCCATTACTCGAGCCCTCTCGTAAGCTTCCTCATATTTTCCTTTGTTAGTTTTGGTTTCCCACAAGCTTTATTCGTTATGTTAGTTTTATTGCTTAGATTTAACTTTCCAAAATTGCCCCTCAAATAATTCCATAATTACATAAATGCCCTTTCTACCCTTGTGTTCTTGAGCTATATTATTAGGTCAATTCTTTTAGTATTTCAGGAACTATTTTTGGGCCTTCCTATTTTTAAAGGATTTTAAAGTATTTTTAAACTATATTTTTAGTCTATTAAATTATTTTACAGTATGATTTTAAGTATTTAGAATGTCACGACATGATTTTCTATGAAGTTAGTAACAATTAGTGTCTCGTATAGGTTATGAGCTACGACGTGAAATTAGAAAGCAACGCTAAGAGGTAAGTAGCATAGTCATACATTTTACGCATTTATGGTAAACAACATGTTTTTATAAAAAAATATGTATGTATAGCCATCATTGGAAGCCCCTTTTTATGTATTCCAGTCATGATACAAAATTATGAAAACCCATGCATGATTTATGAAAAGTTTATGCATTTAGATATTTATAAAATCTCATGATTTTATGTATTAAAATTATTTATAAAAATTCATGATTTTATGTAAGAGTATGCATAAAATTATTTATGAAAGATCATGAATTCATGTGAGGAAGCATGCATCACGACATATTACGAAAGTATGTGATTTCTTTTGAAATCTATGTTATGATAAATATACAAATATGATAAGATATGTAAGTGGTCTATGTATGATATGAAGTCGGTACCTATGTATGGGCATATTGCATTACCAAGTTGTACATACTAGTAGTGTACCCAGTATGTCTTCCTTATATATGGATTCTACAATCCACAACCACAGGTAAAATTAAAATCTTTTTAGATTCACTAACCCTAACTCACAGGGATCAACAGTGGGTAACGACCTATGATATGATAAGATACGATAAGATTATAAAAAGTTCGTGTTCAGTATTTATGAAAAATTCATGTTTTCACCATTTATGAAAAAGCTCATATTCAGCATTTATGAAAAAAAATCATGTTCATATTATTATGCATGTAACTATGAGTATGCATAAAAATTGATAATTATTATTTTTACCGTATAACGTATTTTTTATTGAGTATTGATTCATTTTATTTTTATTTTTATGTATTTTTTAAACCATCCCAAGTGATGAGAATGTACAATAGACAGGATTTGACTCAGTGAGATAATGCAGAGGTCTAGATAGTGTATTAGTTCTAAAATTTTTGATTTTTTTAATGAAAAAAATATTTTTGTAAGCATGTGTGATTTCAATATTTTAAACGAAGGATTCCAGTGACTTTTTTTAAATTTTATCAAAATTGTTTCATTTATTATAGAACGCTTATATCTAGTGCGTTTGTGAAAGAAAAGTTTTAGTAGTACATTGGCTTCCTAAAATATTTTAAAAATGCTATATTCAGAAGCGATGTGTTACAATACCCAACTTTTAAATCATTAAACTCATTTCAATTCAACCTTTTTACATGTAAGATCCACAATCTTTTTCAATTAAAATCTTTTTTCTAGGTGAGACTAATAATCTTTTTCAACTTTTCACAAATACATCTAAACTCATTTTAAAATTTAAACACTTTTAAACTCACCTTAAATGAAGTCCACATAATTCAATCCAGCATCTCAACTCTCTACTATTCGTAAAGAACTCAATTCATTTCAACTTAACTCAACATCCAAATGAAATCTAGCAGTTTAAATGGCAAAAGAAATAATCTTTTTTTATTCTTGATGTCGTCAGAATCTCATAATTTGTTTGTGTCGTGGGCTACTTGTCCAACCTCTATTTATAGTCCATTTACAATTCAATGAAAGATCATTAGATCGATTTCCCTATGTCTACTTGTGGAGGCAGTGGCTCCTCGAAAGCTATATACTTAATTTACATCTTCAATACAAATCACTTTAGGCCTTATTGTCTCTAACGGTGATCTCAGAACCGCATTCATGCGCCATAGCCGATAGTACCCGTTGTGCCCAACTTGCGGAAGCCGTGTCCACTCTAAAGGGAGAAACAGTGCACCTGTGAGAAGAGCAAGAAAAGTAGAGACAAATGCTAGAAGCAGTTTTACAACAACTCAAAAATCTTGTGGCCATGATGAGTGTATGAAAGTACACTCTAAATATTCTATTATTGAACTAAAATACTAAAAGGTGAATAGAAATCATAGAAATTAATGTGTATTCTTGAATTGAGTTTCTATTTACTTTGACATATTTTCAAAGATATTTTTATGTTTAATTTAAAGTCCATTAAAAAGGAGGCCGAAGCCCAATCAAACTTAAAGGAAATTCTCAATTGTTATAATTTCCAATTACATCAAATGTATGAGAGACTAGCAGCAAAGTAAACTCTTTAAATGGCAATATGGGAATACATGATATTCAAGAAGGGATTTTTGAAGTTTCAACCAAGACTCTTTCAATAATAGGGTTTTTATTTAAATTTCTACTTGATTTTCGAAATTTAAGAAAGATCACTTCAGTTCAACCCAAGGCTCCACTTTCAATGGATATGACACATTCATATGAGGTTTCTTAAATATATTGTCAAATTTCAAAGATGATGATGATAATGATAGGTGGTTATTGGATACTCAAATTTGAAAAAAACAATTGGTGGCGAATTATTTCAAAAATAGCAATTTTAAATTGAAAAAGTGAAGGGAGATGGCACATACAAAATGACCATATATAGACCTATTCTATTTTCATTTTGGAGTGTTCGGATTTTTAGAGTTTTTGTTGTTCTTGCTCAAATGGACGGCTAAATCCTTAAGCAATGTCAGGGATGAACTTGCACAATTGAGTGTATTTTCATTTTATTTTTGATTCATCTGATTGTTTTTTATTGATGAAAATTCTTGTTTATCATTCTCTAATTATCGATGGTCTTTCTCATCTCTAAATAATCTTGGAATTGATTCATTTCATATATTTAATCATGCTTTTTCTATACAATGGTTAAAACCCATGATTATGTTTGGATAAATTTATTGTTTTTACTGATTTAATTCTTTGCTGCAATATTGGCTATTGGATATACTATCGTCGTTGAGTTTTGTTAATAAGAATATAATTCACAGGGTTGGTGAATGATTTCTTAAAGAGTTATTTCTGGATTATTGTGGTTTGTAGTTCTATATCTTCTAACTTTTGAATTAAATTCTTAATTGTGTAATTCATTGAATCAAGAGTAAATAAAAAAACCTGATTTGAGCAAGGAATTCCTAATGTTTTTATAATCATTCTTTTACTCAGTGTAGTTTCAATTGTTAAATTGCATTTAAAACTAATTCTTTCTTATTGATCATTACGTATTTTATTTGTTCTTTTGTACTTCTTTAATCTATTTTCCCAAGGAACCAACACCTTAAAATTGTACTACAACTATCATATTATTCTTTGGGCATAATCAATTCATTTATGATAAATTGGTTGTATTGGCTAGAAATCAGAATTCTGGGGAAGGATCTTCTAATAGACAGGTCAGTAACAATCCTTTATTTGAAGGGGGAGGGGTGTTCATGCTAGATCACTTAGACTTGAGTTACTTAAATTTTATGGAACCGAACCCATGGAATGTGTCCTTAAGGCCCAACAGTTTTTTGCCTACTTTAGTATCCCAGAGGACCAAAAATTACGGATAACGTTTTTTCCACATGGAGGGAAAAGTTTTGTCGTGGTATTGTTGGTTGATGGAGTCGAGACCAATTTATAATTGGGAGGATTTTGTGACTGCCTTAAAACTTAGGTTTAGGCCCTCTACTTATGAGGATTTTGTTGGGGGTTTTACTAATTTGAGACAAACAGGAGCAGTTGAAAAGTATCAAACCCAATTTGAGGCTTTATCTAATAGATTCAAGGATCCCACTAAGGAGTTTAGAATCATCACTTTTACCACTAAGGATTATGGTGATAATGTTAAACCTTCATCTCTCTTGGCTACCTTTGGGTTAGCCAAGTTACAAGAAGAAGTGAGTAGGAGGAATCAGGACATAATCATTAGAAGTGTGCTATTTAACCCCATGTACAACCCAAAACCTATAAGCTCAGCCTTTGTACTTAGACTACCTGCACCCTTTCCTAAATTAGAACCAAGGCCTCCACCTAACCCCAGCAACCTACATCGCAGAAACACTTTTCCCATTAAAAGAATTAGCAACTCAAATGGAAGAAAGGAGGAGTAGGGGATTGTGTTATTATTGCGATGAAGAGTTTCGTCCTGGACACAAATGCAGTAGACTGAGAATGTTTTTATTGGAGGGACTAAAAAATGAAAATGAAGAATAGGAAGATGAGAGAAGTCTAACTGTTATATAGAATGTGGGGAGTACAGTGGAAGAAAAGGAGGTAGGAGAGTTGTTGGGTATTTCGTTACATGCATTAGCAGGTTCACTTTCTCCTAAAACTATGAGGGTTGAAGGGAGTATGAGTTAACAAAAAGTATTAATCTTAATAGAAACTGGAAATACACATAGTGTGACGCCCCGATTTTTCGCATTGAAAACAACGCAAATCGATGCATCCGGACAAGCAACACAAGGCTACTTATCCTACGTAAATATAAAAAGCAGCATGCATGCATCTAAGCTTACTAATGAAATGCAATGCCGATCGCAGCTGGAAGAAGTAAATTCCCAATATGAGCAAAGAGATCTAACTCTCGCATCAATAGATCACATGGCATACTATAATTACACTTCTCACAACATTGTATTTACAACAATATTCTGTGTTTACTCTTACATAACCCAGTTAGTTTTCTCTAAACAAAAACTCGTATCCTACCATCATCCAATACTCTTACTTCTTCACTTGATTACGTACGCGGGGTCATCTCAACCGAAGAGGAGCATTCCATAGGACCCTCAGGGTACCTCAGAATCTCCAATGCTGATCGGGTCTCAATGCAATTTGTCTATCCCTGCAACAACATCTATCATTCCATAAAGAATGATAGATAAAATAGATAAAATATAAAAGAGTGAGATTTACAAGAAATCTCAGCAAGTACACAGTTAACGAAATAAAGCATAGATAACCTCAACTATCACCACACATAGTCATACTCATCAACATATCACTTACAAGAATACCTTATGGAACTTCACAAGTCAAATACCCATCTTACCATACAAACTTAAATCTTAGCTAGACCCATCATCACATACAACCTTAGATCTTAGCTAGACCCATCATCACATACACCCTTAGATCTTAGCTAGACCCAACATCACATACAAACTTCTACTTCTCACTTATACTTATACTTATACTTTTCACTTTATTTCTTAACCCCATAGGTTTCTTTTATTTCTTATCCACGATGGGCGTTACGTATCGCCGTCCCCATCGGCACGTCAGTCATACGGGCGTTACGTATCGCCGTCCCCGTCATGACGTGACTAACTCATCAATCATACTCATCAATCATCCGGGCGTTACGTATCGCCGTCCCCGTTATGATGAGTCTCGTGTCAATCATCCGGGCGTTACGTCTCGCCGTCCCCGTTATGACACGGAACATATTATTATATCACGACAGGCGTTACGTATCGCCGTCCCTGCCGGCACGTCAGTCATACGGGCGTTACGTATCGCCGTCCCCGTCATGACGTGACTAACTCATCAATCATACTCATCAATCATCCGGGCGTTACGTATCGCCGTCCCCGTTATGATGAGTCTCGTGTCAATCATCCGGGCGTTACGTCTCGCCGTCCCCGTTATGACACGGAACATATTATTATATCACGACAGGCGTTACGTATCGCCGTCCCTGCCGGCACGTCAGTCATACGGGCGTTACGTATCGCCGTCCCCGTCATGACGTGGCTAACTTAATCTCGACAGGCGTTACGTATCGCCGTCCCTGCCGGCACGTCAGTCATACGGGCGTTACGTATCGCCGTCCCCGTCATGACGTGGCTAACTTAATCTCGACAGGCGTTACGTATCGCCGTCCCTGCCGGCACGTCAGTCATACGGGCGTTACGTATCGCCGTCCCCGTCATGACGTGGCTAACTTATCAATCATACTCATCAATCATCCGGGCGTTACGTATCGCCGTCCCCGTTATGATGAGTCTCGTGTCAATCATCCGGGCGTTACGTATCGCCGTCCCCGTTATGACACGGAACATATTCTTTATATAAATTGTTTTCTTTCTTTTTGTTTCTCTCTCTTATACACATGAGTTATTTCCACCTATAACTCTACCCATTTGAAACACCACTGCTATTCTAAGAAAACCCTAAATCTAAGCAAAACAGGGTATCTCGCTCGAGCGAGTGTCGAGCGAGTGTCGAGCGAAGTCACGGGTTGGAACTCGCTCGAGTGGGGTATCAAGCGACAGTCAAGCGAGATCACGGCTCAAGGGGTTTTTCAACCTATATCAAGCAATCTTTTCACACCAACCTTATTTTTACTCATTAGAACATAATTCTAGGTCCTTACAATTTTCCTAGCATTTTACCATCACCAAATCATATCCAAAACACCATAGATTCCAAACACATCATTCAAGCCTAATTCAAGCTCCAACCAACAACAAACTAAATTCCATCAATAATCTACTTAATCTATGCTAAGATTAAGTTAAATTGTATACTTACAAGTTTCTCCAAAGCTTGGTTGAATGATCCAACTAGCCCTTGCAATATTTCTCCTCAAAGCACCCACTTAGCTCACTTAGGAGATGTTTGGAGGTTCAAGGGTTAAGGAGGCTTTTTCTTTGGCTTCCTCTTCAAGTGTACGTGAGTTTCTCCTCCCCAAAAGGCCTCCAATGGACTGGAGATGGTTATATATATATAGAAATAGATGGCTTGGAGAAGAAGAGAAGGAAAACTAACTAAGGCCATGGGTTAATCTCAAACCGTGTGAGGTGTGGTGAGTTGTCCAACTTTGGTTAGTGCAATCCTCATCCAAATCTCCCATAATCTCCAATGATTTTCATCCTATGGCTAAGCTTCTTCCTCATCTAAAATTATCTTAGATCAATGGCCCCAAATAATCACCAAATATAGATATAAAAGTAGGCTCCAAAAAGTCCAAAATACCCAAGATAAGCTTAGCTGGCCATTGGCCTTCCTTGCATCCTCAAGGCTTCTAGAACATTTTCCTCACCCTTAGCCCCACGTCCAAGACTCCCTTAGCACCCTTAGAGTGGCTGGAAAATATCTCATCACCTAATTCCCAAGGTTTGGTTACCAATTGGTTGGAAACAAAGGGGATAGTTGACTGTTTTGGCTAATCAGATTAGTCCTTCCCTCTTGCTTGTTTCTAAACTAATTATTCTTCTAGAAGCTCTTCCTCCACCTAACACATGCTCTCATACATGTATCTAGCAGATAACCATGAGGAGAACCAATCAAATTCGGACATCTAAGGTGAGGTGGTGAAGTGATTCATTTTCGAGCTCCAGTTTGCACTTAAAACAGATCAGTCCCATTCCAGCCCAATTAATCCATTTATACACTTCGATTCTCTAAAACCTCCAATCATAAAAGTTATAGATATATGTCTTATGGTTCTATAGGAACTGGAATCACTTCATTTTGAGTTCACATGACCAAGTTATGATTTTTCTAATAAAACTCGACATATAAACCCGAGAACACCAATCCGGGTTCACCAATTGTTGGATAGATGATTCATCTTATTTCACACGAAATTCACTAAATAAAATCTCCTCATTTTCCATATCTCCACACACTTGTCCAGATCTTAGGATAACTAAGAAAATAATCCAAAGGCTTAATCTTATCCAATGTTCTTAGTCAACTTCAAGTCAATACTTATCCATCTCCAATTCAGACCTGATACTTCAATCTCCATTTCTTATTTGATTAAGTCCTTATCTCTTAAATCTCAAAACATAAAAGTTGTAGATAATCCTCTTAGCTTTCCATAGCCTCTTGAATCACTCAAATCCGACATCAAATGAGCAAGTTATGACCATTCTACTAAAAGACGTCTGTCTGTCCCTGTATCTCGCTCGAGCCAGACATCAAGCGAGAGTTGAGCGAAGTCTCGGGTCTAGGCACTTTTCCACCTTAACACAAGTCACACTTATACCCAACCTTATTCCCAACCTTTCAATATAAGAATCTTATACATATATCCCAAAATTCCTAAAAATGGTCTTGGAGAGACATAATCATCCCACACATGAAAATTAAGCGGATATCTAAAAATCCGGGTTGTCACATTCTCCCCCCCTTAAAAGGAATTTCGTCCTCGAAATTCGAGAGTTCCACCTCAACACCAAAATATATATATCAGCGTGTGCTTAGAAAAATTCAATAATCAGTAACACCAATATGGCTGCCAACATTACTCTTCTCCTTTGGCACATTCCCTTAAAAAGACTTAAAGCATATGAGTAATTTAGAATCCTGACTTTTCCAAGAATCTCAATATATTCTCCAATAAAATTCAACCATTATAAATATTTAAACTGACTTCAGTCGATTTCTATGCTCTGTCCACCAAATGTTCGTCCATATTCCATCTTTTGTAACTTAAAACTCTCTTCCATGGCAATTACAAACAATATTTTCTCCTTAGTAACACTCCAAATCCCTATTGATTCCTTCAAGTCAGCGTAATTGAAGTCTCTGATCATGATCAACATCATGTTTGTGCTTTGTACTCTCAAAATTTACCACATAAATAACCTCAACACATATCAAATCGCGTCAAAATGGAACCAAAAGTTACCTTTTCAAGACTGTATACTTGCAGATATCATGCATTTATAATCAAGATCAACATTTTGCCCATGCATCAGTAGTTCATTCATACCATTTTCCTCATCTGAACTTATACCTTCAAAATTTATTTCCTCAATCACCAAAATTTGCCAACCAAATCCACACTTTTCATTCCTGAGGAAGTATTTTCTTAAAAACTCTTATATCCACCATTGGGCTCCACTCCATCTTATTCTAATTATTGCAACCTCATCAATTTCCAACACAGATCAAGCTAACATGTGAGGTCAGTGCTCCAGAATTCAAATCTTAATTCAGATCAAGTCTCCAAAATTCTAAAACTTTACATACCTCAGGAATCACTTTCCAGAATTCTATAGGATCGATAAACTTGTAATCTTTCACCATTTTGCAACTCTTCCAAAATTTAGAACTTCAGTACCCAAATTTCAAAGAGATCACTCATACTACGACATTCTCTTCTAAACCTTGATATTACAACAACAGTCCAAGTCAATAAAATTCAAGCCTACTACTCTTAAACATTTAGATCCTTCTTGATCATAACATCCTCATACCAGAATCCAATCTTTAATCTGCTACAACTAAGAGAACTAATTCAAATTCTCTCGACAGAAAACCATCAAGTTGATCGGTTAACCTCAAATTCTCAACTTTGAAAGAGAAACTCCTTACCACTTGATATAATCCAGCAAAGTTTCCGTCAAATCTCACCATAAAGACTTTAAGAATCCATGTATACCTTACATCTCCATATACAATCATACAATAAACTTCATCACTCCAGAGTCAATGAAATAGTCATCACGCTTCCTTATCAATCTGACCTTGCCGCTAATGATTCCAACATCAACCAATTGTCAATTTCTACTCCTATTACGTAATCTATCTTAAAAAATTCTGATTCTTGAAATCCCAGACATTCACAACTCCATGAGAGAAACCAACTTGACCTAATCTTTTCCAGAATTTAAGCCTTTCTCAATCAAATCAAAACCTATCTTAATACCATGTGATCATTTTTCCTAGGACATTCATGGTTTACCCAGAGTCGTATTGCTCTGATACCAAATTGTGACGCCCCGATTTTTCGCATTGAAAACAACGCAAATCGATGCATCCGGACAAGCAACACAAGGCTACTTATCCTACGTAAATATAAAAAGCAGCATGCATGCATCTAAGCTTACTAATGAAATGCAATGCCGATCGCAGCTGGAAGAAGTAAATTCCCAATATGAGCAAAGAGATCTAACTCTCGCATCAATAGATCACATGGCATACTATAATTACACTTCTCACAACATTGTATTTACAACAATATTCTGTGTTTACTCTTACATAACCCAGTTAGTTTTCTCTAAACAAAAACTCGTATCCTACCATCATCCAATACTCTTACTTCTTCACTTGATTACGTACGCGGGGTCATCTCAACCGAAGAGGAGCATTCCATAGGACCCTCAGGGTACCTCAGAATCTCCAATGCTGATCGGGTCTCAATGCAATTTGTCTATCCCTGCAACAACATCTATCATTCCATAAGGAATGATAGATAAAATAGATAAAACATAAAAGAGTGAGATTTACAAGAAATCTCAGCAAGTACACAGTTAACGAAATAAAGCATAGATAACCTCAACTATCACCACACATAGTCATACTCATCAACATATCACTTACAAGAATACCTTATGGAACTTCACAAGTCAAATACCCATCTTACCATACAAACTTAAATCTTAGCTAGACCCATCATCACATACAACCTTAGATCTTAGCTAGACCCATCATCACATACACCCTTAGATCTTAGCTAGACCCAACATCACATACAAACTTCTACTTCTCACTTATACTTATACTTATACTTTTCACTTTATTTCTTAACCCCATAGGTTTCTTTTATTTCTTATCCACGATGGGCGTTACGTATCGCCGTCCCCATCGGCACGTCAGTCATACGGGCGTTACGTATCGCCGTCCCCGTCATGACGTGACTAACTCATCAATCATACTCATCAATCATCCGGGCGTTACGTATCGCCGTCCCCGTTATGATGAGTCTCGTGTCAATCATCCGGGCGTTACGTCTCGCCGTCCCCGTTATGACACGGAACATATTATTATATCACGACAGGCGTTACGTATCGCCGTCCCTGCCGGCACGTCAGTCATACGGGCGTTACGTATCGCCGTCCCCGTCATGACGTGACTAACTCATCAATCATACTCATCAATCATCCGGGCGTTACGTATCGCCGTCCCCGTTATGATGAGTCTCGTGTCAATCATCCGGGCGTTACGTCTCGCCGTCCCCGTTATGACACGGAACATATTATTATATCACGACAGGCGTTACGTATCGCCGTCCCTGCCGGCACGTCAGTCATACGGGCGTTACGTATCGCCGTCCCCGTCATGACGTGGCTAACTTAATCTCGACAGGCGTTACGTATCGCCGTCCCTGCCGGCACGTCAGTCATACGGGCGTTACGTATCGCCGTCCCCGTCATGACGTGGCTAACTTAATCTCGACAGGCGTTACGTATCGCCGTCCCTGCCGGCACGTCAGTCATACGGGCGTTACGTATCGCCGTCCCCGTCATGACGTGGCTAACTTATCAATCATACTCATCAATCATCCGGGCGTTACGTATCGCCGTCCCCGTTATGATGAGTCTCGTGTCAATCATCCGGGCGTTACGTATCGCCGTCCCCGTTATGACACGGAACATATTCTTTATATAAATTGTTTTCTTTCTTTTTGTTTCTCTCTCTTATACACATGAGTTATTTCCACCTATAACTCTACCCATTTGAAACACCACTGCTATTCTAAGAAAACCCTAAATCTAAGCAAAACAGGGTATCTCGCTCGAGCGAGTGTCGAGCGAGTGTCGAGCGAAGTCACGGGTTGGAACTCGCTCGAGTGGGGTATCAAGCGACAGTCAAGCGAGATCACGGCTCAAGGGGTTTTTCAACCTATATCAAGCAATCTTTTCACACCAACCTTATTTTTACTCATTAGAACATAATTCTAGGTCCTTACAATTTTCCTAGCATTTTACCATCACCAAATCATATCCAAAACACCATAGATTCCAAACACATCATTCAAGCCTAATTCAAGCTCCAACCAACAACAAACTAAATTCCATCAATAATCTACTTAATCTATGCTAAGATTAAGTTAAATTGTATACTTACAAGTTTCTCCAAAGCTTGGTTGAATGATCCAACTAGCCCTTGCAATATTTCTCCTCAAAGCACCCACTTAGCTCACTTAGGAGATGTTTGGAGGTTCAAGGGTTAAGGAGGCTTTTTCTTTGGCTTCCTCTTCAAGTGTACGTGAGTTTCTCCTCCCCAAAAGGCCTCCAATGGACTGGAGATGGTTATATATATAGAAATAGATGGCTTGGAGAAGAAGAGAAGGAAAACTAACTAAGGCCATGGGTTAATCTCAAACCGTGTGAGGTGTGGTGAGTTGTCCAACTTTGGTTAGTGCAATCCTCATCCAAATCTCCCATAATCTCCAATGATTTTCATCCTATGGCTAAGCTTCTTCCTCATCTAAAATTATCTTAGATCAATGGCCCCAAATAATCACCAAATATAGATATAAAAGTAGGCTCCAAAAAGTCCAAAATACCCAAGATAAGCTTAGCTGGCCATTGGCCTTCCTTGCATCCTCAAGGCTTCTAGAACATTTTCCTCACCCTTAGCCCCACGTCCAAGACTCCCTTAGCACCCTTAGAGTGGCTGGAAAATATCTCATCACCTAATTCCCAAGGTTTGGTTACCAATTGGTTGGAAACAAAGGGGATAGTTGACTGTTTTGGCTAATCAGATTAGTCCTTCCCTCTTGCTTGTTTCTAAACTAATTATTCTTCTAGAAGCTCTTCCTCCACCTAACACATGCTCTCATACATGTATCTAGCAGATAACCATGAGGAGAACCAATCAAATTCGGACATCTAAGGTGAGGTGGTGAAGTGATTCATTTTCGAGCTCCAGTTTGCACTTAAAACAGATCAGTCCCATTCCAGCCCAATTAATCCATTTATACACTTCGATTCTCTAAAACCTCCAATCATAAAAGTTATAGATCTATGTCTTAGGGTTCTATAGGAACTGGAATCACTTCATTTTGAGTTCACATGACCAAGTTATGATTTTTCTAATAAAACTCGACATATAAACCCGAGAACACCAATCCGGGTTCACCAATTGTTGGATAGATGATTCATCTTATTTCACACGAAATTCACTAAATAAAATCTCCTCATTTTCCATATCTCCACACACTTGTCCAGATCTTAGGATAACTAAGAAAATAATCCAAAGGCTTAATCTTATCCAATGTTCTTAGTCAACTTCAAGTCAATACTTATCCATCTCCAATTCAGACCTGATACTTCAATCTCCATTTCTTATTTGATTAAGTCCTTATCTCTTAAACATCAAAACATAAAAGTTGTAGATAATCCTCTTAGCTTTCCATAGCCTCTTGAATCACTCAAATCCGACATCAAATGAGCAAGTTATGACCATTCTACTAAAAGACGTCTGTCTGTCCCTGTATCTCGCTCGAGCCAGACATCAAGCGAGAGTTGAGCGAAGTCTCGGGTCTAGGCACTTTTCCACCTTAACACAAGTCACACTTATACCCAACCTTATTCCCAACCTTTCAATATAAGAATCTTATACATATATCCCAAAATTCCTAAAAATGGTCTTGGAGAGACATAATCATCACACACATGAAAATTAAGCGGATATCTAAAAATCCGGGTTGTCACACATAGTTTTGTGGATCCTTATGTGGCATGGAAGTCAAAACTACTAGTGGGAAAAAGACAGCTAGCAGTAAGGTTGACTAATGGAGATAGCCTTCCTTGCCAAGGTTACTGTGGGGCAGTTCCCCTCCAAGTATGACATTTACAATTTATGGCTCATCTTTTTTTATTAACTTTGAGAGAGTGTGATGTATTTTTATGGGGGTAGATTGGTTAAAAAGATTAGGTCCTATTTCGTGGAACTTTTCTGACCTCACTATGCAGGTTACTCTTAATGGGAGGACTCCAAGTTGCGGGGTATTCAATATTCTCAGGAGGTGTTGGAGGAGGAGAATCACACCTATAAGTTAAAAAAGGATACACTCAAGGAATATGGGTCCAAATGGTGGGTATGGACTCAGATAGTGAAGTAAAAGGGGTCAAACCAGAATTACAACAAGTGATACAGGCTTATGAATATATTTTTGTAGTTTGTATTAGTTTTTTTTTATGACATCCTAATCTATAATAAGACACTAAATAAGCATTTGTAGCACCTACACACTATTTTGAAGATCTTGCAGTCTCATCATTTTTATGTCAATGAATTATAATGCACATTTGGAAGCAAAGAAGTTAAGTACTTGAGGGCACCTAATTTCTAATGCAAGAGTTAAAGCAAATCCACAAAACTTGAGGACACCTAATTCATGCAAGAATGAACTGTACCTACTAACCTAAAAGCCTTAAGATGCTTTTTAGGCCTCATAAGATATTATCATAAATTTGTGCAGGGTTATGGCATGATTGTAAACCACTTACAGCACTACTAAGGAAGAACTATTTGTTTGAATATAAAATTTACTACAAGCAATCAATTAACTAAAGCAGGCAATGATCAATCCACCAGTTCTAAGAGTTCAAGATTTCTCAAAATAGCTTATTGTAGAGTGTGATACATCGGGAGAAAGGCTAGATGTTGTACTTATGCACAAGGGACACCCTATAACATATTTGAGTCAGGCTTTGAAAGATAATCTAATCAACCTAAGAGAACGCATTACTTGCATTAGTGATGGTTATAAGGAAGTGGAGGTATTACTTGTTAAGGGCAGTCTTTCAAGATCCGCACTGATCAACAAACCTCGAAATATTTATTGGAGCAAAGGATTGGGACCCCTGCTTAGCAAAAGTTTTTAAGCTATTAGGGTAAGATTTTTTGGTGGAGTATAAGAGTGGTAAGACCAATATTGTTGCAAATGCCCTATCCAGACTACCAACCACAAATGAACCAAACACTTCACCCTTCTAGACAGCCAGCAACCAACCACCACAAACCAACTTTAACACAACCAACCAATCAAATGAACCAAGCATAACAAGCAATTAACATCATACAAGCCAAATAGATAGAAGAGTTGAAGAAAACCTACCTCCAAGATCCCCAGTTGCAGGAGTTGTTGTGCAACAGGGGACCTTGGACCTTTCTTAATACCATCTGTAAAATAACTTGCTCTTTTACAATGTCAGATTTCATCTAGGACATTGGTACCCTTCCAACAATAGATGTTGGAACAATATCATAACAGTACATTAGGGGGCCACATAAGGTATATAAAACGTATTTAAGGGTAAAAAATGAGTTTTACTGGCTTGATTGTGAAGGGATGTCAAGACCTTTATCAGGGAATGTGACACATGCCAAAGGAATAAGGTTGAAATCTTTCACCCTGTGGGATTACTTCAACCTCTTCCAATTCTCGAGAAAAATTGGAAGGATATCAGCATGGATTTTATGGAGGGATTGCCATCATTAGAGAATTACACTATGGTAATGGTAGTAAGGGGATAGATTGACTAAGTATGCTCATTTATATCATTGCATTATCTTTACACTACTTTAAAAGTGGTTAGAGTTTTTATGGAAAATATATGCAAGTTGCATGGGTTACCAGAAATGATAGCCAATTATAGGGATCTAGTGTTCACCAGTCGATTCTAGACAGAGTTGTTTAGAATTTGCAAAATTGACCTATTTCTATGTTCAACCTACCATCCACATACGGATGGCTAGACTAAAGTGGTCAACAAGAGTGTATAATGTTATCTTAGATGTTTCATAAATGACAGAACCAAAGATTAGAAGAAATAGCTAGCCCTAGCTGAGTTCGTATATAACACCTCCATTCACAGTGCCACTCAACTAACCCCCTTTCGAAACAATATATGGGTTCTCCCTCCAAGACTTCTACCCTATGAACCAAGTGCTACCTGAGTGCATGCAGTGGAAGAAGAGCTAAAAGGTCTTGATTTTATTAGTAAATTAGTGAAAGAAAATCTTCAAGAAGCACAAGCCAGAATGAAAAAACATGCTGATAAAAAGAAAACGGAGAGGGCGTTCCAAGAAGGGGACATGGTGTACTTACGATTGAGGCCATATAGACAAATTTCAGTGGCCTTGCGAAGGAACCTTAAGCTTTCACCGAGGTATTATAGGTCATATTGCATCCTCTGTTGTATAGGCAAAGTTGTGTCTCGCCTGGATCTACCCCAGGGAGCTCAAATTCATCCAACCTTTCATGTTTAATGCTTAAAGTAGAAACTAGGAACCTATGTACAAGCCAACACCCCATTACCTCAGGTGACATCAAAGGGTGCTCTAACACCTAAACCCGATGCCACTCTAAAGATAAGATCGAAGAAAAAAGGGCTTAGAGCTGGGATTGATGTCCTCACTCACTGGAAGGGGTCAAACAATGAAGATGTGACATGGGAGGACCTCGAAGACTTGGCGAAATGATTTATAGATCTTGTAGGTAAGATCTTTTGATGGAAGGAGGTATTGTTAGGGTTTACAGACAAGAAGTGCAAAGGAGACGGTGAGAACCATGGAAAAGGTTCTAGAAGAAATGAGTTACAATGCTTTTATATTCGGGTTAGACGTTTAATTTAGTCTTTGATTATTTTTGCAGAAATATTATTGTATTTTCTCTATTTTAGTTATTTTTATATGGGTTAATTCTGTTATGGACTGAATCTTTAGGAGTTAAGGTATCGTGGGCCAGTTATCAGCAGTGGCTCATTTGTTTGTATCGTGGGCTACCTATCCAACCTTTATTTATAGTCCATTACAATTCAATGAAGATCACCAGATCAATTTTTCTAAGGCCTTATTTGTTTTTGAGATAAAAGTTAAAAAACTAAAGTTAAAAAAATAAAATAAAATATTTTTGTAAAATATTTTTTTAATATTAATTTTGTATGGATATTTGAAAAAGTAGTTTTGAAATTTGAAAAAATTGAATTTTTTATAATATTTTATATGAAAATTTGAAAAAAATATAACGATGAGTTTAAGATTTTTGATTTCATTCCCAAAACAAACCCGACCCTAACTCTAGGTGTAATTTGAAGTTGTAAAACAAGGAAGGATGGGCGTGGAACAGATGGCCTTAAAAACAAGACATTTTTAATTCATAGGCAATGACTTACCGAAGAAATAATTCATGAATAATACTATATTTTTGCCTCCATTTTGACACTTCATTTTGACTGTTGATGTAATAATTTTTTTTAATTTTTCAATTCTACTTAGTGTTTAAGAAAGTGACTATTAGTATATTAACATATTTTTATATTTTTTAGAAATAATTAAAAATATTAAAAACATGAATAGGCAGTGTCACAATGACATATCCATTTCTTGTCATTCAAGTAGTTGAGTTAGCCATTGAATAATGACGTATAATACTTGAAAACAAATATTCGATGGTTTTTGCTTAATTTCCCAAGCGGTCAAAATTATTGGTAAAAGATTTTCAATTTATATTAAAAATTCGTGGACAAAGGCACACAAGAAAGGGAGAGTTGCAGCTAGGGCTGCAAACGAACAGAGCTGCTCGTGAACAATTTCAGCTCAACTCGTATAAACTTGATTCGAACTCGATTCGTTTAATAAATGAGTTGTTCGTGAGCACTAATATTGGTTCGAATATTAAACGAGCTAAACTCGTATAATCTCGACTCGACTCGTATAAACTCGGTTTGTATTCGTGAACAAGATTCGTATAAACTCGATTCGACTTGTTTTGAGCTCGTAACAATAATCGTAATATTTCTATATACATATATATAATCTTGCATATATTCTTACATATATTCTTTTATTATATATATTTTTTGTGTTATATATATTATTTTTGATATTTTGTATAAGTAATATATTTTGTTACTTTATGTAAAAGTAGCATTTTATTTTTTTACAATAATAATGTATTAAGTTCACAAAAAAACTATTGAGTCAAATATTTATAAAGAGTAAGAAACTCGAGTAATTACTCGACTAAGTTCGGCTCGTTCGTTAGAGAGTAAAAACAAAGGTTGATAAATAACTCGATTCGACTCGAACTCGTCTTTGATCGGCTCGAATTCGACTCGACTCGACTCGGCAAACTCTTAGCTCGACTCGAACTCGAACTCGAGTTATTTGAGTCCAGCTCGACTCGACTCGACTCGAACTCGTCTTTGATCGAATCATTTGCAGCTCTAATTGCAGTGGTGGAAGGGGGAGAAAGAGAGAGAAAAGGGAGAAGAAATAAAAATGAAATCTAATACAAGCAGGTGTAGATGAAGATTTAGAGTTTATTTATAGTTGTATTTTGAATCTTAAAAAATACTTTTAAATAGTTAAAAATATTTTTTAAAAAATGAAATGTTTGATAACTTTATAAAAAATACTTTAATTGATTAAAAAAAGTTGAATCTCAACTTTTTCAAAAAATATCAAATTGAAAAAACTTTTACAAATAATTATATATTTTGAAAAAATTATTGTAACTAATTTTAAAAATACTTTAGATACATGTTTACCAAATAAGAAACAGTTATTTAAATATAAAACTTATTATTTAAGTCATAAATTATGAATCTTAAAATTATAAATTATATTTTTCATAGTAATTTCAAATATATAATTACTTTACATTCTTAGTGGCAAAATTTTATTCACTACTTTGAAAATTGGGCTTGCACCCGACCGGCAGGTAGCACTTCCTTGACTAAATTAAAAGGAAACAAGTGCGGAGACATTAATTAGTTTTAAGGATAATAATTTGTGCAAATTTAAGGCGTGCTAGCACAGTCATGGTGGGTCTCATTTTTTTTTTTGTTACAAAAAAAAAAATTTAAATAAATAAATAAATTAGGATCCATAATTAAAAAATGGTGGGTCTAATTTTTTTGTTAAAAAAAAAAAAAACACTTATGGGCGCCTGCACAGTTGCACATTTTAAAGAGAAACCATGTCTTCAATCTTAGGGTGTCCTGCATACTTTCTTTAAAAAAATTAGATAAATCTGAGATTTATATACAAAAATATATTTTTTAAATAGTAAGTTCCTATATATTTCAAAACTATATCTAACATTAATACTCTGTTATAAGTTTATATCTCACATAGTTTGTTCGGCCGGGCTTTGGAAGGATCGAAAAAAATTAAAATGATCAAATTTTCAAGGTCGTTTTGATACTACTTTCGATTTGGGCCCGAACTACGTGATGAATTTGTAACTTTGCAGGTAGGTTGGACTTGAGCTGGCTTGGGCCTCTATGAATAAGTAAGTTTTTCATTTTTTATTTTTTATTTATTTTTTTTATGGTAGGATTCATTTTTTATAAAGAGTTTTCGCAAGATTTGTATATTTGTAACTTGCATATATATCATTTTTTTATTATTTAAAGACGACAATCTTTATGAGGTTTTTTTTTTTATTATTATTGAAATATTTATAGCTTTGTTCGAACAGTACAAGAATTTAGTCACATTCCTATGCATGGCTTAGAGTATTCACAGATTCAATAAATTCATTGTTTAGTTAAATAATAATGAAGAGGTATTGAAACAGGAATGCAACAACTTTAACAAGTGGCTAGCCAATATAACTCTCTCCCTTGGCTTAATAAATATAACTAGCGGATGAGTACTAGCCAAATTATTTTTTGAGATTAAAATATTCATCGTTTCCACTTGTTTACTCTTCCATGCTAAACTTTTAATTTTTATTTTCGTTTTCATTTTTGCGTTCAATTGGATTTTTACAAAACATTATTTTAGTTCAACATAATTTTACCAAATCTATTTCTCGCACTCCGAATCCTAAAAGATATGACCGTTAAAAAAATATATTCGTTAGAGAGATATGATTGTTAAAAAATTTTATTGTTATGAATAATTTGAACGTTAAAAAATTAATGTATATTTTATAATAATAAATCAATATTTAAATTACAACTGGAATTAAAATAAATGAAAAGTTAAAAGTTAATATTTTAATAAAATAGTTATTGATTTATTGAATCTGTTATTTGATGTAATAAAAAATAACTATTAAAAATTTATAAAAAAAAATAAAAATCCTAACTAAAATTTGACTAAACTATTGTAATTAATGCTCTTAGAAGAAGAAAAAGAGACTTACGCATACTACTCCTCCGCAAACATCCAACTACGTAGAATAATATTGTAACAATATCATGTTTTATATAAATAAAAGAGGTTACCAACATGCAAATTAAAAGACGTTATTTGAGTTTGTGAACGGAGAAATTCTGATCTGTCAAGGAGAAGCTGGCTTTGAAGAAGAACCAAGCGGAATGCCAGGAATGCGAGGGGAAGTTGGGGCTCGAGAAAATGGAGTAAAAGGAAATGGCTGAGATTGTGGAGGTGGCGATGGAGTTGGTCTAAAACCTGGTATTGGTGGAAAAGGAATCGATGGTGCTGGAGATGGCTTAAATGGATTTGGTGGGAGAAGTCGTGTAAAGAAAAGTTCCGGTTGGTCGGAAATGGATTCAGCAGATTTTGTTTTTGTAGTAATCTTCCCTGGTTTGGGTGGAAATGGAAGTCCTAAAAGAGGGGGCAGTTGGGGCAATGGTGGAAGCTCGGGCAGTCTTGGAAGAGGAGGGAGTTGTGGCAAATGTGGAAGCTCGGGCAGTCTTGGTAGAGGGGGCAGATAGTTTATACGATTTGTGGGAGGAAGATCTGGGACTATTGGATCTTGAAATCCTAAATAATTTGTTGGAGAAAGTGAGACTAGTTTCTTGTAAAAGAGTTGCTTTTTCGGATTTTGAGTGTTTGGTTTTTGGTCACATAGGATTGGCTGGTTTAATGGCCTGAAGGTGAAAAGTCCGGCAGAAAAGATGTGAGTCCCTTGCTTTCTAGACTTGAGATGGAGTGAAGATGAAGTTGGTGTTGAGGCCATAGCACAGTATGGCTCGCTGCTGTTGATCAACTTGACCCTACATCCCTCTATTCTTTTGACATGTTTGCTTACGTAGAAAGGCAAATGGACTTGGAATTCTCCATGCTCATCTGTTCTCACTTCCTTCCTGAAACTCGGTTTTGAGGTCCCATATTTGCATTCCACACCAACAGATGCACCTGCATACACAACCCACAAATAAATGACGACGAAAACAGACTCATTTTAGCAAAAAAGTTATTTTCGTTAAAAATAACTAAATCACAAATAATAAGCAGTTTTTACATAGTCGACAAACCTGGAATGAGATGGCTGGTCTGAGAGAAATCCTGTTGGAAGCATAATTCACAGTAGACGGTCCCGACAACAACTGCAGATGAAAGCAGCTTCATCTCATGCCTAGTAGCCTCAGAAAGCTTTGTAATTGCGATACAGAGGAACACTAGGATGACTAAAAGGCAAGACATTATATTGTCTTGGAAGAAAATGAGCAGCGCACGATCGAATTGGGTTTAATGTAGTATATTCTTTGTGAATTGTATTGTCTGTTTGATCATATTCTAGCTAGGTAGTTTCCTTCTTGAGGTATAGATCTAGGGTCTGAACGTACGATCCTTATAAAGTGTGACAGTCCACCAAGCTGCTCTCTTTTTAGTTATGCGGATCATGCAAAAACCAGTCAACCACAAACTAACGCAGTGAAAGGTAAAGATGGTATAGTTGGGTCCCTGTTGGTTCACGAGACATGTAAAGTAGCCATAAATTTCATGACTCCTTGAATCGATGACCAATTATATAACAAATTTGTGGAAATGTTGGTGGGACAGTACCATTCTTAAGGAAACTGCATCGTGAATGCCGAATGTCCATCCATTTATGAGCGGCAAAGGATATATATATATATATATATTACTATATATAAAAGAGGAGTCATATTATTTCACGTGTCGCTTTACTTATAAAAGTAGACATTCTATCCATTGAACTTGAAGTGATATATTTATAGAATAATAATTATTTTAAAATTAATATTTTATTATGAATTATTGTAATTTTTAAGTTTCATTTCATTTCATTTTTTACGTATAAAAATATAAATTGATTCAAGACTCCATCCAAAAACATTATTTCAACATTTATATTATTTTATATTTTAAATAGATTCATATAATTCTAACGTAACATTCTATCAAGAAAGTAATCATTCTACCATTAAACTTAAAGTATTATGTTTATAGAACCGTAATCCTTTTTAAAGCAATGTTATATTATGAATAATTATAATTTTTTAAAAGCAATATTTAGTCAAAATAAACTTCTCTATGTTTGTTTGAATTTCTCTAATATAAAATCTTATTTCTCATTAGATCTCTCTCATATATAACATACACAACAACTCGCACATTACCCGAATTATAGGCCCGTACGTATTATATGTAAAAATACTAAATGCATGTCCAGAGTTTGAAAGCCCTGATTCAAACTCTTTTATCAGTTGTGCATAGTAATATGCCACGTGGATTTTGTTACCTCGATCATTAATTTCAATTCTTCTATAAACATTGCTAAATATGAAAAGACGAGAAATTAAATGATAAATATTTGAATTTTAAAACAATGAATGTTTATTTGGGAGAATCGCTTTAATGAATAGGACGTCCCTGAAAAAATTAGGGGAATTTAATAGAGGTACCTATTTGATTTTTTATTATTATTTTAATTCAAGTATTAATTTGAAAAAAAAAAAAAAATAACTGAGATCTCATATTGAAAAAACCTAAAAATTCATGCCGTAATTTTACCATTATCAATGCCAGGCTAGTTTATGTGACCTTGAAGGAGGTATAAGTATAAACGACTTCAATGCCACGGTGCAGCAAACTGCTCCCAATCAAAATAAAATCAAGCAGAAGCCACAGCATGAAGAAGTAGTGCTGGCTAATGAGGGTAATCGTTAAGATTAAAAATTCCACTTCAACTATAGCCATGTCAAACAATCAAGTACAAACACATGATGATATCGCTAAGATTACATGGCCTTAATCAAGCCCCCGAAAAGGGATAATAAACCCCCCGAAACCCAACACTATGAATAAATAGCCTGTAATACAAAAAAAATAAAAAAATGATCTCCCAGAGGAGGAGGGCCATCATGTACAAAATTAGATTGGCCTGTCCGTATGTCAAACCACACTTTAAATGACTATTAATTTGAAATATAATTTATATATGTATTTATATATAATTATTTTTATGTATAGACTATTCCGAAACAGTACACGAAACGATACTGATACCGAAATATTTCATTAAAGTGCCTTGACTAGTACATCCACCGGTACGGTATTCAAAAGATTGAATTCAACTATCATGAAAGGAATAATGAAAAAATCAAACTAGTAATTAGCAAAATCTAAGACTGCCAACAGACTCATTATAATACTTATATAAATCACATGATAACGTTTTCTACCATAGCTGACAGACCAGTGGGGTCGATGGTAGCATGCAGATACTATTGTCTGGACTTTGATAGAAAACAGAAACTTCTTTATCAATAAGATCCTTTGCACTATTTGAAATGTCCATCACGACCGTGCATGCTGGAATTATAGTGCTTGATGCATACTCCCTTGCAGCTAGTGGTTGATGATTCCAGAATGCAGCAGCATCCTACAAGAATAATGAAATCCCCTCAAGAATCTTATGAAGAAAAAAATTATTCAGTTTGTCACTTAACTTACAGAAACACCAGCCATAAATGCCATTAAATCCATATTCTACTTTCACTACATGAATATATTGCCTAAGATACCAAACATGTTGGATATAATTTCTCAAACAGAATGCACTTTCTTTTATCCCTTCCTGCCTTCTTCTAGAATCAATTAAAACTAGATTTTACCATAGATCCATCACCAAAGATGTGCCATTGGCCATTACACCAATTATGGAAAGTGGAAATGTGGTATCCCATCTAATCATAAAATTGTATTTAAAATGGCAGTTCCATTGCAGCGTATATTTTCTCTGATCACCCCATTTAAGGAAAACAAATTCTTAAATGCTATTCAAACCAACTTCTATAAGACAACAAAAATATTCCCTAAAACTAAAAGTGCCTCAAAAAAGGACTGGTTGTACCAGAAATTTGACGTTGATGCATCTTACCATGTTAGCCTTTAGAAGAGCAGTATATATCGTTTCGAGTTCAGATCCATGAGCATCAAATTCTTCTATTTTCTTCCATTTCTTTTTCAAAGAATCTTTCGCTTCTTTCCTTTCTGCATGTAATTTATTCAAGCGCTGTACTTCAGCCATTAGTGTATTGAAACTTGCCCTCAACCCAGCAACTTCTCGTTCCTTAGACCAAACCTCAAACTGTACCAACCCACAGAAAATAGAATGGCCCTATGACCAAAAACTTCTCCAATTAGAGAGAGAAACGTAGCATAAAACTCAGAAAATATTTTATCAACTATTGAGAAAGGATTGATTCAGAGTGATACAACTCAAGTTGACAAATCATGAAGAAGGATATGTTGAATTAGAAGGCAGAAGAGAGCATCTTTTAGATAGAATAGAATGTAGCATAGAATAAATGTGGCCAACTCCAATCACTTGATGAGGACTCACAGAGCTGACCTGAAGCTAATTGAGATTAAAGGCTTTGTTGAACTGAGTTGAGTCGAGTAAATTACATTGTTCTAAACAAGAAAATAAGGAAGAACAAAGACGAGTAAATAACCTCTAACCATGGCAATGATCCATCCATATTATTGTCAAATGGAAACTGAGACCCATAAGATCTACAGGCTTACCTCGAATTGCCTAAGACTGTCCATATTCTGTGATGCACCCCCAACATTAAATGAATGTGAAGAAACTGCGTCACTACTTCCATACAAACGTTTTACAAGTTTTTGAATTGAGTCCCTAGCTTCAGCAGCTTTATTCAGTGCATCTTCAGTAGACAAAAACTGTTGAACATGAGCCTTTTATGAACAAGAAGAAAACCAGAATGAGTTAAACTTTGCAACAACATTAACTAAATAGAAATCAGAAATCAGACAACAAAAAGAACAAAAAGTTAGAGAGCGCATAGTTAAATCAAAACCGTCTTTAGGAAAAGGTGCTAGTCTGGCCCATTTGGCATGGAGGACAGAAGGGAACTTACACTCGATAGAAATCAGACAACAAAAAGAACAAAAAGTTAGAGAGCACATAGTTAAATCAAAACCGTCTTTAGGAAAAGGTGCTAGTCTGGCTCTAAAAGCCCATTTGGCATGGAGGACAAAAGGGAACTTACACTCAATAGATTAAAAAAACTAAAACAAAGTTTATCATTGGAAATAAATTCGAAAGAATATTGCCGAAGCCTGTGCACCCCTGGGATTAGTTGGGACACTGTTCAGGGACACCTGGTGCCAATCAAGAAATAAATTCAAACGAATATTTTTATTTTATTTTATCGGTAAATAAGGATTTTATTGATGAGACCTAAGCATAGTCCAGGTACATGGGAGTACAACCGAATATTAGAAAATAAGGGGGGAGAGAATTAAACCTGATCAGATTAGATAAAGGAACATGACTACTTACATTATTAGGTGACGCATAGAAGATAAATATAAAAATTCAAACTAAGAAGAAAGATCTAATATGTTAATTATGCAGAAAAATCAAATAAAATTAAAATGAAAACTAAAAAAGAAACCTGTCTTTCAAGAAGTTGATTTTGAGTTCCTCTAGAATGTACGTCTCCTCCAATAGTTCCATTACCATAAAGGGGATAGTGTAATGGTGAGTTCAAATCAGTTGAAGATGCATCCATAACTGTATTGTTCACATATTTGTACCTGTTAAGCAATAAAAAAGTATTGGCCCATTAAAAGGTGATTACACATTGACAAAAAAGACCATGAATTCCACCACGAGATTTTTTAAAATCATAATACCAGTGGACATCTATTTAATCTGAAGTCAGGGAAAACAAGAAAGCATCACCATCAGACAAAAGGAAACAAAGGTGAAACAAGTCAAATAAAGTAACAATTCATGCCAGAAAAATTCAATATTGCAAATGAATAAACATGCCACTTTAAACATATCCCCATGATGGCAACTTCTTCTCTTTTTTTTTTTGATGAGTAAAAATAAAAAATAAAAAAAGAGAAGAAGTTGCCATCATGGGGATATGTTTAAAGTGGCATCTCTCTCTCTCTCTCACACACACACACACACACACATCACTATATGTGTTTTTGGCTCTTAAACTTGACAATTTAAGAGCCAAGAATGACAAAAAGACATGATAGACTAAAATCAAGCTTGAATTTGTATGGTTGGGATAACTTTTCAACCAGGATCATAGACGCCATTTTTGTTTTTAACCCCTTATTCAGTAGTAATCTAAACTCATTGCAAATCATGAAAACTACAGGTAAAAATAAAATCCTTGATAAAAAATAAAAAAAGCAATAAGACCATTGGAATAATTTTTAACAGGCAGGTTGACTCCTTGTATCTCTAAACTAAGCACGCTTAGGCATTGCTCTTGTATATTCCCATATACTTGCACTTTTGCCTATTCTTTTGATCAATAAAATCTTGTTTACCGACCCAAAAAAAAGGCATGGTGACAAAAAATAGATCCTGTGTCTCACAAAAGAGTAACAAATGGAAGATACAAGTAAGAGGGTGTTAAAAATTGAATAAAGACCCACAAAGCTAATTATTGGCCAAAGAAAATAACACATCCAGTAAAGGACCTTCAACCAACGAATATACTTCAAAGAGCCTTGAGTTGATATTGTTGCCAAAGTTATAACTTCTAAAACATCAACTCCGGATATAATAATAGCCGTAGCCTGAGTACATGGAACAGACATCATCTAATAGTGCATACTAGCTCTCAAAACTGGCTCCAAGCATTGCCGGAAAGGTGGTGGCTTATGGTCAAACATTGAAATGACAATATAGGACCAACTAGGCTTGGTCATCTATTTAAAACTGAAACACTTAAGTCCTTTTCTCAAAGAAGGTTTCCTAATGATAAGCAAACTAATATATCTATATCACAAGCACCATGAATGAACATTCAAGAAGACCCTGAGTGGATTATTTTCTAACGGAAATGGTTAAAATCAATGGTAGAAAAAAATTGCAAGTGACAATCTCGTCACAGAAATTTGTCTGTTTAGTTAGATGCCCCTGACTGAACAACTATAGTTGAACATTAACAAAGTAGAACAAAGAGTTGGTTGAGTCGTGAAAGTACAGGAATGCATAATAATACCTTAAAGTTTCTGAATCAGCTCTAACATCAATTTTCTCAATTTCTCTAGAAATCAGAGTTTTCAACTGTAGAGTGTATGCAGTAACTGTTTGAAGCATTTGAGGAGGACTCTTCAAGTAATTTTCTATGCCAGTTCTAACCTCATCAGGTATTTCACCATCAAAATCAAAATCAAAGCCTATCTTGGCTGCCTTCAATTGAGGATTCAAATGAATACTGCTTCCTTCGTAAGCAGGAAAAGAATTGCATACTTTTTCAATCATATGCGCTGCAAGAGATTCACATGCCTTTCGGATATTTCTTTCACAATTCGTCTCAATAAGAATCACATCATCTGCAGACTTGTTTCCCTTAACAGTTGAATAAACAGCTTCCTTTTCACTGTTTGCACTAAAGCTGTTACTTAATTCATCTGAAGAATCATTACTCGACCTCTGAGCATTCCTTGCTTGACTGACATGGTAATGAAGACGTTTGTGATATTCTGCAAATATGTTTGTGGCTTCGTCACACTGCTGCTCATAAGCCCTCAACATCACTTCCTTGTGCCTGCATTATGTGTAAACCAATATATGCTCTAGCAGTCTTGTCATAATATCAACCCTCATGCAAAATCCGTAAACAATGTAAACGTCACAAGTTTCATAGATCAATGCAATCCAAATCAATTAAATGTATAAATCCAAAAAAAAGATTTATTCTTGTAGTCTTGTAACTAGCAGTCTATTTGTCCTTCTTATAGATCTAGCAGTCTTGTAACCAGGCTTTTTCTTGTACACTTCTTGTGTACTCGGACACTGCCTATTTACGTGGATTAATAAAATTTCTTACTTATAAAAAAAAAGATTTATTCTTGAGAATGTAGCCATCAAACTTAGTCATTTCTAAGCATCTAGAATCAACACTCGATAAATACATGTAACGTTATGAATAAATACAAAGACGATGGCTAGTCTAAAAAGGGCCACTAGAATTGATATCTTGATAACGTGTTTTTTTAATAAAGTTACCAAGAAGAAGATCAATTGCTTGTAGAGTAGGTGTCAAAAGGAAATTATGCCAATCCCAGATAGTTGCAGTGGAAGGCTTTGTTAAAATTGAGGTTATTATCAAATTAGTGACAAGAAATAAGGCTCTTTTCCCCTTTAGAACTCTATACCATTGTATGGCAGCTTTCTTTACTTCCTTCCAGTTTTTGTTTTCTGATTTTTTTTAATCTTCTGACTCTTTATAACTTATCATAAAAAAAAAAAAGATGTTTCTAATTATACTCTACATGTACTTCGATAACACCATTTGATTTTAAAAATTATCTTACTTGGTAAAAATACACAATGACAAAAAATCACCTTGTTATATCAGTAATGCACTTTCTAGCAACCAAGTTTTGGTCTTTCAAACATGAAAAATATGGCACTAACATAAACTTTGCAATGTGAGTGACCCTTAAATAAAAAGGACAAATACAATTCAGGTACAATTTCTTCAGCTATATCCACATTAAAATCCAGATCCTAATATCGAATTCACATTTCTTGCTACGATTTCGTCTAGAACTAATACAGTGAAAATCGCAGAAAGTCAACAAACAGATAGAGAATTAAACAGTGTCATCGGTTTTACGAGTGACTGAACCTGTAATTGGCACGCTCGTCAAGCATCCTCTTGCGCTCGGCCTCCTCCCTTGAAAGCTCAAGCATCTTGGCCCTCAAGTCCTTCTTCTGCCTCCTCACGATTTGCCTCAACCTCTCCACCTCCTTGGCCGCCGATTCCCTCTCTTGCAAAGCTGCCTCCCTCGTATCCGCCACACCCAATCCCTCTTCCACGGGCACCTTATCCTTCCTCCTCCCTCCTAACCTCCTCTTTGCCGCCACCGCTGCCACTACCGCCACCGCCATGAACCGTAATGTTCCTCCGAATGTTCTCCGCCGTCTTCGCCGACTTCACGCGGGCTATCAAGAAATTCCAGACCGGGATCATGTTCCCGTGGCAAATCCTGCGAAGCGAGTCTATTGAGGGCAACTGTGAGTTGCCGCTCGAGGCGCTGTAGGGACCCAAGGGTCGGTAACCCATCTCCTTTTGGAGCCACTCCAGTATGGCCTCCGGTTGGGCCACCGACATGGAAGAGCTCTGCATTTCTTTGGGGAAACAAAACAACCGAGAGTTGCACCGAGTTGGGCTGAAGTGAGATCTATGAGCTTTGCATTGAGTAGAGAATCGGGGTTTCCGAAAATTTGGAATTAGTGAATCTGAAAATGCATGTATAGATAGAGATATGGTAGGGAAGAGGGCTGTGGAGCGGCCGGCGAAGAGTTAGTTATGGTATCCATATGTCTAAAGTACTTTTAGAGTTAGTTACGATAGTTTTTTAAAAATATATAGTTATTTGCATGAGCTTTTTGATAAAAGCTCTAATTTTGTACTTATTGAAAAAGTTGATTTTTAACTTTTTCAATCGACCAAAGCGCTTTTAATAAAGTTACCCAAACAGCTCATTTTTCTTTAAAATTACTTTTAACTGCTTAAAAGCATTTTTAAAACTTTGAAACGTAATCCCAAACATGCTCTACAATTACTTAACATCTTTTAATACTTATAAAAAAATATAAAAAAAAATCAAAATATTATAAAACTATATATTTTTAATTATAATGTAAAAATAAAATAAAAAATAAAAAATTCAAATCCCCCAATTAAGATTCCTAGTCGAGAATCTCGTTTGTGGGACTATCATTTCTCTTTTAGTTTTTAGTTTTTTTTTTTTTTTAAGCATTTCATATATAAACTATGTGATTATAAGATATAAATTTTAGTAAAATGAAAGTCCTCAAAAATTATCTCAAAACATATAAATACACAGCAAATGTCAAAAATAAAAAATGATTTCAAATAATAAGTATGGCTCCCACCAATCCTACATAAGGATGCCACTTGAAGCAGTTATAAAATAGTCTGATAAACAGACTATTTGACTACGACTAAAAGTTGCAGCAAGATAAGGTATGCTATATTCTGTTGAACTAGTCTGATTGAAGAAAATTCTTACATCCATTCATCTTGATCCTCGATTAAGGATACAGAAAAACAAGAATCGGAAGAAGACCCGATGCACAAACGGATAACCACCTGTGTTGTCCGTCTGTGCTTGAAAGGTAAGCACCATGTTGGAGAGAAAACTGGTAGTGCAAACCGAGGGAGCCAAGGCCATTGAATCCGCTAGTGCCACGTGTGACAACTGGGGACGTCTTTTAATGTGGCAGCGCATGGTTGTTACGCGAATTGACGCACGCATGTGAGGCTCATGCACCGTACTTTTGGATAGTATCAAGACTTTTTGGTGCTATGAACAAATGGTTAAGAAAAATCCTAGGGCACAGCTGCTTCAACTCCTCGACAAAGTGCCGATGATGGGTAGTAGGGTGGCCAAAAATGGTGGAGAGAAAAAAGGTTGACAAGAAAACTAGGCGAGAGATGTATTGAACTTACTATACGTTTTTAGTTGTTCTCGTGTGAAATATACGTAAGTGATTTTACAATAAATTGGAATAGTTATATAAGGTGAAATTCTTTAAAAAAAATAGAGTTTATTAATAAAAAAATTTATTTATTTTATATAATTACCTATATTTTATTTATTTAAAAATATATATTTACATATTCTATAATTGTAAAAGGTCATGCTACACAATCTCTCTAACCTCCATACAACACATTTATTTAAATTTTTCTAATTTTTTAATATTTTTTATTTTTATTTTTTTTAGTTTATTCTTCTTAAACTAATCAAAATTTTTTATTCATTATTTATATATCAAATATTTAATAAAAGAAACAAAATAATAAAAATGTAAAAAAATGTTATATATAGAGATTGTGCAAATAATAGGAAGTTGTGTTATTTTTTTAATTGTAATTATCATTGTTCTCTATAGAAAGGATTTAGACAATAAAATAATAAGCAGGTCATAATTCTAAAAGGTGGTTTTTCTTCAACCTTTAGTAGTAGCATTTTATCATCCGAAACCGGACATGATATATAAGAGATTGGAAGATGGTGGGAGATGAGGCATTAATTTTAGAAAAAATTTATTCATCATTTATTTTTTATTATTCTTTCATCATTTTATAATATAACATTAGATTATAAATTTACAAGTAAAATATAATTAATAGTCTCTAATTATCGAATATTACATCACGAGATAATGAAAAGATAATAAAAATTAAAATGATGAATAATATTAATCTTAACTTTATTAATAATATTAGATACAATGTGCAAGCATCACATATTTTATTTAAAAATTTTGAAATTCACAAATTATATAAATTTTACATACAGTAATAATAACCCTATAGGTGGATGAACCAATAAAATTTAATGTGAACGAGGAGACTCTCTCACTAGAGTCTCTCCACATTTTATAATGTCCCTCTCTTCTCTCTCATGATCACAACAAAGCCCAACCAAATTACACTAGAACAGACAACACTCAGCAATCTCAACAAGGCAATGGACATGGAAACACTCATTTCACAGATCAAAACATTATCATGGCAAGACCTGGGCTTGGAATGCTTGCACCAGAAACATCAAAGAGAATATCAGACTTAGTTCTAGTTAGATGACTAGTAGCAGATAGGCCTCTAAACAAGATAGCAATTCATTCTAGCATCGAGGCAACATAGGATTTCATCGGCCAAAAGTTTCGTATAGAATATGTAGATGCCAATATGTTCCTCTTCACTTTCCAATCCCCACAAGACAAACTTAGGTCATCTTCTTATCTTAAAGCCTTGGTCTCCTGGATCTACACTTCAAGAAGTCTGTTAAAACCATTCCATTTTTAATATTCAAATACACGGCTTCCCGTTAGACCACATGACAATGAGAAATGCCACCAACGTAGGAAAATCATTAGGCAATTTGGAAATGGTTGAAGAAGATCTAATAATTGGGATAGCATGGCGAATGTTCATTAGGATAAAAGTGGAATTAGATGTCACTCACCCATTGCAACAAGACTTCATGATGCCTAGATGGGAAAACAAATAAACTTGGATCTCACTTAAATATGAACATCTATCTGACTTTTGGTATGCATGCGGAAGATTGGGTCACTCCCAGATCTTTTGCAACTACCAAGCTTACCCCTACTAAACATGTCTATGGACCATGTCTGAGAGCCAATGTGACGCCCCTAATTTATGTCTAAGATTTAACGTAAACAGGAGTGTCAGGGTAAGTAACACTTGACTACTCACCTCCGTACTTATCAAAATTTAAAGTAAATCGCAGCGAAAAAGTTCTGAATAAAATTAATTTCAATGGATCACATGGTAGCATAAAACCACAATTAATAATCATAATCTCCTGACATGCATAACCCAGTTAGTTTTCTTATATACAAAATTACAAGACTTCTCAAATATTTTCAGAAGGCCACCTCGGCTCCTTCTTCCTTTACTAAAAATTTCTTCCCATATCTACACCGATCCTTACTACTATTAATTAGTCAAAATTTCTAGGAAGAGTACTCCGAGAGCCCTTCAGGATTCCTTCAAGTCTCTCAAATAATTAGGGCCTTGTCCATGTCCATAGTCAAACTTGCAGAAAAATCAATTCCCAAAATAAAAGAAACATACAAGAATGAGATTTCCAGGGAAATCTCAGTAAGTATATACGTAACTTAATAATAACTTAGACATCGTGAAATAATCACACGCAAGCCAGACAGTCAGAGTATGCATTTATGGCATGTTTCATGTGACTCATTCATGACTTAAACTTATCTCTTATATAAACTGACACTTATGTCTTTCTTGCCTAAACAAACTCATATCATGCATGAACTTTTCATTTTTATCTTAAAGTTCTTATACTTATAAGTCCTCACTTATATCCACTATTATTACCCGTGATCGGGCCATGTTTTATCCACTATTCTTACTCATGGTTGGGCCATGTCTTATCTACTATTCTTACCCGTGGTTGGGCCATGTCGTATCCACTATTGTTACTCGTGGTTGGGTCATGCCACTATTATTACCCGTAGTTGGGCCATACCACTATTATTACCCGTGGTTGGGCCATGTTTCTTAAAATCTTGTTCATTTCTTATCTTTAATGAGCGTTACGTATAGCTATCTCCGTCATGACCTGACTGATTTACCCATGACTCTTTATTCTTAGTTGTTCATTTCTTATTCGTATGAATATTTCTTAAATACGAGTCATGTCAATTTTCTTAAAAATCCTGCACATACTGAAACATGCATGTACTCTTAAACTTCATGCTGTATGTACATCCAATGCAACACATATCATACAAATCATATATTTATTTTACACATATAATTCTCCTTCATTGAACCTCATCTTCTATCCCAATAAATGCCTTGAATTTAAACAAAACAGGATATCTCGCTCGAGTGAGGTATCGAGCGAGAATCGAGCGAAGTCTCAGGTTGGAACTCGCTTGAGCAGAGTATCAAGCGAACATCAAGCATACTGGGTATCTCGCTCGAGCAGTGTATCGAGCGAGATTCAAGCAAGTTCTTAGGTTAGAACTCGCTCGAGTAAGACATCGAGCGAGTATCGAGCGAAGTCTCGGGTTGCCCTTCGCTTGAGCCAGACGTCTAGCGAGAGTCAAGCGAGATTCAAGCAAGTTCTTAGGTTAGAACTCGCTCGAGTAAGACGTCGAGCGAGTGTCGAGTGAAGTTTCGGGTTGCCCTTTGCTCGAACCAGACATCTAGCGAGAGTCAAGCGAGGGTTTACAGTTGTTCTTTGCTCGAGCGAGAGTCAAGCGAAGTTAGAGCATGGGCTTTTCAATCCATAACTCGCAATCTTTCACATAAACTTGATTTTTGCTTGTTATAACATAGTTTTTAGTTTCTTCTAACTTTATTTAACACATTTCCATTAACAAAACCACTTCAAACAACACTTAGATTCCAAGTCAATCATATAAGCAAGGCTTAAGCTCAAATAAATATTAAGCATAACTCAATCATCAAACCACTCATTCTATGCCAAGATTAAGTTAATATATGCACTTACAAGTTCTCTAAAACTTGTTGGAGATGATCAAACCACAGTCAATTAGTTCACTTAGGGTGTATATGGAGGTTTAGGGACTAGAGAAGGGTTTTCTTTGATTTCCTTCAAAGGGATTCATTTGCTACATTACTAAAGAGTGTTAGTAGACTCCCAAATGTCTATTTATAGGAGTGGTGGTCGACTCATGTGAAGGAAAGAAAAGGGGTAACTTGGTAAAGACAATTGCTTTCTGGTTTGCATGGGATGAGGTGTCACTCCTAAGCCTATTTGCATGATTAACTAAATCCCCCAAAAATATTAGGCTTTGCAGCTGAAATGATCATCCAATGGTCAGTATTTTAGATATTTTTTCTAACCATTTGATCAATGGTTGGGGTAGAAGCTTATGGGATAAGGGATGAGGTGTCATCTCACCTAACCATGCATGCATCTCCCTTTCCAGCCTTCATCTAGTTAGCCACGCCCCTTTAGCCTTCCCCTAACTCATTTGGTTACTTTCTAACCTTCTTAAGACTCTACTTAACAAGTTATAGAAGGCCCTTCCTGATTTAGTTAGGATAGAATCCCATTTGGATCCATATTCTCCAACTCGAGTTTTGGTTTAAGCTCAGTCCAAAGTTATCCACTTTCTCCCAAAATAAGTCATTGATACTGTCCAAATATTCAAAAACGCATAACATAAAAGTTTTATATATATCTCTTAGGATTCTATAAAAATTGGAATCACCTCCTTTGGACCTCATATGAGTAAGTTATGATCAATTACACTAAAACTCGACAGTTTAATCTGAGAATGTACACCAAGTATTTGATCTTTGGTTCAATCACTTCCTCTTGCTTTTACACCCAAATTTTTTAGAATTCAACTTCTTCTAAACTTAAAATGAATTTCTCTAGTTGATACCTTATTCCAAATCTCAAAGATTCTTCCATCGTATTTTCTCTAATACATTATCTAACTTATTCTAAGTCTAATACTCTCATTTAGGTTTCTAACTCTATTTTCCTAGAAAATATACCCAAAATATAATCCTTTAAAGAAATCTAAATAAAACTTCATTTTAAAAATTTCGAGATATTACAGCCAAATACACAAACCTAGTTCCCACTCAAAACTTTCATCAAACACATGGTAATCAAGAGCAATATGGAATCTCCTAGCAAAGCCCAACAAAGAATCATTGCATAATGATCAAAGTTTGAAAGGAAAGGAATTGCTAATCTATAATTGTTATGCAGAAAAAAGCTACAAACTTTATTTCTCAAATCTGAGAATTTCTACCTGTAGCAGCAGTGACGAAATCGAAGCAAACATGCTAGCATTTCATTAGTTCTTCTGTTGGGAACCTAATGAGATAGAGCAAAGGATATGCAGGGGATGGAACGTCTTAGATTTTCCAACGGCAAAGTTTTGTTTTGTTTTCAAGCACTTGTGCCTTAAGCGTAGTATTTTAGCTTTTGCATTTCTATTGTATTGGAGGGTCTGTTTAGGAATATGTTTGTTAGTTTGTTAGTGTCAAAAAGGAGAATATATACTTTGGGGGGGGGGGGGGGGGCGGGGGGGAGATGGGGATTAGTCTAGAACCTTTTGGTTTGATTCTCTGGGAATTTTCCCCTTTTGGAGGAAGTAATGACCTCGAATGCATTACAACGTGATTCAACTATTTTTCTTGTGTTGTCTCTTTCATTTACTACTCATTACAGTGTATCACGTCTTTGTTTTGCTATCCTGATACTTAATTTTACTGCTGGCATCATAACAAGTGGTATCATGAGCCTACGATCCTCCATATATGAATTGAGAGAAGCTTTTTTTCAATGGTTAATTAATGATCAAAATATCCTTAATCGACATGCTCTGATTGAGAAATACTCAAGTATTCAAGTGACAAAAAAGGAAAAGAGGAATAGAGCGCTGGCATACAACTCACTGGATGAAGTTAACTCAATAGAAGGGGAGGAAGAAAAGGGACCAGTGGTTATGGCTTCAATTAAAGATTCACAACAATTGATAATGCAGAAATAAAATTGAATCGTAAAGAAAAATGGTGTAGATAGGGACGTAACTCCTGATGGTGCTGATTCTATCCATCTCATGTGGATGGATGACGAAAAGGGATCGAAGAATGAATTAATGAAGCAAAAATCAGCCAGTTTCTTGGGAAGTAAAGAAGATGTTGTCGAGGTGGAAGAGAAAATAGAAATACAAACAGAAGTTGTTCTCAAAGAAGTTCCTCTTTCATCTGTTCTGAAAAATTCTTGTGGAAGTTCCATTTTAGGTTTCAAACTTCGGATATCGCTCTCAGTGTTTCGTTCTTATCCTCCATTAACACGCTGTCATATATCCATCTCACAAAGACAAAGCACTTGATCACAAAGATGCACCTCATCAACAACGTTGATGACTCTAAGAGGCTAATGGATCATAGATGCAAGGATATTTTTCTACGCCTTGTATGGCATCCCCCATGGGAGACCTACATCATAGAAGATTTACACTGACACTAGGGTGGTAATGGAGATATCATAGATGGTGACTCATAAGAGAAACTTCTTTCTCTTGACCGTCAGCCTATTCATGCGACGGTCCTCCATAAAAGCCGTAACCTCGGCGTCGTGCAAAGTTGAGCGCCATATCGAGCTAGAGAGGTGCTCCTTCTTAGGGAGCTTTTGATCTTGAGCGATCCTTTCCGAAGGGTATCGGTCAAGAATATTACTGCAGTTATTCTCTATTTTGGATATGCCTAGGTTGATTTAAAATCTCAACGACGTGAATCAATTGCTCCCAAACTTGCAAAAAAGCTGATACATACTGACTTGAAGCCAGATAATGTGATCTTAGTTTCTTCAGAATGTACTCATCTTGTGAAACTGGGCATTCTTGAGGAGTCCTTGGTGTGTATTGACCTTCTTGCAATTTATATAAAGGGTATGGCACCTCAGGAGTTTGTTGAAATGCTTAAGCAAGTTAAGGAAATAAGATTGCAAGCTTGATAAAAGAGGTCTCAAATCATCTTCTACATTTTGCAACACTGACAATGGGCTTTCCACATCCCTATTCTTCGAGCTCCTAGGCACATTCAACTTTGATGAATTCCAAAAGAAGACTACGCTTTCTTTTAATTTGAAGGAAAGGATTATGGTAGTTACAGATTCTCGAGCCAACATGGTGCATACATTTCATCTCAATTTGTAAAGAAAATAAGCAAATGGACTTTCCAAAAGAGGTGTAGGGCATATCGGTTTAATTTCTCACTAAGGATTGTGGGATGTTTAATTGCACCTCAACTGTGTGATATATTGCCACTTAGGGGTCATAATGTGTTTTTGAATGTGTATGGAAAAATGGGAATGCCTTGGAAAAAAAAATGTGAAAATGTTGTATACCAGATTCACCTTTGCAAGGAGTGAATAAATAAAGGCACCTTGTGGGCAAGGTGTTCGAAGGGAGGGAGAATGTTGGGAACCCAACAAGGTGGAGTAGGGGATATGCAGGGGATCGAATGCTGGAGGACAACGTGCAGATTTCCAATAGCAAAGTTTAGTTTTATTTTTTAAGTACTTGTGTCTTAAACGCAATGTTTTAGCTTTTGCATTTCTATTGTATTGGAGGGCCAGTTTAGTAATATATTTGTCAGTTTGTTAGTGTCAGAAAGGAGAATATATATTGGGGTGGGGGGAAGACGTGGATTAGGCTAGAACCTTTTGGCTTAATTCTCTGGGAATTTTCCCCTTTTAGAGGAAGTAGTTACCTCGAATGCACTACAACATGATTCAATTTTTTTTTTTTGTGTTGTCTCTTTCATTTACTGCTCATTACAGTCTATCACGTCTTTGTTTTGCTATTTTGATACTTAATTTACTGCTGGCATCATAACAAGTTCCTACCGTCAGCATCAATGCAGACAAGGGCTTCCAAAACAAATCAAATGGCTCCCTTCGGCTCAACTCCACTATTTAGTTACAATGCTCGAAATTCTTTACTCCTACCACCAACCAGCATCAATATTTTCATTCTACAGCCTAACCCAATTACAAATCAATCACAGCAGGTAGGTAGGAATAAATCCATATACTTACCACTTGGACTTGACAACATAATCCCTGAAATGATGGCAACAGTAAAGCAAATGGGATCAAATTTCACATCAACAAATTGTCATGCATCTCAGCTAAACACCCCATGGAATGCACATTGGAGACAAATATACTTAGCAATACAAGGATTAAAAACTTATAGGATCAAGCATGGGCTAGTCTTCATCAAGCTTCTCATCGGTCCATGTAGGTGAGCCAACTTACACTTCACTTCATTCATTCAACAAAAGACTTTTTTTCATTATGTTGTATTGATACTCTTAATATCTTGAGTTAAATGAGGTTTATGCCTTAAAATAGGAGTACTAAACAGATAATATGAATTAACTGTGTTTGGCATGTGAAATAATATTTTACCTCTAATTAAATATAAATAGGTTGATGTTATTGAGTTGGTTTGCATTTAATTGGACTCACAAATTTATGTTGGTCCATGTAGAAACAAAACTCGAGAGAAAGCCCAAGTGAACTTCATCGTGAAGCTTGTTGAAGCTAAAGCCCATGTGTACTGTGAAGAGAAACCCATGTAAAGCTGAAGCCCATGTGCTCAAATAAGAACAAGGTCGTGACTAGTAATAGAAGCCCACGAAATGTGAAGAAAACAAGTGACCTGCTGTGATGAAGAAATTAAAGTTGTAGAACACTAATGCCTGTGACTTGCTTACACTTGTGAAGAAACACAAAGCCTTGCATCAATTTTAAAAGACCTAAGACTTGAGAAAAAGATTGAACATCGAGAACAGGAGCCCGTGTGTGACCTGCTTTGAAGGAACTAAGAGGCGACACTCTCCTATGAGAAACCCATAACTCGTGTCTTACACTAAAACCCGGTAGAGAACTAAAACATGCGAGATTTCTAGAAGGTGCACTCAGGACCACAAGCAGACTAGAGGAAAGATGGAGAGGTTATGCATGATGGAATATGTGGCTTAGAGAGAGAAAAAATGGGAGAAGTCCGACTATGAAAGGGAGATGAATTTTTGGGTGAAGGGGTTAGCGAGTTTTACATTTTATTTCCTTTGATTGTTGCTTTGTTTTCAACACTTTCGCATTTTCTAGGGTTTATCATTTTGGGTAATTTAATGACTGTTCGTTATGTTAATGTTTCTTGGAAGAGTCCAATATTTATCATGAGTGAGTAGTGTTGTAACTATGTTTGGGTATAACTCAAATTGGATTGTGGTTTGTTTAAATTGATTGTCCTATGGTTATATTTCTTTATCCCGTGAAGTTACGAAGTAATCTACATTAGAAACAACACAGATTCATTATTTGAATCTTTGATTTATTTTTGACGATAAGGCACAATAGATGCTTTATGACACCCCCAAATTCTCCTTAAAATAAATACGAGAATCGAGGCGTCAGGATGCTGACAACATGGGTCACGCACCTCCAACGTCAAGTGCTAAGTGTGTGAACACGTGATATGCATAAAATAAAACTCGCAGCGGATAATAAAGTCATTATCTAAGTACCAGAATTTTTAGATTTATTTTACAAACTAATTTAACATAAATTCTCCAACAAGAAATTTAATATAGTCATCCGAAATACAAATTTAATAAATACAAATTTATAAAAATGGGAAAACTATTTCCCAAGATAACAATTTATAAATAAATGTTCCAATGATGAAGCCGCCTCCTCAGGCTTAGCTTTCTCCACATCTGCATCCAAAATCTACAACGCCAAAATGGCATCGCAGGTAAGTACAACCTAACCAAACCACAAGATATAAAATATACTCATGCAATAACAACAACCTCACACATGAACATAACACCGTATGCATGAATCTTAAAATCATTTTTCTCAAAATAAATAAAATAACCACACACGCCAAAATCTCAATTTGGCCCAAATTAAAACTCTAATAAAAACCATCCATCATTTCCCAGAAAATAATATCCGCAAAACCAATCATACAGGGTGTTACGTATCGCCGTCCCCGATATGATATACACACATCACCAATCATAATGGGCGTTACGTATCGCCGTCCCCATTATGATTCATACACACTCATTTCATACCGGACGTTACGTATTGCCATCTCCAATATGAAATACACACCCAATGACCATAACGAGTGTTACGTATCGTCGTCCTCGTTATGCCATCCACACACTATCAATCATAATGGGTGTTACATATCGCCGTCCTCAATATATCATTCACACCCACTGATCACAACGGGCGTTACGTATCGCCGTCTGCGTTATGACTCAATCAAAAACCATTAAAATCTATAAATCCAATAACCACATCTCATATTAAAATCCAAACACCAAATCTTACATTAAAATTCCAAATATCAATATATACATAAACAAGCGTTCAATTACACAATGCATACCACCATGAACAAATATCCAACATTTAATAAATCCAATCATCAACCAAACACAGAGTTGTTAATGCAAAATATATTTAAATCTCAAAATTCATTTGGAAAGTACTTATAGCAGGTAAAAATGGGATCATTGAGCAAACGTCAGTCCACAGCGTTCACAGCTAGTCACTTTGTACGTTGGGTTAGAATGATTGGTTTGATACAAAAATTTAGGGAAATACTCTTTGAAAGGTGAGGAATCTCATGGAGGTGGTGGTGTGGCGGCACAACCACTAGAAGGTGGAGGATCGAGCTCAAAATGGGTGGAAACCTATTTTCGGGTTTGGGGTCGTATAGGGAAGGTGGGGCTGCAGTTGGAAAAACCGAGTTAGAGGGTTGGTCGGCTGAGGCAGGGGAGTGCTTTGGTGGTGGTGGTGAGGCCTACGGTGGCCGGATAGCGGCGCGGTGAAGATGGATCCATTTAAAGACGCATTTCGGGTGGAGGAGCAAACGGCGGAGCTTGGTGGTTCTAGGTGGTGGGTTATGATCGCCAGAGTGAGGGAGGCTGCTGGTAGGTCGCTGGTGCTAAGGGGTGGTCGGCGGTGGCTGAAAAATGCAAGAGAAGCCACAAAACTCATTTCGGGTTTGTGGCCATGGAGAGGCAGTGGGATGGCCGTGGAGCACACCGACAGTACCACTGGACTTACCGGCGGGTGAGGAGGGTCGTGGGCTGGGCGGTGTCGCCCGGAGGGTGGCCGACGGCAACGCTGGGGTAGTGAAGAGAAACGGCGGGAGAGAGGAAGCAGGGGAGGGGCTCGCGGGTCTGGGGTGAAGCAGGGGAAGAAAAAGAAAGAAAAGAAAGGAAAAGAAGAAAATGAAAAGAAAAGAAAAGGAAAAGAGAAAAAAGAAAAGGAAGAAAAAGAGAACTAACTAAAAAAAGCACAATAAATTAAATAAAAGCCGATTGAAAATACTAATATTCAACATCAATAAAATAAGATATTTAAAGTCCAACAATAAACTAATTTAATTTAAATAACAATTTAAATATAAAACACTAGTTAATATTAAGAAAGCACATCAATTAAGATCACATAATAAAATAAAGGAATTTAATTCCAATTATTAAAATAATTACCTCACATTAAAATTAATAAGAAAAGCAACGTAACTCAATATTTAATTATAAGAACAACATAAAATTAATATTAACTAATCAATAGATCAAATAAATATCTTAAACAAATAAAACACGACTAATAATATTATTAAAATAAATTAAAATAATTAACAACGAGAATAAAATAATGTGTAAAAATACACGTAAATCTGGGATCTCACATGCTTTGGTCTCCAATATGAATCTATCATTAGATTATATTTTGAAATTGCTTGGTAACTAAATAGATATTTCTAGTTTTAACTGGAGATTGAGATTTATTTGTTGAGATTTTTTGAATGTTGGCCTCTTGACTGAGTTAGTATTTTGAGAAAAAATGAATTGAAACTTAAATATAATACAATCCAAGAAGGGTGACACCTGTAACTTAGTTTTGTTAATATTTTGCCTTTTAGATACAAATTTACTTTGAGAATCTAATTATTTTATATTTTCATTTTATTTTACTAAGTCTCAAACATTTTTATATCATTTTCTAGATTATTCACATGTTAAGTTTGTGGGAATACACTTGGGGCTTCATCGTTTTAATTTACGCTCAAACCTAGATTTGCATAAAGCTTACTTTTGTAATTAGAGTGCATAAAATATTTTTTCTCTTGTTATTATTACACACTTTTTTTATATAGCCTTAAAGAGTCCAAATAGATTTTTATAACATTTCTTTTTCTCACTTTCATAGTTAATATCAGAATAGTTACAATAAACTTTGTAATTTGCTTTGATAATTCTTTGTCCCTGAGAAATTTACCTTGGGGCTTTTATTATAATTTAACAAGACATCTCCTACACTAGGGAGGTAATTTCCAAAAGAAACAAGGTTTTTGGCATCATAGCTAGGAACAATTGGTGTCATCAAAACAATTTTTTGCTTGCTGAAAGGATGTTTATAGAGCTGTGAACCTCTTCATAGCCTGTGTGATATCCACTTCCTCTCATCTTACTTGTTTTATTTTATTTTTATCTTTTATTTTTTTGATTTTTTTATTGCAATTTGTTTTTTTTTTTGGCTGAATTTGCATGTCTGGTTGGGCTAGAGATAGCACATTTAAATTTGCTAGGACAGAATCATTAAACTCATCCTCGAGTGCATCTGTCTCTCATTTTTTACATTTTAGATTCTATATTAAGTGTGATAGTTTAATTGTCATTGTTCTTTCTTTTGACATCATGTGCTTCACCTTTAAGGCCTTGAAAGACATTATTAGTTTTAGTGTGATGGGGCAAAAGGAAGATAAAATGGCACCCAAGCCTTCGACGTCGATTTCACATCCATTTGTTATGGGTGGACAAAATACATTTGGAAATCCCAACATCTACCATCCTTTTGATATGCCATACCCTTCATCATGTAATCTAGATGACTTCATTAGAGTTGGAGACTCATTCTAGGTATATTTATCTAAGTTTGTTAGCCAAATTCTAGAAATCAACATCTTAATTTGTTTGTTTAAAGTCATTCCATTTTTTCTAACACCATGCCATTATTAAGCAAATGCCATCTATGCAGTACCCTTCGTTGAGTCATCTGGAGGACTTAAGGCAAGAAACTCCCATCACGTCAACCGTGCAAACTAGTGCATAATTTGAGAAAATTTTGGATCATTTGATGATGTTGAAGGTATTACACTATGTAGAACTATGAATTTAATGACTTTTATATTGAATTCAAGCTAATCCTTCCCTATATTGCCATTTATAGAAATGTTTTTCAACATAAATGAAGATTTAGAAGATACCACCGTCGTCCCAGGTAATGAGGTACAAGTTGAACCACCAAAATCCAGTATGAAATTTGACAATCAGAAAAATCTTTTGGCCTACTATAAGCAATATGCCAAGTAAGAGGATTTTGGTGTAAGGACACAAAGGATTAAGAGGGATAATGATGAAAGAGCCGTGTATGTGACTATTGGTTGTGCCCATGAAGGAAAGTACCATCCCAAGCCAAACAGTAATATGTCGAAGCCACATGCAACAACTAAAATGGATTGTTAGGCAAAGGCAAATGCAACGTTGAATCAGAATGAGAAATAAGTCTTCACCACTATTGAACTTTCTCACAACCACATTATTGTGAGCCCCAAGAAAGTTAGACTCTTGCGATCTCATAAGTGTCTAGATGAATATAGTCAAAAGATTTTCCAGCTAAATGATAGAGTCGGGGTACGATCGAAGAAGAATTATAATACTCTTGTTGTTGATGCGGGGGGTTTATGAGAATCAAACTTTTCAAAATAAAAATGCTCGAAATTTCATTGACAATGATAGATATTTAAGTTTAGGCAGAGGTAGGGAATGAAGGATCAGAATGATGGCTTCATGTTTAACATAGACGTAGATTATGAGGGAAGGCTACTGAATGTATTTTGGGCTGATGCAAGGAGTTTAGCCGCCTATGAGTATTTTGAAGACATTGTATAGTTCAATACTACGTACCTAACAAATAAGTACGGTATGCCGTTTGCTTCGTTTGTTAGTGTTGACCATCATGGCCATTCCATAATATTAGGAGTGGGATTGCTATCAAGTGCGTACACACATAGTTTTGAATGGTTTTTTCCAAAAGTGGTTGGGTTGCATGAATGGTAGGGCACTCAAAGCCATCATAACTAATCAAGATTGGGTAATGAGAAATGCTATTGCCATATTATTCTTTGAAACTCTTCATAGATATTATTCATGGCATATAATGCGAAAACTTGTAGAGAAGTTAGGATCTCACAGCAAATTCAATGCATGGTTGAAGATTGACATTTAGTCTGCAATATATGAATCTCAAACCACCACAAAATTTGAGGAGAGTTGGGGTCAACTACTTGCAAAGTATAATCTGCTCGAAAATAAGTGGTTTCAATCCTTATACGAGGAAATGTCTTTTTGGGTTCCAACATACCTAAATAGTATATTTTGGGCTGGAATGACCATAATACAAAGGTTGGAAAGCATGAATGCATTTTTTAACGGGTATGTCATTCCGGTACGACGTTGAAGGAATTAGTCAACCAATTTCATAATGTTCTTAGAAAAAAGGTGGAAGTAGGGACAATGACTGATTTTAATTCCACCAACAAAACTATCCCTTGAATGTCCTCTCTCAACATTGAGAAGCAGTTTAAAAAATTATATACAAATGCAAAGTTTAAGGAGGTCCATAAAGAGTTGATGGGTCTAATGTGTTGTAATTGTTGGTTGAGAAGTACACAAGGGTGCATATTAACACTCGATGTATTAGATGACATAGCTATTAATGAGTGCACCAAAATAGTTTGTTATTCAATTTACTATAACAAAGATGAATGTGAGGTAAAATGCACGTGTGCATTGGTTGAGATGAGGGAGATTATATGTAGGCATGCCCTTAAAGCTTACCAGTTGAAGAAGGTTAATGTGCTCCTAAATGTATATTTCTTGGATCGATGGAGATAGGACTTAAAGATGCATTACATATTAATCAAAAGCAATATGACATGTAGGGCAAAGAAAAAGAACTGAATTATGAGATGATGATTAAAATATTTTGCAAGTAGTAGCAAAAATATCCTCAAATAATGAGAAAGTCCATGCATTCATGCACCATGTTGATGAGTTTGATAGATTACAAGAGGATTCAACACATGAGTTAATATTTCAATCAACGAAGTCCAACCCAAGGGTGGCCTTGGATAAGGGTAAAAAGATATTAAGTCCTAAGGATGTCTAAAGGAAAGGGAGACCCTTAAGTAGGAGGAAGGTTCCACCCATGGAGAAAATGGCAACAAAGAGAAAGAAGCAGGTAATAATTGTCAAAACTTTGGCTTGTAGTGTTAATACTTCGTATTCTTATTCTAATATATGTTTATTTTTCTTTATCTTTCTTAGACTTGCCGGAAAATCTTAATAGATGAAATACAAATGGGTGACACACCGGGATCTCAACACCACCAAGTTCATGATGGGGTTGGTGTTGGAACACAAAACGATATTCTTACAAAATCGGTGCCGCCAGGAAATGAGGTTTACTTTGTCTTGTCAATATTTGTTTTTGATTAAAGTGAAAAAGTATTACTTAGTTCCAATGAGGGGAAAAAAATAACTTGAAAATTATATATTCTTTTGCCATTGATTTATAATTAAACCACAAAAATTGTAACATATCAATAACTTTTTGATATTCTGCTCATGAATCTAATTATCAAACACATCAAACATATGCAAAGTTTAATATTCTACTCATGAATCTAATTATATAGTTGTTTTCTTGCAGTTGTGTGACCATATCGATGCACACTTGTAAGTCCATGGCCTTGAGATTAAACATTTTTTGAAGCTCCCATATGTGGTATGGTGTATTTTATGTAGACACCATGGTGTCTTTTTATACCTCTTGGAGGGGAGATGGTGTAGTTTGAAGGTTAATTTTTTGGAACCTTGGAGAGGGTATGGTGTAGTTTGTGGATACCTGTGCATATGCAAGACAACCTATGGATCTAAAAAACTTGTATCTAAAATACCCTGATATGTTTTCTTTTCTTGCTTACTTTGGATATTAAACCATAAAAAATGTTGCTCACTTGGATCTCTATTGCTCATTTGTAAAATATGGTCATCTATCTATTCTCTTTTCCTTATAAAAAAATGTTCTGTAATTTCTTGTGTTGGCATTCGAGTGTGTTGTAAATGATATGTTGTATTGCTCATAAGGTGCAAAGTTTGGTAATTGCCAAGAGATCCAACAATTTCAAGTTTATAGAAATAGAATTTATTTGAAACAGGGGGAGTTAACTTATAAACATGAGGTGGATAGAGTGCATCTCGACCATGCTTTCATGTGTTAACTTATAAAGATGAGGAAGGAGAGTTGATGATGGTTAATGATGTTCCTTGGGAGTAAGTTTATCTGGAGATAGAACTATTCATTTCTCTCCTCAACACTTTCTTTCCATCATTTTCTCAACATTGCCACTTTTTCTATTTTCAAATGTAGGATGTTCTTGTCCATTGTAAGGAGATTGAAGATCACAAGGGCAGGCTTGTGCTGATTAAGTGACTTTGATGAATACTTCTTTTTCTCTCCCTTTCAATTTTGTTGACAATGGAATGGAATCAATCTAATATCCACAATCCAAGAATAGTACTATTGTGAAATATGTTTTGAAGTTGCATATGTACATTTATACATCATACATGCCATAGTTTTATCTTCGAGATGTAAGATTATTGTATGATCATGATCATGATGTGGTTAACAATCTTTGTTGTAAAAACACTTATCATAGACTGAGAAGGAAAGTTTGCCACATTGTCCACAAAGATAGGACCATCATTATTGAAGAAAATGTAGAAGGAATCTACTATTTTCCAAATGTGATGAGGCATTTTGTTTGATATTTTCTTATTGGCTTGACAATCCTGGATATGAACCTGCCAAATCTCTCATTAATGATTGACTCAAGCTACTTATATAAACCTTCATTATTAGTATTTTAGGGAAGTTGGTTCACATTCTTATCCAAGCCGATCTCACAAGCTATCATAACATGCACTCATGACAAATAAGTATGAAGATGTTATGACACACCTTTCCTCTCACAGGAGCCTATTTGTTTTTGCCATTGATTTAAGAATAAACTACAAAATGACTAGAATCAACCAAAGATGCAATACTTGAAGTGCGTAAGTTTAAAAAATGGCTAGAATACTTGAAATGCATAATCCATAAAAGTCTACAAAAATCAAAGTCAATTGAAGTGCACAAATAATCTTCATTACATGGGTGATTTAACACCATACAATTTACAACCATGTGCACAACCTAACACTATTACAATTTTGAAAAATTAGTACAAATATAATAATTTTCGCTTTCCTTTTTCAACTTCTTTACAATCTCCATCACTTCATCTTTCCTTTTCTGAACATTATATTCGTGCTGTAATACATCATCCCTTACCTTTGAATTCTTATTCTCTCTTAATGAGAATTCTCCTCTAACAAATGAAGTATATTCGCCCATACGAAGAATTCATACTCGCATCTCCTTGCACACAGTATGAACTCCCAATTAATATGAAAAAATACACCTCGCAAGTAGCAAATCGATATATAAATATGACAAATATAAAGTTACTTTACCATATCATAGTTTGGGCAGGCAAAAGATTCTCCTCTAGCAAATGAAGTATATCTGCCTATACAAAAAATTCACACCTCGCATCATCCTGCATACAGTATGCACTCCAAATTAATATGAAAAAATATACCCCACAAGCAGTAAATCGATATACAAATATGACAAGTATAAAGTTTCCAGGATTTTTCTTAGTGTGGGACGTCTTTAGTGATGTTTTCAAACCATACCAGCAAGTCGGGGATTCCATCACAAAATCATTAAATAAAATTGATGATTTGGATGATGCCATGAGTGTAATTGAAAAGCCAAAGACAAATTGAAACACACGAGTCTGACTACTACAATTTAGAAGAAGATATCATAAAATTGTAATTTTACTCAAGTAAGTTTTCAGCCCTTAGACAATTCCCATAGTTCATTATTCATGATCTCTAACTTTGTTGTAATGTTGATTTTGTTGATGTTTCAAAACTTGAAACTTTAGTTAGGAAGGTAGTTCATGACACTATCTCAACATGTTACTTAAAACAAACAAGTTAAAAGGTGCAATAAATTATAAGAAAGTTAACGAACTACTTACGCATAATATGAATGGAAAACATATCATAAGATTATACGTCAAGTATTTTACTTTTGAAGTAAAAATCAGTGACAAAATCCTCTTGACAAAATATAAACTAATTGAATAAGTTGTGTCAAATTACCCCCTCCCTAGGAAGACATTTGGTTATCTATGATGAGTAATCGTTCTTTCCAAGTTGCTTTTTTATTTTCAAAGGTTTGCAACTTGAAGGATGAGAAACTTGGCTTTTACCATATACACTAGATGAATCCAAAATGGTTTAGGGTTTTATAGTCATGCACAAATTATCAGCTTATCACCATATTCAAGAATTGACTTTAACAAATTTCAACCTCCCAAAAAATATCACAGCTCTACTCTAAAATGTATATGGTGCCTTCTAGTACATCTTTATAACATCCTAACAAAATTCAGAGCCTGAGTAGTATTTAATGTAATATCATAGCTCTACTTTTTATAACATCTCATTTTGATTTTTCTAAATGCATTTCCATGGAAGGTCTAAGCTTTGTTAATGTAATATTTTCTTAGAAGGTAATGAGAGAGAACTGGACCAGCAATTCTAGCTAACAAGCTACATTTAAGCTATAATTGTTCTAGTTGCCAATATCTTCAATTAATAGCAAAGTGATAACCTTTCAATTCATTCCAACATGGTACTTTCCTTTGGCATAATAACTATTTCATGTTAAAACTTCTACTCTCACATCAAAAGATTTATTGAATTTCAACTCATTTCACTTGGAAAGTTTTAAAGTTCAATAATTGGTAGAATAGTCAGAAATCATCAATGCGGAGAATAAACAAACAAGACAAACTGTAGCTAGAAAACAATGAGAAAGGAGAAAACATGCACACACAACTAACGTATTAGCAAAGGCAAAGATCCATATAGGAACAAAACCTCAAAGGCTGATTACTGAGTAATTAAAGGACACAAAAATGGCTATAGCCTATGGAGGAAAAAAGTGCAAAGGATTATCGCATACCTGGGGGAAATAAGACCGAGTCATTGCTCGAGTCACCAAATGCTCGATTCAAAATTCGAGAAAATGTCCTTGAGAGAAAATGGAGTGTAATGCATGCCCGCAAATGTCTTCAACAACAAAATAATCCGGAATGGAGGGGGTGCTGGGTAAAGGGAGGGTTGGGGGAGAGAATGGGCAAAAGATAGGGTTCCAAACAATGCACGCAGGGGTGGGTGTGGGGGAGAGGATGCACGCGGGTCTGGGGGTGCGTCGCTCTATGGCCGAAAAATTGGGAGATGGGGATAGGGATCCGAACAATGATGGAGAGAAGAAGCGAGTGGGTGGGCACGAGTTTCTGCGTCGTGGGGGTGGGGGTTTCAATGGGGGAGGGGCGAGAGAGCCTACAATCGGGGGTGGGACTTTTGAATGGGAGTTCAAATGGGGGCATTTTCGTCATTTTACAAGCACCATTAATGGTGTGTAAGGGGTTGACCCTACACATGGGATGATGCGAATCATTATTCAAACATTAATTGGAGTTGGACCGCAACAACACTTCAAGATGGGCTTATTTCATTCACACACAATTAACAACTTAATAAAATAAGAAAGGGCCGCAAATTTGCTACTGGAAGTCCAAATGAAGTGCCACATATTTTGACGTTAAGCTACATGATATTAGAAATCAAGTGGAGCATGAAAATTGATTAGGAATTGAGTTTCATGATACACAACACACACACACACATATGAGATAGACGAGCACCGCAATGGGGGGAAAAGACTTGCACTTAATAGAGAAAAAGTGAGAAATCGAGAGGAGGATTATAGTAAAAATTAGAGACTTTATTCGGATTTTTTCTAAAGAGGAGGATCTAAAGGACAGAAGTGAGAGCTATATATTTCATCAACTGACTCTAACGAAAAATATTAGTTTTATTATTTTTCTTTTCAATTTCATTATAAATTAATTTTATTTTTTAAAACTTTGATGTAGTCTAGCATTGAACACACAATTTATAATTTTAGTTATTTTTTAATATTTTTATAATTGAATGTTTAATTCTTATTCTTAATAGTTAATGCTTACAAATATAAAAAAAAGATTAATGATTACAATTTTCTGACCAATTATTATTTGATCTATTGAATTTCAATGGGACCGAGAAGTAATTTATGATTTTTGCTCTAGAATTAAACATCATTGGTTGAGCAAAACTAGATATACTTTATCATAACTAATGTGATTTTTAAGAAAAATCTAAAGAACTTAATGAGTCTCTAATTAATTAAATTTGCATAAAGATATGAAATTATTTGTTAAAGATATTTTTAATATTATTTGAGAGAAAATATTGAATAGTTAAGGAATTTTTATCATCAATATGTAAGTATTGGAATTTAATAATTAGGAAAAATAAATTGTGGAGAATTTGCTAGGTGAAATCAAACGCTATAAATCCATTTTTATTATATTTTTACAATCTTAGATTTTATAATTTTTTACTCAGAGATTTATTTTTGTTTAAATATTTAAATTTAATTTAGATAGTAAAATCTTCCCATTTATTTTTCAATATCTCAAATAGTAATTAATTTAGTAAATTTTAGTACTCAATAGCATGATTAATTCCTGTGGGTTTGACATCCATATTCTTTAAAAATACTTTATTACTTGTTACAATTTTGTACATTTGCAGATTTTTTTATGCGAACACAACCCAACCCCCAAAACTTGTAAACCCATCAAGATGCTAGCACAACTCTCTCCCAGTACTATCATAATGGAAGCTCACTCATAAAAGAGGTCACAGGATCTTTCCATAGAGGAACCCTCTCAATCGCTGAAGAAAAAAGATCAAGTTCTAGTAAAAACAGAGAAGCTAGCCAATGAAAATGAAATGAGAAGTGAGCAAATCCTAGATGAGTCATAACTGACTCTTACCCTCTTGTACATGCAGTCAGACCATTTGGGAAAGAAAAAATTCAAAGATAAAGTTCACATGTCCCCATACCATAAGCCAATTGGTCAAATCCAATCCGAAAACGGTTCTACAATTTTTGGAATCGAACTGGACTAGTTCACATATTTATATACTTTTTAATATTATATATAGTATTTTTTATATTATATAGTATTTTGATATATAATATATATTACTATAAAGTATAGTTATATATAAATAATATTATATTCTAATTTATAACATAAAGTTTTGATCTTAAACTTGTAAATTTATTTAATCATATGCTTTAAACATGATATATATAATATACTAATTATATCTTTTGACCTAATAAATTCTCAACATATTCATTTGGATAAATTGACACTTTATTAAAATTGAAAAATCGGATTGAACCAGACTGAAATTGGTAAAATCGGTGTATAATGGTTTGGTTCCAAAATTTATTCAATACCGGATCAAACATGACCCATTACACTCGTAGCCTAGCACGACCCCAAGCAATTAGAAGCTAAATGACTAATATTAGAAAATATAATCCGGATGTAGATTTTTTGTCAAAAATCTTGGTGTCTGATGAACACACCTTATCTATTGTACATAATTTAGCTTTCCATCATTTTGTCAGTTTTCCAACTTTTTGTAAAAAATGGGGCCTACTACTATTGTGGTGACCAGGTTTAAAAATAGAATCAGGTTTATATTAATATGAATGCATTTTTAGTTTTAGTGTATTCGAATCCTCCACATCACCCATGGTTAATAACATATGTATATGCACCAGTCCATTGGAACTAAAAAACAAAATTTTGGAATCAATTGGACTCAATGCATCTAGCTTTTCAAGGTCCTTGAATGTGTATGCAGGATTTCAATGACAATCTCAATCAAAATGAGAAACATGAAGGGCACCCAATTCCCAATAATCACAGTGGAGGCCTCAAAGCTCTTATGGATAGACATGGGCTTATTGACATAGGTTGCTCGGGCCTAAAATTTACTTGGTCCAATAATAGACATAGGTCGGCGTTTATTAGAGAAATACTAGACGAAGTAAGAACCAACCAAAAATGGAGAATATTATTCTCGGATGCCATGCTACAACATCTAACCTCTTCAGCTTTGGACCACCATCCACTTTTACTTTACACGGTGAATAGTTATAGGCAAGCCTCATCTTTCATGTTTGAAGAATTCTAAATACATCAACCGTTCAGCCAGAATATTGTCAAAGGAGTATGGAGCAATAGCTTCTAGGGTCACCCTACATATATTCTATGTATAAAATCAAAACAATAAAGGAAACTCTCAAACTTTGATTTCAATGAAGGAAACTCTCAAGCTTTGTAAATCATTTCATGAGAATTTAGAATAATATTCAGAATTTGGAACATGAGTTACTTAAAGTTCAAAGTAGCTCAATGAACACCAATCTGGTAAAAGAGAAGCAATTTGCAATATAGCCTTCACAAGTAAAGAGCAAATGAAGAGACCCTATGGCGATAAAAGTCAATGATTAATTGACTTACATCAACGGACCTCAACACCAAAATTTTCTCTCTCTCAACAACGATACGAAGAAGAAGAAACTCAATGGACTCTATCAAGCTGGGCCCAGCCAACTGGTCTTAGGATCCAATTACTGTTCAATCTACTTTCATAAATCATTTTAGATTCATATACACTTCTTGAATCATTTGGACAACCTTTTTGGGAGGCAAATCACAAACCAGGACAATGAGATACTCCAAGCACTGCCAAGTGAGGAGAAAATATTTGGTGCATTAAAGGAAATCTCAAACCACAAAGCAGCAGGTCCAGATGGTATGACAACACTCTTTTATAGGCATTATTGAAACATCATAAAAAACAGGTAATTGGTGCATTGCATAATTTTTTCAGGAATGGAAAATTGCTTAAGCAAATCAACCACACCAAGATAGTTCTCATTCCAAAAACCCATCCAAACAACCCAAGCCAAACTGTCCAGTAAACTTCACAAATGTCATTACCAAAATTATGGTCAATCGATTCAAAGTTACATTGGGCAGCATCGTATCCCTACTGTAAATCACTTTTTCTCCCAGGGCATAACATAAAGGAAAACATTATAATTGCACATGACCTTTTTCATCCTAAAAGGAAAATTGGGAAAAAAATTGATGGCCATAAAGCTGGACATGGAAAAGGCTTTTGACCTGGTTTAATGAGATTTTTTCTTTACATGAAACTGTTGTGATATAGTCAAGGATGGATAAATCTGATCAAAGAATGTATTACCACTGCAACATTCTCCATTTTTTTGATTAATGGCTCACCCAGAAGGTTTATCAAAGCTCAGAGAAGACTAAGATAAGGCAACCCAATCTCACCCTTATTCTTCATACTAGCAACAGAGGCATTGTCAAGAATTCTACTAAAAGCTGAAGCACATGGTTCTATGGAATGAGTAAAAATCAGCAGAAATAGTCCACCTGTTTTCCATCTTCTTTTTGTAGATGAAACATTTATTTTTGCAAGAGCAACACTAGAAAATGCCAAAGTCATTTAAGGGAGTTTAGAAAAATACCAACAATGCTCGGGACAAAAAATCAACATGAATAAATCCTCTATCTTTGTCATAAAGAATACTATCCCTATAATCAGATCAGCCATTAACAAATGTCTTATGTAAAAAGCTTCATCAGCAATAATGAAGTACCTGGGCCTTCTAACTTCCTTTAGTAGAAACAAAAGAGAAAAATATCAAGAACTGCTAAGCTAGGTGGAAAAAAACTGGAAGGCTGGAAACTAAAATTACTATCTCAAGCAGGCAGAATAATGCAGATTTGAATGGTTGTAAGCACTATCTCAACATATTTCATGACTTCATTTCGACTCCTAAAAGCAGTATGTAAGACTCTCGACATAAGCTTCAAAAACTTTTTGTGGGCATTTTCAAAAGACAAAACCCACAACTTGACTCTCAAATCATGGAAGTCCAAATGCCAGCCAAAAGTTTCAGGATGCCTTGGACTCAGACAGATGATAAATATGAACAAAGCATTACTAACAAAAAACGAGATGAGAGATGAGCGAAAGGCAAAATGAACTATGGTAAGCCATTCAGTTAGCAAAATATCTCAAAGATTCAACACCGAAAAAGTCAAACTCTTGCTTATGGAAAGGAATACTACACACAAGAGAAACTCTCAAGAAAGAAAGATGCTATTAAATTAATAATGGGCTCTCAACTAACATCTAGTTTGAACCTTGGATTCCCACAATGAACAATTTCAAGCCTAGACCAATCCGATGAATGGATCAGACTCATCATTGTTTAAAAAAACATTTGTTAGAACTTTCACTAGGTCCTAGGATGTTCAAAAAATACATTTGGTGTAAGATATTATCACAGGTAACCCAAGGTCCTAGGATGTTCAAAAAATGCAACACCTGTTTGACATAAAGAGCATTAGCGAAATTCAAAAAATACCTTTGCTAGCACTTTCACAAAGCCAGGTCAAACTAGTTTGGACCCTGAACCACAATGGCAATTTTTTTGTCAAAACAACATATCAAATAGTGGTAAAAAATAAAGTCCAGCAAATTGCCACACCGAATATCTTCAAACATTTATGGAATCTGAAAATTCACGTTCACCACAAATTGCTACTTTGGAAGTTACTTTGGAATATTCTATTATCCCCTTAGTCAAAAGTGAATGAAGTCGTCTTTGAAGTTGTACCAGAGATATATCCTCTTTGTAATCAAACTGAAGAAACCCCACTTCATCTCTTCATAAAATGCCCAACAATGAGAATACTGTTGCATCAAAGCCCATGGTCGCTAAATCTGGGAAATCCATCGATTCAGTTTATGTCAAATTGGATAAGAATGATTACATTCCCAGCTCTAGAACTAGGATTGTAGGACATAGAATGACATCACTTTCAGCTCTACGCGGTTATTACTATGTACTTTATTTGGAGACAGAGAAACGACATAATCCACAACCAAGTAATCTTCTCTCTAGAGGTGGTGAAATTTCAACTGAGCCGAATCTATCACGACTACAAAGATGCATGGAAAGGAAAGCAGAAAAATTAGATTGAAAATTGGCAACTCCCTCCTCTTAACTACAAAAGCTTTTCCCTAGACGCTGCAGTCAGAGATTCTTTCTCAGTTGCATCAGCAATATGTAGAGACCATGACGTGAAAATTCTAGAGATGCGAACAGAAAAAATTCAAACTTCAAATTCCCAAGAGCAGAAGCGTTGGCAGCTCATCTAGCCACAAAAATGGCTTTCCACTAGCAGCAAACCATGGCAATTTTTGTAGGCAACTCCCAACTAGTCATCATAGCCATAGAAAGCACTGATTCTACACCAAATTTGCACATCTTCTCCATTATTGAAGACACACAACATTTCTTTCATCTCCACAGCATTGGAAACTAGCCAAAACTCATTGATTTGCAAATTGATACATGCAATCAATACAGCAATGAGTAGCAATCAATCGTGTTTTTGGCTGTATATCCTTTGATAACTTATGTAGATGATTTTTGTTTATTGATAGTGAAAATGATCCACCTTTAACGTTTTATATTTGCTCTTTTCTATAATGTATGATTGATTAGAAAAAAAAATGAACAATATCTTTCGCTCCAAGACTACCATATAATATGTCCTGCTCCAAGGTTGGTACGTATGGATGGAAAGAGATTTTCATACGCATTTCTATAATTTTTCGTATGAATATTATATTAACATTTTTATTTAGAACATGGGATCAAAGAGAAACCGATTACCGTAAATAATAATTTTCTGATTCTAATAAAAGATAACCCAAAATGTGGCCACTTCCTCTACGTAGCCGGTAACACGTTAAAACCGTATGCCAAGCCTGAATTCAAATGTGTGTGTGAAGAGGATAACAATAATTTTATAGCGAATCGGTTGTAGGGAATCCATTTTGATTTAAAAAAAAAAATCTTTATTTTTAATTTTTAATTTTTATACTAAAAACAAATTAGAGAAATTCATTAAATTTATGAAAATAAGATTAAAAATAAGGAATTTTTTTTAAAATTAGGTGGATTCTCCATTGACTTTTTAAAATTAATTCATTGTAGAATTATTTTAAGAAAATATTATTTAATAATATTATAATTTTTTCTAAAATGTTTAGCAATATTAAAAAAATATGGAAAAAAAAACTAACGCTATAAAAGAGATGGCTGTAGCACCACCCGTGTGAAAAAGCATGTCAGATTAAAGGGAAAAAAGACTTTCTTTTAAACATTAATTAGTAAAGTTGGATTAGAATTTAGATTCCTCCCAGTCCAACCGTCGGAGGGATAGATAATAACATAGGCGAGCTTTATTCCGCGTTTTCACAGGTTTTCTCGCCGAAAAATCCAAGCGCACGCACAAAATCGCACAAAACCCATTTTTAGTATCATATTTTCGAAGCACCCAATCCGAGCCCAATCCACAGTTAAAACTAGATAAAGATAACATCTTTCTTCTCCCTCCAGTCAGCTTCCTGAAGGTAAATTTCTGACTTTTTCTTTCATTGATTTCTCCCTCTATTACTTTTGATTTTCTTTTTCATTCATTCATTTTTTTGTTATTTGGTTTTGATAATCTCCAATTGGTTTCTCTTATTTTGAAAATTTTGTCGTGTTTCTCTGGGTCAATCATTTTTTTCTGATAGGATTTATCCTGGATTTCCAATGCTATGTATTTTTCCAAAGGTCGGTGTCTTTTCATAGAATACATTTGTTTTGCCTTAATCACATGTCATCCGATTGTTCAATAAGCATGATAATCGTCTTTATTTTTGTGTGGCTTTTCCTGTTGGACGATGTGGTAGCATTCCTTGTAACGAAAGGAGAGTTTTTGGTTAAGTTGAAGGGAAACATGAAAAAGTGAAAATTTGGATGGCAAAAAGTTTTCTCATATTTCCCCTTTTGATCTATAAATTTTGCACCGATTGTTGGTTTGTAGCACTACAGCTTACAGCTGCAATCGAACACCAAAAAATACTATCTCATCTGTGCATGTATATTGAAATAAAACAGAATGTGATGGCAATAGTTTGATTGTACTACGAACTGTGAGAGATTAGAGATTGTCTTCTATATTCTGTAAACGGAATTACTTATTTATGTTTTCAATTTGGTTTGAAGACAGCGTTTTCAGCTGATCTTTCTCATCTCTATAGTTGGCATAAATGTTTAATGCTGTTTTTTCTTTTTCTACAGGTTATAAAATCTATCCATAAGCAAGCCAGAAAAATCTCAAAGGCATTCGTATTTTTAAATTGAAGAGGGAGGGTACTAGTTTGCGGGGGATGTGGGACTTCTGCAAGCTGAGCGTCCTTTCTCCTTCTTCATTTATCAAAGTAGAATTACTGCTATAAGATCATTTTGAGCTTGATATATATACATATTACAATTGGTATCTGTTGATGAGATTGGGGAGTTGTTGTGGAGGGTTTTAAGTAAAGAGATTGCAGCTGGCATGATGGGTGCTGTCTGTTGCTGTATGAATTCGGACGGTTTTGAAGAATATGTGAATTCAAATAGTCCTGTATATAGGAACTGTATGTGTCTCAGTTGCTTTATTCAGAAATTTTTAAATGTGGTATGTATCTAAGGTTCCTTTTCTTTTTTCCCCTGTAAGTTGAGTTACAATTTTTATGTTCAAAACCTGCAGCTACAACTATGTTACTTAATTTTTATGTGCAAATATGTGTCTCCATTCCATTTTCATTTTACAAACAATTTGGCAGGAAAGTTTTTCTTTAACTGCATTAATCTTGTTGTGCACTTGTATGCTTGAAAAAATATACAAACATATGTTAAAGTGGCTTCTCATTTTTGGAATTTTCACTAGCATTTGTTAATCTGAGTTTGTAGGTCAAGCTTGTTTTATCACTAGTACACTAAAGCAAAATTTAGTCCTAAATCACTCAAAAAAGGATTTTAACATTAATGGTGAGAATATTCCTTAATTGCATAAGCATCTATTTCCTTTTAACTTTTTGTTTTTGTTTTTTGTATGTAGTACACATCACTGTTTAGAAGAGGGGAAGTGCATTCCATCACTTCATCTATCCAAGGGGCAACGTCTATGACTTCTGCAGCATCACTGGACAACTCTTTGTCTGACATGTATCACTCTCCTCCAAAGCCCCTACCTTACGATGCCGATCCCAGATATTTCTGCTTGCAGCGGGATGGATTACTTTCAAGACGTGAGAAGAGCTCAAGTCATTCACACGAGGAGACTGAACCTCTACGAGGTGATGTTGATGCAGATCATACGGAATCTTTCAATTCAGGAGACAAATGGAATGAATCTGCTTGTGAAGATGGATCCAAAGAATATCTTTCTAGGTCCTCACTCAAGCTCTCACAGGCAAATACAACTGTTGGAGTGGCGAGCATTTTTACATCAGCAGAAGATGAGGACGTCTGTCCTACATGTCTCGAAGGTATTCTTTTTTTTTTTTTTTCATTTCTTATTATTTTTTATTACTTGAAACGTCACTAAAGTAGGACCTTTCAAGCCCTCTCTTGGGGAGGAAACCCCAAATACAGAACCATGTGTCAGGTACTTGAGGGAACTCATAGTGCAGGATCAAATTCAGGATGTCTGAATCTACTACTCATCCCAAGCCTACCTTTTATCATTAGGCTGCACCCTGACTAATTTATTTTGATATTCGCATCCGGATTGTGGAAAACCTAATTATGGTATCTTTCTTGTCAACACAGAGACGTCCTAAAATATGCTAAAGCTAGATTGTGCAGTAAATGATTTTTCTTCATTCCATTTTCTTGTACACCTTTCTGCAGAACCAGATGTTTGTGCGGTTCACCAGTTTTTGAGATAAAGTCACGTTTACTTTTCAGAAAAAGTATCCGTGTTCTCTCAAACAATATTTAGAATTGGCAAAGTCAGAATTTCTTCGACAGCCTGACCAAAAAGGGTAAATTTCTGTAAGCTGGAAACTGAGGCATACTGAATGAACGGTTTCATGCAGTTTACTTCTCCCTTGACAATTTTCATTTTTTCACTTAACTGGGCTTGAAGGATGGAGGCAAATATTTGTTGATTGCGTAGAAATATCAATATGAGTGCTACCTTTTTTCATAAGTTCTACTCAAAGTTCTACCTTAGCAGACAGGGCATATAAGCCAATCTAATCCTAAGCAACGTTTTGTGGATTTGTGCTTGTTATATTCAACAGGCCAATCACCTTTGAAAATGTACTCTTATGAAGAGCATCTTTTGATGTATAAATTTCATGGTTTTAACTTTTGAACTTACATTTGGTGCACAGAATATACTCACGAGAACCCTAAGATAATGACCAAGTGCTATCATCATTTTCACCTGGGTTGCATTTATGAGTGGATGGAGAGAAGTGAAAGCTGTCCAGTTTGTGGCAAGGTACAACTTCTCTTTGTTTGTCCATTACATTCTTTGTTTGTCCATTACATTCATATACACATAGTTATACATACGAACATACATATATACATACATATATGCATGCGTACACATCCATGTGTGGGTTTGGCTCTTCAACTCATATTTTGAGAGCCAAAAATGAGAGAGACATATAGACAAATTTGTGCCCATAAACTATAATTTCCCCCAAAAAAAAAAATATTTGTCCCGGAAAAATGGAAATGAAACAAATTATGATGCCTGAATCTCAATTCATTCTGACTTGCCATTTATTGGATCGACTTCATTAGGTGATGGTATTCGATGAAACAACATGATCTTGATTGAAAGGTCTACGTTGTGGATGAAGCAAGCAGCATATAGTTGTGGATGAAACGAGAGGAAATCATAAAGTATACTCATTGTGAATACTGCACACTGAAGTGTTTGTTGTCCATGGTAAATATAACAAATTGTTTTCATATCCTTGTTGTGAGCACATTCTGTTCCAAATATCGATGATCCCCCCAGTTTATAGTTGGGCAAAATGCTTGCAAATATAGTTGAAATACGGCCATTATCGTAAAATAGCATTGTATAGTCTTGTGCATGGACCGTGGAGAAGCGAAGCATTTGGACTTCTGCTGGTTGTATAGTTTGTGTACGTTGTTACATTGCATTGTTGGTTCTATCAAAATTAGCTCAGATGGGGATTGGCTTCTTTTTTATAATTATAAATATTTCTCTTAGCCATAAGGATCATTGGCTTTATTATTCTTTTAGGGATTGACCAGTTTTTAACCACAAAAGAAGCTTGGAAGTATGAGTAGTGGGTAAAAGAAGTGAACCTATTACTGGGCATGCTAGCTAGCTTATTACGGTCTTTGTTGCTTTCTCTCTAGTTCAGAAACTTTGGGACGTATGATTACGAAACTATGGAGATTTATTTTCCAAGACAAAAATAATATCGTTTCCACAAGGAGATTCAAGTATCAATTTATAAAACGTCCTATATTATTTAGACGATTTTAAATTTATGTGATTGACTGTAAGTTATTAACTTGAAAAATTAAATATAAAAGGTTTCTAGGGCTTGGATTTCATCAACTGAATTCCTTCAAGGAGTTTAAACATGGTTGCTTGCATTAATATTTTGCTAATAACAATGACCGAATTCCCCCCCTTTTTTTATGATATTCTCTTTCAAGGTATAACACTTATACTAATCCTGTTTCTACTTTCGTGATCACAGAAATTAATATAAACTCATTACGCATTATGATATTCTTAAATGTAGGTATGTGTATTTATTTTTAAACTATATTGCCAAAGTTTGATAAATTCACGAACTAATATTGAACTTCAACTTTTGTTACTTCATATCAATATGTTAAACATGCAATTCATGCTGAGTAAATTGCAAGAATGAAAATCAAAAAATTGCAAGTAACAATGGATATTTAATACAACTATACTCAAATCATAATAAAAATTGAATGACTACATCCTAGCCCAAGAATAAGAAAATTAGCAAATCATAACTGATAAAACCATCTAATTGATTCTAAAACATAAATTCCAATTCAACATTATTAATAAGAAGTCAGCAATTAAAAATTAGAGAAAGAAAAAACAATTCTATAATTACAGAAATCGTGAGTTTCATTCTTCCTTTAGGAATTATGGCTACTCTTTCGATTCTCTCCTCCTCAATTTCGTGTCAATAATATACTTATATATATGATAGAAAAGAAACCCTAAGGTTTTCTTGATTTTTCTTAAAAAATCCGCCTAACTTTAAGGAATTTTCTTGACGGCTGCATACAAGCTTTAGGAGTTCAAGTTTGAAATCCTTATTAGAGACAAAGTTGTAGCCCTTTAAGGTAGCTTTCCAAACCATAAAAGAATAGCACCAATCCGATATGTGAGCAGGAAGTTACAGTCAAAACACTAAAGTATATCGAAGTTGTCTTCGACCGCATTTTTTTCTTTCTTTCTTTTATTTTTTATTTTTTTATGGAACTTTTTTATTTTTAAAACCCTTCCTCCATATTTTCAAGCCATCCAATCCATTCAAAATCAATTCTCTTTTCAAATTTTAAATAAGAATATATTTTCTATCTCTACTGCTGATAATTCAAAATTGTTGACTTCTTGACTTTCATTTGGATTTAGAGTATTAGCACGACGTAGTTTAGAGTTGGGCCCTGCATGAAACTTTTAGTTCTCTTTCTCAGAATTTCAACGCACCTAGATTTGCTTTATTCTGGATTCTAGAACTTCAAATATAGGCTGAAAGTCTAAATAGGGTCTGAACTGTAATAAACTTCTGGACAGATTTGGATTTTTTGTTTTTTCCAAGTTTATAACTTCAAAGTGGCAGAACTGAGTTTTGGACTCTTCATAAAAAATTTTAGGCCTAGCTCTTAGCTTTTCAGAAAGCCAAAGAACACCAAGGTGTGTAAGTCCAGTTAGAACTCAAAAATCAAATAATATTCTATTTTAACTAGATCAACCCATTTAGGATTTGTTCTCTAGGCCTAGCCCAAATTGTGTCCAATCACATCATCCAAATTTCAACATAATTCAGTAATTAAACACTTACAAAATACCAAGAATTTTCAAAACTTTAATTAATGTAAAAGACACAAAAATTTAGACACTGGCACTAAAAATCATGCAAAGCACTTGAATCTTAAACAATTAAGCATAAAAAAAATGTATGCATTAAATTTCCACATAAAATATCCCTAAACTTGAATGTTTGCTTGTCTTCAGGCAAAAAAAAAAAAATCATAAAAATAACGGATAATAACCAAAGTTGGACTCAACTTATCACACCCTAAAGGACCTATCATGTAAACATCAGATTTTCAATTCATAACATAAACGGTAGCAAATAAAGAAAAACTATAATAGCTCAGTTTTTTTTTTAAGAAAAAATATTCTCTTGAAAATTTATTTTAAGGGGCTTAATGGAAATATTTTTCATGGAAATAGAATTTGAGACTTTGATGCATTCTAAGATAAATCTTGGATGGACCTTTGGGAATTTTAACAAGGTACCAATTAGAGAAATTCAATTTGAACCTAAAAAGAGATAAATTTTTGAAATTTAGGAGAGAAATTCAAGAGGAAGTGATGAAACAAAAAATCAAACACTTGGTGCCCGGATTAAGCATTCTCGGGCTGGTCCGTCGAGTTTTGGTGTAATGAGCATAACTCCTTCATATGAGGTCTGAATGAGATGATTCTAATTCTTGTAGAACCTTAAGAGGCAGATATAAAATTTTTAGGTTTTGGGTTTTTGACGATTCGGACTGGATAAAGGACTTAATGTAGCGTGAAGTGAACGATCCTGAATTGAGTCCAATTGGTAACCGACTTAGATGAGTTGTCTCATGTTCGGCCACATGACGAAAATTGTGATTGACTATCAATTTTTCTGACATATTGACATGTGTAGAAGTATGTAGCAAGTAGAGATAAGGCATCTAGAAGTCTTGGTTAGCAAGAAAATAAAAGGAAACAAATGGTGAGTTTGGATTGGATGTTCTCAGGTAAGTTTTGACATGTTTTGGTGAATTAATCATATCTCTCTCATATTATCTCGTAATGAAGTGATTCAAATCCTATAGATCACTAAGAGGATGATATAAAACTTTTATATTTTGAGCTTTCAAAAAATCGAATCAGATGAAGGACTTATTTGGGCTGGAACGTGGCTGATCCCTTGGAAAGGCCAAATGGCTAGATACACCCATTGGAAGATTTCCTATGATGTTTTGTATTTACCTCCATGTGTTAGAACTCTTTGAGACCTTGCTCAAGATCATTTTATGGGTGGATTAATCTCAACCATGAGATTAAAATCTCAGCAAATTTTCATAGGATTTGAAGTGATCATGAAGCTATAAACATAAGGACACATCACAATTGGCTAAGGGTGTTGTTGAAATGCCCAATCCCTCTTCCCTTGCATAGCATGCCTCTCATGCCTATAAATAGATGCATGAGCTTCTATTCTTTTCCCATGAGAGATACCAATCAGCCATAGTAAGAAAGAGTAAAAAAAAAATACACAAAAACTCATTCACATCACCTAAGCACCAAAAGAGAGCTAATTGAGGGCATTAGAGAAGAAGTGGTGCAAAACCTATCCTAAACATCAAATATAGCTTTGGAAAATTTTTAAGTGTATATATTAACTTAATATTTGCATAGAATAAGTGGTTTGATGATTAGATTATGTTTGATATTTATTTGAGTTTAATCTTTGTTTATGGGTTAAATTGTAACATATTGAATTTTGGAGTGGTTTTTGCTATGAAAAAATGTTAGGAAAATTTGTATGGCTGTAGAAATATGTTCTATGTTAATATATGAAGAGAATTAAGTGAAAACATGATGTCTTGATTTGGAAAAAATTGAGAAACTAACTCTAGTAAGTTTCGGCCTTAATAGAGTTATTATTGACAGATTTGACATATTTTAGTAAATTAGACATAACTTATTCATTTAATATTAGATTTGAATGATTCAAGAGGCTATGAAAATCTAAAAGAAATATTTACAACTTTTATATTTTAAGTTTTAATAGATAAGGACTTAATAAAGGATGAAATTAGGATTGAATTGGCAGAGTGAGATTTAGGCAGAAATTTGGCTCGACCATTGCTCGACGTCAAGCTCGAGCGAGATTCCCCTGTTTCTTAAATCCGAGATTTTATTGTATCCAACGCATGTGATTTAATATAAGGATTATGTGTTGAATGCAAATATATGATTTATATTTTATGTATCCCATGAGATATGTATTTAAAAGTCTAAGGTTATGATCATGTTGTATTTTATCACATACGTGTCGTCATAAGTCTTGACGTTCATTTTTAACAAAAGTTCGTATTACATATTTTCATGTAAGTGTTGTCATGAGTTATGACGAGTATTTAAGAAATAAGATAAAAAAATCCTATAAGAGAAAAGATTTAAGAATCAGTATCGTCATAACGGGGACGACAATGCGTAACTCTTGTATGATGGATATGATAAGGCTCGTCACGACGGAGATGACGATATGTAACACCCGGACGACTGACGAGAATATGATATGGCTCGACCACGGGTAATAATAGTAGCATGGCCCGACTACGGGTAATAATAGTGGATATGATATGGCTCAACTACGGGTAATAATAGTGGATATGACATGGTTCAACTACGGATAATAGTAGTGGATATAAATAAAGACTTATAAGAATAAGAATTTTAAAATAAGAATGAAAAGTCTATGTATGATATAAGTTTGTTTAGGAAAGAATGACATCAGTGTAAGTCCATATAAGAGATAAGTCTAAGTCATGCATGAGTCACATGAAACATGCCATAAATGCATACTTTAGCTGTCTGACTAGTATGTGATTATTTTAGGATGTCTATACTTTTATTAAGTTATGTGTGTACTTACTGAGATTTTTAAGAAAATCTCATTCTTGTATGTTTCTTTTCTCTTTTGAAATTTTAACTTCACTGTAGGGTTTGATGATGGTCATGGGCTAGATCCCAGTTGTTAGAGAGACTCGGAGAAACCTTGAAGGGTTCCCGGAGTACTCTCTCTCCATAAAAGTTTTTGACTAGTTGATAGTAGTAAGGACCGACATCGGCATGAAGAAAGAGTTTCTCAAAGTGAAGAAGGAGCCTAGGCGGCCCTAAGTTGAAGTTTTGATAAGTTTGTATATTAACTAAGAAAACTAATTGGGTTATGTATGTAAGAATACGATATTATTTTAAGAATGAACGATGTGAATATTGTGATTTTTATACTACCATGTGATCACTATAAATTAATTTTATTCAGAACTTTTCTACTGTGATTTGCATTAAATTTCGGTAAGTACGGGAGTGAGTAGTCAATTGTTACTTGTCCTAACACTCCGATTTACGTTAAATCCTAGACGTAAATTAGGGGCATCACAAAAACTAAGCATACTCATTTCTCTAATTCAAATTTCAATATACAATTACAACTCAATCATATTTATCATGCAACCAGCACAATTGAATCATATAACAATTCCACCTACAATTGCTTCTTCTTGCTACAAACAAGGTAGCAAACTAGAGAGATATACATATATTTTTATATTTTTTTTACCAAATTATTTATTATTTATCTTTAAGTTATCACTTGTCTTTTGACTTGAATACAAGTATTTGTAATGAATGCATCCAATTACTCAACAAGTTATACATTGAAAATGCTTTTACATACTCATATTTCAAAAGTAAACATTGGTAATGAATACCCTAATTACTAACCAACTCAAAACAATGGAGTAAATAGATCTTTGTACACATTTATTTATTCAAGTGTCTAATCATTATCACTCTATTTACTTAAACCTTTTTTAGGACTAGATCAAAGGGAGTAATCACAAGAAAAGCATCACACTTATCTTTTATGCATAGTCACACAACTCACACAACTTAAAAAGGAAATATGTACTTCTATAATCCTAAAAAAAATAAGTATACTTAATCTTGCTTTATAAGATATCGCCTATCTTAAATCAAAGATACGATGCTTAATCCAAAAGTGTAATATTGATCTTGAATAAGTCTCGCACAAATGCAAATGTAGGGTCCTTTTTCCTTAATCTTTCTCATAAAAATTCGATTTGGAAGACATGAACATATAAAAATGTGAACAACCCAAAATTTTAAAGAAACAAATTTTTCACAATGTCCTCAATGTAGAAAGAAAGAGAGAAAATTGGAAGACCAATACTCCCCTTGTAAGAAGGCTGAAATGAATGTCTGATTGAATTGAACATGAACTAACTAATTGCTTGATTTTTTCAAACCTACACAACATAACCAAAAGAAGGGGTTACAACCATCATTATTAAAATAAATAAATAAATAAATAAAAACTTGGCTTGGGTTGCCTACCAAGATAAACCATAAACTATTGGTAGGACTCTTCAAGGAGTAAGTAACTACTTTAGGAATCACATTACTAGCAAAATAAGGTTTCAAATGCTGACCATTAACTTTGAATGCACTAGTGATCTCACTATGAACCTCAATAGCACCATATGGATACACTTTTGTTATCGTGAATGGGCTAGACCACCTCAACCGAAACTTTCCTGAAAATAGCTGAAGTCTTGAGTTGAAGAGTAACACTTGTTGTCCAATTTCAAATTTTTAATATGAAGATGCTTGTCATGCCAACGCTTGGTTTTTTGTTGTAAATCCTAGCATTTTCATAAGCATCAAACCTGAATCCCTCCAACTCACTCAATTGTAATAGTCTTTTGCCTCCCGTAGCTTTCAAGTCCATGTTTAGCTCCTTAATTGCCTAATATGCCCTATGTTGCAATTCAACTAGTAAGTGCCAAGACTTTCCTAAGACAAGTCTATAAGGAGACATATTCAAAAGTGTCTTGAAAGCTGTCTTATAGGCCCAAAGTGCATTATCTAATTTATTTGCCTAATCCTTTCTTGAGCTACTCATAGTTTTTTCCAAAATGTGCTTCAATTTCCTATTTGCAAGTTTCACTTACCCATTTGTTTGGGGATGATAGTCAAGTGCTACCTTATCACTTACCTCATATTTTTTCAACAAAGTCTCAAATTGTGACGCCCCCAACTCCCACTCACAAAACACGGAAATCGAGGTGTCAGGATGACGACAACACGAGTCACGCATCCCAACATTAAGTGCTAAGTGTGTGAACACGTGACATGCATAAAATATAAATCGGAGCGGATATGTTAAGTCGATATCTATATACCAGAATTTTTAGGAATATTTTATAAAACTGTTTAACACAAATTCTCCAACAGGAGATTTAATACAATCATTCAAAAGACAAAACATAAAGATACATAATTATCAAAAATGGGAAAATAATTCCCAAGATAATAAATTATAATATCATACTTCAACAGCAGAGCCGCCTCTTTAGACTTAACCTCCTCAACATCTGTATTCAAAGTCTACGACCCCAAAAATGGCATCGTAGGTAAGTACAATCCAAACAAACCACAAGATATAAAATATATTCATGCAACAACAATACGCATGACACAACACCATATGCATGATACTCAAAATCATCTTTATCAAAATAAATAAAATAAACACACGCCAAAATCTCATTTGGCCCAAAATAAACTCCAATAAAAATATCCATCATCTTTCCAGAAAATGATACACGTGAATCCTTTAAAACCATAAACCATTTTTCCAGAAAATAGTCCAAGTAAAACCAATAATCAAAACCCGTCACTTTCCTAAAAAGTAGCCTAAATATCTTTTTTATTAACTGTATGCACCATAGTCTCCCCTAGGGACCATCCACACACTCTGGCTCTCATCATCACACCGAAGGTAATGACCACGCATGTGACTTCGGAACGGGCAATGCCTAACTAACTGCGCCCAGCACGTACCATGACCAGGCATCCCCTAGCCTCCGCTAGCAGAGGAGCCACGGAGTCAGCACGAGAGCGTTACCATCCCGTCCGATCCCGTCGTCGCTCGACGACAACCCAGGGGACATCACTCAGTATATTCCGCTTCCGAGTGATCAAAGGAGCTCTACCAGGATAATACCCCATCCCGGCTTGGGGTCGTGATACACACGCACCAGAAAGTCATTTAATACATGAAAACCCAGTTTTCATTTTCAACACATGAACATGCATGCAATTTTACGAAAACCTAATTTTCTTTTACAAACATAAACATGCGTGCACAATGCAGTGCATACGACAATGCACAAAATATTCAACAAGCAACCAATATCCAATATTTGTTATTGCAAAATATATTTAAATCTTAAAGTTTATTTGGGAAAATACTTACAATATGCTCGCTAATAATTTCTGAAGTTACCGAAAATGTCGAACAACGATTCTGCGTTTCCACCCGCGTACTCGCCGCTATAGTCACGCCCAAAGTGCCAACGAATATAAATCATTACAAGTAAATAAATATCAATATCGAAAACAACTAAAATAATTAAAAATAGACATAAATAGAACACCAATAAAATATGGTAACATCAATAAAAACAATAAATAATATTAACAAATTAATTAAACATATCATGTAAATAGAACGATATTTATTTATAAATAATCAACACAGAAAATAATCCCAAATATTTATAACCAAAATAAATTAGTCATCTTAATGCAAATAAATAAAAATATAATTATTATCTAATTAAACTGTACACTAGATCATAAATAAAATCATACCACAAAAATAAATTAAGATTAACACATAAATAAATTAATCAATTAAATTAGAGAAAATGCTTATCTAGAGAATTATAGGCGATGTAAAACGGTGATCTTACGGCGAGAAAATACCTAATCAAACACCACTATAATTTTCAATTATAAAGGGGTTTTGAAGAAAAGATATTCTAGATTAAGAGAAGAAGAAGAAATGATAAAAAGAGATGTTATACGTTTGGATTTATAGATGAGAAAGAGAGCTTTGGAAACGTTACTAGCAAAGGATGTCAACACCTTAAATAGGCATGAAATCAAGTGATTGAGAGTGGGAATGAGCGGGAAAACTCACGTGAAACACCACAAAATTGAGCCAAGATAAATCACGAGATTCTATGGAAGAAAATCTCAAATTTTCGGATAGAAAACAGAAGGAATACATTGGTTTGAAGCTCACAGTTTGAAGCAGAAAATCGACACGTGAAGCACTAATCTGAGAAAAAAAGAGAGCGGAAATGATCTGTAAAAAGCTAGGGCTCTGATAGTGCAACGCGTGAGTGAAACGATATGAAGGAAAGCTTCAAAATCAGAGCTTTAGGGTCACAGGTTTCATCGCTGAACAGAGAAAGGAAAGGAAGAAGAAGAAGAAGATATGCTGCGTTGGCTACGCGTGAAGGAGAAGACCAAAGTATTTCATTAAAATTGATGTTCCAACGATGTCGTATTGCACATAAGAATTGGCTGGTGCACCAAAATAAAAGGAAGGCAATTCATGTAATTGAAGAGAAAAATAATTAAGAGCAACCACATTCAAGCACACACACTCACATGAACAGTAGCATGAACAGTAACATGCTACTGTTCATATGAGTGTGTGTGCTTGAGTGTGGTTGCTCTTGAAGAATGTTGGACGACAACGTAACAAGCAAAGAAATGGGGCTGGATTAATTAACTACATGGGCCGGCTTACAAACACAAAGGCTGGGCTATATCCAAAACACTACACACACATCTATATAATTTTAAAAGCTCATTTTGAAAATCTTTAAATAAAATAATAATAATATAAAATCAAAACACATTTAAATTAATTACTCACATAATAAAATAAAGAGATTTAATTCAAATATTAAATTAAATGTATCACAAGAAATTAATAATATGAAGAAATAAATAAACTTACAACTACATATGAAAATAATCTTTAAATGAAGATGAAATATCTAAATATTTTAAACACAAGCACACTAAAATAATATTAATATCAATCAACTCATAACACAATATATATTAATAAATATTACATATTTAAGATTAAAATCTTAAATTACAATGGTAGTAAAACTACGGGTCCTCACACAAATGACCATTTATAAAAATGGGAGCCTTCGTTACCATTAATGGCTCTCAGTATACCAAATCTTGAAGAAATATCTTTCTTCTTGAATCTCATCACTACCTGAGAGTCATTAGTTTGAGTTGCAGTAGTTTCAACCCATTTAGACACGTAATCCATCGCTACCACGATATATTGATTGTTGAAGGAAGAATGAAATAAGCCCATGAAATCAATTCCCCACAAATCAAACAGTTCAACCTCTGAGATATTGGCCAAGGGCATCTCAATCTTTTTCAAAATGTTGCCAAGTCTCTGACATCTATCACACATGCTCGGATACTATTTAGCATCTTGATATATGGTCGGCTAGTAAAAATTAGACTGCCATACCTTTGCAACTATCTAGAGGTACTAAAATGTCCACCACATTTCAAGGAATGACAATGGTCAAGGATATCTGCATCTCATCCCATCTGCATAGTATTTAAAGAGTAGCGGTTCTTCCCAAAAGTAATGTTTCACATCCCACAAAAACTTTTTTATCTGATGATAACTCAAATAAAGAGCAACCATGTGACTCACCAAGTAGTTTACCAAATCAGCATACCAAGGGATAATTGAAACAGCCAATAACAACTCATATGGAAAGTTTTCATTAAGAGAGCATCTTTGGATCGATTGAGCTAGCAAGCCCACTTTAGGAGCCCATGTCAACATGTTCACTCTCACAGAAGTGAAAACGACTGCACATAAGTGAAGCTGAAATCTTTCTTTTTTTGTAACCACCCGATCCAGATAGTTTTTAGGGATTAAATACGAATATTTTTTTTATCTTTCAAAATTTCATATTATTATATGATTTTTTTATTATTATTATCATCAGTGTTATAAGATGTTATGGCATTAATAAGATATTTTATATACGAGTTTTGTTTATAGATATTATTTTAATTATATTGTTAATATTGTATTAATCTCTTAATTAGTTTAAATAATTTTAAGAGCTTCTATCACCTTTATATCCTCTCCAATACTCGACATTTTTTTAATAAACGAAGCGTTGAAATCCTCATTTTTTTATGCGACTTTCTTAACCGCCTGATCTCAATTTGGTTTGAACTGAAAGTTGGACAAAGCTTCGTAACCGCACTCACAATTCTAAAAAAACTCACGTACCTGTGGCAAGCACGTTCCTTTCCCTCGGCCCCTACATTCACGCAACAGTTCACACACTCGTCTCTCCCTCTTTTGTTCTTTAGGTTTTCATAGTCCTCTCTATATATAGATATGCACATATTCTTCATCGACACAACATGGAAGAATACCAGAAAGACTCCGCTGCAGCACCTGGTGTTGAGAAAACAAAGCCATCAGCCTCTTGCATTCGCAGACCACTCACATCACCCTTGCACACGTTCAAACACTCTCACGGCCTCCTCATAGCCCACTGCACAAGACCAGCCACAGCACTGCACCATACAATCTTCAATGTTTCATCGTAGCACAAGCTGCCGCGTTGATTGATAATTCCTCTACCGTGAGGTTGCAACGACCCAACCCGTACGCACCAAAGGGAAGGTTTTCCTCTGCAAGCCACCTCTGCACACGGAAACCACCCGAGGCCGTCCTACACCCCGAAGCTAAGCCAACCTCTTCGCTGCTGCTCCCTCAGAAAACCACCAACGGTTAAAGCACAATATAAGTCCCCTATTTCGCACCACCAAAACAGAGGAATTTCCCTCCACTTCGTGCCACTGTTTCGCGCCACCTCTGTTTTTGCTCACCCAAAATAGAGCAGCAAGCTTTCCCTCGACCAGTAGCCCCGCCGTAACCTCGCCTTGCAGTCCACTTCTAACCTAACCGCCGTCGCACATCATCTCTCCTCACGCAGCTCCACCGTGTCTCCTTCTCTCGGTGAGTTTTGGAGTTACTTTTTCGCACAGTGCTTTCCCCTACCGTAAGCCATTGTCTTCCTTCTTTAATTGATTTTCATACATTTCCAAAAGTTTATGCAAGTGTTTCCATTATTTCTAAAATACCATCAAGCCTTTATGCCGTAGCCTTTCAATGTATTGAAGTCTTTTAATGTAAAATTAATTTACTAACCTACTTTATAAGTCATGCTATTTCGACTTTTTTTCATGTTTATTTTATGAGCGATGCTAGGGAGTAGCCAACATCCACTGCATCCATCTCACATGAACAGTGCTGTGAACAGTGCACAGCACTGTTCATATGAGATGGATGCAGTGGATGTTGGCTACTCCCACTCATTTTCCTTATTTTATACAAGACTTGATTCTTAATTGGAGTTGAATTATGTTGTTATTGTTAAGTTGGTTAGGTGCCTTTTTTTATCGAGTTGTATTTATTTATAGAAAACCATTTATTATGTTTTTCACAGACTTGGTTCCCTTTAATTAAATGAATGTGTTAACTCAGAATTTTTATTGTTTATAAAAAATATTTGAGAATTTTGAATTATATTATCTAGTATGAAATTATTATTAAACTATATTAATAACTTACAAGAATTTTAATTTAATACTATTAAGCCTATATTCTTTATGAATCGAATGGTTCCATCAGTTATTTTTATATACACTTGGCTACAAATCTATATTAAATAATGTTTGAAAGATTAAATATTATACTAATAGTGTATAGTAAGTGTTTAATCTTTATTTGAAACGCTTTAAATTCAACATCTATTATATGAAATGAATATTTGATATTATTATTGTGATATTATTTATGCTATTAAAATTTTACTTTTAAATGAAGAAACTGTTTGAGAATATCTAAACGGCGATAGCTTTTATTAAATTTCTTATAAGATCGAATAGTTATGTGGATTATAAAGAAGAAAATCTATTTTAAGAATTTAAGTTTTCACGATTTATTGAACATATCTTTGATTATTTTATCGAAGTATATTTTAAATTTGCAAATATGATATTAGTATTTAAATAATTTATGATATGGGAAGTGTACTGATTTTCCTACTAAGCAAAATATTTATTTGAGTATTTCACGTTTTTTGTATAAAGTAAATATGTATTAAATATTTCTCTGCTATATGTACTGATTCAGTAGTGTTACGACACGTTATCATAGAAACATTAGTGACAATTAATATTTCGTATAGGTAATGTCAAGTTATGAAGGAGAATTTAGAAAGCAACGCTACGGAATAAATGAATTTGATCACAAAATTAGGATCCTCACATTTAGCTTATATTATTAGTAGAGCCAGTTCTTTGATAGCCTTTTCATATATCCCTCATGTCATGCAAATATGTCATTTAATACAGCACAGTACACGATCATGTCATTCAGAATCATATTCAGATTTAGCGAACATAGTTATTGATATAAGAATATAAATTTTGCATCTCATGTTACAAAAGTCACTTAAGTTAAGTTAGGTTCAAGTATAAGATTAGATCAGATCAGAAACCAATTAATAAGTTATTTAGTTAATTAGTTCAGTAAATCAGTTAATTTAGATGATCATTTAGATACATGATACTAATGCATATCAGATCAGGGTGGATGCGCAAGTCATAGACCTAAGCGTGGTCCATCATATTATTCTAGAGTACTGTCAGCAGCTCTCTTTACTGCAGCGGGACATGAGGCCGGTGCACAACTATGCACACAGAGTTAAGTATGTTGGCCAATCAGTTCAGTTAAATTAGTTAATAAGTTAGTCAGATCAATCAGTTAGTTCAGACTAGTCTCCTAAGTCAGTTAGTCAATTAATTCAGATAATTCAATCGTGCATAGCATAAACATTGCACGTATATTTATGTTTCAGATCTCAGCACAAAATTTATGAAAATTTTCATGATTATTATTCTCACGTTGTGATGAATTTTTTATTGAGTCATCGACTCATTTGAATTGATTTCCTATTTTTAAACTACACAAGTAAAGAAGATAATTAGTGCAAACAAATAGGCCAGAAGTAGATTGAGTAATTATTAAAATTTAAAAAAAATTTAAAAATTAGTACTTTATGAGATATGTTTAAATTCATTTATTTTAATTTATATTTTAGTAATATATTTTTTTTAGAACTTCAATTTTTATAAAATAAATGCCGTTCAATTTTATTATAAAAATGAGATTTTTGTATTCGATTAAAAAGTTTTAGAAAAATTAAAGACACTCCTTAGCCTACGCGGGTGCTACACTCTTCCTCTCTATTTTCGGCGTCACTGTGCCGAAACTCTCTCCGCAAGGTACGTCGTACTTCGGCCCACCATCTCTCAGATTACTTCGACCTTGCATTTCTCAAATTACTTCGACCACCGCCTCCGACGCACAAGACCAATCTCCGACCAGGCCCCAAGTCCATTTTCCCAGCCGATTTCATCTCACTGCCATAGCAATTAAAGGCTCATAAAGAAATTAAATCTCTGGTTTTAGGATTCGACTTTTTCTGGTTCCATCGATCTCTCGCCTCTTTATTTCTCTCCTGCATGTAATGGTTATTATTATTTTTTTTAATAGGGATCCAATCACGGAAGAATTGTATTTTGTTTTCGGTTTGGGTAAACGGGTTTGCTTGATTTTAAAAGAATTTGCTTCATATTCGTCGGAAATGCAGCGAATTTCTCGAACGAGTTTTGAACTTTACACCAGTTTAATCATTTTGATTTGAGATGATATTACATATGGGTTGGAAAGGAAGTTGCAGAATCATAACTTGAATGATTGTGTATTTCTCCATCTATCACTACAAGATTTTCAGCTTTTTGTCATAAAGCTATATGGTGGAAAAAAACATATATAAAGTGGGAAATGTTTTTTTTCCACCAAATTTGTTGGTGGGATGTTGGTGGCATATAATCCATAAACAAAAAATTTTTTCTACCAAAATTTTATTTCATGACAAATACTAACTTTTTTCCACCACCTGACATTGTGGGTAAAGCATGAAAAATTCGTGGCAAATAACATTTCCATGTGCCAAAAATAATACTATCCATAAAGATAATAGGCCGAAAAAAGCTTTTACTCACAAATATATTGATGGCATATAACTTGTTCCCACAACTAATATTATGGGAAAAAGTATTTGCCATGAATTATGTTCATGGCAAATACTAAGAGAATTTAGAAAAAAAAATTAGAAAATAAAAAAATGCGACTTAAGCAAAAAATAATCATAACAAATACTCTAACATAAACTGAAATATGCATTTATTTTTACAAAATTAATCAATACCTAATTCATACAAGTTTTATAAACCAAACTAAGTTTTAACTATATGGACTAAAATATACATAACGAGCCAAGAAATTATGAACCAAACTAAGTTCAGCTATATAGCAAAGAGTTACTCATACACAAACTCATTATCAATTAGACATCAAAGAACTTACAAAATCCTAATTAGGAACTCGAACTTACATAATATCAGCATAAGGTCTATTTTTTACCTTAAAGTTTTTTGGTGCAGAAACAAAGGATGCTCACATGTGAAGTCCTTCTGTGATTAATTGCATAATATTAAATATGTGGGTATAAGTACATTAATATAAACCATCCACAAAACCAATTTCTAATTATGTACAATTAACGTTATATGCTACCCCTAAATAACAACCATCCACAAATCCAAACCTGTTATTCTCACATAATGATTATAGTATAAGCACATTAATATAAACTATGAGAACTTAATAGAATTCAAATGCTACGCTTGTGTAGATTTACCATTACCAATTGCCTCAATGGTATCTAATTTGACTCAAATTGATAAAGATCCACAAATAAAACATAATTGGTTTGTAAACTGACTTTGAGTGAAGCAAATAGTTTAATCATTCTACAGCATATGGACAGTGACAAACTAGGCTAGTATTTCAAAGGGACTTTAAATTGATGTCATGATATAATTAGGATAAAACACAATTACCAAATATATATCTATTAAATGTATAGACGTGGCACCTCAAAATCCTGAATTAGAAGAAAAAAAGACATTATCAATTCCACAATCACCAATAAAAATCTATCTTATAACTGATTCTATGAGAACTTGATAGAATAAATGACACAAAATTGTTACTAAATAGGACTGGCTTCACTGAAGGAGAATGAGCATACCTTGAATTATTATTTTTTTGTTAAGTAAAAATTTATCAATGCCTATAGGCGTAGCCAAGTACATCCCCTTTAATTATTACTCTATGTGATTGAAAAGAATAATTTTGTAGATATGAAACAAAAAACCACCAAATCATGTAAAGCATATAATAGAGTTCCTAATATGGCAAATTAAGTGCATGTTTAGAATTGATGTGAAAAATATGACTTATAGCTTTAAGTCTTATAAGTTATAAGTTCTACTATCAAAAATGTATTTATTGTTTGGTAACCATATGTTTAAAGCACATTCAAACATGTTACATTGCCTATCAAAAAAAAAAAAGGTTATGTCCTAAAAGTTTGAAAGTTTATCTTGAAGTTGTATGGATTTTTTTCCCATTGATAATATTTTAAAATTAACTACATTCTGAATTATCTGAAATAGCACGTTTCTTTTCCTCAAATGTACCTTTTAGCTTGTTTGAGACTAAAAACTACTTTAATATGCAACGTTGAAACAACCTTTTTTTCATTAAAGAGCATTTAAGGTTATTTAAGCACATTTTTTTTCTTTTAAGTACGAGTAAATTTGTTGATATAAATGAAATAGACATGGGCTATAACCCATGTACATGAAAAGTATATAAAAGAACACCTAAATACATGTTAAGAGTGAGTGCATAAAGACAGGAAAGCCTAAGAATAGAGACAAGGAGAGAGACATGCTGATAAACAAAGAAGCATTATTGATATAAATAAGTAATTATGCTTTTTATAAACCACTTGAACTCCATCTAGCTCCAAATTAAGTTTGTATAATTTAATATATATACATGATAAGTGATTTGTATGATTGAGAACATGACAAAATCTGAAGTGAAACAAACACAAACAAAATGAATTAAGCACCTAAGTCGATGCACCTGAGTGCCAGGGTCAGGATAGACCCCTCTTCTTATTCTAGACTAAATAATTCAAGTAAGCAACATAAATTCAAGTCAGGAAAAGCAAGATGAACTGCTAGCTGTAGAATAAACCTATGCACAAGGGCCTACATGCTTATAAGCTAGATAAAGGTGATGCGTAGAGTGTGTATGTATATATCAAACTACTACATATATTTAAAAACATGACAAGGGTCAAAATTAGTATCTTGACAGCAAAATTACGAATCACCTGTTTCCAAATAGCAAAGTTCTAGTTCATCATACTCTCATAAAGCATCTTCAAAAAGATGAGCTGTCTCAAACATAAAAGCCAGGCCTTCCTGTTAAAAAAATAAAAATGAAAATAAGAGAGCAAGGAAGAAAGTTATGCTCAGACACTTAATAGTGTAAGCATATTGTACTATCCCAAGGACACAAGACTTTTGATACTCGATCTCCACATCTTTTTTGAGAGGCAAGGATTATTAAGGAAGATGATGAAGATGTTCAGTAATTTAAACCGAAGCAATAAAAGCTAGATATTTAATTATCTATATATCAGTTTAAATTTCATTTGTAAATGCTGTCAGTTTTTATTCTTTATGTAAATGCTTTACGCTTTGATTTTCCTGTGTAAATGCTGTCTATAGATAGCTCAGTCCAATCGTGTATTTATTCTTACCATGTATAGCAATATACTGTGTTCAAAATTCAAAGCAGTCTTCTGTCTCTTTAAGGATGTGGCTTCTTTAATGTACTTTGATACAAAAGTAGAAGAAGAAACTTGAAGGTATGCTCTTTTGTACAATCAAATGTACAAGATCAATATAAGGAAAAAATTATGAAAGTCAACAATCCCAATTTACAATCAAAACATTCCTCCTTGCATACATAGAAATCTCCATCACAATTACTAAATTCAAAGACTCAAAGAAAGGATCAACCTTCAAGATAAAAATAAATAAATGAATCTTTCATCACAAGGCACGCAATTTTCTGCTTTAGAAAGAACAGAGGAAACTTTGTAGTTTATGGCAAATGACTTCTCTATTAGTTCATTCATGGTTGGAGGTCAAATTAACCACTCCTAATTGGTTTCAAACTTTTTTGGAAAATAGCAATAAATCATCTACCAAGTAGACTTCATAATGTATGGATAATCATGGAAGAGTTGACAGAACACAAGCATATGGATAAAATTGTACTAAATAAGGCACTTTGTAGTCATAGGCAAACTTCCAATGCACCAAGATAAGATTTAATATCTCTTTCATATCCTGGAAATATATTATCAACCAGTAGTCCAATTGTAGGCATATGTCAAAATTTTTCCTACATCAAATAGCCAATCAAACCTCAATTCGGAAGCAAATTTTAAGATTGTGTCTAAAACAACCAAAAAAGGCTGCAAATGTCTCCTCACCCTAAACGTTTTACCACGCTTTCTAGTAGTATTAGGTTCATGCCTCAGGCAAACACCAGATTTTCACCTTTTTTTCAATTAGTAAAAGAGAGAGATAAATAACCAGATTGTCACCCATTGCACACAAGAAAAAATACTAATAGTCTGAAGTCTAGAAAAGTTTGAAATAATAAGGGCAACAAGATAAGTATACCAGGGCATTCAATAACTTTTTTGCTCAATCTGATGTAGGATGATGGAGAAATAGTAAGAAACAGAATAATAGTAGACAAAAAGAGAAGAAATCAGAAAGCTGAGAGGGGAAGAAGAGACTGAGAAGAAGAAGAAGCCAAGAATGAGTTAAGAGGAAGAAGAAGAGAAAGAAAGGGGTTGGGAGGCAATGGTTGCAACATGCACATTCAATTCAATATTCATCATAGTCTATCTTCCAAGTCTGAATACATGCCCTTAAATAGCAAAATAATAAACCCTAACTAAATCCTAGAAAATCTATGGGCTAAGGCCTAGGGCCATTAAAACAAGACCAAATCATAAACATAACATAAGAACCAAACTAGGTCCAAGCCCATTGGTACAAGCCAAAATAAAATAAATAAAACATAGATAAAATAATCCAAAATAATTGTTTAAATAAGGGATGCCCTCATCAAAATCCATACCAGTAAAAAAATTAGAGAAAAGTTAGATAATGGTATCTGTACATTTAGAGGCAAAGAAACAAACTTATTGTTGGAATGAAGAAACCTTATTAGATAAGAAGGCTGTTCAAACCAACTCATCAACGAAGAGTAAACTACTTGTCATCATTAGGAAACTTTTGTTTTAAATGCATGTTCCATTCACTTTATAAAAATCAATTTCGTGTTCCAGAAATAAAATAGTAGAGACTATATGCTGAAAAAACAAAAACATAAGGACAACACCTAGATACATCGCTAGGCACTTGCTACAAGTAACCTAACAGTGTACATGATCTAAGAACTGAAAGTATATTAATCTGCCAATCAAGTTTTCAACAAACTTACCTTGAGAAAGCAAATCATTCATAGTGTAACTTTTAATCTAACATATAAAATCAATCAAAGCTTTAGGGTTTTAACAAATGGGAAGACGATAAGAACAAAATGAAAGGGAAATAACAACACTGGAAATATAACCTAAACAGAAAAATTGAAAGGAAAAAAAACCAGACGTTAAGATTAAAAAGAACAGAGAGAATGCAAAGGCAAATATGTTGTAGTGACCCCTTCAATGTCACAGACATTAGCTCAAAGGAACCCACTCAATGTGCTTCAAAAACTCTGTGAGACAATTTCTTAGCCAAAATGAAGACATAAAACCAGATTAACCACAAAAAATAAACTGAGTACAATTTTGTATGAAAATGGACCAGATTAAACCTTCATAAACTGAATACAATTTTTTTAATAAGTAATAAAATATTTTATTCCCAAAGAAATAGGCATAAGCCCAAGAACACTTACTAAACTGAGTACAATTCAGCCACTGCTTGCATCTATTTATTCATCTTGAGAAGGAAGAAACCAAAGAAATAGATAGCTATAATGTAGCATTATTTGTAAATACAAAGACATAAACCAAAGCATTAACAGATTAGACATAAACCAAAGCATTAACAGATTAGACATAAATTGAATACAATAATTGGTCCCTTCGAAGTTGATAGTCTTCAATAGGGAAAAAATACTAATAACAATAACTCCATCACAAAAACTGCAATACATCAATAGTAAATGAAAATTAGACCTAATTAACAATAAATCCATTGCTAGTTTTCAATAGCCAATACCACCTACAATCCGACCTTATTAACAAACGAAAATCAGAAAAATGTGCCAGTGATTATTTCAGTAAAATTAGCCAACGACCACTAGATTTTTTATACTATTCAGCTACAATCCCACGCACGAAGACAACTTAGAAATAAATAAATAAAAAACTAGGTAATTTCGTGTAGAAGTAAAATCCCCAAAAATGAAAATCAAGGTTTTGGGTATCGACGAAGGACACGCACCTGCCAAGCGAGACAGAAACGGCAACGGCGATGGCACAGTATCAACGAAGGTTTTGGGTTTTGGGTATCGACGCAATGGCACGATATCGATGGCACGGTATCAACGGATGGAGAGAGCAACCCTAGGTTGCGATTTCCAGAGATAGTGGAATAGAGAGAGAGGCAGGAGGAATGAAGACTAACCCTAGGTTACGGTTTCGATTTCGAGAGACAAAGCAACCCTAGGTTGCGATTGCGATTTCGAGAGACAAAGACGAACAAAGAGAGAGAAAGAGAGAGACATGCTCACTTGCGCGGAGAGCGCGCGACGGCACGGTAGTGATGCTTGGGAAGGGGTGGCGGCATGGCATGGGATTGGCGGCAACATGGCTTGAGCGAGAGAGAAACAGGGTGCGAGCGAGAGAGATTGAGAGAGAGAGAGAGAGAGACGAATTAGGGATTGGGGAAGACGATAGTATCGGGGGGATTTAAATTTTTAAAAGACTATTTGCGGCGATTAACATTCGCCGCAAATAGGCAAAAAACTCGCGGCAAAAAATCTAAACCAGTAACAATTAAATTAAGTAGATGGAGAATGCCCAACCTTTTGCAGTAATAAATATTACGGCTAAATTAAAACACCCCAAAATGGCTGTTTTCTTGTAATGTATATTTTACAATTATATTATTTTTAAAAATTAAAATAAAATGTGTAGTAATGCAAAATACTTATTTGTTATGAGGAGATGTCACTGCAAAAGTAAGTTTTACCCACGATTTTGAAATCGTGGGATGTGAAGTCATGGCAAAAGTGATTTTGTGCCATGAGATGCTCTAGTGAAAATAATTATTTTCTACATTTTGTAATTCTTTTTTACTTTTTGTGGCGAAACACATTCATGGTAATTGATAAATAAGTCGTTGTAAAAAAGTATAAGTCACAATAGAAATTTTTTCATTTGTATAACTTTTTGTGGCTAAATGATTCTGTGGCAAAAGGTAATTGAACTCGACATAATAACTTTTTTCCTACAATTAATTTAGGTTCTGGTCATTTTTATATCCCATGATAAAAGTTTGCGGCAAAAAATAGTTATATCACAGTTAAAAGTTTTTTTCCATGAAATATTTTTGACCACAACAAAATCGTGAGAAAAAGTCGATATTTATTTCCTCTAGTCATTTTTGTGGCAAAAGACGACTTATTGCCATGACAATATGCTGCAGAAAAAAAATTCATGGCAAAAAGTCCAAAATCTTGTAGTGTATGTTTATTTTTATTTAATTTCCTTGTTTCTTTTTATTTGTGCAGACATGGCTCTGTACAGTGAAAAAGAGTGGTATTTCTTCTCCCTCTCTCTTTTTTTTTTTTGTTAATTTTTAATTTTATGAGTAAAAGTGAAGATGTTAGTCATCCTGGGTTTGGGAAAGCAGAGTCTAAAAACCATTAAAGGGAAGGTCAGGTTTTCGAATTGAGATTACTTTAGGAAGAGGGAAGTGAAATACATTCCTGTGTACTTGAGCTTAGAACTATTAAAGTGGAATGACATGGCAATTCGTGAGTGGTGGACTGCTCAAATAGAGTTGCTAGCCTGACTGGTTATAAGATAATCTGTTTCATTAATGGGCACCTCATTTGCTCTTGATTGCCTCTCTAATCTAGACAAATGATTTGCCACCACATTCTCCATGCCTCTCTTGTCTCGAATCTTAAGATCAAATTCTTGAAGCAACACCAGCCACCAAATCAAACGTGGTTTGGCATCTTTCCTTTTTAGCAAGTACTTGATTGTTGAATGGTCCATATATATGATCGCTTTGGAACCTACAAGATGAGATCGAAATTTCTCAAAAGCAAACATTACAACAAGCAATTCTTTTTAAGTAGTTGCATATTTCAATTGTGAATTATTTAAAACTCTACTATTATTATTTAACATGCAACTTCCTGTCTTTTCTCTGGCAGAGAACATCACCCAAAGTAAAATCACTAGTATCACACATTAGCTCAAAAGGCAAACTCGAATCTGGAACTGCCATAATTGGTGCTGACACCTGTTCTTGCTTCAAGCTATCAAATGCATTCAAACATTCCTTATTAAAATCAAACACATCTTTATTCAATAGATTATAAAGATGTTTAGAAATTTTAGAAAAATCCTTAATAAAATGCCGGTAAAACCCTATGTGACTACGAAAACTTCTAACTCCCTTCACGTTTGTAGGTGGTGGCAATTTTTCAATAACCTCGATTTTTGCTAGGTCCACCTCTATTCCTCATGTTGAAATTTTGTGACCTAGCACAGTACCTTCATGCACCCTCTTCTAACTTGCCAATTTTTTTTTCCTACCAATCTTCCCACATATTCATTCCCTGCCATAAAAGGGGGATCATGTAGTCAAATCCAAAATAAAGCCTTTGTGAGTTGGATCTAATGGACTTGTTGCCAACCATCAACTTCCTTCATCAAGATAAGTTGCTTGTCAAACGACCAAGGCTCCTCTCTGATAACACGTTCTTTATGCCGAGTATCATCAAACTCCACAAGAAACAATTCTGCATTTAGATCATGGAACCTTATTCACATCACAGGCCTCCAAGCTTTCCGCATCATAACTTTGAACATTTTCCTATTGAAATGCTTATCAGTAAACAATTTTAGAATCAAGCACTTGCCCCCACATAAGGCTCATTTTTAAGCCTTTTCAGCTCCACCACCACTTGATCATTCTCCCACTAATTCAAAGAAAGCCGCATATACAAGTCGTTCAGATTGTCCTCCATAAATTTAGACCTTAACAGTACAAATCTAAGTAGAGAAACTGCACACAAGTAGTATTGTCACCTCTATGTAGAAAACCTAGAGAGGATAAAATTGCATGCAAGGATGGTGTCACTATTAAGGTCGACACAGAAGTGTCAAATTACATATCCCAATATATGGTAGGCAAACACATATAGAAAGTATTGAACGATCGATGGCTGTGTAACCTACATATAATGAAGAAAAAACCTTCAATGTGGATGTTAAAAGAATCGAATCAAGATCCTTAAGAATTTGAAGCCATTAAAGAAGAGAGAGAGAGATATAAGAGATGTACCTAAATGCTAAGATGTATCCGTTGTTTTCAAAAACTAGAATGCATGGAATTGTTACCATTTTTTAGTCATTCTACTCGACTGTCTACACTGCACACTGATAATGGACCCCACACATCTTTCAAATTAACTTAATTTATTTTATTCCGGCTTCATATTCTTCTACTTTCTTGTCTTCCAAAACCATTAAGAGCATTAGTAATGGTCTAGCTATTGTTAAGTCAAAATTGAAGTTGAATTTGGCCTTTTAGCTACAATCCATATGGTTTAGCTAAATAGCCCACATTGGTCTAGCTATTTTAAAGTCTAAATAATAATATAATATAATATACTTTAATATAATTAATATATATACATTTTTTAAAAATTTGAAATTACACTTATAAATCCTTTATGCGTCTTATTACCAAAAAATTACTTGGTACAGATTCCTGAATTCATTACAATTTAAGCCAAAAACATATATATGAGAGCAAGTTAGGAACTCACTAAATCCAAAGTACAATACTAGAATAGGTTTAGCTAGACTTGAACCTCCCCAAGTTGGACATTATCCTTGGGTGGCCTTAGACGAACATACTCCCCTAGATAACCCTCAAGATGACCCACTAAAGAGGGCTTGTCGATGTCTTCATGGTGATATGATTTGCAGACCAAGTAAACAACAATTTGGACAAAGAAACCAAAGAGACTCACCATGACCAGAAACAAGAAGCTAAGAATCCCAACCATAATGCTAATTCCTATATTGGGTACCCTTTCCATTACAACAAAATACTCAAAATACCAGTTCAATTGCAACAAGGCAAACATTAATCAGGATACATAAGGCAACTGCAACTCCCATCTTTCCCTTTATTAAGACTTTGCTCTTAGTCATGGCTTTAAGTCCATACACATTCTCCAACATGGATACCACGCTCGCCAAATCCCAAACGATGCTTATATACACAAACCCAATCAAGTATAAGGCCAAAAGAACTATTAAAATCACAATTCCAACTGTAGAAGATCCAATAAAAGCCAAACACAAAATGAACAATACTGCTGCAACAATGTTGTACACAAGTATAAGACCTCCATGAATATTGTGAAGGTTAACAGTTAGAGCAATCCAGTATAACAACATATCTCACATAGGAAGAAAGTTTATTTAGTGTGAAGTTAAAAGATACATGTGGCCACCTTCAGAGTTCCATAATGCTCTGACTTGGGATACCTCTGTTTTTGAGACCACTCAAACTACCAATAACACTTGAAAAACTATACCCACTACACCGTAAAGGGTATGTATGAAACCGGTTGCTAAATAAAAAAATCTTTTTAGTGGTATCAATACAGTGCACTTGTATTTCTTTTTTAACAAGTATGTAATGCAGTTGTTAAATCAAATATTTCACCCAAAAAAGAACAAGAAAAACCAGAACAACAGAAACCATCATTTCAAAACACCAGAAAAACCAGATTTGTATTCATTAATTAGCAAGCTTCTCCCATTATGTAAGTGCAGCCCCGTATAAAATAAAGTCTTGAAACCCAGAACTTTTATCCTTTTCACCTGAATTCTTCCTAATCTGTTAGAATAAAACAATTTCCAGCACACTATAGAATTCCTTGTTACTCATGGTGATCGATGTCCAGTTGTTATCAAACATTTTTAAGTCATAACTATTGTCTCCATAATGAAATATAATACCAAAAATGTCTAAATATCAAGTTTCAACTGCAACCCATTGCAATCAAACAAATTCACTCACAAAAAACAGACCTTTCAAAGCTGAAATATTTTTTTAATTTTTTTACGAGTAATAATTTTTATTGATTGAATGCAATTAGGCATAGCCCATGTGCACATGGAGTATACAAAAGAGATACCTAGGTACACTCTAGCAAGCTGAAAAGAATTCAAAAATTCATTGACACTCCCCCCCTTTAGTACAATAGCAGCAAACCATTGAACCAAAAAGGATACAAAAAGGTCCCAAATTTTCCCCATGGTCCTCTCTTTGTTGTTGAAGCAACTCTCGTTTCTTTCCATCCATAGGTACAATAATAAACATATGGGGATCATTCTCCATGCCGCCGCCATCTTAGTGCATTGATGGTATTTTTTCCAGCATGCTAGGAGGTACACAACACTTTTGGGCATGACCCAAGACAAACCAGCCCTCCTAAGCAGTCCATTCCACAGCTCCCTTGCCACTTCACAATGTACAAAAATATGATCAATTGTTTCCCCATTCTTCTTACACAAGTAGCACCATTCCACAACGATCATACCTCTTTTTATTAAGTTATCCGCCGTTAAAATGGTCCATAGAGCTGCTGTCCAAGTGAAAAAAGCAGCTTTAGGTGGTGCTGGAGCTTGCCATATAGCCTTCCAAGGGAACACAGCCGGCTGGTTGTCTTGCAAGACCTTGTAAAAAGACTTTACTGAAAACCTTTTGTTTCCGGAGTGGTTCTATAACATTCTATCCCCCCGTTTCCTCATACATGCGCAGAATAGATAAAGCTGTAAAAATCTGCTATCTCATCCACCTCCTAGTCCTGAATATTTCTAGAAAAAGTCAAATTCCAACACATTGTGCCATTGTTGCGACACAACACATCGGAAACTGCATCTTGTTGATTCTCCACTAGGCTAAAAACTCTTGGAAAAACAGCAGCTAGGGGTCTCTCTCCACACCATTTATCAAGCCAAAAACTGACTCTCGTGCCATTACCTACCTCAAAGTTTATGTGTGTTGCAAACACCTTCCACCCCTTTGGGATAAACTTCCATAGACTCACCCCATATGTCCCCCGTCCCTCCTTAGAGGTCCAACATCCCCACTCACAGCCGTACTCCCCCCTACCACCTTTCTCCACAATGAGTCATCCTCCAAGTGAAAATGCCACAACCATTTTCCTAAAAGTGCTTTGTTAAAAGTGATCAAATTACGTACTCCCAAACCCTCCACTTCCTTGGCCTACACACTTTTAGCCATCCCACTAAGTGAAATTTGTATTCCTCTCCCATGGGCCCCCCAAACCCTACATACTTTTGGCCATCCCACTAACTCTCTAAATAATCTTTTAATTTGATTAGCCACCCCCACCGGTAAAGGGAAAAGTAAGAGATAGTAGGTTGGGAGGTTTGAGAAGGTACTTTTGATGAGAGTTAATCTTCTCCCCTTTGATAGGTAAAGCCGCTTCCACCCGCCAACTGTTTTTTCATTTTCTCTAACACCCCATCCCAAATAGATGTTGCTTTAAAAGAAGATCCCAAAGGTAGTCCAAGGTACTTCAAAGGTAGGGTAGTCACCTTACACCCCAACAACTCTGCTAGTTGATTGATATCTGCCACCTCCCCTACCGGAATCAATTCTGACTTTTTCAAGTTTATCTTGAGACCCGATACCACCTTAAAACACAAAAGTATAGCCCGTAAAGCTTGAATTTGATTGATGTCCGCATCACAAAAAATTAGAGTATCGTCTGCATACAATAAATGGGTTACGGATATATTTCCCATTGCAAAACCAGCAAGAAAGCCACCCCGAGTAGCAGCATCCACCATTCGACTTAGCGCCTCCATTATTAAGACAAATAGAAATGGAGATAATGGGTCCCCTTGCCTCAAACCCATTGAGCTCGAAAAAAAACCACAAGGTTTGCCATTTACTAACACAGAGAAACAAGAGGTCGAAACACAATGTTGACTCCAGCTATACCAGTTTTCCCCAAAACCACATCGCTTCAACATATAAAGCAAGAATTTCCAATTGACGTGGTCATAAACTTTCTCCATATCCAACTTGCAAAGAACTCCCGGAATACCATCCCTCAACCGGCTACCTAAATTTTTATTTGCTATCAAAACTGCATCCAAAATTTGACGGTCTTGAACAAAAGCATTTTGTGGGATGGAGCTACTTAGCTTCTTTGGGGGCCTCGGGGAGAGTGTTGTTAATGTAGGATAGGAGAGTGGTTGATGTAGTAGAGGTGTGCATGGGGTGCTATGCCATTGCAGTGAGGTTCAGAAACATTGAGGAGGGGTGGGAGTGGGCTTTGGCGGGAGTGTATGGGCCTAATGATAGGAGAGAAAGAAGGTCTTTGTGTGAGGAGCTGGCGGAGATGTATTCTTTATGGGATATACCTTGGGTCATGTGTGGGGACTTTAATGTAGTTCGGTTTCCTAGTGAGAGGGACTGGGCCTCTTCCATGACACGGGCGATGGAGGATTTCTCGGAGCTGATTTTTTACCTTAATTTGATTGATATTCCCTTGGTGGGGGGGCCTTACACATGGTTTACTAGTATACGGGGTTCCAGGTTGGATAGATTTCTAATCTCTTCTTTATGGAAGACTCAGTTCCCAGAGTTATGCCAGAATAGGTTATCTCGGGTGTGCTCAAATCATTTCCCCATTTTATTAGATTGTGGTGGCATTCATGAGGGTAAAAGTTATTTTAAATTCGAAAACATGTGGCTCCAAGTGGCTGATTTTGAGGAAAGGGTGCAGAATTGGTGGACTTCCTATTCATTCCAAGGCTCTTCTAGTTTCATCGTGGCTAATAAATTTAAAGTATTGAAGCTAGATATAAAGAGGTGAAATAATGAGGTGTTTTGGCATATGGATGAGCAAAAGCACCTTCTTTGTGAGGAGTTGAACTCTATTGAAGATGGGAGGGGCAGTAATGTAGCATCCTCTTTGAGAAAGCCTGAGGTGGTGGCGGAATTAGAGCGGGTATTGCTTTTGGAAGAAATATCTTGGAGACAAAAATCTAGGATGACTTGGTTGAAGGAGGGTGATAAATGTACCAAGTTTTTCCACAAAATGGCCAATTCCAATAGGCGTAACAATGCCATCGAGGCTCTCCAAATGGGTAATACGGTGTATCAAGCCCAAGAGGAGATTCAAAATCATATTGTGAGTTATTATGAAGAGTTGCTAAAGGAGACGGTGGATTGGAGGCCAAAGTTGGACGGCTTGGCTTTTGATCAGCTAGAAGATGGTGTTGCAAGTTGGTTGGAGAGACCGTTTGAGGAAGCTGAAATGCATCAAGTGGTACGTATGATGGGTAAAGATAAATCTCCTGGTCCCGATGGTTTTACTAAGGTTTTCTTCCAAGAGAGTTGGGAAGTAGTGAAGGATGATGTGATACGAGTTTTTCAGGAGTTCCACCTTAATGCCACTTTTATCGCTTTAATTCCTAAGATGACAGGTGCTTTGGAGTTGAAGGATTACCGTCCAATAAGCTTGGTTGGAGGGATGTAGAAAATAATATCGAAGGTGCTTGCAAGCTGTACAAAGATGGTAATGTTTTTTTAATTATTATTATCGATAAAAAAAAAAACCAGCTTTAAAATGTTGAGAGATAGAGAGAGAGAGCGACTTACCTGTAACAATATGGAGAGACAGAGCACAATGAAAAGGGATTCCAAGTGACTCTAGAAGTGTGACATATGTGATCTAGGAAATCTAGGGCTAAAATCAAGTCCTCAAAATCCAGACTCTGTTGCGATTTTCTCTACAAATACACACACCGGGTATTCCTACTTTGTCGATTTTTTCTCTAAAAAAATGCCTGGAAGAAGATGCGAAAATGCAATGCTTGCGAAGAAGATGCGATTTGCGAACATACAGAGAGAAGGGGGAGAAGAAGAATGGCAGAGGCAAGAGTCTTGAGGAGTGAGGGCTACCTGAAAGGGATGGAGAAATAGTTGTGAAACCCTTAAGAGAAATACCAGAGAGGAGAAACGAAGACGAGGGAGAAAAAGAATCGTGAGGGAAACCTTCGCGTTGAAATCCCACGATAAAACACAATAAAATATGGGTTATGCTAGATACAAACTATCAAAATGTACTCCTTTGTAGTCAATATAAAAATAGATAAAATTATCCCAATTTTTACCATCAACTTGACCAAAATGCCCTTTATCAACACAAGCACTCCTCGCCGATTCCGTCACGACACAACTTTGCCAAAACTAAGGAGCTTGGACCTGCACCAATATGTTCACTTTCTCAAACCCCATCTCACCCTGTTGACCAAATGTGAGATCCCAGATTTACGTGTAATTTTACATATTATTTTATTCTCGTTGTTGACTATTTTACTTTATTTTAATAATATTATTAGTCGTGTTTTATTTGCTTGAGATATTTATTTGATCTATTGATTAGTTAATATTAGTTTTATGTTGTTTTTATAATTAAGTATTGAGTTACGTTGTTTTTCTTATTAATTTTAATGTGAGGTAATTATTTTAATAATTGGAATTAAATTCCGTTATTTTATTATGTGATCTTATTTGATGTGCTTTCTTAATATTAACTAGTGTTTTATATTCAAATTGTTCTTTAAATTAAATTTTTTATTGTGGGGTTTTAAATATTTTATTTTATTGATATTGAACTGTAGCCTTTTCAGTTGGTTTTTATTTATTTCAGTGTGCTCTTTTTCTAGTTGGACTGCATTTCTTTTCCCTTCTTTTTCTTTTCTTCTTTCCTTTTTCTTTCTTTTTCTTCTTCTTTCCCCTGCATTTCCCCCCAGCCCCGCGCGATTACCGCCCCCCTCCCCGAGGCCCCTGTTTTGGCCGTTCGGCCTTAGGCCTAGCCAGCCTCCACCGCCGCCCACCGTCCCTCACCGCCCATGCCGCCGACACCCTTACCCTCCCGCAACCTCCCCTGCACCGATGGTGCACCTCCGGTAACCCCCTAATAGGCGCGTGAGGCTTAAACCTAAAATGGGTGGGTTTGCTTTTCACCCATTTTCCGACGCCGTCGCCGGTCACCTTGGCCTCCGACCACCACCACTAGACTCCCCACCCTCCGGCGAGCATAACCCACCGTCGGTAGCCACCCCAACCTCTCTCTCTCTCCTCCACCCGAAATGGGTCCTTAAATGGATTCATCTTTGTTGCGCCGCCGTCCGGCCACCGTAGGCCTCCCCATTGCCACCAAAAGACTCCCCTTGCTCAGCCGACTAACCCCTTAGCTCAGTTTCCCCATACACGGCCCCACCTTCCCGGTACAACCCCAAATCCGAAAATGGATTTCCACCATTTTGGAGCCCGATCCGCCACCTTCCAAAGAGTATCTCCCTAAATTTTAGTGTCAAATCGAGTACGCTAGCCTAACGTACAAGTGACCGCTACGAACACTACAGATTGGCGTTTGCTCAAGGACTTACATTTTTACCCGCTGTAAGTACTTTCCAAACGAACTTTAAGATTTAAATATATTTTTTCATCAACAAATGTTGTATTTGTTTGACATTGGGATTTATTGGTTGATGTTGTAATTTATTAATTGTTGGTTGGTTGAGTTGATTGAATATGAGATATTTTGTACATGGTGATATGCATTGTGAAATTGCACGGTCGTTCATGTGTATATTGATATTTGGAATTTTAATGTGGATATTTGGTGTTTGGATTTTAATGTGAGATGTGGTTACTGGATTTATGGATTTTAATGTTTTTTGGCTGAGTCATAACGGGGACGGCAATACGCAACGCCCATTGTAATCAGCGTGTGCGTGGATGACATAATGGGGACGATGATACGTAACGCCCATTATGGTCATTGTGTGTGTAAATCATAATGGGGACGGCGATACGCAACGCCCATTATGATTGATAGTGTGTGGATGACATGACGGGGACGGCGATACGTAACGCCGTTATGGTCATTGGGTATGCATTTCATATCGGGGACGGCGATATGTATCGCCCGCTATGAAATGAGTGTGTATGAATCATAATGGGGACGGCGATACGTAACGCCCATTATGATAGGTGATGTGTGTATATCATATCGGGAACGACGATACATAACGCCCGGTATGATTGGATTTGTGGATATTATATTCTGGGAAATGATGTATGGTTTTTATTGGAGTTTTATTGTGATTAAAAAAATGGGATTTTGGCATCTGTTATTTTATTTATTTTGAGAAATGCAATTTTAAGTTTCATGCATAAGGTATCATGTTCACGAGTGATGTTGTTGTTGCATGAGTATATTTTATATCTTGTAGTTTGATTGAGTTGTACTTACCTGTGATGCCATTTTGACGTCGTAGATTTTTGGATGCAGAGTTTCATGGAAGTTGAGCCTGAGGAGGCGGCTTCGTTGTTGGAACATTTATTTATAATTTGTTATAGTGGAAAGTATTTTCCCATTTTTATAAATATGTATTTTATGATTTATCTTTCGGATAACTGTATTAAATCTCCTGTTGGAGATGTTATGTTAAATTAGTTTGTAAAATATTTCAAAAAATTCTAGTACTTACATAATGACTTTATTATCTGCTGCGACTTTTGTTTTATGTATGTCACGTGTGCACATACATTTGGCACTTGTCGTTGGGATGTGTGACCTGTGTTGTCATCATCTTGACACCTCGATTCCCATGTTATTTTAAGGGAAATTTTGAGGCGTCACAGGTGGTATCAGAGCAGTTCGACTCTGGGTAAATCCGTAAGTTACCTAGGAACTGTACCAGAAATTTTTTTGTTTAATTGTGTTTGTTTCACTGTTTGGTTATTTTATTTTATTTTATCATTATAATCGTTCTCTAAGTTATTTCTATTAGGTTGTATTGTAAGATTTTAAATATTTGTTTTGGTGTGTTGTACTTTTTATTTTAATGTGCATTTTATTTATTATTTTCAGAGTCATGTTAGTTCTGATTGGTTGGTTTGATTTGCTTTATTTCAATTTAATATTTGTTCTATATTGTAATTGGGTAGTAATTCCGATATTAGTTAGTTGATTTTATTTAGTCAAGTTGTTGAACATTAATTTAATTATTTATTTTAATATATGTGCCTTCGTTTTCTTTAAATTGGAATTTGGATATTTCGGATTAGATTATTATTTTAAATCATTCTTTTTATTGAATCCTATTTTAAATAATTGTATTATGAAATCTCTTGTTTTAGAGTTTATTTAGTTGTGGGTTATTCTGTTGTATTAAGCTTTTATACATTGATCATATGGATTTGATGTTGTTTTAATTTCATTTCTTGAGTTTCCTACAACAAGGTTATAGATTTTGTTTATTATCCTTTTATTTTAATTACGACTTTTGCCTTTTAAATATTTCTGAAACTTTACGATTCTTTAAGGCAAAGATTTAAAGAAAACTGTTACTTTAGTAATCTCTTTAGAGACGGTCTTTGTGGTAAGTTTTTAAATTTACTATCTTTTCACAATTTTGCTTGTTTTATTTTAAAAATGTACCTATTTATTTTGACGAGTGGATTTGTTTTGGCAACTTGGTAGAATTTATTCATTAACTTAATTATTTATTTATTTTATTTTACTTTGGTTCAATTATTTTAAAGGTTTTAAATCTTAGAGATTTTTATAATAAATCTTTTTAGAGTTGGATTTTGAAGAGAATTTCAAAACTTTATTTGTCATTTTATTTCTCCGTTCTTCTTTTAATTCAATCTTTTTGTTCTATTTAATAAAAGTTTTTGGTGACTTTGTATTTATTAAGGGAGGTGGACTTGTTTTCTCGAATCGCTGGCATTTATGGTATTTATTTATTTATGAAAAATTTTTCCACTTTTTGTTTTTATATAATATTTATGTGAATTACTTAACTTTTATTTGGTATTTGGGTATATTATTATATCTTTGTGAGATAGATTCGTTTTGATAATCATGGGTGTTTATGTAATTGTGCTTCTTTATTGATATTTTATATGCTATTTATGTGCATTTCTTGCGTTTCACTTAGTGTTTGGGTATGTTTTAATATTGTTTCAAGGTATATTTGTCTTGAAAATTGTTGGTATCTACTTATTTATTCATGTTTCTTCATTGGTGTATTTATATACTATCTATCATGGTTTGATTGAGTCTCATTTAGTACTTGAGTTTCTAAGTTCTAATATTGTTTGGAGGAGACAGTTGGAATTATTCTTCAGGTGATTCTTGTAAGTGTTGAATCATTTTCGTTCATTATACTGTTATGAATTTGTTTTTGGCGTGTTTATGGAAGTAGATGATAATCCGATTCTTTGATGGAGTTTTGGTTTTGTTTGGGGATGCTTGGAGACTTATATGTAATAATTGTGAGTATAAATTTTGGAGAATGCATGCCTCTGTTTTGTTTTTGGTTGGGAGAGTTAATTGGAGTGTACACTCTAAGCATGATACTTGGCGAATGTAATGGTTAGTAGCCTTGGTTGAGGTTATCTTCAGGAATTAGTTACGACTTGAAACCCAATAGGAATTTAAATATTTGAGGCTATTTTTATTTTATTTTATTTGGAGATTGAATGTCTAGTTGGGAGTTGGAATTTTAGGCATCAACTGCAAGATGTGTGTTGAGGTTTTGTCATGACGTAGTAGTTGAAGAAGTTAAATATTTGGGAGTCCAAATTCTAGGATGATTTTGAGAAGATTAGTGGGGTGACCTGATATTGGGAGGCTATATTTTCTTTGGGGATTGATTTTACTTTTGTAAAGTTCTATTTTGATGGTTAACCTGGAAAGTGATAGGATTTTTATGTGATATACGTTGGAGTTTATGTATCAACCATAGTGGTATAATCAAAATTATGAGAAATTAAAATTTGAGGATTTGGAAGAGTGGTATAGGATTTCTTGTTAATAGGTGTTGAGTCAATTTTTACTTATGGTGATAATTTATGATGACTTAATTTGATGCATTTGGTGAGTTTTTAGATTGCGCGCGAAAGTGTGATGTCTTACAATATAGTTGAAGGTTCAAGTTTTGTGTTGATCTTCAGAAATTAGTGGTGACTTGAAATTGGGATGATACTTGTTAGTGGAGATTTATCTTTTTGGTGTGGTAAATTATGTTTATTGATGGTTAAGTTGGGAAGCTAAACTTGGGAGTTACTTTAGGGTGACACAAAGTGTTGTATGGAGTCAGTGAACATTATGATTTTGGGAGATTGTACTAAGGTCCTTGTACATATGGAGTTCAGATTAATTGGCCACCTCATGAGTCTTAGAGATGAAATATTATTTGGAGACTATACGTTTATGATGGAATAACATTCATTTGTGTTTGAGGAAAATAGATGATTGTGTAATACTTGTAGTGAGTGTTGAGCTGTGTGGTAAGTGAGCATTGGAGTTTTATTAATTGTAGTTGAGCGAATTTCGGGACAAAATTCTTTTTAGGGGGGGAGAATGTGAGATCCCAGATTTACGTGTAATTTTACATATTATTTTATTCTTGTTGTTGATTATTTTAATTTATTTTAATAATATTATTAGTCGTGTTTTATTTGCTTGAGATATTTATTTGATCTATTGATTAGTTAATATTAGTTTTATATTGTTTTTATAATTAAATATTGAGTTACGTTACTTTTCTTATTAATTTTAATGTGAGGTAATTATTTTAATAATTGGAATTAAATTTCTTTATTTTATTATGTGATTTTATTTGATGTGTTTTCTTAATATTAACTAGTGTTTTATATTTAAATTGTTCTTTAAATTAAATTAGTTTATTGTTGGGTTTTAAATATTTTATTTTATTGATATTGAATTGTAACTTTTTCAGTTGGTTTTTATTTATTTCAGTGTGCTCTTTTTCTAGTTGGACTGCATTTCATTTCCCTTATTTTTCTTTTCTTCTTTCCTTTTTCCTTCTTTTTCTTCTTATTTCCCCTGCATTTCCCTCCAACCCCGTGCGATTTCTCCCCCCCCCCCCCCCCGCCCCCTGTTTTGGCCGTTCGGCCTTAGGCCTAGCCAGCCTCCACCGCCGCCCATCGTCCCTCACTGCCCATGCCGCCGGCACCCTTACCCTCTGGCGACCTCCCCTGCACCGGTGGCGCACCTCCGGCAACCCCCTAGCTGACACGTGAGGCTTAGACCCGAAATGGGTGGGTTTGCTTTTCACCCATTTTCTGACGCCGTCGCCGGTCACTTTGGCCTCTGACCACCACCACTAAACTCCCCACCCTCCGGCGAGCATAACCCACCGTCTGTAGCCACCCCAACCCCTCTCTCTCTCCTCCACTCGAAATGGGTCCTTAAATGGATCTATCTTAGCCGCGCCGCCGTTCGGCCACTGTAGGCCTCACCACCGCCACCAAAAGACTCTCATTGCTCAGCCGACCAACCCCCTAGCTCAGTTTCCCCATACACAGCCCCTTCTTCTCGGTACAACCCCAAATTCGAAAATGGATTTCTACCATTTTGGAGCCCGATCCACCACCTTCCGGTGGTTGTACCGCCACACCACCACCTACATGAGATTCCTCACCTTCCAAAGAGTATCTTCTTAAATTTTGGTGTCAAACCGATTACTCTAGCCTAACGTACAAGTGACCGCTACGAACGCTGCAGATTGGCGTTTGCTCAAGGACTTATGTTTTTACCCGCTGTAAGTACTTTCCAAATGAACTTTAAGATTTAAATATATTTTTGTATCGACAAATGTTGTATTTGTTTGACATTGGGATTTATTGGTTGATGTTGTAATTTATTAATTGTTGGTTGGTTGAGTTGATTGAATATGAGATATTTTGTACATGGTGATATGCATTGTGAAATTGCACGGTCGTTCATGTGTATATTGATATTTGGGATTTTAATGTGGATATTTGGTGTTTGAATTTTAATGTGAGATGTGGTTACTGAATTTATGGATTTTAATGTTTTTTGGCTGAGTCATAACGGGGATGGCGATACGTAACGCCTGTTGTGATCAGCATGTGCGTGGATGACATAATGGGGACGGCGATACGTAACGCCCATTATGGTCATTGTGTGTGTAAATCATAATGGGGACGGCGATACTTAAGGCCCACTATGATTGATAGTGTGTGGATGGCATGACGGGGACGGCGATACGTAATGCCCATTATGATTGATAGTGTGTGGATGACATGACGGGTACGGCAATATGTAACGCCCGTTATGGTCATTGGGTGTGCATTTCATATCGGGGACGCCGATACGTAATGTATGCTATGAAATGAGTGTGTATGAATCATAATGAGGACGGCGATACATAACGCCCATTATAATTGGTGATGTGTGTATATCATATCGGGGACGGCGATACGTAACGTCTGGTATGATTGGATTTGCGGATATTATTTTTTAGGAAATGATGGATGGTTTTTATTGAAATTTTATTGTGATTAAAAAAAAGAGATTTTGGCGTGTGTTATTTTATTTATTTTGAGGAAGGTGATTTTAAGTTTCATGCATAAGGTATCATGTTCATGAGTGATATTGTTATTACATGAGTATATTTTATATCTTGTGGTTTGGTTGGGTTGTACTTACCTGCGATGCTATTTTGGCGTCATAGATTTTTGGATGTAGAGTTTCGTGGAAGCTGAGCCTGAGGAGGCGGCTTCGTTGTTGGAGTATTTATTTATAATTTGTTATATTGGGAAGTATTTTCCCATTTTTATAAATATGTATTTTATGATTTATCTTTCGGATGATTATATTAAATCTCCTGTTAGAGATGTTATGTTAAATTAGTTTGTAAAATATTTCTAAAAATTCTGATACTTAGATAATGACTTTATTATCCGCTGCAACTTTTGTTTTATGTATGTCACGTATGCACACACGTTTGGCACTTGTCGTTGGGATGCGTGACCCGTGTTGTCATCAACCTGACGTCTCAATTCCCGTGTTATTTTTAGGAGAATTTGGGGGCGTCACACCAAATCAGGGAGCTTGACAATCTCAAGCCGTTGGGAGTTTAGCTAGGAATGATGACGATGACAACATATCGGAGTTGCAGCCACAAGCCCCTTTTGCTTTCTTTCTTCTTCTTTTTTCTCAACAAGTTCTAATTAACTTGAAAAGTCATCTAATAATTATTCTTATTTAGAGATTTCTCATTCCTTCCAAAAGAAGCATTTTTCTAATGTAAGGCATCTTGCAGCACTTTTGGATAATCCTTCCTTCTAATTTTTACAAGATTAAGGTTGTGGTTCTTTTAACATTTTTTATCCTTGTAGTGTGTCAGATTTAATCATGGATTCAATTGAAACTTCAACTCCGGTCAAATCTATTGTAAATCCAACCTCTCATCCCCCCTTTTCCTCTTATATTTTTCCTTCATTTTGACATATTCATTGTCCTGGAGTAAAATTATTTAAATTGTTTGGTGGATTGTGATAAGCGGCTGAACCCAATTTTTCTTTAAATGTTTTTATTAGGGTTTTAGTTGTGTTGTGATATATGAAGCTCTAGGAGTTAGGAGTTTATGTAGACAATTTGTTTTGGCTGAGAGATAGAGAGAGAGAGAAATGGAGGGGAGGATGAAAGAATACTAGAGCCAAGTGAGTCTAGAAAGGGCGAGGATTGGGAAATATTGATGGCCAAGGAAGGGATGTAGAATTTCTTTTTTCTTTAAAAAAGAATGAATGTAATCATGTAGAGGCTCTCGTCTCGCATATGGGACGACAGACCCTATTCTAATTGGTGAAACGTAGAGTTTCATTAATGGCTTGTATTGCAGTACACATTTGTGGACTACAAATAGAATTATTCATAAAATATTACGTTGGACTTGGAATAGTAACTCGCCAATGTTGGCGAGGGGATTGATTTACTATAGATCAAGTCTTAAGACTTGAATCGATAGCCTGGTCATTGTGGTTGATTATTTCAGAACTAAGATTTATTATGTACTTATAGCGATTAGTGAGTTTATTGCTAGTGCTTTAAGAAGAGAAAATCGAGGTCTCCATGGAGAAGAAGTCAAAACAACCAAAAAATGATGCTCATACTCTATATTTTTAGGGTCGGTTTGGATTCGTAGATGAGACGAGCTCGTCTCAACTCATCTCAAACTCATCATTATATTTTCTTAAATTTTCATACAAAACATAAATTCCAATATAGTTTTTTTCAAATTCAATATACATTTTTAAAATCTCAATTCAATTTTTTAAAATCTTAAAATAATAATAATATTAAAAAATAAATTAATCTCATCTCCTCTCCTAATTCAAACTGGGCCTTAGATGATCAAGGATGCTCGATCTGTTGGCTTTGAATGAGAAAAATGAGTCTACCCCATACGCCATAGCCAAGTACATCGAGGAGAAGCATACAAAGTCATAATCCCACTAGCTAATCTTTGGATCAGCAACTAAAGAATCTGGCTGCTGCATCTGTATCTTTTTTTTTACTAGATATTAGAATAAAATCTTGTACCTCTTTCCAAATCTCCCGCCCAAGACAAAATACTCAATCCTTTTCTCCTTATTCCAAGAACATAAAAAATCCTTTTCCTCAACAACAAACTCTTTTCTCCCATTTCCAGCAAACCTAACCATATTCTTTTCCATAAAAGGAGATAATCAATCCAAAATAATTTGGGGATGTAATTTGTTTTGTGTATACTCTTTTCCAGCCTTTGCGCAAATGTTTTTTTTTGTGTATAAACTTGCAGAGAAGGCAAAGCGAGAGAGAAAACAAAATTTCGTTTTTGTTCTGTGTATATTGTTTTGGTTCATTTTTTTTATCCTGTATAAATATTGTTTTGGTTTTCTTAACACTGCAGACTATCAAGAATGTAATTCATTTTTAAGATTTATAGATAGAAGAACAAGCTGGGGGGAGAGAGAGAAAGCCTTTTCGACAGGGGGAGAGAACAATAGACCCTGAGCCAATTTCAGAATTTCTGTTTAGAGTCTTAGACCTAGTTTGCCACATAATACAAGTGTGCAGTGTAGAAAATTAAGACCGGCTACCAAATAGATTATTTATTTATTTATTTATATATGCGAGTAGAAAATCGACACGAGTCTGGTGCGATGCTTTTCATCTCCTACCTCGTTGGACTTCTTCGACAATTTTTAGTACTTCTAGTATGCTGCTATATACACTTTTGGAGGAAGAAAAAAGCAAGTGTAAAATTAACTAATTAAATATCCAATGAACCTTTCATGTTCCCATGAAGAAGTCGTAGGAAATTGGAAGGAAAATCTAAATATTCTTGTTGATCTGACACCACATTAATTATTATTATAACAATCCAAAGAACTTCTAGTGGTATAGTTTTTTGTTTGCAGGATAACTTCCAAACGGTTGTGATTATGTTAATTAGATAAGATCAACAAAGCATGCATGGTTAATGTGTAGATATGCAAAGTACGTAGCAAATACTGTCAAAATTATTTGTTCAGTCCCTGGCTTGCTTGGTAACCGTTCATGACATGGTGAAGCATCCAAGGTGGCATGACGGTAGTGGTACTTCTAGGCTGAGTCTGACCTCCGGCATCTTCATCCATTGCCCTTGCCCGAAAAGTCTTTCTGCATAATTTATTTAGGAAAATATACATATTAGATAAGCTAATAATTAAGAGTTGTTGAATAATGAGAGACCGAACTAGCTTAATAAATGTGGCCTGCGTGGAAGTTGCTTCAACCCATTAAGGTTGTGTTTGGTAAGTGAAGTTTAGACTGCTTCACTTATTATTCACAAATATATAGTTTACTACTATTGGCAAACTATTGACTGTTTTTTTATTACTATTTATTATTTTTTTATTATTATTCACAAATCATCTGAGATCAACCCAGCATCCAAACATATCTTATCCACAACCGTGCTAGTTGTTTGAGAGAGCTTTGAAAGAGTGTCAACGTACCCGATTGTTAAAGGTAGAAGTGCTAGCGTTGATGGTGGTGGTTGCTCTCGGTCATGGGCATGCTCACTTAGTATTGTCTTTCCATTTTCCTTGAGCTATTTTCCATAGAAATAAATGTTTATATAATGCGGAGGCCATAATCCTAGATCAGAGTATATTAATTTACCTGTTTAACTAGTAAGTTGTGTTCCTCCTGCAAGGCCTTTTCCTGTCACAAACAACCACAACATAATAGCTTAGTTTATGTCAAGAATAGTCTAAATAGAAGAATTCTATATACCAAGCCATCAATTCAATGATCTTAGCCGTCCACATAGTTGAGGTTACAACGTTATGGTGCAGTATCATGAGCTTGTTACAACGAGAAGTATTATGCAGTGCACAAATGATGTTGAACGGTATTTTATGTAAGAGGTCGAGGCACCTAGTCCTACATTTCAAATATTAACTTGTTGAAAGACTAATTCCATCAAGTATCAGATCCTTTCTCGTATTGTCCGAGATATGCTAGCCATTCCTATCATTACGGTTGCATCTGAGTTGGCGTTTAGCACAGCTGGTCGAATGTTGGATGCTTACCGGAGTTCATTATCACAATCAACTATGGAGGCCCTCGTTTGCATATAGAATTAGAGTAGTGATATACCCCTTGGACTAGATATTATTGGCATTGATGCTGAGAGCTATAGGCTTGAATCTAATAATATTATTTTACTTTTTTATTATTATTAAAGTTTATTGAAATAATTATTTAAGTATTTCAATGATTTTTTTTTATAATTTCATAAATCTATTTAACTTATACTGTCTATGATTTTATATATATAATTGTCAACTCCAAGTTTCAACATAGTTGTCGATGACTAATAGAGTATGGAATCCTTGGCCCCTTTAATCTTTGTTGATGATAACTGGTAATTAAATACTACATTTAGTGTGTTCAATTTTCTGAATCAATTTTGGTTCTTTTTATTGATTGGAGACTTTATAATTTTATCTTAATTTATGGTATGACCAACCAACAACGAAGCAATGTGTTCAACTGATTTTTTTTTTTATCTAGTTTAATGATTTAATTAATATGTTCTTTCTTATTTAGTTTGGACAATTTGAAATTGACTAATTTTGTGTTAGCAATGTTTTGAAATATTGTATTATTTGTATAAGACTTTTTATATGCTTTTTATTTAATTATATAATTTATCGGACTGAAATGGTTCGGAATGGACCTGATTGGGCCCATTTAGATTTGGAATTTCGATCGGAAGTCGAAATTCCAACCTCCGATTGAAACTCTAACTTTTGATTGGAGTTGAACTCCAACTCCGGTTCAGAGTTGGAGTTGAATGTGGTTTTGGAATCTGATTCACGTCAGAGTCGGGGTTTAGAATGGGCAACTCCGACTGCTGTGAAGTTGGAGCATAGCCCTATCTCTTCCTTTATGTTATTCATCGTCAGGGAGAGAGAGAGAGGCGCTAAAGAATCGACTGTGAACCTTATCATAGAGTGTAAAGCATGTAAATAGAGTAAAGCATTTGTATATGGATCAATAGAACACCGAAAAATACAGTGTGATTGCCAATTGGAAGTTAAAACATGGCTATTATATATAATGATAGATGTGTGTGTGTGTGTGTAATCATCTTTACCTTCTTCTGCAACTCCATAATAGATTCATGGATAAGTTTGTTCTGCACAAGCCAAATTGATGTCAAATGTGGAGTATGTATAAATCTAAATCAATCGATCAAGTTTGTAAGTTTCTTGAAATGATGCCATGCATAAAGACTCAAAAGCAGCGATGTTCACCTTTTTTGTTTGTATTTGCTTCAAACTTGTATCAAGTTGTTGCTCAATACTATGGAGCTCCCTTATACTTAAGGGATCTAGATCTGCTCCCAAGAAGTTCCTACATCACTCAGTTTATAAGATGTCTCATGAGTCTCATGATGATCAAGACCCTCTTGACTGTTGGCCAATGCCTTTCGCAAATCAAGATGCATATATATAATCACATAGATTTGGAAATTTATGTGCTGGCTGTAGTACTGTATGTATTTGTATGATGCCAACGTTTGATTAATACTGACATAACATACTAACTTTAAGAAAAGCCATTGGACTTAAAAGCATTCTTCCTGTCATTATACACACACACACATACACACATATATACATATATATATATATATTATGTACATATTTTGATTTAGCTAAAAAATGGATTCTCCTTGAAATAATTAATTTGTAGTGTAATATATCATAATTTCTGGAGAACCCTTTTACAATTAATACGATTCTCTAAATTATAATCATGTGAAGGCATTAATTGTAGATTCTTGATGATCATGATTGCTATGCTAGCTAGGGGCGATTGTTTTTGTACATTCATGAATAGATATGCTAGGAAAACGGATCAACTAATCATGATTACCTTATTTTCTTTTGTAAAAATTTATTTTTAGCAAAAAGCCTGGAGAATTCGAGAGACCTGCAGTTTCCCTGGACAATATTCGAATTAGTTTAGGTTATATAAATCACTACCTATAACAAACAATAACAATATTGCTAGAAGAGACTGTGGTCAGTTGATGGATCATAAAGTTGTCAACCAAAGCAGTATTTAAAAAAGGTCTTATATATATGGAAAAAATCTAGTTGTAAACAATTTTGCGCACCCATCTAACGTAATTGGTCAGAAAGTAAGACTTTGTGAAGATAGTCAATAGACATATATTTGTAACGCCCCCAATTTACATCTGGGATTTAACGTAAATTAAGGTGTCTGGATGAGTAACACTTGGCTACTCACTCTCGTACTTATCAAGAATAAAATACATATATCATGTAATTCGCAGCGGATCAGGTTTTAAAAATAAAACTTTCTAAAGATCACATGAAAAATATACTTACAACATTCACATCATTCATTAATAACTTAACATTGTACATTTTTTACATATACAAGGCCCAAACTGTAGTGGTTAACTAAAAATATATTACATTCTTCCAAAAGACTCTCCTTCACCTCACTCATTTTCTTTCTTAACCTCAGGGAATTCTCTCCCATAGCGAAACCTATCCATACTAACACTAAAGTCTCGCTGGAGCAGTTGTCCCTGTGGAGTCACACAAACTCCACACATGGACAACGAGCCATCTAGTCCTAATGTTAAATAGCATCCTGTGCGTCGCCTCTCCTCAGCAAAAGTGGATGCGTCAAGGCTCCAAACTCCCGTAGGTTGATTACTAATAGGAGGTCCGAAGGAAATAAAAGAAATGTCCATATAAGGACTATAGTCGAAGAGTCCCTCAAGACTCCCCGAAGTCTCCCACTTCATCGGGGCTGTCCCCTTGCTGGTCATTGAATCCTGTATATAGTTGATATGCACAAAAAATATTGATCCACAAAAGAGTGAGATTTCCTTTGAAATCTCAGTAAGTACATAAGCAGCTTAAAAGAAACAGGAAAAAAGCAACCATAATATTATCACCACTGAATGACTAGGGAAATTTATCCTAAGATACACATCATAAGACCACTGTTTAACTGGTACTTTTTTTAACTCAACCGATTACATAATCTTATACGGAATTACACCATTTTCTTAAAAGTTCTTATTCTTTCTTATCACTAATGGGCGTTATGTCTCGCCGTCCACGTTGTAATGAGTCTAGTGTCAATCTTACGGGCGTTACGTCTCGCCGTCCCCGCTATTCAGATCAATCTCACGGGCGTTACGTCTCGCCGTCCTCGTGAATACCATATACTCTTATAACACGACAGGCGTTACGTATCGCCGTCCCTGTCGGCACATCAGTCATCCGGGCGTTACTTCTCGCCGTCCCCGACACGACGTGACTAACTTATTCTTATTCATTGTTTTCTTTTTAGTGGTTCCTCTCTTATTCATACAAGTTTTTCACTTATAACCCTCTCTATTTGGAACACCAATTTTATTCTGGGAAAACCCTAAGTTTAAGCAAAACAGGGCATCTAGCTCGAGCGGGTGTCGAGCGATCATCAAGCGAAGTTACGGGTTTGAACTCGCTCGAGCGGAGTATCAAGCGAAACTCTAGTGAGGGGTCATATTTTGCCTTCACTCAACCCACAGGTCGAGCGAGGGTCGAGCGAGATCACGGCTCTAGGAGTTTTTCTACTCAAAACATGCCAATCTTTTTACTATACTCTTTTTGGCTTCTTAAAAACTTAAATCTAAGTTCTTACAATTTTATTAAACATTTTTACAAGACAATTTAAATCCAACCTTACTCATATGTCACTTTGTCACTTAATCATGTTCTTAAGAGTTCAATACTAGTAAACATAGTTCAATCACTTCAATAAACCATTTCCATGCTTAAGTTAAGCTAGAATATGGACTTAAAAATTCTTCAAAGTTCAAGAGAATGGATCCAACCAACTTCTTGCAAGCTTTCTTCCAAACTCACTCACTTAATTCACAAAGGAACTCTTTAAGGGTTTTGGGAGGGTTTTTCTGGTGTATCTTCCAAAGGGAAAAGTGTTATCTCCTTCTAAAGGAGCTTAGAAAGCTCTCAAGGCTCTATTTATAGGGTGGTGGTCGACCAACATGAGGGAGAGAAGAGGAAAAACACCCTAAGGTGCACTAGTTGCCAGATTTACATGGATGATGAGGTGTCCATCTAGGCAAATCTCATGATGGGGTTTAAGCCTCCCAAATCCTAGGCTTTGCAGCTGGATTAGTTATCCAAGGGCTCACATTTGATCACATTTGAGATATTTTTGTTGCCCATTTTGATCCATGGCTGAGGAGTGAGCTAAATGGATAAGAGGTGAGGTGGCATTTCACCTAACCATGCATGGACCTCCTATCTCCAGCCCTCTCCTTGTGTCACACGCCCTCTCTGGATTTTTTCACTCATTTGGTTACTTCCTAACTCCTTTAAGTCTCCATTTAACAAGTTCTAGACGGCCACTTCTTAGTTTAGTTAGGGTAAAGTCAAATCTGACCCATTTAGTCACCTATCAAATAGATTTTGGCTCCCATTGTGTTTCCATCACACTAACTAATCATTTGGCTTCCAAATCAACTTTCCATCCATTTCCAACTATCCCTACACATGTCCTAATCCCAAAAAATATCAAAACCAATTGCCTAATTAGTTACATGCCCCAAATTAGTTCAATTCATCCAGCTCGGGTTCCATTTAAGCCCATTCCAGAGCTGCCTACTTGATTCCCAAATAAGTTATTGATCCCTTCCGAATCTCGGAAAACGTAAATCATAAAAGTTTTAGATCTATCTCTCAAGGTTATATATCAATTAGAATAACCTCTTTTGGACGTCATATGAATAACTTATGCCCATTTTACTAAAACTTGACAGATTAATCCGAGAATACATAATTCCCAATACCAAGTGTTATCTCACATTCCTCAATTAAATTTCCCACTCTAATTTCCTAGTAAATAAATACATCAAATAAATTTCCTTAAAGTAATTTCAATAAAATAATTTACCTTAGAAAATTTGGGCCATTACATCCTCCCCCCCTTAAAAAGGATTTCGTCCTTGAAATCGCTAAGATATAAATAATTAAGGGTTTAAGGAATCTATACCTCGGTTGCTAGCAGCACTAGATTCTTCTAAAGAGGTAGGTACTCCTTCCTCATTAAGCAGCGAATTTTAAGTGTAGTAAAATATCATGTCTACATCTGGATCATAATACATATTAACACTCATTTCTTGCAAGGCATGTAACCTCTCTGCCTCTGTCTCTTCTATTACGGGTTGTCTTTCCTCACCTGGTAACGCTCTTCTACTTACAGGGTTACCTTTTTCGTCTATGTCCGTAATATGGGTTCTGTGCTTCTCACTTTTATTTAACCAGCTTAATCTCTCAGCTTTCCATTGCTTCAGTTTTTCCCTTCGAAATCTCTCTCTAATTCTTTCAAATCTTTTCTTTAACTGATCTATAGGGGTGACTGACATACGTGCGTTTCTTTTTGGAGCCATAATCCTGTGTAAGGTTAAATATTAATGAATATTAACATAAAATAAAATACAAATATCATACAAATGTCATACAGCTGATTTAATTTATAACGCATATTATTACAACTATGTTTCCAACAAGTGAGGATAATTAACTCTCATTACATCCTCACGTTCCCAGGTAGCTTCCTGATAAACATGATTGTTCCAGAGTACTTTTAATAACACTATGGTACGATTCCGAAGGGTCTGTTCTTTCTGATCTTCAATTCGTACAGGCCACTCTTCATAAGTTAAATTGGGAAGCAAATTATTAGGACGCGGATCCATTACTGCCACTGGTTGATCACTCAAACACTTTTTCAGAGAAGATACATGGAAGACGTTATGAACTCCTTACAAATCATTAGGTAGGGCTAGGCGATAAGCCACTAGACCTACTTTTTCTAGAATTTCATAAGGTCCGATATAACGAGGACTCAACTTCCCTTTCTTACCAAATCGCATAACTCCCTTCAGAGGCGAAATCTTCAAGTACACCCAGTCTCCCACCATAAAATCTAAAGCTCTTCTACGATTATCTGCATAACTCTTTTCTCTACTTTGCGCCGTCTTTATCTGATTTCTAATCCTTGTAATCTGCTCTTTGACTTCTTGTAAATACTCGGGTCCCAAAACACTACTTTCACCCATTTCATCCTAATAAATAGGAGACCTACATTTCCTCCCATAAAGTGTTTCATATGGCGCCATCTGTATAGTAGCTTGGAAACTGTTATTATAGGCAAATTCAATTAAGGGTAATAGACTTTCCCAATCTTTGTCAAAATCCAATACACAGGCTCGCAACATATCCTCCAAAGTCTGAATAGTTCTTTCTGTTTGTCCGTCCGTTTGAGGATGGTATGCGCTGCTGAAATTTAAATTGGTACCCATCATCTTCTGTAAACTTTGCCAAAATCGAGATGTAAATCTAGGATCTCTGTCTGATACTATAGTCTTGGGTACTCCATGCAAATGAACTATTTCCTTCACATAAATTTTTGCCAACCTTTACATAGAATCCGTGTTGGAGATAGGTAAAAAGTGAGCACTCTTCGTCAACCGATCCACTATTACCCAAATTTGATTTTTCCCCGCAGATGTTCTTGGAAATCCTACCACAAAATCCATAGATAGATCCTCCCATTTCTATTCAGGAATTGGTAGAGGTTGCAACTTACCGGCTGGTCTTTGGTGTTCAGCTTTTACTAACTGACACACTGGACACTTGGCTACAAAGGTCGCGATATCCTTCTTCATTCCTTCCCACCAAAACTTTTCTTTTAAATCTTGATACATCTTAGTACTTCCAGGATGAGCAGTATATGATGTACCACGAGCTTCTCTCATCAACCTTTCCTTCAATTTTGGGGTATCCGGAATGATCTTCCTTCTCCCAAAGTATAGCATCCCATCGCCTGAAATCATAAAGTGCGAAGACCCTTTTCCTTCCAGTATTTGCTATTTCATCTTCTCCAGCTTAGCATCCTTTTGTTGTTCTTCCTTAATTTCCTTGTTCGTTAAAGGAACAATTTCTTGAATTTCCATTAGCTTGAGGTCCTGTGATAATCTGTCTACCAGAATTTCTCGCATTACTGCCAGCACTGATAATTCTTCCGTTTGAACTTTTCTACTTAAGGCATCGGCTACCACATTAGCCTTTCCAGGGTGATATTTGATTTCGCATTGGAAATCACTTATAGTTTCTATCCACCTTCTTTGTCTCATATTCAAGGTTTTCTGGCTAAAAAGATATTTGAGACTCTTATGGTCCGTAAATATTTCACATCTTTCTCCATATAAGTAATGCCTCCAAATCTTTAGAGCAAACACTATAGCTGCTAACTCCAAGTCGTGTGTGGAATAGTTCTGTTCATGGTCCTTAAGCTGTCGGGATGCATACGCAACTACTCTTCCTTCTTGCATTAATACACATCCTAGTTCCATTTTTGAGGCATCATTATATATCACGTAAGGTTTATAAGGTTCTGGCAAGGCTAAAATTGGTGCTGTAGTCAATCTCTTCTTTAGCTCTTGAAAACTCCTTTCACATTGTTCACTCCAAACGTACTTAGCATTCTTCCTGGTCAATGCTATCAGAGGTGCAGACAGTTTGGAAAATCCTTCCACAAATCTTCTATAGTATCCAGCTAATCCCAAGAAGCTTCGTATTTCATGTGCATTGGTTGGTTGCTGCCATTCTATCACTGCTTCTACCTTTGCTGGGTCCACGAAAACTCCTTCACTTGAGATAACATGACCCAAAAATTTAACTTCTTGTAGCCAAAATTATCACTTACTAAGTTTGGCGTACAGTTGATGTTTCTGCAAAATCTCCATTACTACTTTTAAATGTTCTTTATGATCCTCGTTAGTTTGAGAGTAGATCAAAATATCATCAATAAAAACCACCACAAATTTGTCTAAATATGGTCTAAATATTCGGTTCATCAAGTCCATGAATACCGCTGGTGCATTCGTCACTCCGAATGGCATAACTAAAAATTCAAAGTGCCCATATCGAGTTCGGAAAGCCGTCTTATGTACGTCTTGCTCCCTGATCTTCAACTGATGATAGCCAGACCGAAGGTCTATTTTTGAAAATACAGTTGCTCCTCTTAATTGATCCAACAGGTCATTTATCCGTGGCAACGAATATTTATTCTTAATCGTGACCTTATTCAATTCTCGGTAGTCTATGCACATCCGCATTGTCTCATCTTTCTTTTTCACAAACAGTACTGGTGCTCCCCATGGGGATGAACTGGGCCTGATAAATCCTTTCCTTAAAAGTTCCTCAATTTGAGCTTTCAATTCTTCTAATTCCATTGGTGCCATTCTATACGGAGCCTTATGAACTGGGGTTGTGGCTGGTTCCAATTCAATAACAAATTCCGTTTCTCGATCAGGAGGCAGTCTCGGCAGATCCTTAGAAAATACTTGAGGAAAGTCTTCCACCACGGGAATTCCTTGAATACTTTTAACAACTTCTGAGGAATTTAACATAATTACCCAGTAGCCCTTTGTCTCTTTGTTAATACTTTTCTTTATTCGCTTAGCAGTTACTATGGAGGAAGCTGCCTTTAATATTTCCCCCTTGTAACAAAATTTCTCCTCCTTGGGTAAGCCAAAAACTATTCCTTTTTGCGACAGTCAAGTTTAGCATAATACTTGGCCAATCAATCCATACCTAAAATTAAATCAAATTCCATCAAATGGAATAGTATTAGGTCATCGACTAGCTGTGAACCTCCAATCTCCAAGGGGCAACTTCTTACCATTCGGTGGCATCCCGCTACCTTTCCATTGGGCATGACTACCATAACCTTTTGGGCCAAGAATTCTGTTTCTAAGTCACACCTTTGGACACAATCATATGAAATAAAGGATCTTGTCGCTCCCGAATCAAACAAGGCATAGATCATGCATTGCTTCAGCTTAACCTTACCTAAAGAAAATTTTATTCTACTATTATTATTATTACCATTCCCAAAGAATCCATTCATCAACTAAAAGAGGGGACTTATAAATTTACCAGTAATAACATTAGCATATATAGTCTCGTCTGCCTCCATGTCTACTTCTCCAGGTGTGATAGCATAAATTTTAGCTTTCGTGGAAGCTTTTGCTTTTCCTCCGAGTAGAGCTACTCCTTGAGGGGTATTTAGAGGGCAATCCTTGATCAAATGTCCTGGCCGGCCGCATCTGAAACAAACTCTAGTATCCACTCGACAATCTCCCTGGTGTCGACGCCCACATTTTGCACATTGCGGAAATAAAATCGGCACATTTGGATTAATTGCTATTCCTTTTCCTCTATTCATGGATCTAAAATTTGGTTTCCTCCTAGCATCTTTTCCCCCAGAAAATTGAAATCTTCTTTTTCCATATGCTTGAGTTTGTGCCATAACACTTCTCTGTTCAGCTTCTGCTATGGCTGCTATATTCACTAGTTCTTGAAAGTTCTCAATTTGCAAACAGGCCACCTGCATACGAATTCGTGGTTGCAGTCCTTCCTGAAACTTCTGGGCTCTCATCTTTTCAGTAGCTACCAAATGCGAGGCAAATCTTGCCAATTCCATAAATCGCGTTGAGTACTGTTCCACTGTCATGCTGCCTTGTACTAACGTGGTAAATTCTAAAGCTTTCTACCGCTTCACAAATTCCGGAAAGAATCGATCGTCGAATTCTTTCTTGAACCTTTCCCATGTGGGCACTACATTTTCTCCCAATTCTAACTTTAGTAGCTTTCACTTCGTGTCCCACCACAGTCCTGCTTCTTCCTGTAGCAAATGTCCCGCATACTGCACTTTCTAAACTTCGGTGCAACTACTGACTTCGAAGGTACGTTTCAGGTCTACAATCCATTTGTCTGCCTTTAATGCTCATTCTGTTCTGGTAAAGGGCGGGTATCGGTACGCCAGAAATTTCTCATACGGACACCCTTGAGCTTCTCTTCTATTTTCATTCTGCTGATGATGATGGCTCTGTTCTACTTGATTTCTCACCACCTCCGTCATTTGCCGAATAGCTTCAGCTATTGCCTGGCCTCCTTCTAACGGGGGGTTTTGCGCCACTGGCCCCTCTTCCAAGGGTGGATTCCGTGCCATTCGCCCTTCTCCCAGCGATGGTTCGGTGCCGTCTGTCCTTCTCCCAACGATGGGTTTGGTGCCATCTACTCTTCTGTACGTGGAGGGGTAACCAGAGAAAGAGTCTGGGCTACCACGTCTACTCGTTTCAAAGGAGGACAACCTCTTGGCATATTGTTTTCCTGAAACATACCCAACTTTACCGTAAGCTATACTTGCTTTAGAAACTTCCAAATTCCTAAAGTCCAAAACATTCATCCATATTACTCTAAATTCCAATCTGATAAAGATTCAAGCCTATACTTATGCCATGTGATCCATTTCTCCTAGGACACTGTGGATTTTACCTAGAGACGTAATAGCTCTGATACCACTATGTGACGCCCCTAATTTACATTTGAGATTTAACGTAAATTAAGTTGTCTGGATGAGTAACACTTGGCCACTCACCCTCGTACTTATCAAGAATAAAATGCATATATCATGTAATTCCCAGCGGATCAGGTTTTAAAAATAAAACTTTCTAAAGATCACATGGAAAATATACTTACAACATTCACATCATTCATTAATAACTTAACATTGTACCTTTTTTACATATACAAGGCCCAAACTGTAGCGGTTAACTAAAAATATATTACATTCTTCCAAAAGACTCTCCTTTACCTCACTCCTTTTCTTTCTTAACCTCAGGGAATTCTCTCCCATAGCGAAACCTATCCATACTAACACTAAAGTTTCGTTGGAGGAGTTGTCCCTGTGGAGTCACACAAACTCCACACATGGACAACGAGCCATCTAGTCCTAATGTTAAACAACATCCTGTGCGTCGCCTCTCCTCAGCAAAAGTGGATGTGTCAAGGCTCCAAACTCCTGTTGGTTGATTACTGATAGGAGGTCCGAAGGAAATAAAAGAAATGTCCATATAAGGACTATAGTCGGAGAGTCCCTTAAGACTCCCTGAAGTCTCCCGCTTCATCGGGGCTGTCCCCTTACTGGTCATTGAATCCTGTATATAGTTGATATGCACAAAAAATATTGATCCACAAAAGAGTGAGATTTCCTTTGAAATCTCAGTAAGTATATAAGCAGCTTAAAAGAAACATGGAAAAAGCAACCATAATATTATCACCACTGAATGACTAGGGAAATTTATCCTAAGATACACATCATAAGACCACTGTTTAACTGGTACTTTTCTTAACTCAACTGATTACATAATCTTATACGAAATTACACAATTTTCTTAAAAGTTCTTATTCTTTCTTATCACTAATGGGCGTTATGTCTCGCCGTCCCTGTTGTGATGAGTCTAGTGTCAATCTTACGGGCGTTACGTCTCGCCGTCCCCGTCTTGACACAAAACATATACATATATCACTGCGGGCGTTACATATCGCCGTCCCCACTATTCAGATCAATCTCACAGGCGTTACGTCTCGCCATCCCCTTGAATATCATATACTCTTATAACACGACAGACGTTACGTATCGCCGTCCTTGTCGGCACATTAGTCATCCGGGTGTTATGTCTCGCCGTCCCCATCACGACGTGACTAACTTATTCTTATTCATTGTTTTCTTTTTAGTGGTTCCTCTCTTATTCATACGAGTTTTTCACTTATAACCCTCTCTATTTGGAACACCAATTTTATTCCGGGAAAACCCTAAGTCTAAGCAAAACAGGGCATCTCGCTCGAGCGGGTGTCGAGCGATCATTAAGCGAAGTTACGGTTTTGAACTCGCTCGAGCGGAGTATCAAGCGAAACTCTAGCGAGGGGTCATATTTTGCCTTCACTCGACCTACAGGTCGAGCGAGGGTCGAGCGAGATCACGGCTCTAGGAGTTTTTCTACTCAAAACATGTCAATCTTTTTACTATACTCTATTTGGCTTCTTAAAAACTTAAATCTAAGTTCTTACAATTTTATTGAACATTTTTACAAGACAAGTTAAATCCAACCTTACTCATATGTCACTTTGTCACTTAATCATGTTCTTAAGAGTTCAATATTAGTAAACATAGTTCAATCACTTCAATAAACCATTTCCATGCTTAAGTTAAGCTAGAATATGGACTTACAAATTCTTCAAAGTTCAAGAGAATGGATCCAACCAACTTCTTGCAAGCTTTCTTCCAAACTCACTCACTTAGTTCACAAAGGAACTCTTTAAGGGTTTTGGGAGGGTTTTTCTGGTGTATCTTCCAAAGGGAAAAGTGTTCCCTCCTTCTAAACGAGCTTAGAAAGCTCTCAAGGCTCTATTTATAGGGTGGTGGTCGACCAACATGAGGGAGAGAAGAGGAAAAACACCCTAAGGTGCACTAGTTGCCAGATTTACATGGATGATGAGGTGACCATCTAAACAAATCTCATGATTAGGATTAAGCCTCCCAAATCCTAGGCTTTGCAGCTGGATTAGTCATCCAATGGCTCACATTTGAGATATTTTTGTTACCCATTTTGATCCATGGCTGAGGAGTGAGCTAAAGGGATAAGAGGTGAGGTGGCATTTCACCTAACCATGCATGCACCTCCCATCTCCAGCCCTCTCCTTGTGTCACACGCCCCTCTCCAGATTTTTCCACTCATTTGGTTACTTCCTAAATCTCTTTAGTCTCCATTTAATAAGTTCTAGAAGGCCACTTCTTAGTTTAGTTAGGGTAGAGTCAAATCTGACCCATTTAGTCACCTATCAACTAGATTTTGGCTCCCATTGTGTTTCCATCACATTAACTAATCAATTGGCTTCCAAATCAACTTTCCATCCATTTCCAACTATCCCTACACATGTCCTAATCCCAGAAAATCTCAAGACCAATTGCCTAATTAGTTACATGCCCCAAATTAGTTCAATTCATCCAACTCGGGTTCCATTTAAGCCCATTCCAGAGCTGCCTACTTGATTCCCAAATAAATTATTGATCCCTTTTGAATCTCGGAAAACTTAAATCATAAAAGTTTTAGATCTATCTCTCAAGGTTATATACCAATTAGAATAACCTCTTTTGGACCTCATATGAATAACTTATGCCCATTTTACTAAAACTCGACAGATTAATCCGAGAATACATAATTCCCAATACCAAGTGTTATCTCACATTCCTCAATTAAATCTCCCACTCTAATTTCCTAGTAAATAAATACATCAAATAAATTTCCTTAAAGTAATTTCCATAAAATAATTTACCTTAGAAAATTTGGGCTATTACATATTGGTGCTCAAGTTAGTCCACAAATCTGCTTGTATATAACATTACTCATATATATGTACACTTCAGACACTAAAATGTAAAGTAGGGGACAATAGTAGTTGTACATAACACAAATTTCATACACTTGCAATGTGATGATGAGATGTGAATTTGAATAGATAAGCAAAAAATGGTTCAACAAAAAATTAGAAAACAAAAACCTGGATTGAAAAAGCCACATGCATGATTGATCTTCATGGGTTGAATGGACACAAAAACAGTGAATACTATATAAGCCATGCATCATCATGTTGCCTTGTTTAATTTTTTTTTGATACATTTGGGAGAGTGAGATTTCAAATTCTAGACCTCCATTTTAGAGGTTAGGGGTTATGCCAATCAAGTCACAGGCCTTTGGCTGCCTTGTTTAAATTAGGACATACATATTTTGTATGTATATTGGCCATGCATGAGATATGTACGTACCAATGGTAATTCAGAATCAGTTGCGACAGAAGAGCGTTCAGCATGATAATACCTTTCATATCGTTCCATAATACTCTCCATGCTGTAAAAAAAAAAAAAAAACAATGTATCTAAGTTTAAATAGATTGAAGCTAGCCTTTTAAGAGTTAGAAAATTAAGAAAATAAATAGAATCATATTGCTTAATTAAAATAAACAATTCAAAGTAGCCATTGAAAAAATGTGTTTAAAGCTAGGTTGATGATCGACTAGGAAAGTATTCATCTTAAGGTAACGAGTTTAACTACTTTACATGCTAATTATTAGTAGGGTTAAGAAATAGGGATGTATTTAATTATTAGGATTTTTATCACATATCTGAGCATTAAGATTATAAGATAAGCTTCAAAATTAAAACTTGATTTAGGTTTCAAGAAAGAGTCTTAGGTATTTGAAGAGTCACCTAGGGAAAGGGCACGAGAAGATGAAATATCTGCATGAGAAATTGAGAGGGAGTGGATGGCAAGTGAGGCTTCACATGCTTATGCTACATGTCATGCATGCAAGCACCAATTTTTGGAAAGATTAGACAAACCTTTATATTTTGTTGTGATATTATTGCATACTGCTACTATACTTAGATGCATTGCATCTTAACTGTCATGTACGAGGGGTCTATAACATTGTGTTATATGTCTCGATACTTCATTTACTATCCAATCCCAAGCTAGGGCTGGGGGTGTCCTAAGTGATGTGGATGGTGCATGAAGATCATGATCCCAATTAAAGATACTAATAGATCAAAGATACAAAGATGAGATTTGTGAATCATGTAAGTTGTAAATAGAATAGTAAAAGTCTAGATGAAATTAAATTATTGGTAGTAATAGTAAACCTTTAAAATAGTAAAATTCTAAGAGTTTGTTTGGGAAGTTATAAGATGATATACATATAAAAACTTCTCATAATTTTCTTCCCAAATATTATTCAAATACAAAACACTTTTCAATTTTAAAATTTCAACTTTTTTATTCAATCATTATAATTTTTCCAAACTTTCAAATCAAACACAAAAAATAATAAAACTTTTTCAAAATAAAAATAATATTCAAAATTTTAACTTTCTAATCTTTTTATTTAAATTTTTTCTCTCATTTTCCAAAACCCAATAAAACATTTTAATTCAAATTATTTCATTACTATTCACAAATCATTTCACTATTATTTACAGAATTCTTATCTTATCTCTTTACCCAAACATGCCCTAAATCTAGTAGATCAAACGGGATTCCTTTGTGGGAGATTCCTGGCTTGACGATTATGAATTGACAAATTCCACATTAATAACATTAGACTACCTCAAATATGTATATTGGCACAAAAAGGGCGAAAAAATGTGAAGATTGCTCGGATTTGGACAATATTATGCAGTGTCAGTGTTAGTATTTTGCCTATAACTTTGGCTATGGGTATAAAATCGTTTCAAAAAATTATTTTCGATACGTGGTCACAGTGCTAAGCCTAATGGTTTCCAACTCAACGCCTATATGAGTAATTTTTCTATTCGAATCATCCATTTAAGTTAATTTTTTTCTTTTATAGTAATATTTCGCTGTCACTTTTAGATATGACTCTAATTTTGGTTTGGGCTAGATTTTTGGTGAGACCCTTATTTTATTACGTATTTTATTCTTACGCAATAATTGAGATTTTTGGCACTTTCGGGTAAAATTCTCAAAAATTTGGATTTTTTTAACTATTTACGCCCGACTAAATATAATAAATAATTCGACTAATTCAAATTATAAAATATTAATAATATTACAAAATAATATTCTAACAGTATTTTATTCAACTTTCAATTAAATACTATTATCTCAATTCATCTCATCTTAACTCACTATCTAAACCTTATTATAGAAAAATGATATATACAAACTTTAAATACATAAGTTTCGCACAAACCCATTATAAAAAAAGTAGTCCAGACCTTAAAAAAATGTGAAACTATCACTTTTTGTTATAAGACCCACATTTTTACAAAAGTTTTGTACATTTAGGACTTACCTAACATTACTATTTTCAATACCGCGTGCAACTATATATGTGAAGAAGGTTAATTAGAAAATAGTACATCTGTTTGACTAAACATATGGTAGTTAGACTTGGATTGTTTTAAAAAGACTAGAAGGCATTCCTTGTGAAAATTTCTTTTCATTATTCTAACTATTTGGAAAAAGTTTTCATCCCAAAATTCTCATCTCATCTAATCTCCTTCCCAAACATCACTCAAATTAATACAAATACATTGAAACTAATAATTACAACTTTTCCAACTTTCAAACAAAAAGTATAAAAAAAAATAGATTTTTCAAATTTTTAAACAAAACTAATATTAAAAAAATTATATTCTAACAATATTTTAACTTTATAATATTTTTTATTTGACTTTTTCTCTCTCATTTATCAAAATCCAAAAAATACTTAACTCAAACTATCTCACTACCATTTACAAATTATATTATTATTATTTACAAAATTTTCATCATATCCATTTGTGCTTTGAAAACAAAAAATAAAAATAAAATAAAGAACTGCTCAATCAGAAAAAAGTTACAAGAACTACGTACATATCGAACATAGTAGTCTAGTTACTCTCATTGGAATGGCCAAAGCAAAATCTAAGTTTTAGCTAATATGTAACGAATTTGGCTTTGGCTATTTCATTCCTATCAAATCCTCATATTGAATTATTCATTTATTTATTCTCAAATAATAAAATAATATAAGATGATTTTGAATTTAGCTATTCTATTCACATCAAATCCCATATTGGATTATCTATTTATTTATTATATCGTGATAAAACAATATTAATTTATTTTTTAATTATTAATTATTTTAATTTTATCAAATTTATCATTTTACCTATTATATCTTAATTATATTCTAATTAAATTATTGGTTAAAAAATCATATTTTCAATTGTCTTTTAATGCTATAATCACAAACATCTAATTAAATTCATCTGAAATCTCTTCAAAAAAAAAAAAATCCATCTAAACTTTTATATAAATGTCTTAATCAAAAATTATTTTATTAATTACTATTTACAGGTCATATAATGTTATCTCACCCAGCTATCCAAATAAGGGTAGTTGCATCTTTTATATATTGTTGATCACTACTCGTTTTCAACTTAATTGTTAATCCCTCATCAATTCTTGAGTTCAAAATATCATCAGAATGAAGGGTAAAATAAGAGAAAGTATTACTGCACATAGCCATCCCACAATTTTAGAAATCCCACAATATTTGATAACCATTTGTTAGAGAATATTTGATATTCATTTGTACAGATTCCTTTTATTTTATTTCCATGTAAATCACAGTCGTGTATAGCTATATAAAGCATACTGATCATGAGAAATACAAGAAGAATATTTCTACCAATTTGCTTCTTAACATGGTATCAGCCAAACAAAAATCCTGACATACCTTTGCCCAAAATTCTCATGGCCTTCGATGCTTCTGCTTCTCAACCTTCTTCTCCCTATCTTCTACACCCTTCCGATTTCCTAACCTTGTTTTTGTCTCCGGCCATCTCACTAGAGATAATTTTCTCAAATGATAACGCTCACTTTACAATGCCTTCAATGCAAAAAATAAATTATACTTCGTTGATGGTTCACTCAAAGCACCAGCCACCAATTCTCCAAATTATGCCCAATGAAGTAGGACCAAAGACACGTCCTCACTTGGATCCTTAATACTATCACCCCCTCCTTAGCCAATTCCTTGGATTACCATGATGACCCCCGTGATGTATGGCTCAATCTTGAGTCACGGTTATGCCATGGCAACAATGCTCGTCTATTTCATCTCAAACGAGAAATATCCAACCTTCATCAGAACCAACTCTCCATCCCTGATTATTATAATAGCATCAAACAACTCTGGGATGAACTTGGCAATCTCCAATCACCCACTGATGCTAGTACCTGGGAGAAAAGAGTCGAGGATGAGCGTGTGTTTCAGTTTCTACTGGGTCTCAATGACTCATTTGCGGCTTTTCGAACCCAGATACTAGCCACAGATCCCCTCCCACCTCTCAACAAAGTATTCTCTATTTTTTTCCAAGAGGAGAAACAACATCTCCTTCATGTCCCTCAACCAACCTTAGAAAACCTAGCCCTTGCTGCTAAGTCCACCCCCAACAATCGACCCCCTCTCAAATGTACTGAATGTGGAAAAAATGGGCACTTACACAATCGATGTTGAAAAACCATTGGTTGCTGCTGCTAATCTCATCAATGCCACCTCAAGCCCCATTTCGGGTCTATCGTCGGAGAGCTATCAGCAATTGATGACCCTGCTTTACCCCTTTCTCCGGCTGCAAATTTCATGGGTAACTCCTCCACGATGCTCTACTCTTTTGACCCACAGACAACCTGAATCATCAACAATGGTGTTAGTGACCATATGATCCACTGTCGATCCTCCTTCTCCAGCCTAACTCAGCCTTCCATGGCTTGTACAGTGAGGCTACCCACAGATGAAATGATTCATGTTGAAGGAATCGGTTCTGTGCCCTTATCTGACCAATTAATTCTTCAAAATTTCTTTTATGTCATCTCATTTTATTATAATCTCCTCTCTATTCCTCAACTCACTAAAAATTTATCATGTGTTGCTTTTTTCTCATTTGCTAATGTTTTTTTTTTCAGGACCTTTCATCAAAGAGGCTGATTGGAGCAGGTGAGGCGTTCAATGGGCTCTACCTCTTTCGCCCTTAAAAGACTATCGCACTTTCTGTTCATCATCTTGATAATAAGACCCTATGACATCAACGTCTAGGTCATCTTTCTAGCTTTACCATTCCCAAAATTTTTGATAGTCCATGTATTCTCTCTCATTGTGATGTTTGTGAGCATTCAAAGCATACTCATTTACCGTTTCAAATGCATGCTAATAAAAGTACGATACCTTTTAATCGTCTTTATTATGATATTTGAGGTGGCTATTCCACTGCCTCCATTTGCGGTGCACATTATTTCTGGACTATTGTTGATGATTTTTCACGCACCACTTGGATTTATTTAATGGGTTTTAAATTACAGATTTTTAGTCACTCAATGCATTTCTTTGCTCTTGTTAAAAGTCAATTCAACTCATCGATTAAAATAACTCGCACCGACAATGGCCAAGAATTCCTCTCACATAACCTCCAAACTTATTTTCACACTTATAGTATCATCCATGAACGTACTTGTGTTGAAACTCCACAATAAAATGACGTTGCAGAGTGTAAACATAGGCACCACCTGAATGTCTCCTATTGCCTTCTGGCAATTTTCTTAATCAACGAAAATATGCCCTAGAAATCCTTGTTGACAGTAGCCAACTTGGTTCTCTCCCTACACCTTTCCTCATGGAACAGATCTGAAGTTCAATGACATAGATGGTAACCTTCTTCTTGATCCCACTTTTTACTGATGGTTAGTAGGACGCCTCATTTACCTCATTACCACTAGACTTGATATTGTCTTTACAGTGAACATTCTCAACTAATTCATGCATGCTCCTCGGATCCCTCACATGACAATTGTAACCCGTGTCCTCCGCTACATTAAAGGGACTCCTAGATAAGACATTTTTTTCTCTTCCTCTAATGATCTTCATGTCAGTGCATAGACTGATTCTGATTGGGCCAGTTGTCTTACCACTCGGCACTCTACCAGTGGTTTCTTCATCACTCTTGGTTCCAACCTCATTTCTTGGCGCACTAAAAAACAAACTACAGTGGCTCGCTCCTCTACAGAAGCTGAATATCGCTCTATGGCCGTCACAACATGTGAACTAATTTGGTTGAAACAACTTCTCCATGACATCGGCATCTCACATAAAGATCCAATGATCCTCTATTGCGACAATCAATCTGCCCTTCATATTGTTCAAAATCCAGTTTTCCATGAATGAACAAAGCATATTGAGATAGATTTTCACATCATTCATGACAAACTCCGTTCTGGCCTCATCACCACTGCTCATCTTCCATCTTTCAAGCAGATTGTCGACAATTTCATCAAAGCTTTGGGATCTAACCTCTTTCATCACGTATCTCGCAAGTTAGGCATTACGGATCTTCTTGCACCAACTTGAGGGGGAGTATTACAACACATAGCCATCCCACAATTCTAGCTCCCACGAGTTTAGCAATCCCACAATATTTGCTAACCATTTGATACAGAATATTTGACATCCCTTTGTACAAATTCCTTTTATTTTATTTCCATGTAAATCACAGCCATGTATAGCTATATAAAGCAAACTGATCATTGGAAAATACAAGAAGAATATTTCTACCAATTTACTTCTTAACAGAAAGTTCCATATAATGAGGCCAAACTTGAATCGGTATTGAAACGATCCACAAAAGGGAGTTTCTGGTTTTTGAGAGGGAAATAAACGGCCCAGGCTGGATAGGGAAAGCTAGTAAAGAAAAGAGAGAGAGGGTGTTCCAGAAGTCAATATATATATATATATATTTAATTCATCTACTGTATATATCAAATATGAGTTTTGTTGTAGATATACTGTAGTGAAATTAATTAACTGTTTAAATGCTTTGCCTAATCCAATGCAGGCTAGATTTTATCCAAAATATAGATTCCAATTATTTTTATTTTTTTAATCTTTAGCTAATCTATTGAGGCTGCTCTAAGTACTAATAATTTATAAGTGTCCTCTTCCTTATATATATTCATATATTTATGTACATATATATAGAAGCTTTTTAAAATAATGAAGCGCCTAGCGATCGAATGTACTTTTCGAAGAACCTTCTCCAGCTGCAGCAACATACTTCTGTCACATAAGAATTAACGAGTCCCAACAGAAATGAGAAGACAAGTCAAAGTGGGCCAAGATCAGTCTCCAACCCTGAGTAATAATAAATGCTCTACGTTCGTACTGCATGCGTTCTAATTAACCTCATGAGAATTGATCTGAATTGAAGCAGTAGTTTTTATGACCTTTATCATGAATGACTCTTGAAAATATATCAAACCCGGCCAGGAGCAAATTAGTAATTAGCCCATTGGATAGGTCGATACAATTTAAAAATTAAAATAAAATAAAAAATGAAAGTTTGAGGCTCCTAAGAACAAAAAAAACCTAAGTAATTAAGATTATATATATATATATATTGTGGAGCTTTCCTAACTTCGAAAAAAAAGAAATTCATACAATTAATGAATCAATAATATCTATACCTAGCTATCTAGAACCAAAGACGTACATATATATTATATAAATATTCTAGCAGGTCAAGGCCGCTAGCTTCATGCATGGTTTGATCGAATTGAAAAAGGATTATATTATATATATATGCATGGGTTGAAAGATCTTAATGGAGATTCTAAATAAACGTGCGAACTTTTCATAGGCAGTCGTTTCCACGAATAAAATTATATATCTATCTATATATATATATATATATACACACTAGCTAGGTTTTACAACCGAGAACCAAAAAAGAGAGAAAAAATCCCAGATATAATTCTCTATAATTCTCTCTTCTGGATTGAACTAATTAACACGATTAATTTTCGATTTTGCAAATCCCAGATAGAGATTAATTTTACACTCGCATTTTCCAATTAACTTCTTTCTGGTTACAAGCTTTGTCTTGATAACTAAGTTTTTTTTTTTTTTGGTGTTCCTTCTTGGTATATAGCTGCGCGCGAGAAGAAATATATATAGAAAAAGAAAATATATAGAACTCATTCAGCAGGTTTCAGTAGTACTCTCAACTTTGTGCTCGAGAAACTAGTGAAAAAGAAAGAGAAAGATCATCGCGCTTAATAATGTTCAAATACAACTAGATCAATATATATTGTCATTTGACCTAGATTTGACAATTACATTGTGATACCAAGTGACCAATGGAGAGATTTACTTCAAGGGAAGCCAAACAAAATTAAAACAAAATATATAAAATATTTTTTATTATATTTCTATACAGTTTTTTATATGATATAAAATAATTTAATAATAAAATTTATAATAAAAATAAAATACGTTTAATATAATTTTTGTATTAAAAAAATATATAATATATTAAGAATATGTCATTATAATAAAAATACGTTAAAAATCATCAAATTTCTTTTCCATTTTTATTTTTATCTATAATAAAAATATTTCATTATATTATTATATTATTTTATTTTATATAAGATATATTTTATTTTTAAATGAAATTAAATTTTGTGGAGGGAGGCAATATAATTTTTAAACAATATAAAATAAAATTAATATTATCTTACTAAATCATATAAAATAATCATATATTATTTTCTATTTTAAAAAAAATATATATTATTTTTTTTTAATTTTTTAATTTTTTTTTGGAGTGGTGGAACCAGGGGGAGGGGGCGCCATGGCCACCTGCCCAAACGAAGTGACAAAAGAGATTCAAAATATAAAAGAAAATTCAGAAGAAAAACTCATGTAAAATTAATGTTGTAACAAAGGAATAAAGCAGCCAAAAAAGAAGATGAGGATTAAACTACAAAATGTGAAAGTATGAACCTCGAATTGGAGGAGAACTCAAAGAGCTTTCCATTGCTGGATAACACGATCAGACCTAACTCAACATCGCATAGCACCGATATCTCATGAGCTTTCTTGAGCAACCCGGTCCGGCGCTTGGAGAACGTCACTTGCCGCCTGATCTTGTTCTCGATTTGCTTGAGCTGAACCCTACCTCTCCCCATTCTTTTGTGAAACCTTTTTATTCTTTCTCTCTCTTGAAAAGAAAAACAGAAGTAATTAAGAGGAAAGAACTTATAAAGAAACAAAACCAGCACAAGGTTTTCCAAGAAAAAACCCTAAAGTGGGTTCACGAATATTTCAAGGAGATAAAAAAAAAACAAAAGACTTATGATGAAGATGATGATAATCAAAGTGGGCGGGCCTCTCAGAATGGTATGGGCATCTTTTATGTATTATATGTGGTGCTGTGGAGCCCACCAATTTAACCGATAAATGACCAATCACGTGATATTTTTATCAAACTCATGTCCCAAATGCATTTTCATCCTCCGGAAATTGAATAATTAAAAAGAAAAAGAAAAACAAGGGAGCAACGATAGGGATCCTAAAAAAGATCCCTACTTAAGAATTCTTAGTTTAGATATATTTTTTTTGAGTTTTTCATTTTACATGATTTTTATATAAGTATTTTAAAATAATGTTGTGATTTTTTTATATTTTTAAAAAATAGTTTAAGATGTTAAAAAAAATCATGAAATAAAATATATATCTTAAAATACTTAAATTTTTAATTTTTTTACATAATTTTTTTTAACATCTTAAAACATTTTTTAAAAATATAAAAAAATTACAACATTATTTAAAAACACTTATATAAAAATCAAGTAAAATAAAAAACTAAAGAAAAAAAAGTCTCATGTAAGAATTTTTAAGTAGGAAGACATCTTTAATATTTATCAAAAAGAGGAAAATGATAATTATAAAAGGAAAAAAAAAAAAGGAAAAATTTTCTGAATGCCCTATACTCATTCACCCTACCCTTGAAACCGAAAAATCATCCCTCCATCAATACCCACCATTCTCCCGACTCCCTTCATTTTCATCATTTTTCAGTTGATTTCTATTCCCAGCCGCTCCACTCTTGCTGCCATTACTCCCCACGAATTTGAGAGGTTAATTTTATTTTCCTCCATTTTTGTTTACATTTCAAACTGGTTATTAGTATATATTTGTGTGATCTATTTTTTATGTTAAAACTGTGATTATTAGTAGACATTTCAGACCAATTATGCGTGTATTTTCTTGGAAGAAAAACTACAAACAAACAAGTAGGACAAAGCACCAACAGAAAATCACGGAAAGTGGGACGATGGGATTTATGGGATATGAAGGGAGGAATGAGAGAGAAGTGAAGGGGCTTACCAGCGTGAGGTTGAGGACGAGCACTGACGAAAAATCACGAGCTCAAGAAAAACGCAGGTAGGAGCTGAGAGGATGAGAGAGGCAAGGGATGATGCATATAAAGGAAGGGATCGAGTATAAAGGAAGCGATTGAGTTTTTAATGGCAGTTTTTATTTTTAATATGGGCCATTAAGAATAAGACATGTGGCATTAGTCAATTATCGATTTGAAAGGTTCGATCTGTGTAGAATTTTTCATGTATTTATATTTATGAAGCGCTTTCTGATATAAAAGGTGTGCTCTATATATGGTACACATTGTCACATTGAGAGAGAGAGAGAGAGAGCGCATCAACTTTCCTTCTATCCCTGGACAGAGTACGTATGCAATCAGTGGCATAAGAGAAATTAATGATATCAGTTGTATATTCTTTTCTAAAAAAAGAATAAATATAAAACCCACATTAAAAAGTTAATTTTTTAATTTATCGACATTGTTTATCAAAAATATGTCCGACACTTATACATCTCACAATTGTATTAGCATTAGTTGAAATAAATTAAGTTGAGAGAGAAAGAGTAAATTAAAACGTGAGTGAAGGGTTGGAGTTTGAATGTGGTATTAGGGCTGGGTGGTGGGCCAACTCCCACCTCGTTCGAGGTAGCTGGGAGCTAGGGTCAAGGCTCGAGTTGGGTTGAGTGCGTGGCCAATTTGGACCCAAACCACTTGACCCAGCCCACATATATATGAATATATCTATATATATATTAAAAAATTCTTTAATAAAATGATGTTGAATTATCCTATATTTTATTTAATTTCTTTAATAATATTATGTTGATTTATCTTAAATTTTATTTATTTTAAAATAAAATGACGTAAACGATGTCGTTTCAAAATTAGATTTGATCTTGAAAGATATCGTTTCAAGATGGTCTCTCTTTCTTTCTTGGTTGTTGTCTATCTCTCTTTCACTCGCTAGCATGTTCTCTCCCGAGTCTCCTCCTCCTCCTTTACGGTTTTTCTCCTCCTCGAAGTCATGAATGTCTATGGTTTTATTTTACTGTTTTTTGCTGTAGGTGAGTAGTGGGCTAGATGGTACAGATGGTCATGGAGTTCAATCCACTCTCAATCACCTGGACGAAGACATTCTCAAGAGGCAGTAGGGGTGTACAAAAAAATAAAAAAATCGGTCTGCATCGGTCCAAACTGAACCTATTAGACCGATTTTGAACCGGTCTGATTTGGGATTTGTTTCTAGAAATACAAAGTCTATAAAAACCAGTCTGGTTCTGGGCAATTAATAATTATGGACTTGACCAGATCGAACATATATGATATAAATTAATAATTTTATATGATATGTTTTTATATTATAGATAATTTTTTATATAATAATATAAATTATAATTATACATAAATGATGATATAATATTTATAAAATAAGAGTTTAATTTTAAATATAAAAATTTAATTGATCATATACTTTAAACATAATATATATTAGTAATATTTTGGATTTGTAAAAACAGATTTTTTTTAAACCAGATTTTTATTACATATTTTATTTTATATAATAGTTATTTTTATTTTATAACAGTCTTTTATTGTAAATTTTATTTATATAACATATTTTTTTAGTAAAACATATTTTTGTAATAAATTACAATTTTTTTAATAAAACAGATTTTTAAACCAATTTGTTTTTAAACAGAATTTGTTTTTAAGAATTTACAATAATTTATTAAAACTGAGAAATTGGATCAGATCGGACCGGACTAGATTAGAACAGGCAAAACCAATAAAATTTTGAGAGAATAATTGAGACATAATTGATTCTGCATTTTACAAAACCAATAATATCTGTTCCATTCTATATTTTATCCTGAATTGAATCAAATGGGTTACACCGAGATAGTACCTATATTTGGAGGTTCAAACTCAAGGTCGGCTCAATAAGTTAGGAGACTTAAAGCAAAAATTTTAATTGAAACTTTTTTTTTAATTAAAGTAAAATTAAATTAATTAATTTTAAAATTTATTTTACATTTTTATTTAAAAACAATGCCTATCGTTTGTTAAATAAAATTACTAATTAAGATTTATATTACATTTTCAACTAATAATTAACTTAATTTTTATTGAAAAAAATTAATTTAAAAATAATTTTATCAAACTTAGTTTTATAAGATGTGCTCTTGAGTTTTAGGAGTCGTTTGGGAACATAACTGTTTTAATGTATTTTCACATATTTTCAAATTCAAATTTTTTTCTCACTCAAAAGCTAATAAAATATCTTAATTTAAACTATTTTACTATCATACTAGATATTCTGAGATATTCTTAATATCTAAAAGAGACCTAAAATCAATTATATTAATCATCACTAATAAAGTTATATAAAAAAGTGGACCATTGCCTCTTCAAATGATCATACAAATTTTTTTATGAACATTCAAAAATTAAATTTTTTTATTTATAATTCTCATATTATATATTAAATTAATAATGATAAAAGATAAATATATTCTTATAAAGAAAGTACTTGAAATAATTATTATATGAAATACTTCTAAAACTAATAATGACATATACTATCTATTTAATAATTTTGTTATTTTATTGAATTAATTAATTTTTTTTTAAATTATATTTTAATTTTTTAGGAGGAGATCTTTTGTTCCTAAAGAGCTTGCTTAATTTATATGGAAGAGATATACATAATATATTTTATAATATTTATACCATATAAGTTATAAAGTAAAAGTATTTTTATAAATTATCTTATAAAATTAATATTATTTTATATAAATATTCTTATTTTATAATACATATTATATAATATATTGTACAAATTATCGTGAGATTATCATTTTCCTAACTTATAAGGCAAGGGCCGGCTATCAAACTGTCGGTCGGCAATGGCACCCTGTCCGAGGAACAAATCCCTAAATAAATAATGGTACTTGTAGATCAGACAAATGCGACAAAAGAAAATAGAGGAGTTGGGGATTATTTCCTATTCTCAGAAGATGACACAGAACATTAGTGATAACTGATAAACTTAACGTGTTGATTTCTAACTAGCTCTTGATTATATGTTGTCACTGCGAAAATAGTCAGAATCTGCAACATAATTATTTTCTTCCTCTTGTGGTTGCTCCCATATCGTTTTCCATGGCTGGAAAGATAAGAAACTATATCGTTGGTGGTCCGTTTGCAATGCCACTGATCAGGTTTTTATCCATAACATGCCAAGATGGCTTAAAGAAAAGGAAATGCTTAAGTTGTTAACCTATTTAGTTATGGAGAAGGAAATGCTTTTAATCAATTATAACAAGCTGCGTGCAGACCAGGATTTAGTTTAAATATTGATACATCATATATAACATTAAGAAATTTCAAAAGTCGATTAATTAATTGAATTAATGATAAAATATGTAATATATAAATTGTTTCCAACAAAGTTTCCGTACTTTTATTTTATTTAAAAGAACATAAAATATAAGATCTTTCAGAATCAGAATAATTAATACGTGCAATTTCCGCACTTGTTACATGATATAAGGTGCGTATTAATTTGTCATCATGACTGGCTAGATCGATCATCTGCCTGCAGGAAGCCAGCTATTAATATAGAAGGATTTCTTGGTCAGGTAACACTAATTTCCCAAAGACTAACGGCAATTGCATGCAACCACATATATTAATGTGCTGTACACTACACATTTATTATGGCGAGATTCATCCAATATTTATTGTAAACATTAACGCATGTTATATATATAACCAGCTAACATTGCTAGCTACTTAAATACTAGGAAAATATTTTAGATATAAAAAGATTACATAAAAATAAATTTATGCATAAATTGATCATGTGAGACATTGACATGATACGTTAGATTCTAAAATCATTTTTATTATAAAAAGTAGATATAATGAATTTCTTGAAATCTATGTCAATTTATGAGTTTACTTTGTTAAATCTTTTTGTGCATATATATAGTGATAAATGGACATTTATGTTGAATTAATACTCTTAATCTATTGGGTTAAATGAATCTTATGTGTTTAAACAAAAGTATTAATTAAATAATAGGAATTAATTAATTCTGGCATGTGATATGATTTTGTTGCCCCTAATTAACCTCAGATTGGATACTTAGATTGGTTTTGCTCAAATGTGAATAGCATATGGTAGACATATCAAATATGAGAGCTAGCACTATAACAAATATGGCTTTTTGCCACAAGTTCTTTTTCCGCCATATGTAATTGTGGTAAATAGTACGTTGATGACATGAAAAGTATTTGTGGGAAAAAAAAATGGGCCTTTTGCCATGAGGTAATGCTGGCCTTTTGCCATGACAAAAAACAATATTTTTTATGGCGATTTTGTGTCGCGACAAATAAACTTACACAAAGATAGCTTTCGTTCATTTTTGTTTTTGCCGCCGGCAAAAATATAGTGGGAAAAAACTTTTTACGGTGGTATTGTGCCGCGACAAATAGACTTAGAAATGATATGATTTTTTTGTGGAAAATAGTTTTATTTTAGCGAGAAAAACATTTGGGAAGTTTGTTTGCTGCAAGAAAATATTTTTTGTGGCGAGTTCTGGTCGTCAAAAATAGGGCCAAAACTAATCGAACACTTATTAAATGAAACGTCATCGTTTTATCGCACGGTGATTTAAAGCCTACCTTTCCCCCTCTTCCTCAAAACACTCCAGCGTTTCCTCAATTTTCTTAACCCTAGAAGACGACTCCCCCCTCCATCAAAACACCTCGCGTGAGTCCTCGACCACTCTCTAAAAATCTGAGAGTCCCATCGGTGGTCTCAAGAGTCACTTCCTCTGGAAGCTTGGTAAGCCTCTACTCCCCCGAACCTCGAATTTAGTTTTACTTTCTCATTTGTGCTCTCACTCTCACTTCTCAAGAGGCGATTTTTCAAACCCTAGGTCGCTTTGTTTGCAGTGGCACAACCTCTCTTTGCCCGTCGCTAACTCGCCATCATCCCTTGCCTCCTTTTTAGTCCTTGCGCACTCTCCTCTAAATTGGTGCCCAGGTTTTTTCTTTTTTTACTTTTTCTTCATTTTTTTCTATATGTGGGTGAAAGAAGAGGCATTCGTGTATTTTTTTGAGATTTTTTAAAGATTTTGTTCTATATGTAGGATGCACATATATATACGGCTATGGATTTTCATTTTGTTGTGAGTCTGTGACACTTTGTTCTGTATGTGAATATGTAGGATGCACTAAACAGTTAACTGCTGCTCCCATGTCTCACGGCTGGCCTCCTAAAATCGAGGTCCCCCCATGACCCAAACCCTCCTTTTATGTGGTATGTGTATAAAACTTGTAAGCTTTGTAAATGTGTGGTGTTTGTGTATAAATGATATGAGCAGATTTCATGTGTTGGTTGTATTAGTATACTTGGTTGGGTTGTGTTATGCTTTTGGATGTGAGGAAATAAATGGAACTTGATTTGGTGTTGAATTAGTGTTGGATTGAATTTGATTGTGTATGGAGGAAGGGTAATGTAATTGTAGTTGGGACTGTTGGTGAAGTAGTTTAATTATAGTTTACGGAGTGAATTATTTGTGGTTAAGTTTTGTGCCACTTCTTAGCAAAGTCAATAGTTTAACATCGTTATAATTTAACCATTGGTTTACTTGTATAAAAAATATATTTAGCTATTCTTTTGTTTTCAAACTCATGGTATTACTAGTTAGGGCAACCAGGTACCCTTATAAAACCTCTAGGTCCCACTTAGCAATTAAATTTCATTCTTAGTTTATCATAATCTGAATGGCTACTTCCCTAACAATTAAATGACTATGACATTTCTTTTGAATATTCTTACTTCGTTGAATAGGTTCACCTATATTACCTTGATGTTGTTGCAAACATTATATTTACAGTATCTTATTAGGTACTTTTTGATACCCACCTATTATCCTCCTCTATTTTCACCTATGAAACTTTTAGTTGTTGATATAAATTATATTGCTTCTATTTGACACAGGCTACCATTCAGGGATTTGAGGCTAAAGGCTTTTCTAAGCTTGGTTTTCATTGGCATTGATATTTTTATTTTTATCTCTAATTCTTCATTGCTTGTCAAAGCATGTAGCCTATGGATGCATGCATATTATACTTTGTACTTGACTGATGCATGTGTGCCATTTATTATTCGAATTCCTCGCTTGAAGTAGAAAATTGAATTTAACATCGTTGTAAAACCTGCATATGTGACACACCATGGCAAATTGGACATTTATGTTTGGCAAAGTGGTCAATTGGATATGGTTATGCCTGAAAAGATTAGAGGAACAAAATTTTCAAGGGCCAAATTAACTGGCTGATGTGAATTCCAATTCTATATATAGAGGTTACAATTGAGAGTTTGTTACATGATTCAAAAATCAAAAGAAGATAAGAACAACCTATGATTTACAAAGAATTCAAAAATAGATTATGATATCTACAAGTTTGTTACAAAGTGATACGATATGCTTATGCATTTGAATTATGAAGTGCAATCTTCTTCTTTATCCACAATTGATTCTGCTTGTGTCTTAATAGCCCCCTTCAAACTTATGGGAGGTGGTGAAACCATAAGTTTGTCTCTGAGAAATAAAAACCGAGAGGAGGTAAGTCCTTTGGTAAAAATGTCATCACATTGCTCAATTGTGAAGATGAAGCAAGGCTCTATGTCCTTATGCAAGACCTTTTCCCTAATGAAATGGTAATATATCTCAATATGTTTGGTCCTTGCATGAAAGATTAGATTGGATGCAAGTGAGATAACTTCCAAATTATCACACCAGAGTACTGGTAGAGCTGAAAGAGGGAGTTGAAGTACTTGAAACAACATTCTTAACCAAAATAACTCGGTTGTAGCAATGGCCATTGATCGATATTCTGATTCCGTGCTTGACCTAGACACCACGTGTAATAGCCCAAATTTTTAGGATATAATATTTTCTTGAGAATTTATTTTAAGAAATTTGTTGGAAATAATATTTTTATAGAAAAAGAATAGGAGACTTAGATGCATTTTAAGGTAAATATTGGATGGACTTTTGGGAATTTTAGCAATGTATCAACTAGAGAAATTTAATTTAGACCTAGAAAGAGATAAATTTTCAAAATTTGAGGAAGAAATTCAAAGGGAAGTGAAAGAACAAAACATCAAACACTTGGTGTGCCAAAACGGATTCTCGGACTGGACCGTCGAATTTTGGTGTAATAATCATAACTTCTTCATATGAGGTCCAAATAAGGTAATTCCAATTCTTATAGAACCATTAGAGAGAGATATAAAACTTATATGTTTTGGGTTTTTGAAGATAAGGAATTTATCAAGGACTAAATCTAGTGTGAAGTGGACGGATAGAGATAGGAGTCAACTGGTAACCGACTTAGATGAGTTGCCTTAGGTTCAACCATGTGACGAAATGAAGATTTGCTACCATATTTTCTGAAGTCTTGACATGTGTGGGAACATGTGGCAAGTTGATAAGAATTCATCTAGAAGCCTTGGTGGGTAAGAAAACAAAGGAAAACAAATGGAGAATTCGGATTGGATATTCTCGGGTAAGTTTTGACGTGTTTCAGTAAACTAATCATATCTCTCTCATATGATATCGGAATAAGGTGATTCAAAATCCTGTAGAACCCTAAGAGGATTATCTTAAACTTTCATGTTTGGAGTTTTGGAAGAATCGAATTTTATCATTGACGTATTAGGGTTGGAACGTGGCTAATCCCTTGGAGAGGCCAAGTGGCCAGATGCACCCCTTAGAAGATTTTCTATGATAGTGTTTTGTCTTCACCCCCATGTGTTGGAACTCTTTGAGCCCTTGATCAAGATCATTTTATAGGTGTATTACTCTCAACCATGGGATTAAAATATCAACAAATCCCCATAGGATTAGGGGTGATCATGAAACCACAAGTAGGGGACACCTCACCTATGCAGCCAAATGGAGTTGCTGAAATGCCCAAGCTCTCTTCCCTTGCACCTCACGCCTATTATGCCTATAAATAGATGCATGGGTTTCTCTTCTTTCTCCAGGAGAGATACCAGTCGGCCATAGTGAGAAATACCCAAGAGAAATACACAAAAACCCACTCACATCACTTAAGTGTCAAAAGAGAGCTAAGTAAGGATCTTGGAGAGAAGTATGGTGCAAAACCAACCCAAGACTAATCATTTAGCTTTGGAAAAAATTGTAAGTGCATATATTAACTTAGTCTTGGCATAGAATAAGTGGTTTGGTGATTGGATTATGTTTGATATTTATTTGAGCTTAATCCTTGTTTATGTGTTAAATTGAAGCCTATTGAGTTTTGAAGTGGTTTTTGCTATGATAAAATGCTAGGAAAATTATGAGATTTTAGAAACATATTATATGATGATATATTAAGAGGATTATGTGAAAATATGAGGTCTTGATTTGGAAAAAATTGATAGATCAACCCTAGCAACTTTCGGACTTAAAAGGGGTTAAGATGACAGATTTAACATCCTATGGTAAAATGATCATAACTTGTTAGTGTGATATTGGAATTGAATGATTCAAAAGGCTATGGAAATATAAGACAGAGATATACAACTTTTATGTTTTAAGTTTTATGATATAAGAAATAAATAAAGGACAAAATCTGGATTTAGTTGGCAGAATTTGATTTAGGCAAAAATTTAGCTCGACCCTTGATCAACGTTTGGCTCGAGCGAAATACCCTATTATGTTTGATTTTGAGATTTTATTAATTGAAGAGTTTATGATTCAAGTAAAGAAAAAAATAATATTTTGAATTTATAAAGTGATTGGTTATCCATGATTTTATGATAATTTGTTATTCAAATATTATTTGTTATATTATGACACTATGAGATGATGATAAGGTTAAGGATATGAGAAATGAAACAAGGAAAGATAAGGCATGGCCCTTCCATGGGTAATAATAATGGTATGTCCCAACTACGGGTAATAATAGTGGCATGGCCCTTACTCGGGTAATAATAGTGGCATGACCCTTCCACGGGTAATAATAGGGGCATGGCCCTTCCACGGGTAATAAGAGTAGCAAGGCCCGACCATGGGTAATAACAGTGGCATGGCCCAACCACGGATAATAATAGTGGATTATGATAAAAAGATATGAAAATGATATGGCTAAGAATGAAAAGTCCATGTATGATACAAATTTATGTAAGTCCACATAAGAGATAAGTTTAATTCATACATAAGTTACATGAATCATGTCATGAACATATACTTTGATTCTTATATGTGACTATTTCACAATGTCTGTGCTTTTATTAAGTTAAATGTGTACTTACTGAGATTTTCCTAGAAATCTCATTCTTATATGGTTTCTTTTCTTTTGGAATATAATTTTCACTGCAGGGTTGGATGACGGTCATGGACTAGACCCTAGTTACTCTAGAGACCTGGAGAAACCCTGAGGGTTCCCCGAAGTACTCTCTCTCCATAAAAGTTTATGACCAGTTGGTAGTAATAAGGATCAGCGCGGGCATGAAGAAAGAGTCTCCCGAAGTGAAGAAGAAGAAGCCTAGGCTACTTTAAGACAAAAGTTTTGATAAATTTGTATTTCGACTAAGAAAACTAACTGGGTTATGCATGTAATGATACAATGATATTTTAAGAATGGATGATATGAATACTAAGGTTTTGTGTAACCATGTGATCTCTAGAATTTTTATTTTTACTTTTTCGCTGCGATTTGCCTCACATTTCAATAAGTACGGGGGTGAGTAACCAAGTGTTACTAACCCTGATATTTCAATTTACGTTGAATTACGAACGTAAATTGGGGGCGTCACACCACGGGTTGCTTTTTAGAGTGCCAAGAGATTAAACAGTTGTCAAGGAAAACACCATAATCACTGGTGGATTTTCTGTCAATGGGGTCCTCAGCCCAATCAGAATCACAATATGCATGGAGATTGAGAGTGTTAGGGGTAAAATTAAGTCCATATTCTGCTGTCCCATTTAAATATTGAATAACTCTTTTTGCTGCTGCGAAATGAGTTGTTGGTGAGTGTAAAAACTAACGAAGTTGATTGACTGTGAAAGCTATGTCAGGTCTGGTAAAGGTGCAATATTAAAGAGATCCCACAATGTGATGATACAGTGAAATATTTTCAATTGGATCACCATCAAATTAAGATAATTTTTTCCATGAAGTGTAGGGTGTTGTGTAGGGTTTGGCACCAATCATGCCAACTCTATGGAGAAGATCAGTTATGTACTTTGTTTGATTGAGATGAAAGCTATTTTTTGTCCTTTGCACATGTATGCCTAGGAAATAAGATAAATTGCCAAGGTCTTTCAACTTGAATTGCTGCTGCAGACTATGAATAAGATGATTAATCTGAGGTGAGTAGCTATGAAAATAATGTCATCTAGATATACTAGAACAAACAAGTGTACAGATCCTTGATGAAGCATAAAGAGAGAAGTGTCCATTAGAGAGTCTATGAACCCGAGAGCTAAGAGAGCTTGAGATAACTTGTGAAATCATTCCTCTGGAGCTTTTTTAAGCCCATAGAGAGCTTTATGCAATCTACAAACATGACGAGGGTGAGTAGGGTCGACAAATCCCTTGGGTTGGTCCATATAAACTTCTTTAGATAGATTTCCATGGAGGAAAGCACATCTAATTGCTTGAAGGGCCATTTGAACTATAAAGCTAATGCCAATAGAAGTCTAATGGTGGCTGGTTTTATAACATGGCTAAAAATTTCAGTAAAACCGACTCCATCCCCTTGCTTAAATTCCTTGGCAACTAGTTTTGACTTGTATCTATCTATGGTTCCATCTGGTTTGGTTTTTAGCTTATACACCCACTTTTTTGCAATAATATTTCTGTTTGATGGTCTGGGGCAGAGAGACCAGGTGTTGTTCTCAATCAAATCATTGTATTCACTCTCTATAGTAGCCATCCAAAGGGGGTTTGAAGAAGCTTTCAGAAATGTAGTGGGTTCAGGGGGAAGAGAGGTTCCTGTCAAGGCTTTTAATGGATGTTTAGTGGAGTAGAAAAGTTGGTAATCAGGAAAAGTTTTAGGTTTGAGGCTACCAGTCTGGGATCTAATGACTATGTGAGATGAGGGATATTTTGTGGATGGGATATGGTTGTGAGGGGGTTCATTTTGTGAAGAGGTGGGAATAGGATTGATTCGTGGAGAAGGAATTACAGTATCATGAGAGGCATTAGTGTTTTTAGAAGCATTAGTGGGAATAAATTCATTTGTGGTTGCAGGTTCTTGGGAATGAGAAACACATATGCTCTCATGAGAAGAATTAGTGTTTTCAGAAGAAGGTGAACTGGTATGAAAGGAATCAAACAAGAACTGAGAGTCATCAGTTAAGAGAATACTTGTAGGACAGCTACTGCTGCATTGAGGTCCATTGGTGGTCTTATCGAGTGAAGGAAATAGTTGTTCATAAAAAATAACGTGTCTTGAGATAAACATTTTGTAGGTGGAAGGATCGAAACATTTCTACCCTTTTTAGTTAGAACTGTACCCAAGAAAGATGCATTGTTTACTTCGAAATTCAAGCTTATGTTTGATGTAGGATCTCAAATATGGATAGCAGGCACATCCAAAGGCTCTAAGGTGGTTGTAGTCTGGTTCATAGTGAAGCACTTTGGTGTATGGTATGACAAAATTAATTGAGGCTAATGGGAGTCTATTAATTAGGTAGACAGCAGTTTGGCAGGCTTCAACCCCGTAACTATTGGGTAATTTGGATTGATTTAAGAGAGTGAGAGTGGTTTCTATGATATGTCTATGCTTTCTCTTGGCGATTCCATTTTGTTGGGGTGTGTGTGGACATGAGATTTTGTGGTGAATTCCATGAGATGAAAGGAAGCTGGTGAAGATATGAAACATGTATTCCCCTCCTCCATCGGTTTCGAGTTGTCGAATTTTAGTGTAAAGTTGATTTTCAATGAGGCATTTGAACTTGGTAAAGCAAGTGAAGAAATATGATTTAAGCTTTAAGGGAAACAACCAAGTAAATCTTGAATAATCATCCACAAACACAACATAATATTTGAAGCCATTTATTGACATTATTGGTGAAGTCCAAAGATCACTATGTACCAACTCTAATGGAGAGTTTGTTACATGAGTAGAAAATGAAAAGGGAAGCTGCCTACTTTTGCTTATTGGACAAGACGTACATAAATGAGAACTAGATTGAGAGATAGGAAGATGATATGTGTAATAATCCAAATTTTCACTTGTTTTTTTTAATGCTTAGTTTAATTATAATTTCTTTAGAGTTATTTTGGATGAACCTTTAAGAATTTTAGTAAGGTGTCAACTAGAGAAATTCAATTTGGACATAGAAAAAGGTAAATTTTTAAGATTTGAGGAAGAAATTCAAGAAAAAGTACTAGAACCAAAGATCAAACACTTGGTGTGCCCGGAATGAACTCTCAGGCTGGTCTATTATATTTTCGTGTAATGAGCATAACTTCTTCATATGAGATCCAAATGATGTGATTTTAATTCGTATAGACTATTAAGAGGACAATATAGAACTTTCATGTTTTGGATTTTTGAATATAAGAAATGGATCATGGACTAAAGCCGGTATGAAGCGGATGGACAGGACTTAGTGTGAACTGGTAATCGAGTTAGATGAGTTGTCTTATATTCGGCCATGTGACGAAAATTGTGATTGGCTGCCAAACTTTTTGAGGTATTGACATGTGTGGAAACATATGGAAAGTTGATAATAATTGATCTAGAAGTCTTGGTTAGTAAGAAAACAAAAGGAAACAAAGGAAACAAAGTTTTGATGTATTTCGGTGAACTAATCATATCTCTCTCATCTGATCTCTCAATGAAGTGATTCAAAGTCCTATAGAACCTTAAGAGGATGATATTAAACTTTCCTGTTTTGAGTTTTCAAATAACCAAATTTTATCAATAACTTATTTGGACTGGAACGTGGCTGATCCCTTGTAGAGGCCAAGTGGCCAGATACACATATTAGAAGATTTCCTATGATGTTTTTTGTCTTTACCCCCATGTGTTGGAACTTTTTGAGTCATTGATCAAGATCATTTTATAGGTAGATTAATCTCAACCATGGGATTAAAATATCACAAAATCCCCATAGGATTAGGGGTGATCATAAGACCACAAGTGTAGGGGACACATCACCCCAATCAGTCAAGGGTGTGCTAAAATGCCCAAGCTCTCTTCCTTTGCTCCCCACGCCTCTCATGCCCATAAATAGGTGCATGGGCTTCTCTTCTTTTCTCATGAGAGATACCAGTCGGCTATAGTGAGAAATAGTCAAGAAAAATACACAAAAATCTACTCACATCACCTAAGTGCCAAAAGAGACCTAATTGAGGGCATTAGAGAAGAAGTAATGTAAGACCAACCATAAACATCCAATCTAGTTTTAGAAAAATTTGAAAGTGCATAGATTAACTTAATTTTGGCATAAAATAAGTGGTTTGGTGATTGGATTATATTTGACATTTATTTGAGCTTAATCTTTGTTTATGTGTTAAATTGAAACATATTGAATTTTGGAGTGGTATTTGCTATGAAAAAATGCTAGGAAAATTATGAGATTTTAGAAATATATTTTATGATGTTATATGAAGAGAATTATGTGAAAATATGAGGTTTTTCTATGGAAAAGAATGAAGAAACAACTCTAGTGAATTTCGGCTTTAATAGGATTATTATTGGCAGATTTGATACATTTTAGTAAATCGGATATAACTTATTCATTTGATGTCGGATTTAACTTAGTCAAGAGGCTATGAAAATCTAAGATAATATTTACAACTTTTATGTTTTAACTGTTAAGAGATAAGGACTTAATCAAGGATGAAATTGGAATGGAATTCAAAACCGAGTTTATCATAGTAGGCATTGACTTTATAAATTGATGTAACGTAAATATATGTGCATGTGATGTATGCTATTGTAAAATTTTCTCACATGTTATAAGGCTCATATAGATAAAAAATATGTATGTCATAAGTCTAAGTTTATGCAAATGCATATCATAAGTATAAGTTTATGCAAATGCATGTCATAAGTCTAAGTTTATGTGTATGTTGCATTACGTCATATATATGTGTCGCCATAAATCATGAAGTCTGTTTTAAAAAAATACGTTAAGAAAATTTTACAAGTGGAAAGATTAATAAGTCAGTCACATCATGACAGAGACTAGCAATATGCCCGTATGACTGACGTGCCGGCAGGGACCTAAATCTATCGATGATACGAAATTCGGTAGGGACCTAAGTCTGTCGATGATACGAAATAAGTAAGATCTAACAGGGACCTAAACTTGTCGATGATATGAAATAAGTAATATTCAATAGGGATGCCTGTCGATGATGCGAAATAAGTAAGACTCACAATGTTACGAAATAAAATAATACTTTAAGTATAATAGAGTGGGTCCATGGAGAACATAAATCTAAGTCATGCATGAGTCACATGAAGTATGCCATAAATACATACTCTAACTGTTTGACTTGTATATGATTATTTCAAAATGTCTATACTTTTATTAAGTTATGTGTGTACTTACTGAGATTTCCAAGGAAATCTCACTCTTGTATATTTTTCTTTTTGGAAATATAAAATTATGTTGCAGGATTGATGACTGAGAAAAGGGAAGGCCCGATGACTTAAGGAACTCAGAGGAGCCTGGATGACCATGAAGTTAGTTTAGGTTTTGAGAATAAGTTATGTATATGACAGACAAAATAAATTGGGTTATGCATGTAAAGATATAATGATCTTTTTAAGAATGGATGATGTGGATATTGTAGTTTTATTTCACCATGTGATCACTAGAAATTTTTTTTTTATTTAGAACTTTTCCGCTACGATTTGTATTAAGTTTTGATAAGTATGGGAGTGAGTAGCCTAGCGTTATTTACTCTGACACTTCAATTTGCGTTGAATTACGAACGTAAATTGGGGGTATCACAATATGTGATGCTGAGTTTTTGAGAATTTTGTCATGTGGATGGCCTAATCTTTGGTGCCAAATTTTTGAGGTGGTCCGAGCTCCAACAAAGGCTACAGATCTTCCTCCTTTATTTTGAAAAACTTGTTGCTTCAACTTCACTAGATAAAAACCATTTTTACTGGGCCCCTGCAGTAGAATCTCCCTTGTTGCATTGTCCTTAACAAGAAAATAATTCTCAGTTAGTTTAAACCAACAATTGTTATCTTTACAAAATTATTGAATTGAAAAAAGATTTGTTGAAGCATTCGGGCAATGAAGGATATTTTTAAGGTGAACAATGGACTTTCTAGTTTTGAAAGAGGAAGATCTTGTGTGTGTAATGTGAAGATCACTACTATTTTCAATTGCCACTTGTTCATTTCCTTTGTAGGGTTGTTGAATGGTGAGATTCTCCAATGAAGATGAGATGTGGTTGTTGGCTCCACTGTTAGCTATCCAATCTTCTTCTTCTTCTTCTTCATAAAGGGCATTGCTTTGAGCTACCATAGCTACTAGTTCCTTAGGTGGATGTCTACTTTGGAAGGCATAATCCATCCTATGGAAGTAATCGAGTGCTTGGTGATTAGTTCTACAACAGATTTGACGGGGAAGTCGATTGCCATTCCTTTGTTTTGTTGAAGTAGAGTCAGTTTTTCCTTGGCTTGAATTTCCTCCATTGGTGTAGGTCTTTTTGTATCCTCTTTGTGCATTTGTGTTCTTAAAGGGAGTGCCATGCGCATTTCCACCATTTTTCTTCTTGTAGTTTGAAGCCTTTTGAGAGAAAAAAGGCTACTGAGGTGTTACTATCAGCCATTGCATGTTGTTGTTCCAGAAGTTGTTCATGGCTAAGCAACTCCGCTTGAAATTCATCAATAGTTATAAAGCCATTCCTTGTAGCAAAGGAGAGTGAGGTGACAAAGGCAGTAAACTGTGGATTAAGACCTCCACAGACATAAGAGATAAGATCATCATCTCCTACTGGCTTCCCAACTAGAGCCAGTTGGTCAACAAGAGTCTTGGCTGCATGAAGAAAATCTGAGCAACTCTTGTTTCCTTGCTTGAGATTTTGCAACTACCGACGTAGATGATTGATGTGAGCCCTGAAGGGTGAAGCATACATGTTCGACAATGCAGTCCACACCTGATTAGAGGTGTTCAGTCCATACACAATAGAGACAACCTTCTCTAAAAGAGTGGATATGATCCAACTGAGGATATATTGATAATTTCTTTCCTAAGTGAGAAAGTCAGGATTAATGGTGGGGTTTTTCTTATCTGAATTTGGTAGGTGTTTGGGTGGACAAGGTTTTGATCCATCTATAATACCAAGGTAGCCATTGGTACGCAGAATAGGGAGACATTGACAGACCCATATCAGATAGTTATTGTCATCAAGCTTGGTGGAGACGAGATGAGCAATGTTTGGGATCGAAAAGAGGTTTGTGGAAGCTAATGATGATTCGGCCATGGATGGTTGGTGTGAACCTTCCTGTTCTGATGCCATGAAAAGACTAGAGGAACAAAATTTTCAAGGGCCAGAATAATTGGCTGATGTGAATTCCAATTCTATATATAGAGGTTACAACCGAGAGTTTGTTACATGATTCAAAAATCAAAAGAAGATAAGAACAACCTATGATTTATAAACAATTCAAAAACAGATTCTGATATCTACAAGTTTGTTACAAAGTGATACGATAAGCTTAAGTATTTGAATTATGAAGTCCAATCTTCTTCTTTGACCATAATTGATTATGCTTGTGTCTTAACAATGCTTGTATTAATTTTGGGGAGAGTTTGTTCTCAAAGCAAGTATAATGTCTAACATGGCCATGCTTGTTGGCATTGGATTGTGGGTTTTTATTTATTTTTTTCCTCGAATGGCTTAAATAGTATGATTTTTTATTATGATTTAACAACATGCATTTATCCTTTTCTTTTTCCCTCTATTCATGGCAGAATCTATGGTGATACAATAACTTTAGAAACCTTAAAGGATTTTCATAGGAGAAGGGTTTAGATTTTAGCCAACTTAGGGGTCGATTCTAGCCTACTATTAGAATTTGCAAATGCTGATAGTAGGCCATGGGCTCTGGTATTTCCCGATTGAGTCACTCCTCTTTAGAAGTTTTATTTTTTTGTTGGATATTGAATATTAATGAGATATTGTATTACACACTTTATTTCACTATGGACATTCATGTCACTATAGTTATGTTTTGCACTTACAAGTATAAACTGACTGTTCTGTTTACTTGAGTTTTTTAGTTCTGGTAGTCGTGATCACTTGTTGTTAGTACTTATATTAAATTTCTAAGTTGATTGCTTAGAGTAAATGGGCGGGTATAAGGTATGGGCTGGTATAATGATGATGTAGTGAGTTGTAAAGCGTGATGATGTTTAGTTTAATAGATAGATTTGTGTATATTAAATAAATGTATTGGGCATGAATAAAAATTGTAAAAATAAATGAGTGTTTTGAATTGATTGTTGTTGATTTTATAAAACTTGAATGTATTGTATGAAATGTATGGTTGTCATTTTGTGGAGCCATGAATTGTAACTTATAAAGTTTTGTGGTTGTGTGGTGTATGTGTATAATTTGTATGAGTAGATTACTCTGTTACAAAATTTCACTAGAAGTTTTTCTTGTGAACATGTTTGCACAATTTGATATATTTTTTTAAAATTATTTGAAGTGTGAATTTGGATCTCCAAGTTTTGAATATATTTATTTTAGCTTATATCAGACTATTTGTTATAATTACTTTTGGTTTAGTTTCATTTTTTTGGTTGATTTTTTTTTTCTAAAATCTTTTAGCATTTGCCATGAATGGAACTCATGGCAAATACTTTTCTTTTGCTGATTATTTTCCGCCACAAGACTTCTTTTTAAATAAGAATTTTCAAACAGCATTCGTGGCAAATAGTACTAAATATCACGATAATTATATTTATGGTAGGACGTTTTGCCACGAGTGTTTATGCGTTATCCACGAATGATCTTGTGGGAAACGGTAGTTTTTCCCATGAGTTGAAATTGTCGTGGGAGAAAAATACCAATTTTGCGGCGAGTTTTATGCCACGAACGTTTCACAATAAGAAATTGTAACAAAAAGCTATAATTTTAGCCACCGCAAATCTTCCTAAAAATAACCCATATTTCTTGTACTGGCACTTGTGTTTATTAGTAGCTTGGTTGATAGTATGATATAGGAGCAGGAGTGTTTTTGTATGTAAATTTTGCTTTACATACAGGTTAGTTGGAAGCTTGTTAATGCATTTACTTTTACATCCTTTTCTTTGTGTATATTTTTCATTAGTACAATTGGAGGCCAACTCCAAAAGAGCGCATTGGAGAAATTACTAATGTCGTAGCGTCACTAGCATGGAAGAAAACTAAAGCAGGCCATGCCCTTCATTTGAGGTCCAATTCTTTGGCTGAAGCAAGCCCGAAACCTGATGTGAAGAAAACTTGTGACTTGTTGAAGCTGGAAATTGACAGACCCAAAACAGAAGCCCATTTCCCATGATAGACATACTTGAGGCATCGACCTGCTGTGAAGGAATTAAAACCAAGTAAAAATTGAAGATCCAGCTCGTGATTGTAAACTGAAGCACATGACTTGAAAATGAGGCCTGAGTACACAAGAGAGACCCACGTCCAGAATGGAAGCCCGTGAAAAGACCAAGCCTACTTGCTGCAGCATGCAACCTGAATGACGTGAAGCCCGACGTCGTGACCTTGAGCTGAGAAGGAATTAAGCTTACCCAATAACTCGCTCAAACCGTAACTCAGATGTGCAAGAAAACAATGTAACTCGAGAGAGTTGAAGACCATGCTGACTTGCGGGAAGTGGGTAGTCGCTATTTACACATCCTGATATGTGTCCATGCTATTTATCCCATTCCTGTTGCTCCCGATTCCCATACCGTTTAAGGTTTTTTTTTTTTTTTTTGTTCAGTTTTTTTTACATGAATTTTAAATAAATATTTTTAAATAATATTATGATTTTTTTATATTTTTAAAAAATATTTTAAGATATTAAAAAAATAATATAAAAAACATATTTTTTTTACATAATTTTTTTAACATCTTAAAATATTTTTTAAAATATAAAAAAATTATAATATTATTTAAAAATACTTATTTAAAAATCATATAAAAAAAACTAACAAAAAAAAAAAAAAACTTAAACGGGATAGGGAACGGGATCAATAGGAGGGGGAAAAATAGCATTTTCCTTGTCCAAATGCTGGGATTTAAAAATCATATTACCGGCGTTTTTATACAAGTAAATGGCATTTATTGAAATGCCGTCAAATTCCTTAAATTAATAGCGTTTATCTAAATGCCACTACTAATACATTGACCTCTTATTGCATAAAACAACGGCATTACAATAAATGCCACTACTAATACGTTGTCAGTGAATTATATTTGACAAAATTTATTTAAATGTCACCAATGGTATGTTGGCGGCACATTTCATAAAATAACAACGTTAATTTAAACGCCACCACTAATACATTGTTGATGAATTGCATAAATTAATGGCATTTAAATAAACTCTACCACTAGTATTTCAACGAAGCGTTATATAAATTAATGGCATTTATCTAAATGCCACTAATAGTATGTGGCTGATGCGTTATATAAATGCCACTAAATATATTTTCTTGCATTAGCGATTTATTTTATGCCAATGTTTAGAATGAACTAATAATATGATATATCATAATAAAATAAATATAATGCGTAAATTAATAATAAATATAATATGATGAGTCATTATTCATATAATAGAAAAAAATACAAATAAAATAGCATGAAAGTGATTCAATAACTACTATATATAAAATCATTACATGTGAAGGGAAACTTTATTTCTATTGATTTGAAAAGGCTTATAATCTCAGCTTCCACCAAATGCTTCATATACCCTGTTCGAGTCTTTTGGTCCATAGACTGTGTCATCTCTCTTTGCAAGTACATGGTAAGAATATTTATTTGTATTCCTGCATCAAATCATTAAAACAATTATATCAGTTACCCAATGACCAAGAAAGGGATGATATGAAGCCAATAAAATTTACAGCTATCTTGGATAGGCAAATAAGGTTTCAAGCCAAGAAGGAAGCACACCTTCCAGCACCAACTTCACTCTAAAAATTGTAAAGCTTTTCACTCATTACTTCACACAAATCACAACAACATGAGTTGATATATTGATATATTGTCAACGCCCCCAGTCCACGCTTGTGATTTAATGTTGACTGAAGTGTTGGGAACACTTAACACAAGGCTACATACCTCTCGTACATGACAATATAATATGTGATGCACCTAATTTACTAGCAGTATGCAATAAATATTACAGTAGAAAAAGTATTTTCTAATAATGTAGGAAAAATAATAAAATTTATGCCAAAGTCATATGGTACTACTAGTGCAAATATCCCAAAAGCTTAAACAAGCAGATGCACCACCAAAATAGTTATAAACCATAATTCCAAAAACAACTGGGAATCCAAACTTAAACACTTAAAAACTTAAAACATATTGTTTGAGGTTAAAAGAAAAATAAACACATAAGGTCTTCACTCCAAGCTATGGGTCCTACTTGGCTAGTCTTGCTTAGCCCTTCCTTCATGCAGGATCCTCCTAAGCTCCTAAAAAAGATTCATAATTAGAACTAAAAACTGGTTGCCCTCTTGCAACCTATCTTATGCGGAATACTTCGTGGGACCCTTAAGGCACTACGAGGTCTCCTAAGCTTTTTTGGGAGGCAGTCTCTTGCGCTTCCCCATATATCCCTACAACAACTCCTACCATTCTGGGAGGAGAATGATAGTGGAAACTACTATAGTGAGATTTCAAAAAGTCTCAGCAAGTACACAATTAACGTAGCACAGATTTCATAGACATATAAAGGTAAACACAAACAATGCATGAACATGAGCAATGAGACTTATAATTTGACATATGGATCATGTACTTTCATTTAAAAGACATTCTTTCTTCTTTTCTTCTTTTGACTATCTTGAACACATGTTCATAATATTTCACGTCTTTTCTTGTGTGAGACTCCAGGTTTTATGTACTTTACGGTTTATTTTTATTATTAACTGTTGATTTATTTTATCATTATTGTTGGTGTTTCTATTTATTTATTATTTGGATTATATTATTTGTTTTGTTACTGGCTTTTGTGAGATTCCTTAAATTTAGTGTTTTCAGTTATTTTGTTCACATATTAATATTGATCCTTCCATTTGAATTTCTATCTTTATTGTTTTTGGTTTTAATTATTATATTTTATGGTTATTCAATTTGTTGTGTTTTATTTTGTTTCAATGAGCCTTTTATTTTATTGGACCTTTTCGGATTGGTTAATTGATTTTAACTTATTGGAATATTAGCTCTTATTATTTTTATTCTATTTTATTTGGTGGCATTTTGAAGAGCTCTAAATATTATAAAGATTATTTTATAAGCCCGATTTTAGTTATTTAAAATATTATGTGATTTTAATTATGTTTTAAATATCTGATTTGAATATACAGCCTTATCCTTTTAAAATGGCTAGTAAGGTTCATCATTTTAATTAATGATGAACAATATTAGTTCATTAACTAAAGTTAAGTTGAAATAATATTCTATCTTAATTGTTTTGAGTGTTTTAAATCAAATAGATTTTACGTATTTTCAGATCAATATTTTAAGCGCATCGTTTGTCCTCTTGAAGATCTAACGCATAAGGCCTATAAATAACTCAAGAGGTAACCTAAGCCCCTCAATTTTTTCTCTCTCTTTTCTCTTTCTCCCTCCAATCTCTCCTCTGTATCGCGCACTGACCCCGCCTTCATGTTCAGCCTCTCACCTTATCGACGCCACCGCCGACCACCAGCTCTCACCATCGGCCACCAGAGCTTCCCCTCACGCCGATGACCTCATCCATACTATCGATGACCACCACGGCAGCCCCACCTCCACCGTAGCTCCGCCGTGAGCCACCCTACTGTCTCACCGCCACCACCACCACCTTTTCCATCCTCTGGTGAGAAAAATCCATCGCTATAAGCCATCTAGCTCTACCGTTTCTCCTTCACCCAAAATGGGTATGTAACCCTTGGGTTTAGCCCTTTGCCTTTGCCTTCTTCCACTGTCCAGTGTCACAATTGCCACCATCATGCTACCCCACCTCAAGCGACCTTACCCCTAGGAGCTCAGCTCCTCCATCCATGGCCTCACCTTCCTTGTATCAACATAAACCTGAAAATGGGTTTCTACACTCTCAAGCTAGATCCGTCACCTTTTTGTGGTTGCATTGCCTCACCACTACCGCCATGAGATTTTCCTTCCTCCAATGAGTATTTTCTTAGCTTTCAATGTCAGACCGAGCATCCTAACCCAAATTGCCACTTTACATGGTTGGTTTCACCGTATGCGGTGTTAGCCACAATGTACGACCCTTCCACCGCTGCTGATGAACTCCTCACCATGTTGGCTACTCTCATATGACCCAGATCTAGTAACCAAAATCCTAGATTCAAAACTCGAGGTACTCCCGTTCCGAGATTACGGTACTGACCTCAATGGAGTGGTTAATGCTTAAGTTAGTGGCTTTCGACGCCACTAACCGTGCTAGAAGGCGACCAACGTACGAGTTTATCCCGCTATAGTATAACCCTCTCTCTCTTATATTTATGTATGTGTGTTATTTGAGTCGTGATGTGCACGCTTGTTTAATCGCAGGATCGTGGACCGATGTGACGCCCCCCAAATTCCCCTTAAAATAAATACGGTAATCGAGGCGTCAGGATGCTGACAACACGGTGACGCACCCCCAACATCAAGTGCCAAACGTGTGTGCACACCATGACATGCATAAAATATAAATCGCAGCAGACAAGTGAAGTCGATAACTAAGTACCAGAATTTTTAGAAATATCTTACAAATCAGTTTAACATATATTTTCCAACAGAAGATTAAATATAGTCATCCGAAATACAAATTAAACAAATACATATTTTTAAAAAGGGGAAAATAATTTTTCCAAGATAACAATTTATAATATCAGTACATCAACGGCAGAGCCGTCTCCTCAGGCTTAGCCTCTTCAAATCTGCATAAAAAAAAACTACGATGCCAAGATGGCATCGCAGGTAAGTACAACCCAACCAACCAAACCAAAAGACAAAAATATATTCATGCAACAACAAAACTCATGAACACGACACCAAATGCATGAATCTCAAAAGAACATCTTTCTCGAAATAAATAAGATAAACACACGTCAAAATCCCATTTTAGTCCACGATAAAATTCCAGTAAAAAAAATCATCCATCCTTTCCCAGAAAATAATATCCGCAAATCCAATTATACCAGGTGTTACGTATCGCTATCCCCGATATGATAAACACACATTATCAATCATAATGGGCGTTACGTATTGCCGTCCCCATTATGATTCTGATTACGCCCAAAGAATAACGCGGTCGTTTGCAGTATAGCTTTGGGGTGTCGATTCCACAGAGAGATTGATTGAGAAATTGAAGAACAGTAACGAAATTAACAAAAAGATTTAGATGAGTGCGAAAAGTAAATTTTAGAGTGTGACGTAAATTAAAACTAAATGAGTAATTTGAACAGTATAAAAATGAGACGAAAAGTAGAGCATCGGGAATCCTTTGTATATAATTGGTATTTTAATTATTTTCGATTCATTAATAACTCAATTGAAAATTCTATGTCCAAATTTTCAATCGGAAAATAAAACATTAATAACCAGATTTAAATCAAATGTAATCTTTCGAAAAATCATTCGTCGCAATATAAGAACAGGAATTGTTATCGATATTAAGGAAATTCAACGTCGACAATATACTCGTAGAGCAATATTGCAGCAGAGAATTAAATTAAAATAGATAACCAATTGAACCAAACATAATCAAAGGATTATTGCATTCAATAGAAAAAGCATGACTGAATCTATAAATGAAATAAATTCTAAGATTATTTGGTGACGAAAACATTTATAATAAATTTCGAATGATTAAACAAAAGAGTTTAATATTTGAAGAACACATATATGAATCAAAAACAATTATAAATACCATATATACAAATTCATCCATAGCTCTACTAGAAAATTAGTTACACATATTGAAAATATGCAACAAAAATTCTCCAAAGAAAACTATAATAGAACTAGCCATGTTTTCTCTTCTTTTGTTTTTCTTTTCTTTTCTCAAACTCTCTAAAATATTTTTTCAAGTCTCCAAGCACACCCTTTCCTCTTACGTTGGATCCATATATATAGACATTTCCATCCAAGTTGCCTAACCAAAATCATAATTAGACGTAACCGTGTACCAATTGATGTCCAATATGTGGTAGGATACCTTTAGTTGGCTGAGAGTGAAATGGAATGAGGTGTATGTATTTATGTGGTTCTTCTTTTTATTTTATAATTTTAAGTGCCATGAGTTTCTTTGCATGCATGTGAAACAATCTTCAAAGATTGAAGAGGTAAAGTGCCGTGTATGAGTTTCTTCCTCCCTTGCTTGCCTTGTGTTGCCATGTGTTGCCATGTGTTGTCATGTGGTGCCATGTGCTGCCATGTATTATTTAATTAGTTTGCTTTTCAATCAAAATGATTATGTTGGATGGGAGATAATGGAGAGCACCGAATGGATTTTTGATCTTGAAATGCCGTATATAATTTTTCTTGCTCCCTTGTGTTGCCATGTGTTGATTGCTTTTTGAATTGATCATGTTGGTTTGGATATTTTGGAATCACCGATTGGTTTTGAGTCTTGAAATGCCGTGTATAATTTTTCTTGCTCCCTTGTTTTGCCATGTGTTGCTCCTATCTTGCTTGCCTCCTCATTCCTTTTGGCTACTTTGCTTCTTTGAGTTTGGCATGTGTTGCTTTGCTTCCTCTTCCCGTTAGTTGTCTTGAAGAAACTTGGGTGCACTTCATCTTGCATATGAATTGATCATTGCATTTCCAAGTTGGTGTAGGAGTGCTTGCTGGAAAATATTATGATGACATTTGGATTTGATGCAAGTGGCTGAAAAATATCCAGGAACGTCAAGTGCAGGTGCGTCCACTTGATGGTCGATTTTGTCTTGGATTGAGTGGATATCTCTTAAAACATAAAACATAAAAGTTATAGATATTTCTCTTGCGGTTCTATATCATCTTGAATCAGCTCAATCGGAGATTGGATGAGAGAGTTATGACCATATTACAAAAATACGTCAGAACTGTCTAAAATTCCGCAATTATCTTCATTTGCTCCTAATGCCTCTATTTGTGTCCTAAATCAAAATATAAGAATAATGAGTATATTTAGGCATCAAATAAGAATAAAGTATTAAACATTAAGAGAGGAAAATATGGCATTTTATATTCTCATCAATATAATAAATCAATATATAATAAATCATGCTTATATCTATTTCAAGATAAATGACCATTAATTTTATTAACATGAGTTATATTCATTATTTTCTCATTTCTTTTAGCATTTAAATAGAGTATTTAGAGTGCATTTTTGTGCACTCATCACACCCCCCAACTTACTCATTACTAGTCCCTAGCAATTTTCATGCAAAATGATGAGAAAGGCCAAAGAAAATCACACATAGGGGCCATCAAGACACATTTTTCAAATTTACAAATCAAAACAATCTTAGAAATTCAATAACCCTTTCACAAGTAATTCAAATATAGCAATCCACAGAGTGTGTATGTGTTCCAAAATATTTTTTTATCAAATCAAAGGTTTTCGACACATGCAACATTAGAATATCTTAAGCAAAAAGGTTCAACTCCATAACTCACGGGTATAGAAGTGTTTTATGTAAGGGTTCTCTCTATGGAGTTGACAAAGGTGTACATTTACTCTCATGGAAATTTAGCCAATTATATATAAGTAACAAGTAAACATTGATCTTATGATAGGAATACTAACAAATGAGATTTCCACTATTCTTTCCACAAGCATACTTCAGATCGGAAAAATCAACACAAAGGGTTGTAATGTGGCTTAGGTTTGGGGTTCATAAGAAGAAAAAGTGAAGAGGTTTCAAAAACTTCCAAGTATACACAAAAGGGAATCTGTTAAATTTTTCAGTAGACTATACTTTCCTTTTGATGTACTTTTCAATTTTTTAGATTTTTGACTAAGTATACTTTTCCATCTTCTTTTGCCACTAGTGTCTTCGTAATTTGATGAACTCTTTCATGAATAATTTGATGGACACATCTAGCACCATGCCATTTTTTTCATCGTTTTCCTTTTTTTTTTTTTTTTTTTTTTTTTTTAATATGATAATTTCACACCTAGTACACACTTGGAAGTAAAATGGTAGGAAAATATAGTGTATAAGCTATACTCCAATGTGGAGAGGTATGGATGATGTAGATATGAAAAGAAAAGGCCATATGTGTATATTGGCTCAAAATTGGCTGCTAGGGGTATATGATGAAAATGGTCAGCTTGAAAGGCTCAAACGTTAATCCTAAGTTGACTTTCGTCATATCCCAAGCATATCCACCATCTTACCACAAACCATGTAATGATATTCTCAAAAGAAGTGTCAAATTCAACAGATCAATGGATACTTATCACAATTTCTGTATTTGTAAGCTCTCAATTCTCACAAAATTCACATGAATACTTGAGCAAAATAATTCTTTAGTTACATGTGTCAAATCACCATATTACCACAAAGTTTGGAGAAGTGCATAAATGGTTCTGTGGATACTTTAGCAAAATGATTTAAGATGGGTTTGTTGAATTCACCAAGATGGTTATGAATGAGCATGAGTATCATGTGTGAAAAGATGCCTGTGTGAAAAAAAATTTGGCAATTTTTTATATATTGATTGAAATATGCCACAGAGTTTAAATAACAGATTTGTATTCCTACCCCCAAACTTAAATGAAACATTGTCCTCAATGTTTAAGAATCAGAATTGAATAACTAAACAGGGTAGAATACACCTGATGTGGGATGTGGGTGGCTTGCTTGGCATCAAAGATGGTATTTGTCAAAATAAAATTAACCTATAACAAAATAAAGTAAACAATAAACAAAAAGAAAATGAACGAAAATAAAATAAAAGAAAAACATACCTGGAGATGGTCAAGATTGATATACTGGGTCCATAAGTGGAATGTCTTCCACTTCCGGAATTTGTCTATCAATTAAGATTTTGAGGCGCTGACCATTTACTTTGAAGATACATCCATCTTTTGGATTTTCTATTTCTACCGCCCCATTTGTGAAAACGTTTTTTACTATAAAAGGGCCGGTCCATCTAGATCGAAGTTTTCCTGGATGCTTATGGAGTCTTGAATCATATAAAAATACTCGATCATTAGGCTTAAATGTTTTTCTCAAAATATTTTTATCATGAAATACTTTCATTTTAGCCTTATAGATCTTGGAGTTTTCATAAGCATCATTTCTCAATTCTTCTAATTCCGTCAATTGGAATTTTCTAAGTTTTCCTGCTTTTTCCAAGTCAAAATTAAAATGTTTAATGGCCCAATATGCTCGATGCTCGAGCTCCACGGGCAAGTGACAAGGTTTTCCAAAAACAAGTCTATAAGGTGACATGCCTAAGGGAGTTTTGAAAGCTGTACGGTAAGCCCAAAGCGCATCGATTAGTCTCAAAGACCAATCTTTCCGATCCGGGTTGACCGTTTTTTCTAAAATTTGTTTAATTTCCCTATTCGCAAGTTCAACCTGTCCACTTGTCTGAGGGTGATATGCAGTAGAAAGCTTATGTATCACCTCATATCTTTTCATTAAAGCTTCAAAAGAACGGTTGCAAAAATGCGTACCTCGGTCACTAATGATAGCACGTGGGGTACCAAATCGAGATAATACATTTTCTTTGAGAAACTTAATTACCGTCCTGTTATCATTGGTCCTGCAAGGTGCTGCCTCTACCCATTTTGACACATAATCTACTGCCACAATAATATATAAATATCCAAAAGAAGGAGGAAATGGTCCCATAAAATCAATGCCCCAACAGTCAAAAATTTCAATTACCAAAATTGGGTTTAAGGGCATCATATTACGGCGGGTCATAACTCCTAACTTTTGACATCTTTCGCATGAGCGACAATAGATATTTGTATCTTTAAACAAGGTGGGCCAATAAAATCCACACTGCAGGATTTTTGCAGCGGTTTTCTTCATTGAAAAGTGGCCACCACAAGCTTGGGAATGACAAAATTTCAAAACGCTTGCAATCTCTTCATCAGGGATGCAACGCCTTAAAATTTGATCAGGGCAATATTTGAAAAGGTAAGGGTCATCCCAGTAGAATTTTCGTACCTCAATCATGAATTTCCTTTTGTCTTGGGTGCTAAAATCCTTTGGTATTTCACCTGCAGCTAAATAATTCACAATATGAGCAAACCATGGTAGAGAAGTAATAGAAAGTAAATGCTCATCGGGAAAATCATCTTTGATTGGTATGTGGTCAGAAGTGTCCTCGAATGTGAGTCTAGAAAGATGGTCTGCCACTACGTTCTCCACTCCTTTCTTGTCTTTGATGGTGATATCAAATTCCTGCAAAAGTAAAATCCATCGTATTAATCGTGCCTTAGCATCCTTCTTTGTAAGAAGGTACTTAAGGGCTGCATGATCTGTAAAGATAATAATAGGAGAACCAATCAAATAAGCGCGGAATTTATCCAAAGCAAATACTACAGCTAACAACTCTTTTTCAGTGGTGGAGTAATTCATTTGTGCACTATTTAGAGTTCGACTAGCATAGTAAATGACAAAAGGTTTCCCTTCTCTTCGTTGTCCAAGAACAGCACCTACAGCAAAATCACTAGCATCACACATAATTTCAAAAGGTAAATTCCAATCAGGTGGTTGCATTATGGGTGCTGAAGTAAGCTTGCCAATTAATATTTTGAAAGCCTCTTGACAGGCTTGTGTCCATTCAAATGGGGCATCCTTAGTTAGGAGATTACATAGTGGTCTAGATATGGCAGAAAAATTCTGTATGAATCTCCTATAAAAACCCGCATGACCAAGAAATGATCTTATATCCTTGACTGTTCTAGGTGTAGGCAATTTAGAGATTAATTCAACTTTTGATTGATCAACCTCCATTCCTTTGGAAGAAATAATATGCCCTAAAACAATACCTGAAGGTACCATAAAGTGACATTTTTCCCAATTTAAAACCAATTCTTTTTCTTCACAACGAGTCAGTACTCTTTCTAAACTCATTAAACATGCATCAAAAGAAGATCCAAAAACAGTCAAGTCATCCATAAAAACTTCCATGCACTTTTCAACCGTATCACTAAAAATACTCATCATGCAACGTTGAAAAGTAGCTGGAGCATTACATAGTCCAAATGGCATTCTGCGGAAAGCATAAGTACCAAAAGGACAAGTAAAAGTGGTTTTATCCTGGTCTTCTAATGCAATTTCAATTTGATAATAACCAGAATAACCATCCAGAAAGCAATAAAAAGGATGACCAGCCACCCGCTCGAGAATTTGATCAATAAAAGGAAGCGGAAAATGGTCTTTTCGTGTGGCGGCATTTAATTTTCTGTAATCAATGCACATCCGCCAACCAGTCACCAGTTTTGTAGGGACTAACTCTCCGAGGTCATTTTTTATTACAGTTACCCCTGACTTTTTAGGAACAACCTGCGTAGGACTTACCCATTTACTATCAGCAATAGGATATATCATTCCTGCATCTAATAGTTTCAATACTTCATTTTTCACAACTTCTTTCATTGTGGGATTAAGTCTACGCTGGGGGTCTCTTCGAGGATTAGTTCCTTCCTCTAAATTTATTTTATGAGTACAGATCAGGGGACTAATGCCTTTTATATCAGCAATACTCCATCCTAGGGTTGATTTATACTTGCATAAAATCCGAATTAATTTCTCACCTTGGGACTCAGATAATTCAGATGAAATAATAACAGGAAAAGCATCACCTGGACCAAGGAAAACATGCTTTAAACCCTTAGGTAGGGATTTTAATTCAACTTTAGGGGCTTCCCTACTTGAAGGAATCTGTCTTTCTCTTTTTTCAGGCAACTTCTCAAACTTTGGTTGCCATGCCTGTGTGCTATAATCATGAGTTCTGTCAAAAATAGCACAAATGTCAACTACATCAGATGAATCACTTATAGGATTAAATTCAGAATTAACAATAAAGTATTCAAGGGGATCTGAGTCATGAGTTGTAAGAACGTCCCTTTCTATAAGTGAGTCAATCATGTATGTCTGATGACACTGGACATCCTCTTCTGGCTGTTTTGCAATATGAAAAATATTTACCTCAAGAGTCATATTGCCAAAAGAGAGTTTCATCAATCCATTTCTGCAATTGATAAGAGCATTAGAAGTAGCAAAAAAAGGTCTACCTAAAATTAATGGAATTTTAGAGGTGGTTTCTACAGCAGAACTAGTGTCTAGAATTAAGAAATCAACAGGATAGTAAAATTTGTCAACTTGAATTAAAACATCCTCTACCACACCCCGTGGTGCTCTGACTGAACGATCAGCCAATTGCAATACCACAGAAGTTGGTTTGATTTCTCCCAATCCTAATTGCAAATAAATAGAATATGGCATCAAATTTACACTAGCCCCTAAATCTAGCAAGGCCTGTCCAAGCTCATGATTGCCAATGTTGCATGTGATGGTTGGACATCCAGGATCCTTGTACTTAGGGGGAATCCGCTGTTCAATTAGAGCACTAACTTGCTCTGTCAAGAATGCTGTCTTCTTCACATAATGCTTCCTCTTAACTGTACACAAATCTTTGAGAATTTTTGCGTAAGTAGGAACTTGTTTAATTACATGCAAAAGAGGAAGATTAATTTTTACCTGTCTAAGATTTTCCAAAATATCATTGTTATGATCCAGAGTTTGTTTGCTTAACTTTAATGCTTGAGGAAAAGGTACCTTACCAGGATTTTTTGTTACCTCAGGTTCCTCAGGTTTTGTTACCTCAAGTTCTTTGGGAAGTTCAGGACTGCTGCTATCTTGATCTTTCTCTACATCCTTTATTTTGTCTATTATTGGATCACGTAGAGACTTACCACTTCGTGTCACAATGGCGTTTACATCCTTCAGATCTCCTTGTGCCATATGTTGACCATGAGGTACAGATTGAGTTTGGGAAGGAAACTTACCTTTCTCATTCATAGTCAATGAACTCATTATTTTAGACACCTGGCTCTTGACTTCCTTATTTTCTTCGACAACCTGCATAATCAAAGATTCAAATTTCTGATTAGTCTTACCCTGTATTTCAATAAAAGTATGCAAAGTATCTTCTAAAGAATTTCTAGAAGATTGAGGTGCATGGTATGGTGCAGGATATGATCTAGAGGGTTGTGCAGGCTGCTGGTTTTCAGACTTCCAGCTGAAGTTGGGATGATTACGCCATCCTGGGTTGTAGGTTTCAGAGTAAGGTGTGAAGGGCTTTTTGTACATACCCAGAGCATTACTTTGTTCCTCATACATACCATTCATGTTAGTATGTGTAGGACACTCTTGGGAATGATGATCTATCCCACCACAGACAACACATGGCCCAAAAGATTCTGCATGATTAGCCGTGTGTGTTGGTTTTGAGTTTTTGGTTTTCAATAACTCTAATTCTCTGGTGAGCATTTCAACCTTAGCCTTAAGGTTATCCTCCTCCCTTAGATGGTAAATACCACCACTCAAGTTTCCTATAGGTCGTGACCTGTTTGTGCTATCAGTAGCACTAGGTCCAGTCCAAGTATGAGCTTTTTCAGCAAGCTCATTGAGGTACTCTATGGCCTCATCGGGATTTTTTTGTAAAAATTCTCCATTGCACATCATTTCCACGAATTGACGTTCCCTGGGCGTAAGCCCTTCATAGAAATAACTCACTAAGCGCCAATTCTCATATCCATGGTGGGGACACATACTCAGTAATTCTTTAAATCTTTCCCAAGACTGGTACAAAGTCTCACTATCCTTTTGTGCAAAGGTAGAGATTTGTCTTTTTAAAGCATTTGTCTTATGTTGGGGAAAGTATTTATTGAAAAACACTTGAGTCATCTCACTCCATGTTCCAATAGACCGTGGTCTTAGTGAGTACAACCAACTCTTAGCTTTATCTTTCAAAGAAAAAGGAAAGAACTTTAACTTTACCGTGTCGTCAGTGGTATTTTGATTGTGGAAAGTTGCAACTACTTCCTCAAATTCCCTAATATGAACATAGGGGTTTTCATTTTCTAGACCATGGAAAGTTGGAAGTAATTGTATCATTCCTGTTTTGAAATCTACATGACGAACATTAGGTGAGAACATAATACAGGATGGTGTGGCTGTTCGTGCGGGATGAAGATAATCTTGGAGGGTTCTAACAGGTTGGTCCACGTGTTCACTCATCGCGTCAGAATTGGAAGAATTATCAAACAAGCGATTAGAAAAATTAGATTCTGAATCTGATTCTAGCACGGGTCTACTAGCAAACCGTCCAAAAGCGTCTCTGTACCTGTGCATGCAAAGTAAAGAAAAGCGTAATACTAAAAAAAAAAAAAATTACGAAAAGAAAAGTAAAATAAAATAAAGATGCAGAAAGCTAAAAAGAAAATGAACGAAGTTACGGCTTTTTTTTTTTTTTTCTTTTAAAAAACTACTTAAAAAAAACTACAAATTCTTCTACCGTCTCCCTGGCAACGGCGCCAAAATTTGATCACGCCCAAAGAATAACGCGGTCGTTTGCAGTATAGCTTTGGGGTGTCGATTCCACAGAGAGATGGATTGAGAAATTGAAGAACAGTAACGAAATTAACAAAAAGATTTAGATGAGTGCGAAAAGTAAATTTTAGAGTGTGACGTAAATTAAAACTAAATGAGTAATTTGAACAGTATAAAAATGAGACGAAAAGTAGAGCATCGGGAATCCTTTGTATATAATTGGTATTTTAATTATTTTCGATTCATTAATAACTCAATTGAAAATTCTATGTCCAAATTTTCAATCGGAAAATAAAACATTAATAACCAGATTTAAATCAAATGTAATCTTTCGAAAAATCATTCGTCGCAATATAAGAACAGGAATTGTTATCGATATTAAGGAAATTCAACGTCGACAATATACTCGTAGAGCAATATTGCAGCAGAGAATTAAATTAAAATAGATAACCAATTGAACCAAACATAATCAAAGGATTATTGCATTCAATAGAAAAAGCATGACTGAATCTATAAATGAAATAAATTCTAAGATTATTTGGTGACGAAAACATTTATAATAAATTTCGAATGATTAAACAAAAGAGTTTAATATTTGAAGAACACATATATGAATCAAAAACAATTATAAATACCATATATACAAATTCATCCATAGCTCTACTAGAAAATTAGTTACACATATTGAAAATATGCAACAAAAATTCTCCAAAGAAAACTATAATAGAACTAGCCATGTTTTCTCTTCTTTTGTTTTTCTTTTCTTTTCTCAAACTCTCTAAAATATTTTTTCAAGTCTCCAAGCACACCCTTTCCTCTTACGTTGGATCCATATATATAGACATTTCCATCCAAGTTGCCTAACCAAAATCATAATTAGACGTAACCGTGTACCAATTGATGTCCAATATGTGGTAGGATACCTTTAGTTGGCTGAGAGTGAAATGGAATGAGGTGTATGTATTTATGTGGTTCTTCTTTTTATTTTATAATTTTAAGTGCCATGAGTTTCTTTGCATGCATGTGAAACAATCTTCAAAGATTGAAGAGGTAAAGTGCCGTGTATGAGTTTCTTCCTCCCTTGCTTGCCTTGTGTTGCCATGTGTTGCCATGTGTTGTCATGTGGTGCCATGTGCTGCCATGTATTATTTAATTAGTTTGCTTTTCAATCAAAATGATTATGTTGGATGGGAGATAATGGAGAGCACCGAATGGATTTTTGATCTTGAAATGCCGTATATAATTTTTCTTGCTCCCTTGTGTTGCCATGTGTTGATTGCTTTTTGAATTGATCATGTTGGTTTGGATATTTTGGAATCACCGATTGGTTTTGAGTCTTGAAATGCCGTGTATAATTTTTCTTGCTCCCTTGTTTTGCCATGTGTTGCTCCTATCTTGCTTGCCTCCTCATTCCTTTTGGCTACTTTGCTTCTTTGAGTTTGGCATGTGTTGCTTTGCTTCCTCTTCCCGTTAGTTGTCTTGAAGAAACTTGGGTGCACTTCATCTTGCATATGAATTGATCATTGCATTTCCAAGTTGGTGTAGGAGTGCTTGCTGGAAAATATTATGATGACATTTGGATTTGATGCAAGTGGCTGAAAAATATCCAGGAACGTCAAGTGCAGGTGCGTCCACTTGATGGTCGATTTTGTCTTGGATTGAGTGGATATCTCTTAAAACATAAAACATAAAAGTTATAGATATTTCTCTTGCGGTTCTATATCATCTTGAATCAGCTCAATCGGAGATTGGATGAGAGAGTTATGACCATATTACAAAAATACGTCAGAACTGTCTAAAATTCCGCAATTATCTTCATTTGCTCCTAATGCCTCTATTTGTGTCCTAAATCAAAATATAAGAATAATGAGTATATTTAGGCATCAAATAAGAATAAAGTATTAAACATTAAGAGAGGAAAATATGGCATTTTATATTCTCATCAATATAATAAATCAATATATAATAAATCATGCTTATATCTATTTCAAGATAAATGACCATTAATTTTATTAACATGAGTTATATTCATTATTTTCTCATTTCTTTTAGCATTTAAATAGAGTATTTAGAGTGCATTTTTGTGCACTCATCAGATTCATACACACTCATTTCATAGCGGGCGTTACGTATCGCCGTCCCCGATATGAAATGCACACCCAATGACAATAATGGGTGTTACGTATCGCCGTCCCCGTTATGTCATCTGCACACTATCAATCACAATGGACGTTACGTATCGCCGTCCCCATTATGACGGACACACACAATGACCATAATGGACGTTACGTATCGCCATACCCATTATGTCATCCACACACACGCTGATCACAATGGGTGTTACGTATCGCCATCCTAGTTATGACTCAGCCCAAAACCATTAAAATTCATAAACCCAATAACCACTTTTCATATTAAAATCCAAACACCAAATCTCACATCAAAATTCCAAATATCAATATACACATAAACAAGCGTTCAATTACACAATACATATCACCATGAACAAATATCTAATATTTAATAAATTTCAACAATAACCAAATACAAAATCTGTTAATGCCATATATATATTTAAATCTTAAAGTTCGTTTGGAAAGTACTTACAGCGGGTAAAAATGCAAATCCTTGAGCAAACGCCAATCCGCAACGTTCGTAGTGGTCATTTATACGTTAGGCTAAAGTGTTCAGTTTGACACCAAATTTTAGGAGATACTTTTTGGAATGTGGGGAATCTCATGGAGGTGGTGGTGTGGCGGCACAAGCACCGGAAGGTGGCAGATCGGGCTCAAAATGGGTGAAAACCCATTTTCGGGTTTGAGGTTGTACCGGGAAGGTGAGGCAACGGTTGGGGAAACTGAGTTAAGGGGATGACCGGCTGGACAAGGGGAGTGGTTTGGTGGCGGTGGTGAGGCCTACGGTGGCCGAACGACGGCACTAGGGTGGCAAACTCGTGTATGGGTATTTGAAATACCCATTTCTGGTTGGGGTATTTGGGCTGCCGTGGGTGGTGCCAGAGGTTGGGTTATTCTCGCTGGAGTGAGAGGAGGCTGCTGGTAGGTCGCCTGTGCCAAGGGGTGGCCAGCGGTGGCCGAAAAATGCAAGGGAAGCTAAAACACCCATTTCGGGTTTAAGACTCACACACCGGCTAGGGCCGCCGTGAGGTGCACCACCGGTGTAGGGGAGGTCGCCGGAGGGTGGGGGGGTCAGGTGAAGGGGCGGTGTCGCCGGCCAATGGAGAATGGCAGAGAAGAGAAGGGGAGGGGGTCGCGCGGGGTCTGGGGCCGAATGTAGGGGAAAAGGGAAGAAAAAAAGAAAAGAAAAAGAAAGGAAAAAAGAGAAAAAAAAAAAAGAAAGAAAAAGAAGTCCAACTAGAAAAGCACAATAAATTAAATAAAAGCTGACTTTAAATACTATAATTTCAATAACAATAAAATAAGATATTTAAAGCCCATCAATAGAAATAAATTAAACCCAAGCGCAATATTAATTATAAAACAATAATTAATATAACGAAAGTAAATCAAATAAACTCACATAATAAAATAAAGAAATTAAATTCCAATCATTAAAATAATTACTTCACATTAAAATTAATAAGAAAAGCAACGTAACTCAATATTTAATTATAAGAACAACATAAAATTAATATTAACTAATCAATAGATCAAATAAATATCTTAAATAAATAAAACACGACTAATAATATTTTTAAAATAAATTAAAATAATTAACACCGAGAATAAAATAACGTGTAAAAATACACGTAAATCTGGTATCTCACATTCTCCCCCCTTAAAAAGAATTTCGTCCTCAAAATTCGCTCGGCTGCAACTAATAAAACTCATATAACTCACCTACCACAACACTTAATACTCACTCCAAGTATTAGCACAATCATCTATTTTCCTCAAACACAATTGAATGTTATTCCATCATGAACGTATAGTCTCCAAATAATATTTCATCTCTAAAATTCCTAAGGTAGCCAATTAATCTGAACTTCATATGTACAAGTACCTCAGTATAATCTCCCAAAATCTTAATGTTCACTAACTCCATACAACACATCATGCCACCCTAAAAGCACCCCCAAGTTTAACTTCTCATCTTAACCATCACTAAACCTAATTTACCCAAGAAATGGTGAATCTCCCCTTACAAGTATCGTTATAAATTTCAAGTCACCACTAATTCCTCACAACCAAAGTAAAACTTGAACCTCCAACTACATCGCAAATCATTATGCTTTCATGCGCACTCTGATAACTCGCTAAATGCATAAAAATTTAAGTCCTCATAAATTATCACCATAAGTAAATATTGGCTCAACACCTATTAACAAGAAATCCTATGCCACATTTACAAATCCTAATGCTTTATCATCTCACAATTCAAGTTATGTCACCCAATATTAAAACCTGAAATTTCTAACTCCCAAACCTCTAATACACTTCTCCATCATTATAACTCATCACTCTTATCATAGATTAATTATCTAAATCCGTATTCTCTCAATCGAACATTCATTACCTATGAGATGGAATAACCTCAAATATTTAAATTCTTATGTGACCTCAAGTCACAACTAATTCTTTAAGACACCTTAACAAATGTTGGTAATCATTAAATTCATCAAACATCAAGTTCAAATTGTCCACCCCAATAAATTCACCCAAAAGCCTAAAATTTAGATCTCTTAAAATTTATTTCTATCACATCAATTCAACCCTATCACTTAACAAAACAAATTCTCCCAAGTCAAACACAAAACATAATAATTACTCTCCAAAATTTACATACACATAACTATTACATAACAATCTCTAAGCACCCACAAATAAAAACTACATCAAAACTTCACCAAAGAACAATTAATCATCTACCATCGTGAGTATTCTTAAATCGGATTCCATAAGAATATGACAATGGCTAAGAATTTTACACTCACATGAAAAGTCCATCTAAAATACAATTCTAATAATCTCCCAGACATAAAATTAGAACTTAGAAACTCTAGTACTCAGTGAGACCCAGATATTACACATAAATAACATAGGAAATATCAACAAAAAAACCTAATTACGTAAATACCAATCATTTATCAAAACAATTCTATCTCGCAAATATATATAATAATATACCCAAACACTAAATAAAACTAAGTAATTCACATAAATATTATATAAAAATAGCAAGGGGAAAAAAAGATCTAATAAATAAGTAAAAGCTATTCATTTAAGAAAATAAGACCACCTCCTTTAGTAATCACAAATCACCAAAAGCTTTTATTAAATAAACAAGGGGATTGAATTAAAATAAGAACAGCAAATAAACTAACAAATAAAGCTTTGAAATTCTCCACAAAACCCAACTCTTAAAAAGATTTATTGTAGAAATCTTCAGGACTTAAACCTTTAAAAGAAACGAATCGTAATAAAATAAATAAATTATTTAATTAATTAATAAATACTAACAAGTCGCTGAAACAAACCCACTTGTCAAAATAAATAGGTAAACTTTTAAAATAAACAAACGGAAATGTGGAAAGATAATAAATTTTAAAACTTACTTCAAAGCATGTCCCTAAAAAGAACAGCGATTCTTTTTAAATCTTTGTCTAAATAAATTTTCAAACTTTCAGAAATATTTAAAATACAAGAACCATAATTAAAATAAACAAATAATAAACAAAATCCATAACTATCTTGTAAGAAACCTATGAACTAAAATTAAAATCAAATCCTGATGATAATTGAATAAAAGCTTAAGAAAATAAGATAACTCACAACAAAAGAAATAAATTTTAAAATAAGGAATTCCATAATACAATTATTTAAAATATAAGATTCAATATAAGATTGATTTAAAATAACCAAATTCCAATTTAAACAAAAATAAAGGCATATATATAAAATAAATATTTAAATAAATGCTCAACAACTTAACTAAATAAAATCAACTAACTAAAATCTTAACTACTACCCAATTACAATATTGAACAAATATTAAAATAAAATAAAACAAAGCAAACAAACCATTCAGAACTAAATTAATTATGAAAATAAATAAACAACATGCACTATAAAATAAAAAGCACTACACAACGAAATAAATATCGATAATCTTACCATATAAATTAGTAGGAAAAACTTAAAGAACAAATAGAATAATAAAATAAAATAAAATAACCAAATAATGAAACAAATAAATTTTTAAAACCACAAACTTTTCTGGTACTATCCCTAGATAATGTGCGGATTTACCCAGAGCCGAACTGCTCTGATACCACCTGTGACGTCTCCCAAATTCCCCTTAAAATAAACACGAGAATCGAGGCGTCAGGATGCTGACAACACGGTCACGCACCCCCAACGTCAAGTGCCAAACGTGTGTGCACACCGTGACATGCATAAAATACAAATCGCAGCAAACAAGTTAAGTTGATAACTAAGTACCGGAATTTTTAGAAATATCTTACAAATCAGTTTAACATATATTTTCCAACAGAAGATTAAATACAGTCTTCCGAAATACAAATTAAACAAATACATATTTTTAAAAAGGGGAAAATAATTTTCCCAATATAACAATTTATAATATCAGTACATCAACGGCAGAGCCGTCTCCTCAAGCTTAGCCTCTTCAAATCTACATCCAAAAAATTACGACGCCAAGATGGCATCGCAGGTAAGTACAACCCAACCAAACCAAAAAATAGAAATATACTCATGCAACAACAAAACTCATGAACACGACACCAAATGCATGAATCACAAAAGAACATCTTTCTCAAAATAAATAAGATAAACACACGCCAAAATCTCATTTAGTCCATGATAAAATTCCAGTAAAAAAAATCGTCCATCCTTTCTCAAAAAATAATATCCGTAAATCCAATTATACCAGGCGTTACGTATCGCCGTCCCCGATATGATAAACACACATCACCAATCATAATGGGCATTACGTATTGCCGTCCCCATTATGATTCATACACACTCATTTCATAGCGGGCGTTACGTATCGCCGTCCCCGATATGAAATGCACACCCAATGACCATAACGGACGTTACGTATTGCCATCCTCGTTATGTCATCCACACACTATCAATCACAATATGCGTTACATATCGCCGTCCCCATTATGACTGACATACACAATGACCATAATGTGAGTTACGTATCGCCGTCTCCATTATGTCATCCACACACACGCTGATCACAATGGGCGTTATGTATCACCGTCCTCGCTATGACTCAGCCCAAAACCATTAAAATTCATAAACCCAATAACCACTTCTCATTTTAAAATCCAAACACCAAATCTCACATCAAAATTCCAAATATCAATATACACATAAACAAGCGTTCAATTACACAATACATATCACCATGAACAAATATCCAATATTTAATAAATTCCAACAATGACCAAACACAAAATCTGTTAATGCCATAAATATATTTAAATCTTATAGTTCGTTTGGAAAGTACTTACAGCGGGTAAAAATACAAATCCTTGAGCAAACGCCAATCCGCAACGTTCGTAACTGTCATTTGTACGTTAGGCTAAAGTGCTCGGTTTGACACCAAAATTTAGGGAGATACTCTTTGGAAGGTGGGGAATCTCATGGAGGTGGTGGTGTGGCGGCACAACTACCGGAAGGTGGCGGATCTGGCTCAAAATGGGTGAAAACCCATTTTCGGGTTTGAGGTTGTACCGGGAAGGTGAGGCAATGGTTGGGGAAACTGAGTTAAGGGGATGACCGGCTGGACAAGGGGAGTGGTTTGGAGGCGGTGGTGAGGCCTACGGTGGTCAGACGGCGGCGCTAGGGTGGCAAACCCGTGTATGGGTATTTGAAATACCAATTTCAAATTGGGGTATTTGGGCTGCCGTGGGTTGTGCCGAAGGTTGGGTTATGCTCGCCGGAGTGAGGGGGGGTTGCTGGTAGGTAGCCGGTGCCAAGGGGTGGCCGGCGGTGGCCGGAAAATGCAAGGGAAGCTAAAACACCCATTTCGGGTTTAAGACTCACGTGCCGGCTAGGGGCTGCCATGAGGTGCACCACCGGTGCAGGGGAGGTCGCCAGAGGGTGGGGGGTTCAGGTGAAGGGGTGGTGTCGCCGGCAGATAACGCACGGCGACGCTGGGTGGAGGGAAGGAGAACGGTAGAGAAGAGAAGGGGAGGGGGTCGCGCGGGGTCTGAGGCCGAATGCAGCGGAAGAGGGAAGAAAAAAAGAAAAGAAAAAGAAAGGAAAAACGAGAAAAAAGAAAAAGAAAGAAAAATAAGTCCAACTAGAAAAACACAATAAATTAAATAAAAGCTGACTTTAAATACTATAATTTCAAGAATAATAAAATAAGATATTTAAAACTCATCAATAGAAATAAATTAAACTCAAGCGCAATATTAATTATAAAACAATAATTAATAACGGAAGCAGATCAAATAAACTCACATAATAAGATAAAGGAATTAAATTCCAATCAGTAAAATAATTACCTCACATTAAAATTAATAAGAAAAGTAACGTAACTCAATATTTAATTATAAGAACAACATAAAACTAATATTAACTAATCAATAGATCAAATAAATATCTTAAATAAATAAAACATGACTAATAATATTATTAAAATAAATTAAAATAATTAACACCGAGAATAAAATAATGTGTAAAAATACACGTAAATCTGGGATCTCACAACCGACGTGTAATGACCCAGATTGTTTATAGGTGCTGTAAGTAATCTTCTGAAGTTAACTTTAGGGTTTAAAATAATTTTTATGCGCTAAATATTTTATTTGCGACTTTGAAGTGTTGGTTAACTATTTAATAATAACAAAAAAATTGGAAGTAGGCTGGTTGGGCTCGGGGCCTATAAATGGAAGATGGGATCACCCCGTAGTTGATTTGGTTGTTATTGGATATTGTATAATTTGATTGTTGAATTTATGATTGATGTGTTGAAATAATTTTCTTGCTGTGTACAATTGTCATGCCATCTAATACCTGCTTATCATGCATATGCTAATTATTATTGGTTGTATTGTTTCAACGGTGCTGTGTTATGGTGAAGTGTATTTTTGGGTCTGGTAGTAGCTTGTGGGTGTGTGTGTATCACAACCCGAAGTCGAGATGAGGCATTATTTTGGTAGAGCTCCTCTGCTCACTCGGGGCAGAATAAACTGATGTGACGTTCCTGGGTTGTCACTGGGCAGCAATGGGATTGAACGAGATGGTAACACTCTCGTGCCAACTTTGTAGCTCCTCTACTAGTGGGCCTAAGGGATGCTTGGTCATGGTATGCACTGGGCGTAGAGCTGGACATTGCCCGTTACGAAGTCACACGCACGGTCGTTACACGTGGTGTGGTGAAGAAAGCTAGAATATATGGATGGTTCCTAGGGGAGACCATGGTAAACACGTAATAACAATATGGAATTGTGTTGTGAGCTAGAAATTGGGTTTTTGGCGGGTATTGTTGAGGCATTCCTTTTTGGGAAAGGACGATTAGTTGATTTGTTCCTTTCTGCGAAAAGACGGATGGTGTATATGGCTAGATGTGTTCCTTTCTAGAAAAGGACAGTTGACGTATATGGACATATGTGTTCCTTTTTGGGAAATGACGGTTTGATATTTTGTGTTGCATTCCTTTTTGAGAAAGGACTGTTGGTGTGCGTGTAAGGTGTCCTTTTCTAGGAAAAGGAATGATCTATGCTTGCATGTATTGTTGTATATTTATGAAATATGTTTGTTGCATGAATGTGATTTTAAACTCTTGGTTATGTTTAGTTACTTACTCACTGAGATTCACGTCTCATGTTGTGTTTTCTATCCACCTGCAGTTCTGTTTTATAAAATCTTAGATTTATTGCAGATGTCAAATTTGAGTATTTGATCGAGTTTAAATTTCTGGTATTAGAATGTATGTCTTTTACTTTCCATTGCGAATGCTACTGGTACACCTTATGCTTGTTGCACACAACTTGGAGCACTTATCGATGGGGTATGACCCATGTGATCATCATTCGAATGTCTCGTCTTCCACCTATTCACACGTGAGGGTCAGAGGTGCCACATCTTGTCATTCATATCATTCATAGGCTTAAAGTCTTGTTCTTGTTATAAATTTCATATAACATGTGTGGACACCTCATGGCTCTCCTATGCACCGTGTGTTCCTCGCCAGTTACTGCATCACTTTATGACTCCTTTAGTCGAGGTTACTACATCTTAATTATATACTTATATGGCAGTTCGTTTATTTCTCCTTCACCGTTTTTAGCATCCACTAATTTTAGGTGCGACCCCGCTCCAATATCCTTAAAGGATCCATTCGAAGTCTATCGACGATATTTTGTCAACCTAGGGGTTTTACTTAGCTTTACACACTCCTGAGTGAACAGGGAGTTCCACTAGGGCATTTCTCCATTCTATCTTTTGGAATTCTTATAAATACTCTTTGACTCTTTTCTTTTCAAAACTTTGACCCAAAGACATGCAATCATGTGACATGGACTTGTATGCAACTTTTGACTTACTTATGCAAGGCATGTAACCATAAGAATGTGAAACAAAAATTTTCCATTCATAGATTGAAAACACCAGAATATGCAAACATAACTCATTTCATAGAAACTTAATCATTCAAGCTTGGAAAAGTAACAAATAAATCAACCAAAACCCTAAGAGGGTCATGGCTGAACCTCTATATGCATTTCAATTATCCATTTTTCTCACATTCCTTCTTACCAACTCATGCATCCACTTAAAGTTTATCAAAACACATCATTAGGCTATCTTCAATGCCTTAGCAGAAACCCTAATGTTATCTATCATATTGCTTTTTGATCAAAAGTTCACGTTTTTATTCTAAAACCTCAAACCATACATATACCCGAAACATATACCATGGTAGTTGATGAATTAAATCTATAGATCATACAAGAAATATAGTAGAAAGATCATAATTCTATTTACAAGTTGAATACTTAAAATTTAATACAAAATAACCTCATGGCTGAACCATATAGATCCTAAAAACCTCATATCTTTCATCAAATAACTATCTATTTCAATCCAACCACTTATGCCAAAAATCATCAAGTCTTACCTCTCCAATATTTCATCAATAACCACCAGCAATCCATAAAAGTATCCTTAGAACCATAAGGTAAAACCTTAACAAATTCTTGAGAAGATATAACAAATAAGCAAGCTAACAAATAAGCAAACAAAATCGCAAACAAGTTCACACAATATATGCAAATAATATCCAAGATAGGTTAAAGGCATACTTACAAATTTCTAAGAAATACAAGCAAAGGAAATCTGAAAATAAATCAAGAAGAAAATAAAGATTTAACTTAGGAAAACCCTTAACCCGAAAATTTAAGAAATAAGAGGGTGTTTGGCTTCCAAGAAAAATCAACCTTGCCTCCAAAAACCCTAGGGCCGAATCTCTCCAAGAGATAAAATCCTAGGTTTTGTTTCTATTTAAAAAAAACAAACTTGGTCCATGAAATCTCCCATTTTGCTTTGCTTAAAAATTTAAGAAAACCTAGGGTTCCACTTTTGAGAAAACAAGAACCCTAATTTTTGCATGAAAGTGTGTGTTTGTGTAGAAAACCATTGAGGCCAAAAATAGTGAAATGAAACTCCCTTCAAACTCGTGCATGGTGATTCAAAAAAAAAAAAGAATAAGTGGTGCTTACCTTGTGTAGATCGTGTTCCTAAAAAGATTTGCGTAGAAAATAATCTAAATCACAACAAATAAGAGCATTTGGCTAGTGAGAAAGTGAAGGAAAATGAGATCACGTAGAAAGAGTGTTCTTAGCCAAAAATCCTAGGAGATGAAGAGTCAACAATAGTTGGGAAAAGCCCCCCTCAATTTTGGCTCCTTTCTTATATAGTCTCATTCACTTCTAAACAAACTCCAATACATGTGTGACATGTGGCAAAATCTTCTATTCTCTCTCATATGATGAGATTGCCTTTAGGAGACAAAAGGTCACCATATATTCTTGCTAAATCCAAAAAATTCCAATTTCAAATTTTCTATTTCACCCCTCAATCCAAGCTTAAGTCCAAAACCTAATAAGGGCTTTTTAGTAATTCGTTTTCACCTTAGTCTTTTAGCTAGACACTTGGCATGTAGAGTGTGTGGATTGTTTGTTATTTCTAATGTGACTCTTCCACTTCTACACTCTTCTCCCCTCTTACATGCCTACCACTTTTCTTTTCCCACAAAATCCTTCCATCTTCGTTCTTTTCATATTCCCCATGCAAAATGCTTCTTGGAAAGGCAAAAGACTTTGTATCTTAGCTTCACACATATCCAAGAGGGACTCCAAAAGGCATGTAGCACCTAGCACCATGGTTGGCCCTCCCTTGGGCTTCTCTTGGGCCTTCTAGGCCTTCTCCCATCTCTCTTCTTAATCTACCAAAATTTGATAAGTATCCAACTTGTCTTCTTTTCAGAGTTTTCTAGTATGCCCTTGCTTAATTGGGATTTCAAGAAAGGATTTTTAACCTTATGGGTTTGCTCTCTTCTCTTGGGCCTAATCTCATTATACCTTAATTAAAATAAAAGAGTTTGCACTAATGGGTTCCAAATCTAACATACTTAGAGACTTTCCTAAAAGACTTTCTCTCTTCTTTTTTTTTCTAAAAATTCCAAACACCTTAAAAACAAACAAATAATATAATCATCTACTCCAAACCTGGATAAGGTTCCTTACGAAAATTCGGGATGTCACATATCTTAAACGAAAAAGAAAGATTCATTAAACGATGAATTAATATTACTGCATTAAGTTAGGTCAGTTTGTCAATATATTCTTGTAAAATTTCTTTATAGTTAAAACATTTTTCTAGCTTTAAGTTGAATAGGTTTTATCAAATTAGGGTTTGATTTTATTTCATAATTTTTGCATATAATCTGCTTTCTTCTAATGAAAAATAATATTAATAAACCTTAGTATACTTTCTCAATATATATATATATATATATATATATATATACTGAATAAATAAGTGTCGATGAGCGTGAATAGTAGAATTTTTGTCCTCCGTGCATGTAGTCAATTTTTGGGGTGTTTTGTCTTTCCTGTTCTTTTGTGTCCATTTAAACAATGACATTTTCGTCTTTTTAGTTCAACTATGTCAGAGGGAAACGAAAGAAAAGGTTGTGTTTCGTTGGGTTGTTTTGTCTATCCTGTCCTTTTAAGTTTTTTTTTTTTTTTTTTGTATCTACTCAAACAAGGACATTTTAGTCTTTTTAGTTCAACTATGTCAAAGGCTATGTTGGGATGTTTTGTCTTTCTTGTTTTTTTATTTTCTTCTTTTGTGTCTATTTCAATAAGGACATTTTGATCTTTTTGGTTTAATTGTGTTAAAGGGCATTAAAAAAATGTTGCATTGCATATCTTTTGGCCTTTGTATTTGCTTTCCATCTCTCTCTCTCTCTCGCTCTTCTTTGCATTCTTTCTATCTAAAAGCAAGCTACTTTCTCTTGCTTTTTGTCACTTTCTCTCTTGGTCGTTTCTCTTTGTTTTCTCTATTCTTTGTGTGTTTTATCTTCTTCTGATGTCTTCAGGTTTGTTCTGTGTAGGGTTAGGGGGTTTTTTCGTGCTGTTTGTTTGGACATTTTACATGTTTCAGGTTGTTCTATGTTTTCATCCAGTTTGTGCTATGTTTTCATGTTGTTGTGTGTTGTTCATTAATTGTGTGTTTTGGCTATGTATGTTGTGAGTTTTCTACATTTTCCTACAAAATAATTTTCTTACATGATTATGTTTCTTTTTCTCTTTGGGTCCACATATATGTTGTTGCTTTGTATATTTTGAGTTTGTATGTTATGGGTGTTGTTTGTATTTTTTGTGAAAAATATATATTTTTCATGGGTTTGTATATTGTTGGTTGTTTGTATTTTTTGTAAAAAAATTATTTTTGTGCATTGTTTCGTTGGTTTTTCTTCTTCAGATGTGGAGATATTTTGTTTCCTTACATGTTTTGAGTTTGTATGTTGTCAGTTGTTTGTTTTTTTGGCTTTGCATCTTGTGGGTCTTTGTATTTTTTTGTGAAAAAATATATTTCGACATATGTTTTAGCTTTTATGCGTTCGGTTTTTTTTCTCATACAGTTTAATATTTGTTTGTGTGTTCTGAGTTTTTCTCGATTTAAAATGTGCATGTTTCATGACTTTCAATGGGTTATTTGTGTTTTCTGGATTTCCATGATGTGGGCTTTTTTTTTGTATTTTTTGTGCAAAATATATTTTTTCGTGGGTTTTAGCTTTTATGCATTTCTCATGCAGTTAATTATTTGTTCAGATGTGACTTTATAGAATCCATTTAGAGATGTCCTTAGTACATAGTTCATGATGCAAAACTCTTTTAGTTCATCTTATTGTATTGGCTTGGTTTATTCGAAATATATTGTCAGTTGTTTGTATTTTTTGACAAAAAATACCTCTTTGTGCATGGTCTTGTTAGCTTTTCTTGTTCGGATGTGGAGACATATTATTCCTTTGTATGTTTTGAGTTTGTGTGTTGTGGGTTGTTTGTATTTTTGGTGAAAAAATATATTTTCTTCATGGGTTTGGATGGTCTTGGTTTGTATTTCTTGTGAGACAAGAACAAGATTTGTAGGTTTTACACAAAAAAGATTTTTTGTGTTCTAGGTTTACATCTTCTCGATTTTTTGTATTTATGAGAAAATATAAAGTTTGCATGTATGATTTATAAATTAGTGAGAAAATGTAATATTTTTTTATAATACAATGTTGTAAAGTTTGTGTTTCGTTGTGTCATTGTCTGTGATTTATGCATCTATGATACTACAACAAATTTGGGCTTTTGTGAAAGACAAAAAGGTCACAAAAATGGCCACAATGTCATAAAAGACTTTTATTGATAGTTTAAAAGCATCACGAAAAGTGTGTCACAGATAAATGTTCGTAACAATTTACTGTTCAACTGTCATAAAAGGTATTTTTTTGTGACGGTTGGTGTCTTTCCATTCAATGAAAGTTCGAACATTAGAATAGTTAGTGACGGTTCAAATGTGTCACCAAAAGTAACGTTCGAGCGTAAATGCATCTTGCTGACATTCAAATGATCATATTGACGTTCGGACGTTAGAAGTTTCGAATGTTAGACGTTCGAACGTTCATATTTTCATTCGAATGTTGTTCACATCTGAGCGTAATGTTGATGTTCGGACGTTTCTTATAGAACATTTGTTTGATGAACATTCGAACATTTGGGTAGTTCATTCAAACGTTTTGTTAGTTCATTCGAACATTTACTTTATACATCCAAACTTGCTTCGAATAAAGCTTTGAACGTTTACTGTGTACATTTGAATGTACTAGTCATAAATGGTAAATTTTAATAAAATTAAAAAGCATACAAGTCGTATCATGTTACAAATAATAAAACAAAAAAAAAACATACAAAATTATACAATGTTACATATTAAAAAGCATATAATGTCTTATAGCATATCAAAATTGGATACTAAAAATTAACAATAATAAAAATATGATAAAATTTATTTATTTATTTTTTGTCCACCGCGATCATACTGCAGTGATATAACACGCTCCATCTGGGCCGCCATCTCCCTTTGCACTTGTTCTTAGACTGCAATGCGCATTATTTTCTCACACTCTTTCTACTGCTCCTACATATGTGTCTCTAGATCAAAATGTCGCTTCAAGAGAGACTTCAATTCATGCTGTTTCGACATCATAATCTCGTTTTCTCGCAATGCTGCTCTAAATCCCTAGTGAGATTATTAACTGAAGTTAAGGAGCTCGTGGAGGATGAACCAGTTGAATGCTTGAGTGAATGTCTCAATCCTTTGACCATGCCAGACTTGGCCCCGAGCACTTCTATGAAAATGTCGATATCACTAGGCGAGGACTCCCCAAAAGCTGAATGCATCTCTAATATTCTGTCCTGCAATTAGAAAGAAAACAGACATTAAGCAACAAAATTAATTGAAATACAAACAAAAATAAATTATTTAGATATTGCATGATCAATTTAACAAAATTAAAATTGCTTACATAATTTTCTACAGCTAGAGGATCCATCCACTTATCTCTAGAGAAATACCATGAGTACAGCCACGACCGCATCGAGAGGACGATGCATCAACTGATATATACAATAGCTGGGTATTAGTTAATATGTTATTGAGTATTAAAATATAATTAACTAATTACCAACAACATTTCATTATAATTAGATGTCGACTAGCTATCCATCACATACATGTTGATTTCTTCATAAGCGCATTCCTCAGGGGGTGAGTCCGGAGTGGGTTTGGGACTTGGAACAGGTGCCACATTTTTTCTTGCTCTTTTTGGCAGCATCCTTGAAAACGAATAAAAAAATAAAAATTGTAATTAGAACATTACTTTTAATAATCTAATATTGACAATTTAACTTATATGATTTTGTACTCTTATTCTTTTTCTTCAGATGAAGTTTCCATGGTTGTTTCAGAATTTCTCTCAATCGACCCCATAGTGTCATCTTGCATGTCTTCTTCTTCTTCATCTTCTTATTCCTCTTCACTCACTTCAATTAGATGAACGTCTAGTTCGGATGGGTCGAGGTGGATAGGTGCCATATCATCTCAAGATAAGGGGAGTATCTTGAGTGTACCTAGGTCAACAAACAAGTTAATTCCTGATCTACATCTTCTTGGTAATCCTCTACAATCGGAATGTCATCTTCATCTCCGTTGGACTGATGATCTGCACTGGTTCCTGCATCATATATGTTCCTAGGAACAATTTTTTGTATAACTCACCAAGTTATCTCTCCACGATTTTCATCAATGCCTTTTAGTGGATCATCTAAGTAATAGACCTGCGTAGCTTTACAAGCCTATACGAATGGATCATCTTCATACCATTTTGATGCAGTATTGACGTTTGTGAAATGATTTTCCTTATGCATTGAAATTCGACCACCACCTAGATCCCACCAATCACATCTAAAAATATATGTGTTATAGACCTCCCAGATGTTTTAGTCCAATTATATCATGTATGACACCGTAATAGTCAATATTGTCTGTCCCATGACTCCCCTCGACCAACATACCACAGTTCTGTGTCTTTCTATGTCATTCAAGGTCCAAAGTATGAAATCTATAACCACGAACTGTGCACGCCATGTATTGCATCGCTCTGTTTGAGGGACCACGTGCCAATGCATGCATTTTAGGAGAAATTGACCCGGGATCTTGAACGCGTTATTCCATGATCTAACAATAGATGACAATAGTCAGTAATTAATATGTTACAAAAAATATTTAAAAGTTTCAAAATCAAACATGTTTGATGATAGAGTTCATACACGTTCTTCAAACCAACTTGGAAATTCCTTTCATGTCTTGACGCCACATTATCTACGCCTTCTACGCTAAGTTTATCCAGGTGCTCATTGTATATTAACAAGAAAAAAAAAAATTTTAATACATCTAGTGTATCAAGATCTAGTTGAATGAGTACTCTACCTGAGATAGTCGTCAATTTCTCGACAATTATTCAACACGTACCATCGAATATTTTCCAACTCTCCATCAATGAGATCGTAACTGGTTTGTGCATCCAAGGGTCATATATTTTGGGAGAACACTGATAGCACAAGAGGAAGCGAAGCAGCAAGATTAGCATTTTGCTTTTCACGATTAAATCATGTCTCAACGCTGCAAAGGTATAGTGAGCAAAATGTTAGCCATTCATCATGTATATAGGCCTTTGATATTGAACCTTCAGCTCTTTCGACTGAATACATCCAACGAAGCTGTATTGGTCCACCTAACAATACCTCTCGGGGTAAATGTATTGCTAAATGGACCATCACATCGAAAAATGAGGTAGGATATATCTACTCAAACTTACATAAGATAGTGACAATGTCGTCTTCCATCTTCTGTAGCATATCACGATTTACAACCCAAGCGCACAAATCCCTGAAAAACATATAGAGCTCGGTAATAGCCACACGTACACTAGACATCAATTTGTCATAAATTCCAATCGACAACAACTTTTGCATAAATATATGACAATTATGACTTTTCAATCCACTGATTTTCCAGTCATCCAGGTTCATGCACCTGTCGACATTTTAAGCATAACCATCTAGCAATTTTACGCCTTGCAACCATTTACAAAATTCCATTCTCTCATCTTTCTTCATCATAAAATAGGCATGTGGCATGGCCACCCGGTTGCCATCCAGACACAGATGTAGATTGTGTTTAATACCCATTCTCTCAAGATCTCTCCTCGTCTTGATAGTATCCTTTGTCTTATTGTTAATGCTTATGATTGTTCCAACTATATTGTCACAAATGTTATTCTCTATGTGCATAACATCCAAACTATGTCGCAACATGCAGGACGACCAATACGGCAAGTTAAAAGAAATACTGCACTTCGTCCAATTCAATTCTGCTGCGCCTCGTTTTCTCTTGTTCTTTCCTCGACCTTTGCCAAAGTTGTTCGCTCTTATGTGTTGCAGTTGTTCCAATATATCATTTCTAGACAACTCCTTCGATGCAGATCTTTCCTCCACTCTACCATCAAACTTAGGCCTTTCTCTTATCCATGCATAATTTGCTATGAGGTAACGGCAGTGGCCCAAGAAACACATCTTCTGCGAATATTTTAACCACTGACTGGAAATGTTCTCATTACATGTCGAGATATGCCGATTTCCCTTTAGTGCTCCAACCGGACAAATTTTCATATACAGGAAAGTTATTTATTATCTACATCGCCGCAACATGCATATGAAAAGACGTCCCGATTGATGCATCATACGTTCTAACGCCCATTTCTTGTAGCTCTTTCAATTCCTCAATCATCGGCAGCATGAATACATCAATGTCATTCCCCGGTGATATTGGTCCAGGAACAAAAAGTTTGGCACTTTCATGCACCTCCATGGGGGAAGATTGTATGGTATCAACACAACAGGGCAGGTGCTATAACTTGTACTCATGTTACCAAAGGGATTGAATCCATCATTTGTGAGTCTCAGGCCCACGTTCCGACCTTCGTTTCCAAAATTAGGATTCTTTTCATTGAATGACTGCCAGGCCAGTGAATCGGTTGGGTGCCTCATATATGCGCTATCTTTGACTCTTTTATCTTCGTGCCACCTCATATCTTCAGCTGTTTTCTTAAACATGTGTAGTCTTTCCAATTGAGGTCTCAATGGAAAATAGCACAACACCTTGACAGGCATGTTCTTCTTAGTTTTCCACCTCGACTCGCCGCATACAAGACATGCTTGATTTTCCTCATTCTCCTTCCAGAACAAGACTCAATTATTCTTTCATGCGTGTATGAACTTATACTCAAATCCTAATCTCTTTCTCAATTGTTTAGCTTCATAAAAGTTCTTTGGCAATGCGAACCCTTCATGAAGCACCTCGTTAAATAAGTCCAACATCATGTTTATTGCTTTCATTGACATTCCACACAATGACTTAATGTGAAGCAAGCGCACAATAAAGGACATTTTGTTGTGCTTTGTGCAGCCAGAATAAAGCTCGCGCTTTACATCTTCCCACATTGTAGCAAAATTGTTTGGATCACTCCCTCGACTACTTGGGTTATTGTTCCCAGGTTCATCCACAAACATCCCAACACCAATGCCACCCAACCTCTCCTCCATCTCATCCCATTCATCAGCATCATCCTGCTCATTCTCATCATTAATATCTCGTATATAATTTAAATGACTGAAAGATACATCCGATATCGGTTCATATGGCTCACCATGGAGTACCCATTGTGTATAACCCAGATCCATCTCATTGACAATGATATGATGCTCAACTTTATCTAATCTTATAGCAGCACAAAGATTTTTACAACCTCAACATGGACACTTGGGTTTCGGATTTAGTGTTTGGGGTTTGGGATTATGGTTCTAGGGTTTAGGATTAGGGTTAGGGTTTGGGGTTTAGTGTTTAGAATTTAGGTTTAGGATTTAGGGTTTGGGGTTTAGGTTTAGGTCTAGGGTTTAGAGTTTAGAGTTTAGGGTTTAATATTTATGGTTTAGTATTTATAGTTTAGTGTTTGGGGTTCGGGGTTCGGGTTTGGGGTTTAGTGTTTGGGTTTGGGATTATGGTTCTAGGATTTAGGGTTTAGGATTAGGGTTTGGGGTTTGGGTTTGGGATTTAGTGTTTAGGGTTTAGATTTAGGTCTAGTGTTCAAGGTTTAGAGTTAGGGTTTGGGGTTAGGGTTTGGGGTTTGGGTTTGGTGTTTAGTGTTTGGGATTTGGGTTTCGTATTTAGGGTTTGTGATTTAGGTTTAGGGTTTGGGTTTAGGGTGTTTAGTCTTTGGGGTTTGGGATTCCAAGGTCTAGGGTTTAATTATTACATGCTTTCATAAAGGCACAACGCTATACAACCCTAAACCCAAATAATCTTCCAACATGTTTGAAAAATTCCATTTCATAGAAATAAACTTTAATGCTACTAAAAATATATAAATATTTAATGTTACTAATACGCATAGTGACCAACTATATACAATCCCCCAATATTTGTAATCACTCAACAATCACTCAATAAATATATAAAATTCACAAATATAACTTACCGAACAATAATATCATACCTAAAATCATTAAACATATGGAAATAATTACCCAACGTGTTTGCAAACCCCTCACATTGCAAAATAATGCAAACAACACAATAGTCTTAAATCCCATCATAGAAAAAGCACTAAAAAATAAACAAACTAAAATATTACCCAAATATAACATATACAACTATAAACAAGTCTTAAAATATACAACGAGTAAAATATACCTAGCAAAATCACTAAACTTTCTTCACAAGTGCTCAAATACACCACCAAGCTGTACAAAAATATACAATGAACAATTAAATTCACACAAAAATCAATAGCGTAAAAACATAAATTTCTACAAAAATGAATTGTGAAGTTACCTTTGAGAAGAATAAGTATCTCACTAGGGTTTCTTTCTCTCACTCTCTCTCTCTTTCTCTCTCTCTCTCTAATGCACGGAATGTTGCCAGAAATGAGATACTTGAATCTGTCTGAATTTTAAAAATGTTTGAATGTTTTAACCCTAACGTTCAAGCGTACTTAATCTCCCTCTTATCATTCGAACATTAACTTGTGACATTCGAATGTCATGAATTTACGTTCAAACGTTTATTAAAATGCTAAAACACCCAAAAAATGAGACATAAATATTTGAACGTTCTAGAAAATGCGGAAAATTTCCCGCACTTTTTTTCAACCATTGGTATTTAATGAGGTGGCGTTCGAACATTTTATTTTTATATAAAAAAAATATATTAAAAATATTTAATAAAATTATAGTAAATATAACAAAATATAATATACTTAATAATATAATATTTTTTTTTTATATTTAACGGTTTTATGCAGAAGAGTAATTATATAGTCAACACTATATAATACTATGTTGTTAAGTATTATATAGTGTTGCCTATATGTGTGTTACTTAGTGTTTTAACAAAATAGACAACATAATATAGTACTAAACCACATAGCATTATATAGTGTTACTAATCATATTTTAAACATCACTTTATATATTTTATCTACTATAGTAACATCATAAAATTTTAAGTGCTATAGTATTATAGATAGTAGACTATTGTAGTACTATATAATACATTATATAATAATTAATACTATATTATTATATAGTGTTGGCACTTTCGAGTTTTAGTGATGTTTTAGAGTATATAATATAATATATTTAACTGTTATAATATATTATAAGGTAATTTTAATTTTAATTTAAAAATACAAAACCATGTTCGAACGTGTAGTTGTCTAAAAGAGAGGACGTAGAGGCCTATTGTATGTGAGAAGGAAAGGTATGCTGGCCTAGTAATTGTGACCTTTGGTTTGAAGGAGATAATCTATTTTGAGACATGTCTTCATCATCATCACTATCTGAAACTTGAGACATTGCCTTTGCTAATTTCTTGAGATCTTTTTTATTGTTAATAGAGGCTAATTGAGCTTGGAATCTGCTTCACTGAACTACAACTTTTGGGGCCTTGGTAACTTGAGAAAACATTTTTGTAACATTGTCATAATTTGTATTTTTTCCACCATTTAACGGAAAACTTGACGAGCCAAAAATATAATGTTGTTGGACAGATGTGGCTTGATGTCATACTCTCACTTCATAATCCAATTTAATTTTGTCTTAAGAAAGAAAAAAGAAGTAGTAGTGGGCAATGATTGAATGAAGGAAGATAATCATTTTGAGCAGAATTTTTTTTAAAACTTTATTGGAAAGGGGTAGGAAGAATGGTAGTTTTGGGTCCCTAATGCTCCCACCATAATGAAAACCATCTGGGAAGAATCTTAATCTCTTGTAATTTGTCGAAGTGGAAAAACCAAGAGTAATGCAAATTCTTGTTCTTTTTTAGAAATATCTTTGTCCAGGCTTGTTGTAGTCATAATAATCATAATAGGAGGGATCATAAGGCTAAGAGAATCTTCTTTATCAAATAGGGATTTTTTTCCCATTGTTCCAAAGTAAGAACCTGTTTAATAGTAATCTTGTGAAAGGTAGTAATCGAAGCTACAGGCGGGGATGGCAGGTTTTGAAGAGGACAGGGGATTTCAGAGAGAATAATCAAATCTATATCCACTAATATGAGTTCATAAAAATGCTAGGTCTTTTTTAATGTTTTGAGGAACATAATGCCAGTTTGGGACAAGAAATGCATCAAGTAATTTTTGGGGGTCAGAGGATAGATGTTGGAATTCAGGATCAATGGCAAAAACAAGATACCAATGTGATTTAATAATAATGGAAAATGCAGAAGGTTGAGACAAGAGCGGATGATTAATAATTTGAGAAGGAGAAATGAAAGAAGGGGAAACTACTTTTGAATAAGTTGGTAATTTAAGAGAGGTTAATGGTGAGAAAGAGCTATAAGATGGCCTAATGGTGGTCTAATGGATGGTGGTAATGTCCCGTATAGGGTTTTGGAGTTGCAAAAAGATAAGGAGAAGGATAGAGAGGAGATGGTGGTTTAGCATAGGAAGATTTTGATTTTACTCTTAATTTTGAGGAAGACATGATTTTCCCTATAAGAATTCTTGAGATAGGAAATCAGGAAGAGAATTAAAATCTTCTTTAATGTGCTCAATATCAAAATAAAAAATACTTAATCTAGCTTGCCATCTGGCAAATATTTGTTTAGCAGCTAGGTTTTTCACATTTTTGATCAAAACGTCTTTGGCTGATTTACAATCTATTCGGAGTAAAAACTTATGATTTAATAAATCATCTTGAAATTTAGAAATGCATAATACGATAGCTAATATTTCCTTCCTAATAGTATTGCAATTATTTTGTGTAGGATTTCAATATCTTGAATGAAAATGAATAATCTGTTCTGATTCTGGCGATAATTCTTGCTTCATATTTCCTCCATAACCAATATCGGAGGCATCTGTCTCGACTATCTTAAAAGTATGAGGAGATGGAATTTTTATCTTAATGTGTGACTTAATTTGTTTTATAATATTCGTATGTTTTTCAGTCCATGGAGGTGGGTTCTTTTTTAATCTTTTGAATAATGATTTGCATAATAGCTTTAAAGATTGATAAAAGTCTGCAACATAATTAAGATTTCCTAAAAATATTGGTAATTGTTACTTATCTTTTATCTCATCTAAAAATGTATTAGCAAACTCTAGTGTTCTACTAATTGGTATAATAGTTCCCTAATTTATGTCATGTCCAAGAAATTTAATTTTATCATGAAATACTTTCATTTTAGGTGATGAAATAACTAATCCATTTTGCTTAATAATTTGGACAAAAGTATTTAAATGTTTTAGTGTTGTTCAATGGATGAGGAGAAAATTAATAATTCATCTATATAAACTATTGAAAACTGAAAAAAAGGGATTAAATATTTTATTCATTATATTTTGAAACTCACTAGGTGCCTTTTTTAATCCAAAGGGCATAACATTCTATTCATAATGTCCAAATGGGACTGTAAATACTATTTTATACCGGACTTTTAGCAAATTGAATTTGCCAAAATTCAATTTTCATGTCAAATTTAGATAATATGATAGCATCATAAAGACGAGATAATAAATCCATTTTTATTAGGAATTGGATATCAAATCTGTTGCAATACATTATTTAATGATTTATAGTTAATAACTAATCAAGAAATACCTCTTTCTAATTCTTCCTGCTTTTGTACATAAAATGCAGCATAACTCCATGTTGATTTGCTTTTTCTTATTAATCATTTTTTAATAAATCATTGATCCCTTTTTTGCAAAATTCTAGTAATTCATTATTCATTTCGATTGGTCTAGCTTTAGTTAAAATACTTTTCTCAGAAAAATCTTTTTCATAATGTAATTCAACTATATGTTGTTTTCTATTCTAAAAGATATTTGGCAAACTATAACATATTTCCTTTTTAAACATTGTTTTAAAATTATTGATTTTCTGGATTAATAATGGATCTTTTAATTGTTTCTCTATTCTTTTATATTTTAATTCTTAATTTTAAGAAATTTATTTGATTTCATTTTCTTTTAATCTATTTTTTGTTAAAAAGTTAAGTTATTTAGTTAGTGATATTTCTTTTAATGAATTGATTTCTTTTGAAAATAGGAGGGAATAGAAATTTAAAACAACTTTCTTGTCCAAGGATTTTTATAGAAACTTCTTTGTAATAGCCCAAATTTTCTAAGGTAGATTATTTTATGGAAATTGTTTTAAGGAAATTTGTTTGATTTATTTATTTATTAGGAAATTAGAGTGGGAGATTTAATTGAGGAATGTGAGATAACACTTGGTATTGGGAATTATGCATTCTCGGATTAATCTGTCGAGTTTTAGTGAAATGGGCATACGTTATTCATATGAGGTCCAAATGAGGTGATTTTAATTGGTATATAACCTTGAGAGATAGATCTAAAACTTATATGTTTTAAGTTTTCTGAGATTCGGAAGGGATCAATAACTTATTTGGGAATCAAGTAGGCAGCTCTGGAATGGGCTTAAATGGAACCCGAGTTGGATAGATTGAACTAATTAGGCAATTGGTTTTGAGATTTTATGGGATTAGGACATGTGTAGGGATAGTTGGAAATGGATGGAAAGTTGATTTGGAAGCCAAGTGATTAGTTAGTGTGATGGAAACATAAGGGGAACCAAAATCTAGTTGATAGGTGACTAAGTGGATCAAATTTGGCTCTACCTTAACTAGACTAAGAAGTGGCCTTCTAGAACTTTTTAAATGGAGACTTAAGGGAGTTAGGAAGTAACCAAATGGGTGGAAAAATCTAGAGAGGGGCGTGTGACACAAGGAGAGGGCTGGAGATGAAAGGTGCATGCATGGTTAGGTGAAATGCCACCTCACCTCTTATCCCTTTAGCTCACTCCTCAGCCATGGATCAAAATGGGCAACAAAAATATCTCAATTGTAAGTCCTTGGATGACTAATCCAGCTGCAAAGCCTAGGATTTGGGAGGCTTAATCCTCATCATGAGATTTGCTTAGATAGACACCTCATCATCCATGCAAATCTGGCAACTAGTGCACCTTAGGGTGTTTTTCCTTTTCTCTCCCTCATGTTGGTCGACCACCACCCTATAAGTAGAGCCCTGAGAGCTTTCTAAGCTCCTTTAGAAGGGGAGAACACTTTCCTCTTTGGAAGATACACCAGAAAACCCTCCCAAAACCCTTAAAGAGTTCATTTGTGAGCTAAGTGAGTGAGTTTGGAAGAAAGCTTGCAAGAAGTTGGTTGGATCCATTCTCTTGAACTTTGAAGAATTTGTAAGTCCATATTCTAGGTTAACTTAAGCATGGAAATGGTTTATTGAAGTGATTGAATTATGTTTACTAGTATTGAACTCTTGAGAACATGATTAAGTGACAAGTGACATGTGAGTAAGGTTGGTTTTAACTTGTCTTGTAAAAATGTTCAATATAATTGTAAGAACATAGTTTTAAGTTTTTAAGAAGCCAAATGGAGTATAGTAAAAAGATTGGCATGTTTTGAGTAGAAAAAATCCTAGAGCCATGATTTCGCTTGACCCTCGCTCGACATGTGAGTCGAGCGAAGGCAAAATAAGACCCCTCGCTAGAGTTTTGCTCGATACTCTGTTTGAGTGAGTTCCAACCTGAGACTTCGCTCGATACTCGCTCGACACCCGCTCGAGCGAGATGCTCTGTTTTGCTTAGACTCAGAGTTTTCCTAGAATAAAATTGGTGATCCAAATGGAAAGGGTTATAAGTGAGAAACTCATATGAATAAGAGAGGAACCACTAAAAAGAAAACAATGTATAAGAATAAGTTAGTCACGTCGTGACGGGGACGGCGAGACTTAACGTCCGGATGACGGACGTGCCGACAGGGACAGCGATACATAACGCCTGTCGTGTTATAAGAATGTATGGTCTTCACGGGGACGGCGATACGTAACGCCCGTGAGATTGATCAGAATAGCGGGGACGGCGAGACGTAACGCTCATGAAACTGATCTGAATAGCGGGGACGGCGCTACGTAACGCCCGCAGTGATATATGTATATATTTTGTGTCAAGACGGGGACGGCGAGATGTAACGCCCGGAAGATTGACACGAGACTCATCACAACGAGGACGGCGAGACGTAACGCCCGGATGATTGATGAGTGTATGTGATGGGGACGGCGAGACGAAACGCCCATCAGTGATAAGAAAGAATAAGAACCTTTAAGAAAACAGTGTAATTCCACATTAGATTATATATTCGGTTGATTTAAGAAAAGTACCAGTTAGACAGTGGTCTTATGATGGGTATCTTAGGGTAAATTTCCTAGTCATTCAGTGGTGATAATATTATGGTTGTTTTTCCCTGTTTCCTTTAAGCTGCTTATATACTTACTGAGATTTCAAATGAAATCTCACTCTTTTGTGGCTCTATATATTTTTGTGCATATCAACTTTATACAGGATTCGATGACCAGTAAGGGGATAGCCCCGACGAGGTAGGAGACTTCGGGGAGTCCTGAGAGACTCTCCGATTATAGTCCTTATATGGACATTTCTTTTGTTTCCTTCGGACCTCCTATCAGTAATCAACCTACGGGAGTTTGGAGCCTTGACGCATCCACTTTTGCTGAGGAGAGGCGACGTATAGGATGCTGTTTAACATTAGGACTAGACGGCTTGTTGTCTATGTGTGGAGTTTGTGTGGCTCCACAGGGACAACTACTCCAGCGAGACTTTAGTGTTAGTATGGATAGGTTTCGCTATGGGAGAGAATTCCCAGAGGTTAAGAAGGAAAAAGAGTGAGGTAAAGGAAAGTCTTTTGGATGAATGTAATATGTTTTGCCGCTAACTTGCTACAATTTGGGTCTTGTATATGTAAAAAGTACACTGTTAAGTTATTAATGAATGATGTGAATGTTGTAAGTATTTTCCATGTGTTCTTTAGAAAGTTTTATATCTAAAACCTGATCCGCTGCGAATTAATTGATATATATCTTTTATTTTTGTTAAGTACGAGGGTGAGTAGCCAAGTGTTACTTATCCAGACACCTTAATTTACGTTTAATCCCAGACGTAAATTGGGGGCGTCACAGAGTGGTATCAGAGCTATTACGTCTCTAGGTAAAATCCACTGTGTCCTAGGAGAAATGGATCACATGGCACGAGAATAGACTTGAATATTTATCAGATTGAAATTTGGAGTAATATGAATGAATGTTTTGGACTTTAGGAATTTGGAAGTTTCTAAAGCAAGTATAGCTTATGGTAAAGTTGGGTGTATTTCAGGAAAACAATATGCCAAGAGGTCGTCCTCCTTTGAAACGAGTAGACGTGGTAGCCCAGAATCCTTCCCTGGTTACCCCTCCACGTATAGAAGAGCAGACGGCACCGAACCCACTGTTGGGAGAAGGACAGACGGCACCGAACCCATCGCTGGGAGAAAGGCGGATGGCACGGAATCCACCTTTGGAAGAGGGACCAGTGGCGCAAAACCCCCCGTTAGAAGGAGGCCAGGCAATAGCTGAAGCTATTCGGCAAATGACGGAAGTGGTGAGAAATCAAATAGAACAGAGCCGTCATCATCAGCAGAATGAAAATAGAAGAGAAACTCAAGGGTGTCCGTATGAGAAATTTCTGGCGTACCGATACCCACCCTTTACCGGAATGGAAGGACCATTAAAGGCGGACAAATGGATTGTAGACCTGGAACGTACCTTTGAAGTCAGTAGTTGCACCGAAGTTCAAAAAGTGCAGTATGCGGGACATTTACTACAGGGAGAAGCAGGACTATGGTGGGACACGAAGCGAAAGCTGCTAAAGTTAGAATTGGGAGAAAATGTAGTGCCCACATGGGAAAAGTTCAAGAAAGAATTCGACGATCGATTCTTTCCGGAATCTGTGAAGCGGCAGAAAGATTTGGAATTTACTATGTTAATACAAGGCAGTATGACGATGGAACAGTACTCAGCGCGATTTATGGAATTGGCAAGATTTGCCTCGCATTTGGTAGCTACTGAAAAGATGAGAGCCCAGAAGTTTCAGGAAGGACTGCAGCCACGAATTCATATGCAGGTGGCATGTTTGCAAATTGAGAACTTTCAAGAACTGGTGAATATAGCAGCCATAGTAGAAGCTAAACAGAGAAGTGTTATGGCGCAAACTCAAGCATATGGAAAAAGAAGATTTCAATTTTCTGGGGGAAAAGATGCTAGGAGGAAACCAAATTTTAGATCCATGGATAAAGGAAAAGGAATAGCAATTAATCCAAATGTGCCGATTTTATATCCGCAATGTGCAAAATATGGACGTCGACACCAGGGAGATTGTCGAGTGGATACTTGAGTTTGTTTCAGATGCGGTCGGCCAGGACATTTGATCAAGGATTGCCCTCAGAATACCCCTCAAGGAGTAGCTCTACTCAGAGGAAAAGCCAAAGCCCCTACAAAAGCTAAAGTTTATGCTATCACGCCTGGAGAAGTAGACATGGAGGCAGACGAGACAATAGATGCCAATGTTATTACTGGTAAATTTCTAAGTCCCCTCTTTTAGTTAATGAATGGATTCCTTGGGAGTGGAAATAATAATAATATTAGAATAAAATTTTCTTTAGGTAAGGTTAAGGTGAAGCAATGCATGGTCTATGCCTTGTTTGATTCGGGAGCGACAAGATCCTTTATTTCATATGATTGTGTCCAAAAGTGTGACTTAGAAACAGAATTTTTGGCCCAAAAGGTTATGGTAGTTATGCCTAATGGAAAGGTAGTAGGATGCCACCGGATGGTAAGAAGTTGCCCCTTGGAGATTGGAGGTTCGCAGCTAGTCGCTAATCTGATACTATTCCATTTGATGGAATTTGATTTAATTTTAGGTATGGATTGGTTGGCCAAGTATTATGCTAAACTTGACTGTCGCAAAAAGGAAATAGTTTTTGGCTTACCCAAGGAGGAGAAATTTTGTTACAAGGGGGAAATATTAAAGGCAGTTTCCTCCATAGTAACTGCTAAGCGAATAAAGAAAAGTATTAACAAAGAGACAAAAGGCTACTGGGTAATTATGTTAAATTCCTCAGAAGTTGTTAAAAGTATTCAAGGAATTCCCGTGGTGGAAGACTTTCCTCAAGTCTTTTCTGATGATCTGCCGGGATTGCCTCCTGATCGAGAAACATAATTTGTTATTAAATTAGAACCGGCCACAACTCCAGTTCATAAGGCTCCGTATAGAATGGCACCAGTGGAATTAGAAGAACTAAAAGCTCAAATTGAAGAACTTTTAAGAAAAGGATTTATTAGACCCAGTTCATCCCCATGGGGAACACCAGTACAGTTTGTGAAAAGGAAAGATGGGACAATGCGGATGTGCATAGACTACCGAGAATTGAATAAGGTCACCATTAAGAATAAATATCCATTGCCACAGATAGATGACCTGTTGAATCAATTAAGAGGAGCAATTGTGTTTTCAAAAAAAGACCTTCGGTCTGGCTATTATCAGTTGAAGATCATGGAGCAAGATGTACATAAGACGGCTTTCTGAACTCGATATGGGCACTTTGAATTTTTGGCTATGCCATTCGGAGTGACGAATGCACCAGCAGTATTCATGGGCTTGATGAATCGGATATTTAGACCATATTTAGACAAGTTTGTGGTGGTTTTTATTGATGATATTTTGATCTACTCTCAGACTGACGAAGATTATAAAGAACATTTGAAAGTAGTAATGGAGATTTTGCAAGAACATCAAGTGTACGCCAAACTTAGTAAGTGTGAATTTTGGCTACAAGAAGTTAAATTTTTGGGTCATGTTATCTAAAGTGAAGGAGTTTCAGTGGACCCAGCAAAGGTAAAAGCAGTGATAGAATGGCAGCAACCAACCAATGCACATGAAATACGAAGCTTCTTAGGATTAGCTGGATATTATAGAAGATTTGTGGAAGGATTTTCTAAACTGTCTGCACCTCTGACAACATTGACCAGGAAGAATGCTAAGTATGTTTGGAGTGAACAATGTGAAAGGAGTTTTCAAGAGCTAAAGAAGAGATTGACTACAGCACCAATTTTAGCCTTGTCAGAACCTCATAAACCTTATGTGATATATAGTGATGCCTCAAAAATGGGACTGGGGTGTGTATTAATGCAAGAAGGAAGAGTAGTTGCGTATGCATCTCGACAGCATAAGGATCATGAACAGAACTATCCCACGCACGACTTGGAGTTAGCAGCTGTAGTGTTTGCTCTAAAGATTTGGAGGCATTACTTATATGGAGAAAGATGTGAAATATTTACGGACCATAAAAGTCTCAAGTATCTTTTTAGCCAGAAAACCTTGAATATGAGACAAAGAAGGTGGATAGAAACTATAAGTGATTTCCAATGCGAAATCAAATATCACCCTGGGAAGGCTAATGTGGTAGCTGATGCATTGAGTAGGAAAGTTCAAACGGAAGAATTATCAGTGCTGGTGGTAATGCGAGAAATTCTGGTAGACAGATTATCACAGGACCTCAAGCTAATGGAGATTCAAGAAATTGTTCCTTTAACGGATAAGGAAATTAAGGAAGAACAACAAAATGATGCTAAGCTGGAAAAGATAAAACAACAAATACTGGAAGGAAAAGGGTCTTCGCACTTTATGATTTTAGTCAATGGGATGCTATACTTTGGGAGAAGGAAGATCATTCTAGAAACCCCAGAATTAAAAGAAAAGTTGATGAAGGAAGCTCATGGTACACCATATACTGCTCATCCTAGAAGTACTAAGATGTATCAAGATTTAAAAGAAAAGTATTGGTAGGAAGGAATGAAGAAGGATATTGCGACCTTTGTAGCCAAGTGTCCAATGTGTCAGCTAGTAAAAGCTGAACACCAAAGACCAGCCGGTAAGTTGCAACCTCTACCAATTGCCAAGTGGAAATGGGAGGATCTATCTATAGATTTTGTGGTAGGATTTCCAAGAACATCTGCGGGAAAAAATTCGATTTGGGTAATAGTGGATCGATTGACGAAGAATGCTCTCTTTTTACCTATCTCCAACACGGATTTTATGGAAAAGTTGGCAAAAATTTATGTAAAGGAAATAGTTCGTTTGCATGGAGTACCCAAGACTATAGTATCAGATAGAGACCCTAGATTTACATCTCGATTTTGGCAAATTTTACAGAAGATGATGGGTACCAATTTAAATTTCAGCAGCGCATATCATCCTCCAACGAACGGGTAAACAGAAAGAACTATTCAGACTTTGGAGGATATGTTGCGAGCCTGTGTATTGGATTTAGACAAAAATTGGGAAAGTCTATTACCGTTAATTGAATTTGCCTATAATAACAGTTTCCAAACTACTATATAGATGGCGCTATATGAAGCACTTTATGGGAGGAAATGTAGGTCTCCTATTTATTGGGATGAAGTGGGTGAAAATAGTGTTTTGGGACCCGAATATTTGCAGGAAGTCAAAGAGCAGATTACAAGGATTAGAAATCAGATAAAGACAGCGTAAAGTAGACAAAAGAGTTATGCAGATAATAGTAGAAGGGCTTTAGATTTAATGGTGGGAGACTGGGTGTACTTGAAGATTTCGCCTCTGAAGGGAGTTATGCGGTTTGGTAAGAAAGGAAAGTTGAGTCCTCGTTATATCGGACCTTATGAAGTTCTGGAAAAAGTAGGTCCAGTGGCTTATCGCTTAGCCCTACCTGATGATTTGCAAGGAGTTCATAACGTCTTCCATGTATCTTCTCTGAAAAAGTGTTTGAATGATCAGCCAGTGGCAGTAATGGATCCGCGTCCTAATAATTTGCGTCCCAATTTAACTTATGAAGAGTGGCCTGTACGAATTGAAGATTAGAAAGAACAGACCCTTCGGAATCGTACCATAGTGTTAGTAAAAGTACTCTGGAACAATCTTGTTTTTCAGGAAGCCACTTGGGAACGTGAGGATGTAATGAGAGTTAATTATCCCCACTTGTTTGAAACATAGTTGTAATAATATGCGTTATAAATTGAATCAGCTGTATGACATTTGTATGATATTTGTATTTTATTTTATGTTAATATTCATTAATATTTAACCTTACATAGGATTATGGCTCCAAAAAGAAATGCACGTATGTCAGTCACCCCTGTAGATCAGTTAAAGAAAAGATCTGAAAGAATTAGAGAGAGATTTCGTAGGGAAAAACTGAAGCAATGGAAAGCTGAGAGATTGAGCTGGTTAAATAAAATTGAGAAGCACAGAACCCATATTATGGACATAGACGAAAAAGGTAACTCTGTAAGTAGAAGAGCGTTACCAGGTGAGGAAAGACAACCCGCTCGAAAATGGTTAAAAGCAGAGAAAAGATTTTTGAGAAGAGAGGATAAAGGAAAATCTGTTGTAGTAGAATCATCTGATAGATCTGAAGATTGGAAACGTCAATGTGAAGAAGGACCCATAATAGAAGAGACAGAGGCAGAGAGACTACATGCTTTGCAAGAAATGAGTTTTAATATGTATTATGATCCAGATGTAGACATGATATTTTACTTCTCTCAAAATTCGCTGCTTAATGAGGAAGGAGTACCTACCTCTTCAAAAGAATCTATTGCTGCTAGTAACCGAGGTATAGATTCCTTAAACCCTTAATTATATATATATATATCTTAGAGATTTCGGGGACGAAATCCTTTTTAAGGGGGGGAGGATGTAATAGCCCAAATTTTCTAAGGTAGATTATTTTATGGAAATTATTTTAAGGAAATTTATTTGATGTATTTATTTATTAGGAAATTAGAGTGGGAGATTTAATTGAGGAATGTGAGATTAACACTTGGTATTGGGAATTATGCATTCCCGGATTAATCTGTCGAGCTTTATTGAAATGGGCATAAGTTATTCATATGAGGTCCAAATGAGGTGATTCTAATTGATATAGAACCGTAAGAGATAGATCTAAAACTTATATGTTTTAAGTTTTCTGAGATTCGGAAGGGATCAATAACTTATTTGGGAATCAAGTAGGCAGCTTTGGAATGGGCTTAAATGGAACCCGAGTTGGATGGATTGAACTAATTTGGGGCATGTAAAGAATTAGGCAATTGGTTTTGAGATTTTCTGGGATTAGGACATGTGTAGGGATAGTTGGAAATGGATGGAAAGTTGATTTGGAAGCCAAGTGATTAGTTAGTGTGATGGAAACACAAGGGGAGCCAAAATCTAGAAGATAGGTGACTAAGTGGATCAAATTTGGCTCTACCTTAACTAAACTAAGAAGTGGCCTTCTAGAACTTGTTAAATGGAGACTTAAGGGAGTTAGGAAGTAACCAAATGGGTGGAAAAATCTAGAGAGGGGCGTGTGACACAAGGAGAGGGCTGGAGATGAGAGGTGCATGCATGGTTAGGTGAAATGCCACCTCACCTCTTATCCCTTTGGCTCACTCCTCAGCCATGGATCAAAATGGACAACAAAAATATCTCAATTGTGAGTTCTTGGATGACTAATCCAGCTGCAAATTTAGTCCTAGACGTAAATTGGGGGCGTCACATCCTCACTCTCTTACGGAGAAAGGATAAATGATAAAGTAAAGTGAGAAAATGATTCTTAATATTACCATAGTGTTAATGTTTTTTACTAAAATGAATGTTGTTTTGAAACAGATTCCATTCTTGCATATGTGCGCATTAGACAATTTATATTTTATATCTAATTTTGTTCTATTAGCTTGAGATAATGTTTCTTTTGTTTTTTCAAAATATTTGGAAGCTGTCAATCCTTCTTAAATGCAGTTTAAATGTGCTGATGAGTGCACAAAAATGCACTCTAAATACTCTATTTAAATGCTAAACGAAATGAGAAAATAATGGATATAACTCATGTTATTAAAATTAATGGTCATTTATCTTGAGATAGATATAAGCATGATTTAATATATTGATGAGAATATAAAATGCTATATTTTTCTCTCTTAATGTTTAATATTTTATTCTTATTTGATACCTAAATATACTCATTATTCTTATATTTTGATTTAGGACACAAATAGAGGCATTAGGAGCAAATGAAGATAATTGCAGAATTTTAGATAGTTTTGACGTCTTTTCGTAATATGGGCGTAACTCTCTCATCCAATCTTCGATTGAGCTGATTCAAGATAATATAGAAAGCCAAAAGAAATATCTATAACTTTTATGTTTTATGTTTTAAGATATATCCATTCAATTCAAGACAAAATCGACCATCAAGTGGACGCACTTGCACTTGACGTTCCTGAATATTTTTTAGCCACTTGCATCAAATCCAAATATCATCACAATATTTTCCAGCAAGCACTCCTACACCAACTTGGAAGTTCAATGATCAACTCACATGCAAGATGAAGTGCACTCAAATTTCTTCAAGACAAATTATTTGACCACAAGATATAAAGTCATACAAGACAACTAATGGATAAAAAAGCAAAATTGAAACACTCAACCTACAAGCAAAATTCTGCTCATGCATTGTGGGAAAACAAATGATCAAAATGACAACTCACAAATCACTTGGATTCAAGAATGGCACATGGCAAAGCAAGTTCAAATTGGGATGATTTTGTCATGACAACTTGCATGAAGGATGCTTATAAATAGAAGGGAGGGGTGTGTGTTCTAAGACCATGCTTGGTGCTTGGATGCCTTGGAAGAGCTATTTTGAGAGCTTGAGAAAAGAAAAGAAAAACCAAAGAAGAGAGAAAACAATGGCCGGCTCTTCCGTATTTTTCCTTAGAGAATTTTCGTTACATATTTTCAATATGTGTAACTAGGGATGAATTTATATATATGATGGTATTTGTAATTGTTTTTTATTCATATATGTGTTCTTCAAATATTAAACTCTTTTGTTTAGTCATTCGAAAGTTATTATAAATGTTTTCGTCACCAAATAATCTTAGAATTTATTTCATTTATAGATTCAGTCATGCTTTTTCTATTGAATGGAATAATCCTTTGATTATGTTTGGTTCAATTGGTTATCTATATTAATTTAATTCTTTGCTACAATATTACTCTACGAGTATATTGTCGACGTTGAATTTTCTTAATATCGATAACAATTCCGGTTCTTATATTGCGACGAATGATCTTTCAAAAGATTACATTTGATTTAAATCTCGTTATTAATGTTTTATCTTCCGATTGAAAACTTGGATATAGAATTTTCAATTGAGTTATTAATGAATCGAAAATAATTAAAATACCGATTATATACACAGGATTCTCAATACTCTACTTTTCGTCTCATTTTTATACTTTTCAAATTACTCATTTAGTTTTAATTTACGTCATACTTCAAAAATCACTTTTCACACTTTTCTAAATTTTTTTGTTAATATCGTTACTATTTTTCAATTTCTCAATCCATCTCCCTGTGGAATCGACACTCCAAAGCTATACTGCAAACGACCGCGTTATTCTTTGGGTATAATCAAATTTTGGCGCCGTTGCCGGGGAGACGGTAGAAGAATTAGTAGATAGTTTCTCTTTTCAGTTTGTGAAAAAAGCGGTAACTTCATTCATTTTCTTTTTAGCTTTCTGCATCTTTATTTTATTTTATTTTTCTTTTCGTAATATATTTTTTCTTAGTATTACACTTTTCTTTACTTTGCATGCGCAGGTACAGAGATGCTTTTGGACGGTTTGCTAGTAGAACCGTGCTAGAATCAGATTCAGAATCTGATTTTTCTAACCGCTTGTTTGATAATTCTTCCAATTCTGACGGGATGAGTGAACACGCGGACCAACTTATTAGAACCCTCCAAGATTATCTTCATTCCGCATGAACAGCCACACCATCCTGTATTATGTTCTCACCTAACGCTCGTCATGTAGATTTCAAAACAGGAATGATACAATTACTTCTGACTTTCCATGATTTAGAAATGAAAACCCTATGTTCATATTAGGGAATTTGAGGAAGTAGTTGCAACATTCCACAGTCAAAATACCACTGACGCATGGTAAGGCTAAAGTTCTTTCCTTTTTCTTTAAAAGATAAAGCTAAGAGTTGGTTGTACTCACTAAGACCGCGGTCTATTGGAACATGGAGTGAGATGACTCAAGTGTTTTTCAATAAATACTTTTCCTAATATAAGATCAATGCTTTAAAAAGACAAATCTCCACCTTTGTACAAAAGGATAGTGAGACTTTATATCAGTCTTAGGAAAGATTTAAAGAATTGTTGAGTATGTGTCCTCATCATGGATATGAAAATTGGCGCTTAGTGAGTTATTTCTATGAAGGGCTTACGCCCAGGGAACGTCAATTCGTGGAAATGATGTGCAATGGAGAATTTTTACAGAAAAATCCTGATAAGGCCATAGAGAACCTCAATGAGCTTGCTGAAAAAGTTCATACTTGGACTGGACCTAGTGCTACTGATAGCACAAACAGGTCACGACCTATAGGAAACCCGAGTGGTGGTATTTACCATCTAAGGGAAGAGGATAACCTTAAAGCTAAGGTTGAAATGCTCACTAGAGAATTAGAGTTATTGAAAACCCAAAACTCAAAACCAACACACATAGCTAATCATGCAGAATCTTTTGGGCCATGTGTTGTCTGTGGTGTGATAGATCATCATGCCCAAGAGTGTCATACACATACTAACATGAATGGTATGTATGAGGAACAAAGTAATGCTCTGGGTATGTACAAAAAGCCCTTCGCACCTTACTCTGAAACCTACAACCCAGGATGGCGTAATCATCCCAACTTCAGCTAGAAGTCTGAAAACCAATAGCCTACACAACCCTCTAGATCATATCCTGCACCATACCATGCACCTCAATCTTCTAGAAATTCTTTAGAAGATACTTTACATACTTTTATTGAAATACAGGGTAAGACTAATCAGAAATTTGAATATTTGATTACGCAGGTTGTTGAAGAAAATAAGGAAATAAAGAGCCAGGCGTCTAAGATAATGAGTTCTTTGACTGTGAATGAGAAAGGTAAATTTCCTTCTCAAGCTCAGTCTGTACCTCATGGTCAATATATGGCACAAGGAGATTTGAAGGACATAAATTCCATTGTGACATGAAGTGGTAAGTCTCTACATGATCCAAAAATAGATAAATCAAAGGATGAAGAGAAAGATCAAGATAGCAGCAGTCCTGAGCTACCCAAAGAACTTGAGGTAACAAAATCTAAGGAACCTGGGGTAACAAAAAATCCTGTTAAGGTACCTTTTCCTCAAGCATTAAAATCAAGCAAACAAACTCTAGATCATAACAATGATTTTTGGAAAATCTTAGACAGGTAAAAGTTAATCTTCCTCTTTTGCATGTAATTAAACAAGTTCCTACTTACGCAAAAACTCTCAAAGATTTGTGTACAGTTAAGAGGAAGCATCATGTGAAGAAGACAACATTCTTGACAGGGCAAGTTAGTGATCTAATTGAATAGCGGATTCCCCCTAAGTACAAGGATCCTAGATGTCCAACCATCACATGCGACATTGGCAATCATGAGCTTGGACAGACCTTGCTAAATTTAGGGGCTAGTGTAAATTTGATGCCATATTCTATTTATTTGCAATTGGGATTGGGAGAAATCAAACCAACTTCTATGGTATTGCAATTGGCTGATCGTTCAGTTAGAGCACCACGGGGTGTGGTAGAAGATGTTTTAATTCAAGTTGACAAATTTTATTATCTTGTTGATTTCTTAATTCTAGACACTAGTTCTGCTGTAGAAATTACCTCTAAAATTTTATTAATTTTAGGTAAACCTTTTCTTGCTACTTCTGGTGCGCTTATCAATTGCAGAAATGGATTGATGAAACTCTCTTTTGGCAAGATGACTCTTGAGGTAAATATTTTTCATATTGTAAAATAGCCAGAAGAGGATGTCGAGTGTCATCATACATACATGATTGACTCACTCATAGAAAGGGAAGTTCTTACAACTCATGATTCAGATCCGCTTGAATACTTTATTGTTAATTCTGAATTTAATCATATAAGTGATTCATCTGATGTAGTTGACATTTGTGCTATTTTTGACAGAACTCATGATTATAGCACACAGGCATGGCAACCAAAGTTTGAGAAGTTGCCTGAAAAAAGAGAAAGACAGATTCCTTCAAGTAGGGAAGTCCCTAAAGTTGAATTAATATCCCTACCTAAGGGTTTAAAGCATGTTTTCCTTAGTCTAGATGATACTTTTTTTGTTATTATTTCATCTGAATTATCTGAGTCCCAAGGTGAGAAATTAATTCGGATTTTATGCAAGTATAAATCAGCCCTAGGTTGGAGTATTGTTGATATAAAAGGCATTAGTCCCCTAGTTTGTACTTGTGATGACCCGAGAATTTCTTCACGTATTATTTAATTAAATATTTGTTTTGATTGAGTGGTTAATTGTGTAACTAGGATAATTATATTATTAGATGAGAAAAGGGCATGGGCTTGAGATTTAGGCCTTGAAACTTAGAATGAGCTATTGGGCCTAGGAAGAAATGGCAAGCCCACAAGCCCAAGAGGATGACCCATGACCCACCAAATCCTACCCATGGGACACTTGTTATCCATAGGAAAATCCTAGTGAGTCAACTACAACTAGTAGGTGGAAATGTGAAATTACCATTAGGTGAGAGTTGACTAGTGGGTGAGTGGTGAGGTTGAGTGTAAAATCTTGTGATGGGATTTTCCATCATTGGAATATTTTTGGAAAGTGCTAAGGTATGGTCTAACTTACTCTAACTAGTACATGTCATGTTTAGGGAATGACACTTGTGCAATGGAGTGAAAAGTGGGAGGAAAGGAAATGGGAGGGCATTCGGTTAGGGTGATTGTCGAAACCCTTAGGGGTTTTTCCCATCCCATTCTCTCCAACCTAGGCTAATGATCATCATAGGATCTTGTAAGGGAGAGGTGACAAGGTGATTGACATAAGAAGAGAGGTGTCATGAGGAAAAATAAAAAGAAAATGGAAGAAGGAAAGCAAGAAGGATCCGAGTGGATGCCGTGTGCACCACTTTGGGATTTCCTAGGATTTGCTTACAAATCTAGTGAAAAGAGTACCTTGGATTTGTGTAAGGAATAAAGTACATGAGGTGAGATGTGTAAAAGGTATGGTGGTGTAAGAGGAAGGAGTGGAGGTTGCTTAAATTAGAAGCAAAATTAGGAATGGAGGGAGGGAGCATTTCGGATGACATATGGAATTTAGGTATGGCCGGATCATGCAAGCTCATTTTCCCCAAGGTATGGCTATGGAATCTTGTAGAATGACTTGAAAGTGGATGGTGGAGTGTGTCATAGAGTTGAAATGACAAGAGAAGGAGGCTTGAGAGGGGAAGAGGTTTCGGTGAAGCTTGGAAGGCCAAGGGGGATCCGGTTTCCTATTTCCCCCATTTCCCATAATTGTTTTCTTTTCCCATGCAACCACCCATGGCTAGTCTTGTATCCTTCACATCAAAGTATGTTGAGTTGTCCTTGACCCCTAGAAAGGAGTGTATGGCCGAAACTCTTGAGGAAAGCCATCCCTCATTTGGCTAGCTCACAAACACACACACACTAGCCTTTCTTTCTACCTCTCGGCCAAGCACCCCTCTCCCTCAACTTTCATTTGTTTTACTTTCTTCTAACTTCTAAACCTCACTATATCCTTAGTAGAAAAGAGCTAGAACAACTATTTTGAGGAAGTATTGCTTTAGAAGAGGTAAGTGCATTCTTATCCTATCTTTAGGAATCTTAGTATACCTTTGAGTGAATTTGGTTGCTTTGCTTGTTTCCTTGTATGTATGTGGTAAAATGAATCTTTTTAGAAGAGAAACTTGCCATGTTTAGTTTAGTAAGAATCCATATTTAAGTTATGTTAATTTCCTAAGTTGAGAAGTTGAAATGATATATGGTTTAGTTAGTTGTTTAACATGAAGTGGAACAAAGGAAAGTGCATGCATGATTGAAGGTTCTCTAGCATAAAATTGGATGATGCCTTAGTGTTATTTATTTAGTAGTAAAAATCCATGTCTAAGAGTGAATATCTTGTTAAGATTAAAGGTTATTTCATGTGGAGATTTTGAATACTTGTTATGAAAGGAGAATGTGGTATGATTAATAAGTTGAGTTAAGGTGAATATATATATTTGTTAGATTTTGATTTGGAGAAGAAAATGTTGAGTTATGCATGTATGTATTTTTGGATTTGAGAACTTTTTGGTGGAAATCATTGATTGAATCATTATATTATGTTGTGGTGATATGTTCAAAATTTTGAAGATATTAGATGCATATGAATAAAGTGGTTACATTGACATGAGTAAAGGTTTTACTAAAACCATTGAGCGAATTATTTTAGAAGAAAAAGTGAACAAAATAACACCATAGTAGACCTAGAACTTTCAGCCAAGCCTTGTTTTAGGGTTAGGAGAACACATTTAAAATATTGGAGTTGAACTAGAGTACTTGGAGAAAATTAGAAGATAAAAAGCTAGGAGAGTGTAAAGGGAGGGTCTCGGCCCAACCCTAGTGGTTAGGGGCTGAGTACCCCTAGGTGCATTGGAGGCTCATTATAGCATTTTGGGAAGAAAAGGATTAGGTTTATGAGGTGCGAAAAGTTTAAAAGAGCTTGACGTAAGGTAAGCGTCATGTTCGTCACCTATTGCATATGTTCCGTGACATGAGTCTCACGTCTCATGCATATAGCACGAAAATCATGTTTTCAACATGTTTTTAAAGGAAAAAGAACTAATTAAAGTTTTATAAGAACCCCAAAGGCTGGGACGGGGTAGTGTCCCAGTGGAACTCCTTGTTCACTCAGAAGTGATTAAAGTCGAGTGAAAGCCCCTGGGTCGACAAAGAACAGTCGGCAGACCATGTATGGCTCCAAAAGGATATTCGGAGCGTGGTCGCACCTAAAGCTAGTGGGTGCCTACAGACGGTGTTGGCTTCGGCCTTACCGACAGAAAAGTTTGTAGTCGCTCGGGGAGTGATTAATCACTGAGTGATGAAGAGCGCGAAAGGGCGCGAAACGTAGCTACTTTGGTTTGATACAGTCGCCAGGTATTATGGTAACTAGCAGGAACACACGGTGCGTAGGGGAGTCATGAGGTGTCCAACAGAGGTCATGACAAAAGATGGGCTTTTGGGCCATATATGATATGATAAGTGGCCTAAGATAAGAAAATGAAAAGTGTTTGCAAAAGAAGAATTTTCGAAAGAAAACTTCATGGTTTTGTTTTCTGAGTTTATGGACAAGTGTATAAGAAGAATACGAAAAGAAGAAGAGAAATTTTAAGACACGAGCATGAGCATGAGCATGTGCATATCACGAAGTCATGAGTCCTATAATGTATTAAGTATGATTGAATGTCTGCTATTAACTTAACTGTATGCTTAAATTGCTTTGTTATGTTATAAATGTGCTTACTGAGATTTCTCTCGAAATCTCACCCCTTGTTTATTTCTCCACTATCACCTTTTTGGGATGATAGAAGTAGTTGCAGGTGATGACAACCATGACGAGTACGACCCCACAGATGATGCCTCGGACCCCTACGGGCCCGACTAAGTCCATTGCTTCCGAGCTAGTGACTCTAGACTACTTGAGCCACTGGGCGGCGGAGTCACTACCTCTGGCTATATATATATGTGGCATACGCCTTATCGGGTGTTGTACAGTTTTGGGCGTGGATGATTCCCTCCACATGGGTCGCCTCTACGAGTCATCCTCCGGGATGAGTTGTGAGGTGGGACCGGCCTTGGAGTTGGACCGTCTCCATTACGGCCCAAACTTCAAGAAGGTTAAGAAGGAACCGAAGGATTAGGGAAGGATGGTTGGGGGATCCTCCATGCAGCTTTTGTATTTTATTGCATGTATTTTGGTCTTCCATTGTGTTGGAATAATGAACACTTGTAAAGGATCCTCATGTTTATATTAATGGTATTGTAATGTTTTGGGATGCTAATGTTTTAAGCCATGTGGTGCACGCATAGAAAGGTTTGACCTTTTTCCGCTGCGATAAAAAATATATATATATAATAATAATAATAATATTCAGTACACGATCAGACGATGGGTGAACTTCCCTGTGATGCTCATCTCCGACGTCACAGTTTGCGTACGATCCCAAGCGCAAGCTGGGGCGCCAACAGTACTCATAAAATAAATTTAGAGGAAGGAACTAATCCTCGAAGAGACCCCCAGCGTAGACTTAATCCCTTTATGAAAGAAGTTGTGAAAAATGAAGTATTTGTTGAGGACGTGTCTCGCCGGCCTCCTGCTCCCGTTACCTGCAAGAAGAATTAAGGGAAGATGGTGGCTTTCCACCCGGGATAACTCTGACGCCCAAGTTAGTGATCACGTATTTACGGGAATAATTCTTAATGTAAATAGTTGAGGTTTACCTGGTCTATTTATAGGCCTCTAGGGCGATACATGTCACTTGTAACGCCTTCCGTAATCATCGTGATTGCGTATCTGCATGATATATCTTTCTGAGTTTGTTGATATTTCGTATCTGCTTAAAATCCTGATAAAGGTGGCGACGGGTTTGATATATATTTTGGATTCTGCAGAGTTGGGCCCTTAGTATGCTTTCCCTTCCTGGTGGGCTTCCATCGCTGTTGGGCCTTTGGGCCAAATCTGATCCCACAATTACCCCGCAAATTTTCTTCGCCTTGAGGCGTAGGAAATTTAAAACCTTTTTTTTTTAATTTTTTTATTTATTTCCCGTGAAGGCAAACTTGGGAATTCATTCCTTTTCCTGACCTTTGCTGTCGCGTGCTTGTGCTTGTTACTGTGTGCGTCTTCTGTCTGTTTTAAGGTGGCGTGGTCATTTGGCTCCGCGCCCCTTTAATTTGTTTGAAGGTGGCGTGGTCATTTGACTCTGCGCCCCTTTGCTTTGTCTGAAGGTGGCGTGGTCATTTGACTCTGCCCCCCTTTGCTTTGTCTGAAGGTGGCGTGGTCATTTGACTCTGCGCCCCTTTGCTTTGTCTGAAGGTGGCGTGGTCATTTGACTCTGCGCCCCTTTGCTTTGTCTGAAGGTGGCGTGGTCATTTGACTCTGCGCCCCTTTGCTTTGTCTGAAGGTGGCGTGGTCATTTGACTCTGCGCCCCTTTGCTTTGTCTGAAGGTGGCGTGGTCATTTGACTCTGCGCCCCTTTGCTTTGTCTTGAGGTGGCGTGGTCATTTGACTCTGCGCCCCTTTGCTTTGTCTGAAGGTGGCGTGGTCATTTGACTCTGTGCCCCTTTGCTTTATCTTGAGGTGGCGTGGTCATTTGACTCTGCACCCCTTTGCTTTGTCTGAAGGTGGCGTGGTCATTTGACTCTGCGCCCCTTTGCTTTGTCTTGAGGTGGCGTGGTCATTTGACTCTGCGCCCCTTTGCTTTGTCTGAAGGTGGCGTGGTCATTTGACTCTGCGCCCCTTTGCTTTGTCTGAAGGTGACGTGGTCATTTGACTCTGCGCCCCTTTGCTTTGTCTTGAGGTGGCGTGGTCATTTGACTCTGCCCCCCTTTGCTTTGTCTTGAGGTGGCGTGGTCATTTGACTCTGTGCCCCTTTGCTTTGTCTGAAGGTGGCGTGGTCATTTGACTCTGCGCCCCTTTATTTCGCTTGAGATAGCGTGATCTTTGATAAAATGCGATTGGGCGAAAATTCAGAAAAAATATAGCAGGAATGACTACTGGTAAATGCAGATTTACGAAAACTTAAATAAAAAGCAAATCTGAAATGACTATGAGATTTCTACTGGTAAAACTTCTTCAGGTGTTCTGCGTTCCATGGTCGAGGTAGCTCTTTCCCTTGACTGTCCTTTAGCCGATACGATCGTCCTATACTATTTATTACCACTATATATGGCCTTTCCCATTGAGGTTCCGATTTTCCAGGACTTTGGGTGGTTACCCCGCATTTCCTTAGAACCAGGATACGGGAGGAAGGCTTCTTCCAGTTCCTCGATTGCGTAAACTTCGTTTCCAATTTTCTTCAACTCCTGTACATAGCACTCCCTAGCCAATGCCTGCTCTCCTTTTAATTCTCCTACCCCGCTGTCAGTTGGGAATTTCATCTTGAGGTGGTACGTGGAAGTTATTGCTTTGAGGCGGTTGAGGGTTGGTCTCCCTAGTATAACGTTGTAGGAGGAAGGGGCTTTTACTACCAAGAAGTCGGTCATGGTGGTTGCTGTTTGTGCTCCGCTCCCAACGGTAACTGGGAGTGTGATGGCTCTTACTGGTTGGATTGCTTCACCGGAAAAACCTTTCAGTGGTGTTAGGGAAGTTCGTAACTGCCCGGGATCAATGCCCATTCTGTTGAGTGCGTCCCAGAATAATATATCGGCTGAGCTTCCGTTATCAATTAGTACCCGCCTAGTCGTGTAGTTGGCTATGATGAGGGTGACTACCAGGGCGTCGTCATGGGGGTACAGTATCCCTTGCCTGTCCGCCTCTCCAAAAGATATCACTTCTCGTTCTTGGTTCAGTTTTTGCTGTTTCGGTGCCCTGTCCATCACATATACTTCCTTGTACCGAGCTCTTCTGGCGTGTGCTTTGCGACTGGATGTGGATACCTTGCCTCCAACGAATCCTCCGGCTATCGTCCTGATTTCCCCGATTGGTTCTCTATTATTGTTATTTCTCGGGGGAGTCTTATTCTTGCCGCCTCTGGTGGGGGTCCTGCTTCTGCCGCCATCCCCCCTGTTGTTCGCTCGGTTACGATCATTCCGAGGGTTGTTGCCGCGATTTCTTCTCTCAGGGCTGAAGCTCCTTTTCCTTCTCCGCCCAGTTTCTTGGCGCCTAGTAGGCTTTGACCGTTCTGCGATCATGTGCTCCAACTCGCCTGTTCCCATTAGGTCGGCGACCCTTTTTTTCATGGTTGTACAATCTTCAGTCCAATGGGACGTTGTCTGGTGGTACTTGCAATATCGATCTACTGTCTGATGTGGGCTCCCTTCGGCCCTGCCATCCTCTTCCTCTCTAACACTTAGGTTATTATGCATTAACCTGGTGTGTCGATCCGTGTACCTTTCTCGCCTTCTTTCTTGTCGACTTGTTCCCGCTTTCTCGTCATCGCGCTTGCTTCGCCGTTCGCCCCTCCTGTTTTCTTGGCGGGGGTTTACCAACGCTTGCAGCGTGTCTTCGGCGTTGACAAAGTTGTCCACTTGATCCGTGAACTCCCTCAGGGTGGAGGGAGTCTTCTTTGCCAGATCGACCATGAAGGGGCTCTGAGGCCAGATCCCTACCAGGAGGGCGGCCAGAGTGATCTTTTCGTCCTGGTCATCCGTTGTTAGGCGTTCCTTGTTGAACCGTGTGAGGTAGGTCTTGAGGTCCTCGTCCTCCTTTTGCTTGACTGTTAGCAGGTAGGCGGCTGGTCGCCGGCGCCTTCTGCTTGGCATAAACTGAGTTATGAAAAGCTTAGCTAATTCCTCGAAGCTGTCTATCGACCTTGGCCGGAGGGTCCCGAACCAGCCCCTCGCTGTTTCCTTCAAGGTTAAAGGAAAAGCCCGGCAGGCGATCTTGCCTGGGAAGCCGTGGAGCGTGATGTGAGCTTTAAAGTTTTCTAAGTGGTCCACGGGGTCTCTGGACCCATCGTGCAGTTCGATTTGGGGAAGTTTGAACTTTGGCGGCAAGGGGATCCCCATGATGCGCTCGCTGTATGGCAGGTCAGTTTGGCTTAGTAAACTGTCAACCGAAGAATGTCCCCCCACTTTTTTGGCTATGTCCTCATATTTGCCTGCAAGATCCTTCAACTCGTCGTGCAGCTTCTATTTTTCCACGCGCTCAAGCTCGACCCCCGCGTTATTATCCGCCTCTTGCTCTCCTTGCCCGTCGACTGGCGGTACGGCTGTGTTGCTGGATTCAACATTCCTTTGTCGCAGGGTCTCATTCTCTTTTTGAAGCGCCTCCAAGGCTTCCAATGTTGTTCTCAGTCTTTCCTCCACCGCTACTAACCGTGCTTCCATTGATGCTCCTGTCATTCGGCTTGCTACGGAACGTGTGACAGTTGGCATGCGAGAACCACGTTAATCGTCTGTAAAATCGGATCCCACAGACGGCGCCAATGTTGAGGACGTGTCTCGTCGGCCTCCTGCTCCCGTTACTTGCAAGAAGAATTAAGGGAAGATGGTGGCTTTCCACCCGATATAACTCGGACGCCCAAGTTAGTGATCATGTATTTACGGGAATAATTCTTAATGTAAATAGTTGAGGTTTACCTGGTCTATTTATAGGCCTCTGGGGCGATACATGTCCCATGTAACGCCTTCTGTAATCATCGTGATTGCGTATCTGCATGATATATCTTTCTGAGTTTGTTGATATTTCGTATCTGTTTAAAATCCCGATAAAGGTGGCGACGGGTTTTATATATATTTTGGATTCTGCAGAGTTGGGCCCTTAGTATGCTTTCCCTTCCTGGTGGGCTTCCATCGCTGTTGGGCCTTTGGGCCAAATCTGATCCCACAGACGGCGCCAATGTTGAGGACGTATCTCGCCGGCCTCCTGCTCCCGTTACCTGCAAGAAGAATTAAGGGAAGATGGTGGCTTTCCACCCGGGATAACTCCGACGCCCAAGTTAGTGATCACGTATTTACGGGAATAATTCTTAATGTAAATAGTTGAGGTTTACCTGGTCTATTTATAGGCCTCTGGGGCGATACATGTCCCTTGTAACACCTTCCGCAATCATCATGATTGCGTATCTGCATGATATATCTTTCTGAGTTTGTTGATATTTCGTATCTGCTTAAAATCCCGATAAAGGTGGCGACGGGTTTGATATATATTTTGGATTCTGCAGAGTTGGGCCCTTAGTATGCTTTCCCTTCCTGGTGGGCTTCCATCGCTGTTGGGCCTTTGGGCCAAATCTGATCCCACAGTATTGAAACTATTAGATGCTAGAATGATATATCCTATTGCTGATAGTAAATGGGTAAGTCCTATGCAGATTGTTCCTAAAAAGTCAGGTGTAACTGTGTAACATCCCGACCCAGATACTTAGAATTAAAATATGAATAAATTTGATTTTTTGAATTATAATATTATTATCTAATTTCTTACTATTATTATTAGTATTATCGATTTTATCAGATGTTATGATTAAATTCATATTTTGAATACAAATTTGTATAGATATTATTTTAATTTATTACTAATATTTTTGATTTATTAATAATAATCTATGTGAATTAGTTTAAATATTTTGAAAACTTTCTATCACCTTTCAAGTCTTTATCCTCTCCAACATTCAGTATTATTATTATCTTTTTTATAAACGTTTGGAAAGCATCGAAATCCTCCTCTTTCATATATATCTTATAGTTATATTTATATTCTCCTTTTATCTTCTAAGAACAAAGTAGTTAGTGATTTTCATGAATCATGGAATATCGTTATTCTTTAAAACTCATTTTCTTTTCTAAAAATCCTTATAAAATCACTCCACGTTCTTTCTCTTCATGAATCATGAAAATGTACAATATTTTTCTTCTATTTTTTAGCAGCCGATCTATTGGATAGATAGCCATCTGTTTTAAATTCAAGATTTAATTTGTTGTTTCGTTACTTTCACCTAATCACACTCCTCCAAGCAGTTCACTTCATGCACGTCACTGAGTCACTCTCTCTTCCTCAATTGTCTCTAGGGTTCCCACGTTTTTCTCTCTCTCTCTCTCTCTCTACATATATATGCATGCACGTAGCCAACAAACCCCTCACCTACACTAGTCCGAGATCAGGCGAAGCCAAACCAGGGCTTTTTCCCCACATTCAAACGCTGCACATCCACGCAAACCACAATCCACCTTGCAGAAGCCACCGTCCACGCACTGCCTTACACCACCGAAAAACGCCACAAAGAGCAGTTAAACAGCCGATGGAAGACCTCTGTTCTACCATCCCGAAAATAGAGCATCCTTTTCTCCTCTGTTGAGCCACAACCTAGCCGCCTAGTTGCACAGCCTCGGGACCACGTCGAAAAATCACCTCAAAACAAAACCACTACCTTCCTCAAATCACCTTGCTGCCCACCTATTGGAGGCACTACGCGGTTGCCCTTGGAAAGCCACCTAGCCGAGGACCATCCTCCCCTGTTTTCGCACACCAAAAACAGAGCATACTCCATGAGACGCCATGGACAACCACTCCCACTCTTGATTGCCGCCGTAGACAGCTTATCAGTCACAGAAGCAGTCGACGTGAGCCACTGTACTCCTACATGCAGCAGCGCCAGCCCCTGTTCTGCACCACCAACGCGCCTCCATGCATGCCGTTAGCCATCACGTCTCCTCCATGGAAGAGCATGACGCAAACGCTGCCACCATGAACTGAAGTTGCCGTCGTCGACTCTAAGCCCAGCATCGTCGGGCATAGCCCTCCACTGTGAGTTACCCTTACGTCGCACGGCTCCTCTGCTTTGTATTGAATCTTGTTACGTGAGTTTGATCTTTTTATAGTTTTGAGTATTATTGCTTACAAAAAGAAAATTTATTATTATTTTATGACTGAGCTGGGCTACTCTTATATAAAGACTTATTTTTTCAGGTTGGGTTTAACCGCTTACGTTTTAAACTAAACATTTTTATTTAGCAATTTTATTATATTAATTAAGTATTAAATTAAGATTTGAATTATTCTAATAGCCTGTAATAACTTTATTGAATGCTATTAAATTTATATCTTTATGAGGCGGGTGCTTTCGGAGTTGCGTCTTTATAAACTTATATGCATATATTTATATATGTTAAATAATGTTAAAAGATTAGACATTATATTAATAGTAAACACTAGATGTCAATCTTTATTTTAAACGCTTTAACTTCATGTCTATTATGTGAAGATAATTTTTACTTATTATAATAGATTTTGATGAATTTATGCTATTAAGGTTTTACTTTTAAAGTTAAAGTAATATGTTAAATAATTTTCAAGTGATATCAGTATTTGTTAAGTTTCTTGTAAAAATAAAGATTTATGTTAAATATAATATGTTAACCTATTTTAAGATTCTATGTTTTCACCATTGATTTTAGTATAAATAAATATATTCAAAGTATTTTATTAAATTATATTTTTAAGTGCAAATATATTATTAGTATTTAAATAATTAATGGTATTCTGCTTTATTGATTTTCACGATAAATTGAATATTTATTCTGATAAGTTCTACAATATGAACTCATTTCAGTAGATTAGTAAGATACGATCTTAAGATAGATTAATGACTGTTTAATAACTTCGCATAGGTATCATCGAATCATGAAGAAGGATTTAGGAAGCAGCGCTACGAGGTAAGTGAATTTGATAACAAAACTAGGATCCTCACATTAGTTTATATTATTAGTAAAGCCAGTTCTTTGATAGCCCTTTTCAAATGCCCCTCACATCATGCAGGCATGTCATTCAGCACAGCACAGTACACGATCATTTCATTCAGCATCACATTCAGATTCAGCTAGTTATTTATATTAGTATGTAGTATGCATCTCATGTCGCATAAGTCTCATAAGTTGACTTAAGTTCAAGTATAAAATTAAGTCAGATCAAAAGTAATTAATCAATTAAGCAGTCTTCCAGTTAAATCAGTCAGTTAAAATAGTTCAGTTAGTTTCAGTGTAGTAAATCAGTTATTTCAGATGGCCATTCAGTTGCATGGTACCAATGCATATCAAATCAGGGTAGATGTGCAAGCCACGGAGCTAAGCGTGGTCCACCATAGTACGTTAGAGTACTATCAGCGGCTCCCCTTGCTGTAGCGGGACGTGGGGCTGGTGCACAACCTTGCACACAGGGTTAAGTGTGTTGGCCAATCAACTCAGTTAGATCAGTCCAGCTAAACTAGTACAGTCAAATCAGATCATTTAAATCAATTCAGTTAGTCAGTTTAGATCAGTCAAACCTATTAGTTAATTCAGATCAGTTAGTTAGTCAGTCAAGTTAGTCAAGCATGGCATCAGCATTAACATGTACAATCATATTTCATAATTCAGCATAAGCTTTATGAAAATTTCTTATAATATTATCTTACGTTGTGATGGATTTATTTATTGACTCATTTTAGTTTATTTCCTTTTTTTTTTTTAAAACCACCCAGGTGATGAAGATGACTAGTGCGAGCAGACAGGCCAGAAGTAATTTGAGCAGCTATTTAAAATTTTTAAGTTTTATTAAAAACAAGTGTCTTTATGAAACAAGTTTAAATTTTTATTTTTTTAGCTGAGTTTATTTTTTCTAGTAAATAAGTGTCTTTACGACACAAGCTATTTCAGTTATGTTCAGTTAAGGATTGAAAAAGACATTTTTATTATAACTTCGCTTTTGGAATAAATGTTATTTGCTATTATTAAAACCAAAAATCTTTTCTGGATTAAATGTTTTAGAAAGAGTTAAGTGATATCTCCTAGCCTACGGGAAGGGGGTGTTACAAACTATGATAAAAAATGATCTTGGAGAGTTAGTCCCTACAAAACTGGTGACTGGTTGGTGGATGTGCATTGATTACAGAAAATTAAATACCGCCACACGTAAAGACCATTTTCTGCTTCTTTTTATTGATCAAATTCTTGAGCGGGTGGCTGGTCATCCTTTTTATTGCTTTCTGGATAGTTATTCTGGTTATTATCAAATTGAAATTGCATTAGAAGACCGGGATAAAACCACTTTTACTTGTCCTTTCGGTACTTATACTTTCCGCAGAATACCATTTGGACTGTGTAATACTCCAGCTACTTTTCAACATTGCATAATGAGTATTTTTAGTGATATGGTTGAAAAGTGCATGGAAGTTTTTATGGATGACTTGACTGTTTTTGGATCTTCTTTTGATGTATGCTTAATGAGTTTAGAAAGAGAATTGACTTGTTGTGAAGAAAAAGAATTGGTTTTAAATTGGAAAAAATGTCACTTTATGGTACCTTCAGGTATTGTTTTAAGGCATATTATTTCTTCTAACGGAAGGAGGTTGATAAATCAAAAGTTGAATTAATCTCTAAATTGCCTACACCTAGGATAGTTAAAGATATAAGATCATTTCTTGGTCATGCGGGTTTTTATAGGAGATTCATACATAATTTCTCCGCCATATCTAGACCACTATGTAACCTCCTAGCTAAGAATGCCCCATTTTGTATGAATTTTTCCGCCATATCTTGACCACTCTATGTAACCTCCTAGCTAAGGATGCCCCATTTGAATGGACACAAACCTGTCAAGAGGCTTTCAAAACATTAATTGGCAAGCTTACTTCAGCACCTATAATGCAACCACCTGATTGGAATTTACCTTTTGATATTATGTGTGATGCTAGTGATTTTGCTGTAGGTGTTGTTCTTGGACAATGAAGAGAAGGGAAACCTTTTGTCATTTACTATACTAGTAGAACTCTGAATAGTGCTCAAATGAATTACTCCACCACTTAAAAAGAGTTGCTAGCTATGGTATTTGTTTTGGATAAATTCCGCACTTATTTGATTGGTTTTCCTATTATTATCTTTACAGGTCATGTAGCCCTTAAGTACTTTACAGATCATGGATTTTGCTTTTGCAGGAATTTGACATCACCATCAAGGACAAGAAAGGAGTGGAGAACGTAGTGGTAGACCATCTCTCTAGACTCACATTCGAGGACACTTCTGACCACATGCCAATCAAAGATGATTTTCCTGATGAGCATTTACTTTCTATTACTTCTCTACCATGGTTTGCTTATATTGTGAACTATTTAGCTACAGGTGAAATACCAAAGGATTTTAGCACCCAAGACAAAAGGAAATTCATGATTGAGGTACGAAAGTTCTACTGGGATGACCCTTACCTTTTCAAATACTGCCCTGATCAAATTTTAAGGCATTGCATCCCTAATGAAGAGATTGCAAGCGTTTTGGAGTTTTGTCATTCCCCAGCTTGTGGTGGCCACTTTTCAATGAAGAAAATCACTGCAAAAATCCTGCAGTGTGAATTTTATTGGCCAACCTTGTTTAAAGATACAAATATCTATTGTCGCTCATGCGAAAGATGTCAAGAGTTAGGAGTTATGACCCGTCGTAATATGATGCCCTTAAACCCCATTTTGGTAATTGAAATTTTTGACTGTTGGGGCATTGATTCTATGGGATCATTTCCTCATTCTTTTGGATATTTATATATTATTGTGGCAGTAGATTATGTGTCAAAATGGGTAGAGGCAACACCTTGCAAGACCAATGATAACAGGACGGTAATTAAGTTTCTCAAAGAAAATGTATTATCTCGATTTGGTACCCCACGTGCTATCATTAGTGATCGAGGTACGCATTTTTGCAACCGTTCTTTTGAAGCTTTAATGACAAGATATGGGGTGATACATAAGCTTTCTACTGCATACCATCCTCAGACAAGTGGACATATTGAACTTGCGAATAGGAAATTAAACAAATTTTAGAAAAAATGGTCAACCCGGATTGGAAAGATTGGTCTTTAAGACTGATTGATGCGCTTTGGGCTTACCGTACAACTTTCAAAACTCCCTTAGGCATGTCACCTTATAGACTTGTTTTTGGAAAACCTTATCACTTGCCCGTAGAGCTCGAGCATTGAGCATATTGGGCCATTAAACATTTTAATATTGACTTGGAAAAAGCAGGAAAACTTGGAAAATTCCAATTAATGGAATTAGAAGAATTGATAAATGATGCTTATCAAAACTCCAAGATCTATAAGGCTAAAATGAAAGCATTTTATGATAAAAATATTTTGAGAAAAACATTTAAGTCTAATGATCGAATATTTTTATATGATTCAAGACTCCATAAGCATCCAGGAAAACTTCAATCTAGATGGACCGGCCCTTTTATAGTAAAAAATGTTTTCACAAATGGGGTAGTAGAAATAGAAAATCCAAAAGATGGATGTATCTTCAAAGTAAATGGTCAGTGCCTCAAAATCTTAATTGATAGACAAATTCCGGAAGTGGAAGACATTCCACTTATGGACCCAGTATATCAATCTTGACCATCTCCAGGTATGTTTTTCTTTCATTTTCTTTTCTTTTTGTTTATTGTTTACTTTATTTTGCTATAGGTTAATTTTATTTTGACAAATACCATCTTTGATGCCAAGCAAGCCACCCACATCCCACATCAAGTGTATTCTACCTTGTTTCATTATTCAATTCTGATTCTTAAACATTGAGGATAATATTTCATTTAAGTTGCGGGTGGGAATACAAATCTGTTATTTAAACTCTATGGCATATTTCAATCAAAATATAAAAAATTGCCAATTTTTTTAAAAAATTTACATCACACAGGCATCTTTTCACACATGATACTCATGCTCATTCATAACCATCTTGGTGAATTCAACAAACCCTTCTTAAATCATTTTGCTAAGGCATCCACAGAACTATTTATGCACTTATCCAAACTTTGTGGTAATATGGTGATTTGACACATGTAACTAGAGAATTATTTTGCTTAAGTATTCATGTGAATTTTGGTGAGAATTGAGAGCTTACAAATACAGAAATTGTGATAAGTATCCATTGATCTGTTGAATTGGATACTTCTTTTGAGAATATCATTACATGGTTTGTGGTAAGATGGTGGATATACTTGGGATATGACGAAGGTCAACTTAGGATTAACGTTTGAGCCTTTCAAGTTGACCCTTTTCATCATAGATCCCTAACAGCCAATTTTGAGCCAATATACACATATGACCTTTTCTTTTCATACCTACATCATCCATACCTCTCTACATTGGAGTATAGCTTATACATTAATTTTTCCTACCATTTTACTTCCAAGTGTATACTAAGTGTGAAATTATCATTTCAATAAAATAAAATAAAAAGACCATGACAAGAATGGCATGGTGCTAGATGTGTCCATCAAATTATTCATGAAAGAGTTCATCAAATTGCGAAGACACCAATGGCGAAAGAAGATGGGAAAGTATTATTAGTGAAAAATCTGAAAAGTCGAAAAGTACATCAAAAGGAAAGTATAATCTACTGAGAAATTTAACCGATTCCCTTTTATGTATACTTGAAAGTTTTTGAATATCCTTCACCCTTTTCTTCTTATGAGCCCCAAAACCTAACCCACATTACAACCCATTGTGTTGATTATTCAGATCCTAAGTATGCTTGTGAAAAGAATGGCAGAATTCTTAATTGTTAGTATTCCTATCATAAGATAAATATTTGCTTATTGCTTATACATAATTGCCTAATTCTCCATGAGAGTATGTGTACACTTTTGTCAACTCCATAGAGAGAAGCCTTACATGAAACACTTCTATACCCGTGAGTTATGGAGTTGAACCTTATGCTTAAGATATTCTAATGTTGCATGTGTCGAAACCTCTGATTTGATAAAAATAGTTTGGAACACATACACACTCTATGGATTGCTATATTTGAATTACTTGTGAAAGGGTTATTGAATTCCTAAGATTGTTTTGATATGTAAATTTGAAAAATGTGTCTTGATGGCCCCTATGTGTGATTTTCTTTGGTCTTTCTCATCATTTTGCATGAAAATTGCTAGGGACTAGCAATGAGTAAGTTGGGAGGTGTGATGAGTATACAAAAATGCACTCTAAATACTCTATTTAAATGCTAAAAGAAATGAGAAAATAAAGGATATAACTCATGTTATTAAAATTAATGGTCATTTATCTTGAGATAGATATAAACATGATTTAATATATTGATGAGAATATAAAATACCATATTTTTCTCTCTTAATATTTAATATTTTATTATTATATGATGCCTAAATATACTCATTATCCTTATATTTTGATTTAGGACACAAATAGAGGCATTAGGAGCAAGTGAAGATAATTGCGGAATTTTAGATAATTTTGACGTCTTTTCGTAATATGCGCATAATTCTCTCATCCAATCTCGATTGAGCTTATTCAAGATGATATAGAACCCCAAAAGAAATATCTATAACTTTTATTTTTATGTTTTAAGATATATCCGCTCAATCCAAGACAAAATCGACCATTAAGTGAACGCACCTGCACTTGACGTTCCTGAATATTTTTCAGCCATTTGCATCAAATCCAAATGTCATCACAATATTTTCCAGCAAGCACTGCTACACCAACTTGGAAATTCAATGATCAAATCACATGCAAGATGAAGTGCACTCAAGTTTCTTCAAGACAAATTATTTGACCACAAGATATAAAGTCATACAAGGCAACTAATGGATAAAGAAGCAAAATTGAAACACTCAACCTACAAGCGAAATTCAGCTCATGCATAGTGGGAAAACAAATGATCAAAATGACAACTCATAAATCACTTGGATTCAAGAATGGCATATGGCAAAGCGAGTTGAAATTGTAATAATTTTGTCATGACAACTTGCATGAAGGATGCTTATAAATAGAAGGGAGGGGTGTGTGTTCTAAGACCATGTTTGGTGCTTGGATGCCTTAAAAGAGCTATTTTGAGAGCTTGAGAAAAGAAAAGAAAAACCAAAGAAGAGAGAAAACAATGGCCGGCTCTTCCATATTTTTCCTTAGAGAATTTTCGTTGCATATTTTCAATATGTGTAACTAAATTCTCTAGTAGAGCTAGGGATGAATTTATATATATGATGGTATTTGTAATTGTTTTTGATTCATATATATGTTCTTCAAATATTAAACTCTGTTGTTTAGTCATTCAAAATTTATTATAAATGTTTTCATCACCAAATAATCTTAGAATGTATTTCATTTATAGATTCAATCATACTTTTTCTATTGAATGGAATAATCCTTTGATTATGTTTGGTTCAATTAGTTATCTATATTAATTTAATTCTCTGCTGCAATATTACTCTACGAATATATTGTCAATATTGAATTTCCTTAATATCGATAACAATTCACGTTCTTATATTGCGACGAATGATCTTTCGAAAGATTACATTTGATTTAAATTTGGTTATTAATGTTTTATCTTCCGATTGAAAATTTGGACATAGAATTTTCAATTGAGTTATTAATGAATCGAAAATAATTAAAATATCGATTATATACAAAGGATTCTCAATGCTCTACTTTTCGTCTCATTTTTATACTTTTCAAATTACTCATTTAGTTTTAATTTATGTCATACTACAAAAATCACTTTTCACACTCTTCTAAATCTTTTTGTTAATTTCATTACTATTTTTCAATTTCTCAATCCATCTCCCTGTGGAATCGACACCCCAAAGTTATATTGCAAATGACCGTGTTATTCTTTGGACGTAATCATGTGCTCTAGTGTCTATTAAAGCAACTGTTGTAAAAGAAAATTCATTGTTAATAGAAATTGTTACTTCAATATACCATTTTTGAAAATTTATTCAGTTAAGTATGTTAATAAAATTGTTTGTTTCATCTTTAGTTGCCATTGTAGAATATCCCCCTTGTTCTTTGTTAAGGGAATTATTATTTTTTTCTAATTTTAATAATATAATTTCTTGTAATAGTTGTTCATTTTAAACTTCTACTTTGATATTGGAAGTTTTTAAGTTTCTAACTTCTTCTTTTATCTCATTAATCTCTTGTTGTAAATCTTGTAATATAATTTTTTGCTTTTCTGATTTGAATCTTTTTACTATCTTAGAAAAATTATACGGTTTAGGTACTAAATCAATATAATCAGTAGAAGTAGTATTCTTAGTAAAGGTATCCTTTAACCTTGTTAAATAATTTCTTCTTTTGTGTGGGTCATTGATCTTATCTATTAATTCTAAAATAATATCTTCTTGCTTTGTAAGAATATTAATGATCTTTTTACAAATGTAATTATTCTTATCTAGGCAATTACAAATATGGACTTTATCTTCTAATTCACTATCAGAAGATTGTTCCAAAATACTTGATGCATTTAATTGATAAATTTCTTCAGAAGAATTTTCTTCTTCCTTTTCACTTGTTGTTACAAAAATATTTAGTAATTTCTCTTTTAATGTTTAAGGTATGTCTAATTCATTGATTTGCTGTTTAAAATAATTACGGGAATTGAGGGGTCGGGATGCTGACAACACGGGTCACGCACCCCCAACGTCAAGTGCTAAGTGTGTGAACATGTGACATGCATAAAATAAAAGTCGCAGCGGATAATAAAGTCATTATTTAAGTACCAAAATTTTTTAGAATTATTTTACAAACCAGTTTAACATAAATTCTCCAATAGGAGATTTAATACAGTTATCTGAAATACAATTTAACGAATACATATTTTTAAAAAGGGGAAAATAATTTTCTAAGATAACAATTTTATAATAGGAATATTTCCACAGTGGAGTCACCTCCTCAAGCTCAGCCTCCACAAAAATCTGCATCCAAAAGCTACAACGCCAAAATGGCATCGCAGGTTAGTACAACCCAACCAAACCACAAGATATAAAATATACTCATGCACAACAACAATCTCACACATGAACAAAACACCTTATGCATGAATCTTACAAATCCTATTTCTCAAAATAAATAAAATATCCACACACGCTAAAATCTCATTTTAATCACAATAAAACTCCATTAAAAACTATCCATCATTTCCCAGAAAATAATATCCGTAAATCCAATCATACCGGGTTTTATGTATCGCCGTCCTCGATATGATATACACATCACCAATCATAATGGGCGTTACGTATCGCCGTCCCCATTATGATTCATACACACTCATTTCATAACGGGCGTTACGTATCGCCATCCCCGATATTGAATGCATACCCGATGACCATAATGGGCGTTATGTATTGCCGTCCCCTTTATGTCATCCACACACTATCAATCATAATGGGCGTTACGTATTACCGTCCCCAATATAATTCCTACACACTCATTTCATATTGGGCGTTACGTATTGCCGTCCCTGATATGAAATACACATCCAATGACCATAATGGGCATTACGTATCGTCGTCCCCATTATGTCATCCACACACACACTGATCACAACGGGCGTTACGTATTGCCGTCCCCGTTATAACTCAGCCAAAAACCATTAAAATCTATAAACTCAATAATACTGTTTCTCACTTATAAAATCCTTCAAACAAATCATTTTAATATATCATAACTCAAGTTTCAAGTAAAAACCTCAAATATCATATATACACATGAACGACCGTGCAATTTCATAATACATATCACCATGTACAAAAATATCCAATATTCAATAAACTTAATCATCAACCAAACACATAGTTGTTATATAAAAATATATTTAAATTTCAAAGTTTGTTTGGAAAGTACTTACAGCGGTAAAAAGGGGATCATTGAGCAAACGCCAGTCCACAGTGTTCACAGCTAGTCACTTTGTACGTTGGGCTAGAGTACTCGGTTTGACACCAAAATTTAGGGAGATACTCTTTCGAAGGTGGTGAATCTCATGAAGTTGGTGGTGTGGTGGCACAACCACCGAAAGGTGGCCGATCGGGCTCAAAATGGGTGAAAACCTATTTTCGGGTTTGGGGTTGTACCGGGAAGGTGGGGCCGTGTATAGGGAAGATGAGCTAGGGGGTGGTCGGCTGAGGTGGGGGAGTGGTTTGGTAGCGGAGGTGAGAGACACGGTGGCTGGACGGCGGCGTTGGGTTCCTCAACCCATGGGTTTAAAACCCACTTCATGGGTCACGTATTCCGGCCAAGGGAGGAGGAGGGAGGGGCCAAGGTGGTCGGGGTAGGTCCCTGGTTGTGTGGGAAAGTTGACCTGAGGTGGTGGTGACCATGGGTGGCTGGCGGTGGCCAGAAAACGCAAGAAAAACCAAAATACCCATTTCGGGTTTAAGCCTCATGCACGGGTTAGGGGCCTGCTGGAGTTGCACCACTGGTGCAGGGGACGTCGCCGAAGGGTGGGGAGGCTGGCAACGTGGGCGGTGAGGGCTGGTGGCCGGCGGTGGCGCCGCTAGGGCTGAGGACCAAATGGACGCAGAGGGGGAGGGGAAGTTGTCGCACGGGTCTTGGGGGGGTGGGGGGAAAGCAGGGGAAACCGGAAAAAGAAGGAAAAGAATAAGAGAAAAGAAAAAGAGAATAAAAAGGAAAAAGGAAAAAGGAAAAAAGAAAAAAGAAAAAAGAAAAATGAAGGGAAAGAAATACAATCCAATTCCCATCACTTGGATCACAAAAACACTTAAAACCACAACATAAATATATGTACATAAAAACCCATTCCAAAACACATTTAATGAAAATAAATAAAACACATCAAATAAACTCATAATGAAATAAAGAAATTAAATTTCAATCATTAAAATAATTACTCACATTAAAATTGATAAGAAAAACAACGTAAAACTAATATTAACAAATTAATAGCTCAAACAATTATTTTAAACAAATAAAACACAACCGATAATATTATTAAAATAAATTAAAATAATTAATACCGAGAATAAAATAATGTGTAAAAATACACGTAAATCTGGGATCTCACAGTTTTTTTCTTTTTATTATACTTCTTTGTATTTTTTAATGGTTTTTTATATTTTTTTTTTATCTTTCGTCCTTTTGTACGGTCTTTTATACTTTCTCTTTTTATTAGAATAATTTTTATAAATTCCTTTTCCCTTTTTATTTCTTCTAGACGGAGGGAGTAATAGGGTATAACCAAACTGTTCACGAAAGGTACCTAATTATTTTTTAGCATATTTCTTTTCCTTTTTCATTTTACTTTTTAATCTTAATCATTATACATAATTAAAGCAGTTCTATTAATGGTAGTAATACTATCTTCATATGTGAGGTTATTAAAATCAATTGTACCATTTGATCTAGTTAATAATTCTTGTACCTTTTGGGCAAAGTAATAGGGGAGTCTGACTATGAATTTTTCCCTCCAGTACAATTGCTGGCAATCATTTGTGATTATAACCTTAGATAGAAATACATCCTTATCCCAACAAAAATCAGATAGTATTAGTTAAAATACTAATATTACACTCTATTACTATTAGTAATATACTCTAAGTCTATATGTAAATTATTATATAAATCACTATATAGTTAATATACTATTATAATAGACTATATTATATCATAAACTATAGTATAATAGTATAATATATATCTATATACTATGGTATCATAATTGTATATATATATATATATAAATAGTATAGTATGTAATATATATCGATAGTATAGTATATAAGATATTATATAGTGTACTAGAGTATAGTTATTTATGATATTACATATTATATTATAGTTATTTATCATGGCTTGTAACTTGTTTGGAAACCTTAGTCTTTATTGAGACTTTAGTATTTTATTTTAAGAAAAGTTCTAGAATTAGAGTGAGATTGGGTCAAAGTGATGAATTAGCCCTAGGTTACTAAATGTAATTGGGTCTTGCTTGTTAAACCAAGCCCAAAGGCCCAAAACCCATAGCTAAGCCCTAATCTAAAGTGTCATGTGTCATGCATACAAGGCATAATAAATCTAGTCTGGATATTGGACTGAGGGAGAAAGAGAAATGCGTGGAGAAAGTTAAAAGTGTCCTACGTGCCTAGCATGGTAAGATGGATATATGTCATGCGTATAGAGGCCCTGGAATCACGCCTAAGGCTTGATTGATGGACAAATTTCAAATTCTCATGCTTAGGTATGGAAAGTGGAGCTTAGTATGGATAAAAGTGAGGCATTCTAGGAGATTCGCATGAAGAAACTCAAGGGACACTCTCTTATTTCGGGATTTTTTAGATTTGCACTAAAGAATCCCCTAACATGCCACATGTCAAGCATGTAACACCCACCCCTTCTTTTCTCTAAGGTTTAGCAAATTCTGAGAAAATAATGTGTCAACTCGTTCCTCTCTCATTCAATTGAGACAAGTCTAGATCCGCGTGCGGGGTCTCGAAGCACATGCCCGACCTCGATGGCGTGTCTTTTTTTAAGATAACATTGATTTTAAAATATGCCCAATGTTTTAATTCTCTCAAGTATTTTAAATATCTTGAAAATATTATATGACATGTTTCCATTGTTATTAGACCCAAGCCAGATTTATAAAAAAATACAATTATAATATTTTTGAGTGTTACAAAATATTATAATTGTACAAAATTATATTATTGCCAGGTTTTAATTATTTAAAATATTGTGGGATTTTAATTATGTTTTAAATCTCTAATTTAAATATATGGCTTTATCCTTTTAGAATAATTAGTAAAGCTTCATCATGTTAATTAATAATGAGGAATATTATTTTGCAAACTAAAGTTAAGTTAAAATAATATTCTATTTGATTCCTCTGAGTATTTTAAGTTAAATTAATTTTAAGTGTTTTCATATCAGTGTTTTAAACTCTTCATTTGTCCATTTGAAGACCCCAAAGCGTCGGGCCCAGCTTTTCACTTTCTTCCTCCCTCTTTCTCTCTCTTTTCTCCCCTCTATCCCTAGCACGCAAGAAACCTCCTATGGCCAGACCTTCTTTGCTCAGCCCTAACACCGCCAGCCACTACCTACTGTCACCGTCCCCTCCATTGGAACTACCTCCTTTCAGCAATCTACCACCAATGAACCCAGCCTTATCGGCCACCCCACCTCCTCCATGTAGCCACATACTCGAAATGGGTATTGTGATACCCATTCATGTGAGCTCCGCCCACCGTTAGCCACCCATGGCGCTAGCATCACATGGGCAGCATCCCCCTTCACCAACGAGTATAACCCACAGCCGGCAGCCCCTCAAAACCCACGGCTCCATCTCAAACCCTAAATGGGTATTTCACACACCCATGTGCACGAGTTTCACCTCACCGCATTACCACCGGGACTGCATGACCTCATCGCTTGCACCAAAAGTTCCCCCTATCTCTGGCAACCTTTCTCCTAGCTTTACTCCTCAAACCATGACCCCACCTCCCTTGTATGAGCATAAACCCGATAATGAGTTTCCACACTTTCCAAGCTAGATCCACCACCTTTTGGTGGTTGCACCGCCTCACCACCACCATCATGAGATTTCCTTTCCTTCAATAAATATTCCCCTAACTTTCGATGTCAAATTGGGCATCCTAGCCCAAACTGTCATGTTACGTAGTTGACGTCACAGTACGTGGCATTAGCTACAACGTACGACCATTCCACCACCACCACCTACGAACTCCCCACCTTGCTGGCCACCCTCATGCGACCCATATTTAGTAGTCAAATCCTAGATCTGAACCCTGAGATATTCCTATTTAGAGGTCACAACACTGACTTTGACAAAGCGGTTAACGCTCAAGTTAGTGGCTTCCGATGCCACTTATTGTGCCAGGAAGCGAGCAATATACGAGTCTACTTGCTATGGTATAACCCTCTCTCTTGTATTTATTATTAGTTGATTGATTGGTTAGTTGTACTGTTGGTATTATGGAGTCCGCTGGATAGTTGTGTGAAGTTGGTTGGTTGTGTTCTGAAATGTTGGGCGTAGTTGTGTAATTGATTGACTGTGCTATGAAGTAGGATTGTGGACTGTGCTGTGTGGTATTGGAACATATGGAGTATAGTCTGTATGGTAGAGCGATACATTATGTGGAGTGTGCTTTGTATGGTAGAGCGATACACCATGCGGTGTGTATCGAATGGTGATGTGGAGCAACGTATTTGTAGGGAGTACACATGTAATGTACTCCATAGGGTAAAGCGATGCATTATGTAGCGTGTATCTGTGGTATGTGACATTGTGTATTGTGGAGAGAGTATGCATAGAGTGTACTCTACGTGGCGTGATATGGACGGAAGAGAGTACCCATGGAGTGTACTCTATTTGATGTAGTTGTGATGGACCATAAGGCATGTCGTGAAGATGAATGGTTGCGTGATTGGGAGATGTAGGGAGTGTGAAGTGTCAAGAACAGTGGAACAGTGTCCCAGAGTGATGTGGCTGATAGCTCTAGTGATAGCTGTCACTATCTAGTCGTGTTATGTCTTGAAGTACGTGCGAAGCGACAGAGTCGCATAGTAATGAAGTAATGGAAACATGATAAGAGTACGCGAGGAACTGTACTCATGTCGAGTAGGGAGTCAATGTAGGAGTTGCATGGCGTAATGTCATGTGAAGTGGTGGATGATGAAATAGCTTGATAGTAGTCTCAACTTCGTGACGCGATGGAGGTACATTTGAGATTGACCTTATCGTGTTAAGTGTCGAAATGAACTCGTAGAGGGTCGAAAAGTAGGATTAGTCCTGCCAACCGATATGGAGAAGGTTGCTATCAATGTATGGTGCTTGTTGCACCAGCAAGTGATCAACATATATGTTGATCTTGGGTGACGTGGAGATAGGATATATGTGTGTCTGGTGACATGGTGCCGAACATAATTACTATATGTAATGGATACTCTGTCCTAATCAAGGGTATGCAATGTTGAGCCTCAGAGCTTACTTAATGTCACATGGTGTGCATGGATAAGGATGGTGATGATGACGTGTAGGCTTGGATGTTGTAGTGTCGAGTGTACTGTTTAGTATTGGGATGCATGACTCAATCGGTCTAAGTCATGCATTGGTATGAGATTAATTGGAAGGGGTATTGTTGGTAAGCTAATCGTCGAAGGTAAAGCCTAGTAAGAGTCATGTGAGAGCTCTAGAATAGATGGGAAGTGTCCTGATGTCTGCAAGTGGGTCCCTGATGGTTTTAGCATAGTGAGAAAGAACTTCAAGAGCATGGGGATAGCAGGAGACTAGGTAAGTTTAATTGCTTGCTAGATATATACATATATATATCGATGCTATTTGTGTGTATGCTTGCAGGTTGATTTCTATATGATGCGCTTGTGACTGGACTGTATGATATGAGAATAGCATGGAGATTAGGTAAGTATTATGTTCATACACCCTAGAGTTACCGAATTAGTAAAGAAAAGATAATAGGAGTGAAAAATGCTAATATACGTATGTATGGCTATTCTTGGTAGCCCCTTTTATTGAATCCTAAATGCGTAATTATATGTCTATGATTAAATGCTTATACGTAGTAATTATTTGATGTATTATCTAAAAAATATAAGATGAAACTTGATATTTCTGTCTATTAATTTTATGGAATAATGCCATGAATTGATTGTAAGCTATGATGTATGATGGAATGTATGCTATGCTATGATCCTAAAATGATGAAAGATGTATGAACTGTTTTTATGCTATGATATATGAAAATGCAAAAGAGGTCCAAAGGAAGACCCAAGGGTTCAAAGGAAGACCCAGGATTCAAATGAAGATCCGCCAACCCCAGCACACGAGAAATAATAGTGTGCAGCTGCCCAAATATAGTGAAAGAACAAGAATTAATGTCATGTTATGTATGATGTGTATGGCATGTATGATATGTATGCATTGAATGAGTGATCGTTTACTAGTTGTTATGATGGCTTGTAGTTATTGGTTGTTATTCTTGTTTACTGATTAGTGGCTTGGTTGTCTGATAACTATTTCATAGTAGTGGCTATTGTTGTGCTTGCTTGATAATTAGGTGCTTTCTTGTTTGATGATCTCTTGTGTGTTAACGGCTTAAAGTAATTATTAAGAATAAGAAGAATTTTCGGATTCCTTATATAATGAAGGTAGTGTACCAAGACACATAGGAAGGAAATGCTTAATAGGATTATAGTTATGAAAAAAAATGCATGTATTGTCTTGTATGTATATATGTATATTTGAGTGTTGATTGTATGATTAAAAACCATACTTTGTTATATTAAAAACAGTATGAAGTAATGCTTACTAAGCATTTGACTCATTTTAGTTTTCTTTCTGTGTGTTTCCTCCTCCACAGGAGTGCGCAACAGGAAGCAAACACTCCAAGGAAAAAGCATGACGGTCTAGGCATGTAAGAATGACATTTTATTTTATTAATCAAATGTTTCTGCTGTAAACCTCTTTTATTGTAAAAGTATATTTTATTTTATAACTTGGAGTCTTGTACCCTGCGTATGAACTAAAAGGTTTTAAAATGAACGAAATCAATCATATTTTCTAAAACTGTTTTGGGAAATAGAAATGTCATGAAGTAAGATTCCACCCTTTTTAGGGCGGGGTCGTTACAAAGCATGCCTAATATTGGAAAGGGAAGCAAGGATTTGGATAGATTTGCCCCTTTAATTTCGGTCAATACACACACACTCATAACTTTCCATGTGTCAAATATTTCCTTATTTGACCAACGAGACTTGGGCAGATTTCTTGGGCAAGTCAAAAAGGCAAGATGGAAGAAGGAAAGATTTGGGATGGACGACATGGCTAGGAAAATGTCGCTTGTCACTTATGCATTGTGTCTTAAGAAGGAAATAAGTCGAATTACTATTATGCCCTTGGAAGGAAATTACTTGTTCGGAAGAAGGAAGGACAAAGATGGAATCTCATGCGGGATTCGACCATGGGAGCCCTAACTCGTGCCACACCCATTTGCTCCTTCCCAAGGCAATCAAATGATGAGGATTCTAGAGACATTCGGCCATAGAGAAAGAATGAGATGAAAGGGTTTGTGCCAAGTGTCAAGCATGCATGGAAGTTGAGGGGAAGTGGAGACAGTGAAGGGACTTCGTATAAAAGGCAGGAGGAACATGCCCAAGGCTCCTTTCTTGCCCACTTTCGACTTTGCTGGAGTCCTCCTACTCTCCACACACTTCTCTCTAGTTTTCTTGAAGAATCTCATGTTTTCTCTCATTTTCTTGCCAACCAAATATGTGATGCCCCCAGATTTTACTTGGGATTGGACAGACATCTGGAGTATCGAGACATACAACACAAGATTACCAACCCTCGTTCATGACAAATAAAGTTGCAAGGCACCTAGTATGCATCTAATAGTATGCAATATTCGCAGCGATTTTTTTTTTCTTCTTTAGCAATACTATACACCACTAAAAATATCTCAAATACTTAAAACATCATTCATACAAAAGGATATAATAAATAATAGAGATCATAACGTTAGGCCAAAATGACTATGATCAAAGAGTACTGGAGATACAACTCCATAGTACAAATAGTAACTTAAGCTAACTATTATATTAACATTGACGCCACACTGTCGTTCAATTGACCGTGTCTAGCTGATCGAATTCTAGTTCTCCTCAGGGTCCTACAACAAGATCTACCATTCAGGGGGAATGGTGGTGGGACTGCCACAGTGAGATTTGATTACAAATCTCAGCAAGTTAACATAAGACCTTCACGCAGGTTAATGATGCATGCATGACAGTAAAAGCATGGATGCATAATCAAAGTCATAAATAATCATAGCATAACTTGATATATAGCATGGACTTCACTTGACATGACATGAACTTGAATTTGAAACAACGTAAACTTAAACATAACGTGAACTTGAACTTGAACATAGCATAGTGACTCGAAACATAACATAAACGTGAACTTAAAACATAGCATTAACGTAACTTGAACATCACATGCTCTTAAAATATAACATGAACGTGAACTTGAAACATAGCATGACGTGAACTCGAACATACATGAACGTGAATTCGAACATAGCATAAACGTGAACTTAAATATAGCATGAACATGAACTTAAACATAAATAGACTTGAAACATAACATGAACATGAACTTGAAACATATTCTTATCTCATGGGTTTATAACGATAGCATAGTCTTATCTCATGGGGTAACCATGATAACGTATCCTTAACTCGTAGGGTTACCACGGTAGCATATCCTTATCTCATGGAATTTTCACAATAACGTATTCTTATCACATGGGGTTACCACGATAGTGTATCTTTATCTCATGGGGTTTCCACGATAATGTATTCTTATTTCATGAGGTTACCACGATAGTGTGTCCTTATCTCGTGGGGTTACCACGATAACATATCCTTATCTCGTGGGGTTACCACGATAGCATATCCTTATCTCGTGGGGTTACCACAATAGTATATCCTTATCTTGTGGGGTTGCTGCGATAGCATAATAATTATAAACTAAAAAATAACTTAATTGCACAAGGACGTACATGCGAGGTTAACCTAGCCTCCAAATAAGAGAGATAGAAAGAAAGGTATCAAATTCATTCAGAAGATTCTGGATAATTTTTCATAGCCAAGTTGCTAGTACATATAATCCACGTATTGGGCCTGGGCTAAAAGTAACAACATATACTAAGACAAACATCTACAACTAGTGAGGCTACGGGCGTAAGCCCACTACTTATTACAATCATAATGAAATAAAGGTATAGAGAAACAAGACAAGACAAGTAATAAGCCCAAACTGGCCCAAGATCCATGGCCATGTACTCTATTCATGGGCATGTGACAGGTGTTGATGCTTTCCTTTCAACAACTCCATTCTTTTGTGGTGTGTATACATAGGACCTTTGATGCAAAATACCATAGAGGTTATAAAAATTAGTCATTTGAAACTCAAGGCCATTATCTTACCTGAATTGCTTTATATGTGCATTCAGTTGAGTTTGTATCATATGAAGAAATGACTGCAAGAGAGACATTACTTTAGTTTTGAACTTCATTAAGAACACCTAAGTGACTCTACTATAGTCATCAACTATTGTCAAAAAATAATGGTGGCCTTTGAAGGGAAACTTGTGAGTAAGGTCCCCATATGTTATATTGGATTAGCTCAAATATTGTAGATGAAATAAAGGTACTCAATAAAGAAAGACCTTCTCTTTTTCTTGGCCAAATGACAAATGGTGCATTGAATATGTTCATTAAACTTTACATTAGGATCAATAGATTTGATTATCATCCTCTAATGAGAAATGTGTCCTAATCTAAAGTGCCAAAGGTCAAAAGGTTGTTGTGTGCTAGCATTGAGCGCTTGCTAATGTGAAGCATAATAAATGGCAGTAGGAATTGTGTGGCAAGGTGTTCTAGTCTTGTTGCAAGATGAATTTTGAAGGAGACAATAAAGGCCTTGGTGCATTCTAGCAAACCCAATCGTCATCCCTGGAACAAAGGCCTGTATGAAATAGAAAATTTCCAAGAAAATGAGACATAAAGATGAGTCATGATTGAGCTTACTGGTTGAAATGAGGTTAAAAGTGAATGAAGGGATACAAAGTACCCTTGTGAGGGTAAGGGATTTTAAACTCTTGACCTCTCCAATGTGTGTGACCTTACCTTTAGTTTTGTTTGGAAGTTGAAAAATAGGCATGTGTGTGAGATCCCAGATTACGTATATTTTTACGTATCGTTTTATTCTTATTATTGATTGTTTTAATTTATTTTAATAATATTATTGGTTGTGTTTTAATTGTTTAAAATTATTATTTGAACTATTAATTAGTTAATATTAGTTTTACGTTGTTTTATGTTTAAATATTGAGTTACGTTGTTTTTCTTATTAATTTTAATGTGAGATAATTAATTTAACGATTAGAATTAAATTCCTTTATTTTATAATGTGATTTTAATTGATGTGTTTTCTTTATATTAATTATTGTTTTGTAATTAAATTGCGCTTTGGTTTAATTTATTTTATTGTTGGGTTTTGAATATTTTATTTTATTGATTTTGAATTGTAACATTTTCTTTTGGTTTTAATTATTTTGTTGTGATCTATTTTCTAGTTGGACTTCATCTCTTTTTCTTTTTCTTCTTTTTCCTTTTTCTTTTCTTTTTCTCATTTTTCTTTCTTTTCTTTCCCATTTCCCCACCCCAGCCCAGTGCGGGCACAACCCCCCCTTCTGTTCTCCCGTTTAGCCTCAAGCCCAGCCGACCTCCACCACCGGCCGTCATTCTTCACCGCCCACACCGCCGGACTCCCCACTCGTCAGCGAGTCTATCGGTACCGGAGGTGTCATCTCCGGCCATCTCACCTCCCCTATATGGCCACCCACCTGGAAAGGCCTTTCTTGGCTTTTCCTTCATTTTTCGGCACCGCCATCGGCCACCTTGGCCTCCGGCCACCTCCACCAGGTTCCTCACCCACCGGTGAACCTCCAGCTAGTTCCGACGACCTACAACTCCACCTTTTGACTTCAAACCCGAAATTGGTCTTTAAATGGGTTGTTCTTCGCCGCGCCGCCGTCCGGCCACACCACCGCCACCAAAACACTCCCTTACCTCAGCAGACCATCCCTCTAGCTAGTTTCCCCATACACGGCCCCACCTTCCCTGTACAACCCCAAATCCGAAAATGGGTTTCCACCCATTTTGAGTCCGATCCGCCACCTTCCAGTGGTTGCACCACCACACCACCTTCATGAGATTCCCCACCCTTCATTGAATATTTTCCTAAATTTTGGTGTCAAACCGAGCACTCTAGCCCAACGTACAAAGTGACCGCTACGATCGCTGTGGACTAGCGCTTGCTCAAGGATCCATGTTTTTACCCACTGTAAGTATTTTCCAAATGAACTTTAAGATTTAAATATATTTTTGCATCGACAGATATTGTGTTTGGTTATTGTTGGGATTTATTGGTTATTGAATATTTTGTGCATGGTCGTCTGCATTGTGTATTTATGCACATGTTCATGGTTATATTTAGAAACTGGATTTTAGCATGATATTGGATGTTCATGTGTTGGAAATAGAAACTGAGTTTTCATGTGTTTATAGTTTTCGGGTGCATGTGTATCACGACCCCAAGCTGGGAGGGGGCATTATCCCAGTGGAGCTCCTCTGGTCACTCGGGAGCGGAATATGCTGAGTGACGTCCCCTGGGTTGTCGCCGGGACGACAACGGGATCGGATGGGATGGTAACGCTCTCATGCCGACTCCGTGGCTCCTCTACTGGCGAGAGCTAGGGGATGCCTGGTTATGGTATGTGCTGGGCGCAGTTAGTTAGGCATCGCCCGTTCCGATGTCACCTACGTGGTTGTTACCTTCGATGTGATGATGAGAGCCAGGGTTTGCAGATGGTCCCTAGGTGAGTCATGGTGCATACGATTAATAAAATGGATGTTTAGGCCATTTTTTGGGAAAATGGTTGTTATTTTAATAATTTTATGGACATCATTTTCTAAAAAAATGATAGATGTTTTTATTAGAGTTTTATCGTAGACCAAAATGGGATTTTGGTGTGTGGGTATTTTATTTATTTTGAGGAAGATGATTTTAAACTTCATGCCTATGGTGTCATGTTCATGCGTATTGTTGTTGCATGAGTATATTTTATATCTTGTGGTTTGTCTGGATTGTACTTACCTGCGATGCCATTTCTGGCGTCGTAGATTTTGGATGCAGAGATCGAGGAGGCTGAGCATGAGGAGACAGCTCCACTGTTAAAGTAATTGTGTTATAATTTATTATCTTGGGAAATGTTCCCTTTTGATGTAAGTATTTTATGTTTTGAATTTCGGATGACTGTATTAAATCTCCTGCTAGAGAATTTATATTAAACTGGTTTGTAAAATATTTCTAAAAACTTCTGGTACTTAGATATTGACTTTAATTATCCGCTGCTTTTATTTATACATGTCACGTGTTCATACACTTAGCACTTGATGATTGGGGATGTGTGACCCGTGTTGTCATCATCCCGATGCCTCGATTCCCGTATTATTTTAAGGAAAATTTGGGGACGTCACGGGTGGTATCAGTACAGTTCAACTCTGGGTAAATCCTAAGATTACCTAGGGATAGTACCATAAAAGTTTGTTGTTTTAAATTTGTTTGTTTGATTGTTTGGTTATTTTATTCTATTTGTTCTCTAAGTTTTTGCTACTAGCTTATATGGTAAGATTTTCGATATTTATTTCATTGTGTTGTGCTTTTTATTTTAATGTGCATTTTATTTATTATTTTTAGAGTTATCTTAATTCTGATTGGTTGGTTTAATTTGCTTTATTTCAATTTAATATTTGTTCTATATTGTAATTGGGTAGTAATTCAGATTTTAGTTAGTTGATTTTATTTAGTCAAGTTGTTGAACATTTATTTAATTATTTATTTTTATATATGTGCCTTTGTTTTGTTTAAATTGGAATTTGGATATTTCGAATTAGATTATTATTTTAAATCTTTTTTTTTATTGAATCCTATATTTATAATAATTATATTATGAAATTCCTTATTTTAAAGTTATTAGTTTGTTGTGGGTTATTTTGTTTTACTAAGCTTTTATGCATTTATCATATAGATATGATTTTATTTTAATTTTAGTTCATAAGTTTCTACAATATGGTTTTGGATTTTGTTTATTATATTTTTATTTTAATTATGGCTTTTGTCTTTTAAATATTTATGAAGCTTTGAGATTCATTGAGACAAAGATTTAAAGGAAATCGCTACTATATTTCCTTTTTAAGACATGCATAAAAGTTGGTTTTTAAATTTATTTTCTTTTCACCTTTTCGCTAGTTTTATTTTAAAAGTTTACCTATTTATTTTGACGAGTGAGTTTGTTTTGGCAACTTGTTAGTATTTATTCATTAACCTATTTGTTTAATTATTTTACTATGGTTCATTTCTTTTTAAGGTTTTAAATTTTAGAGATTTCTACAATAAATCTTTTTAGAGTTGGATTTTGAGGAGAATTTCAAAACTTTAATTGTCATTTTATTTCTCTGTTCTTCTTTTAATTCAATCTCCTTGTTTTATTTAATAAAAACTTTTGGTGATTTTCTGTTTACCAAGGGAGGTGGACTTGTTTTCTTGAATGACTAGTATTTACGTTTTTGTTTATATAATATTTATGTGAATTACTTAAGTTTTATTTAATATTTGGGTATATTACTATGTCTTTGTGAGATGGATTTGTTTTAATAAATCGTTGGTATTTACACGATTGTATTTCTTCATTGGTGTCTCATATACTATTTATGTGTATTACCTGGATCTCACTAAGTGTTTGAGTTTCTAAATTCTAATTTGATTTATGGGAGATTGCTGGAATTGTATTCTAAATGTACTCTTCTTGGGAGTGTGGAATTCTTGGTCATTGGTATAGTGTTATGGAATTGTTTTAGGAATATTTATGATAGTAGGCGATTATATGTTTCTTTGGTGAAGTTTTGATTTTATTTGTGGATGCTTAGAGATTGATGTATAATAATTATGTGTGTAAATTATGGAGAGTATTTGTCTTAGATTTGTGTTTGACTTGGGAGAAGTTATTTGGTTAATTGATGGATGTTGATTCGGTGTGATGGTATTAAATTCACTGGATCTAAATTTGGACTTCTAGGCGAATTAATTTGGGTGAGTAATTTAAGCTTGGTATTTGATGAATTTAATGGTTGCCTTTGCCGAGGTATCTTAAGGAATTAGTTGTGACTTAAGGTCGCATAGGAATTAAAATATTTGAGATTATTCCATCTCATGAGTATTGAAGGTCCGGTTGGGAAAGTTATATGTATTGTGGTTAACATGCTAATTAATTTGAGTAGAGTTGGTAGGATTTTTATGTGATGTACGTTGGAGCTTAGGTATCAACCATAGTAGTATAATCAAAATTATGAGATATTAAAATTTTAGGATTTGGAAGAGTGGTATAGGATTTCTTGTTAATAGGTGTTGAGCCAGCTTCTACTCATGGTGATAATTATTGAAAACTTAATTTTATGCATTTAGTGAGTTATCAGAGTGCGCGCGAAAGCGTGATATTTTTTGATGTAGTTGGAGGTTCAAGTTTTGTGTTGGTTTTGAGGAATTAGTGGTGACTTGAAATTTGGTTGGTACTTATTAGTGGAGATTTATCTGCTGATTGAGTAAATTAGGCTTATTGATGGTTTAGTTGGGAAGTTAAACTTCAGACTTATTTGTGGGTGGCACGATTTGTTGTATGGAGTTATTGAACATTAGAATTTTGAGAGATTGTACTAAAATCTTTGTACACATAGAGATTTCGGACTATATTGCTACCTTAGGAGTTTTAGGGATGAAATGCTATTTGGAGACTATACGGTTATGATGGAATGACATCCGTTTGTGTTTGAGAAAAATTAATTGATTTTATAAATTGTTTGGAGTAAGTGTTGAGTGGTGTGGTAGATGAGTTATTGGAGTTCTTGTTGTTACAGCCGAGCAAATTTCGAGGATGAAATTTATTTTAAGGGGGGGAGAATGTGAAATCCCAGATTACGTGTATTTTTACGTATCATTTTATTCTTGTTGTTGATTGTTTTAATTTATTTTAATAATATTATTAATTGTGTTTTAATTGTTTAAAACTATTATTTGAACTATTAATTAGTTAATATTAGTTTTACGTTGTTTTTATGTTTAAATATTGAGTTACATTGCTTTTCTTATTAATTTCAATATGAGATAATTATTTTAACAATTAGAATTAAATTCTTTTATTTTATTATGTGATTTTAATTGATGTGTTTTTTTTATATTAATTATTGTTTTGTAATTAAATTGCGCTTTAGTTTAATTTATTTTATTGTTGGGTTTTGAATATTTTATTTTATTGATTTTGAATTGTAGCATTTTCTTTTGGTTTTAGTTATTTTGTTGTGATCTATTTTCTAGTTGGACTTCATCTCTTTTTCTTTTTCCTTTTCTTCTTTTTCCTTTTTCTTTTTCTTTTCTTTTTCTCTTTTTTCTTTCTTTTCTTTCCCATTTTCCCACCACCCCGTGCGCAACAACCCCCCCCCCCTTTCTATTCTCCCGTTCGGCCTTAAGCCTAGTCGACCTCCACCGCTGGCCGCCACTCTTCACCGCCCACACCGCCGGCGAGTCCACCGATACCGAAGGTGTCATCTCCGGCCACCTCACCTCCCCTACACAGCCACCCACCCGAAAAGGCCTTTCTTGGCTTTTCCTTCGTTTTTCGACGCCGCCACCAACCACCTTGGCCTCCGACCACCTCCACCAGGTTCCCCACCCACCGGTAAACCTCCAGCTAGCTCCGGTGACCACCAACTCCACCTTTTGACTTCAAACCCAAAATAAGTCTTTAAATGGATTGTTCTTCGCTGCGCTGCTGTCTGGCCACCGTAAGCCTCACCACCGCCACCAAAACACTCCCCTACCTCAGCCGACCATCCCCTTAGCTCAGTTTCCACATACACGGCTTCACCTTCTCTGTACAACCCCAAATTCGAAAATGGATTTCCACCCATTTTGAGTCCGATCCGCCACCTTCCAGTGGTTGCCCTACCACACCACCACCTTCATGAGATTTTTCACCCTTCATTGAGTATTTCCCTAATTTTCAGTGTAAACCGAGTACTCCAGCCCAATGTATAAAGTGACCGCTTCGAGCGTTGTGGACTGGCGCTTGCTCAAGGATCCATGTTTTTTCCCACTGTAAGTATTTTCCAAATGAACTTTAAGATTTAAATATATTTTTGCATCGACAGATATTGTGTTTGGTTATTGTTGGAATTTATTGGTTATTGAATATTTTGTGCATGGTCGTCTGCATTGTGTATTTATGCACATGTTCATGGTTATATTTAGAAACTGGATTTTAGCATGATATTGGATGTTCATGTGTTGGAAATGGAAACTGAGTTTTCATGTGTTTATGGTTTTCGGGTGCGTGTGTATCACGACCCCAAGTCGGGATGGGGCATTATCTCGGTGGAGCTTCTTTGGTCACTCAAGAGCGGAATGGTAACGCTCTCGTGCCAACTTCGTGGCTCCTCTGCTGGCGGGAGCTAGGGGATGCCTGGTCATGGTACGTGCTGGGCGATGTTATTTAGGCATTTCCCGTTCCGAAGTCACATGCGTGGTCGTTACTTTCGGTGTGATGATGAGAGCCAGGGTGTGCGGATGGTCCCTAGGGGAGATCATGGTGCATACGATTAATAAAATGGATGTTTAGGCCATTTTCTGGGAAAGTGGCGAGTTTTGATTATTGGTGTTATGTGGATCATTTTCTAGGAAAATGATTGTTGTTTTCATGGTTTTACGGATATCATTTTCTGGAAAAATGATGGATGTTTTTATTGGAGTTTTATCGTGGACCAAAATGAGATTTTGGTGTGTGGTTATTTTATTTATTTTGAGGAAGATGATTTTAAGATTCATGCATATGGTGTTATGTTCATACGTATTGTTATTGCATGAATATTTTTTATATCTTGTAGTTTGTTTGGGTTGTACTTATCTGCGATGCCATTTCTGGCGTCATAGATTTTTGATGCAGAGATCAAGGAGGTTGAGCTTGAAGAGACGAATCCACTGCTAAAGTAATTGTGTTATAATTTATTATCTTGGGAAATGTTCCCTTTTGATGTACGTATTTTATGTTTTGATTTTCGGATGACTGTATTAAATCTCCTGCTGGAAAATTTATATTAAACTGGTTTGTAAAATATTTCTAAAAAATTCTGATACTTAGATTTTGACTTTAATTATCCGCTGTTTTTATTTATGCATGTCACGTGTTCACATACTTAGCACTTGACGATTGGGGATGTGTGACCCATGTTGTCATCATCCTGACGCCTCGATTCCCGTATTATTTTAAAAGGATTTTGGGGGTGTCACAATGTGTCTCTTGAGAGATAGACCATATGGTCTGTGGCTCCAATGTCAACAATCCATTGTGTGGTGTTAAAGTTTGAGTGATGTTGTGATGGGTCATTTTGAGCATATAAAGCAAAAACACTTGGAATGTTTGAAAGGGTAGACAGATTCATACTTACCATATTGAGTAAGAAATGCTTCTAGTGGTGTTTTCAATAGATGGGACAGAAAAATGGTCATGGGGCTGTGGTGCTTGAGCATTGGCAAGAGACATGAGCTATTGAATTTGTGCTTGAGTGAGAGGCAACTAAGGGGAAGTCACAAGTTCTTTCTCCCGACCATTACTGTGAGTTGTAACCTGATTTGCTAAGGGTGAAGGCTTGGTTTTGGTGAACTTGAAGTTGGATGGAAAACCAATCAGCATGTAACATTGGTCTTTGGTATGCCAATTCTTCCTACAATGATTACAAATCAAGTCATTTTAATCCTTCTTTCTATTTGGACCATGATATGCTGCTAAAACTGAATGTTTTGGTGCAGATGCCATGTTGGTTCGAGCTTGTCTTTGCCTAGGCTCAACATGGGACTCATTAAATGATATCAAAAGAATCATTTAAATCGATTAGAAATTTAAAAACATAATCTACATGTTTAGCCTTATCAACATCACTTAGAGCATGAAAGTGCAACGTTCACATGAGTAGTGAGGAAGGGGGCGATAGCTGTTCAACTCCTCCCAAACAACATTTAATTTTGTAAAATAGTCATTCATAGAGAGATTTTCTTAAAAATAAAACTGAGTTGATGTTGCAAGTGGTATATTCTCATATTGTCAGGTTTAGCAAATTGATCTTTGAGCTTCTCCCACACCTTTTGTGTAGAGTTGATGTATAAGACATTTGAAGCTATGTCTTTGGATATGAAATTAAGGATCCAAGAGAATAGCATGTTGTTACATCTCATTCATGGCACATACAAAGGGTCGGATTGTTCAGGGGTAGCTATAGATCCACAAGGAAACCTAGTTTGTTTTTTATGGATATACCCAAAGTGAAAGATCTGGTCCATGAAAAGTAGTTGAGACTTGTCAAAGGAGATGTGACCACCAGAGTGTTAGCATTGTCACTATGGTGGAGGAAAAAGGGGCTATTGGGATCTTCAAAGGATGAGTTTGAGTGAAATGATGCACGGGGTGATTCTTCTTTAGCCATTTAAGGATGAAATGGATAAGCAGCAAAGGAACAAGTGAAGAAGAGATATGAACAAGTGATGAACAAATGAGTTTGAATAGATAAAAAAACTCAGGTTATACAGCCTACTTTGATACCACGCTAAAGGGAAAACTTTCAACAATATGGAAAGCAGTAAAGAAAGTTGATAACACGAAGTTTGAGGAACCAAAAGTCATTCCATTGATTTTTGTAACAATATGGTGTTATATACAAAGTTAAAATCAAATAAGACTATTAGCAGAGGGACAATGGGACAATGCTAGCACTACATTTGTATAGAGGAGGACAAGCAAACACAACACATTTACAGTGCTCATCAGACATTGCAGAGCTTTATCAAGTAGACAACTTTATCATAGTGGAGACCTGATCTTCCTTGGCTTTATGCAAAGCTGGACATGAAGATGGTTGATTGTGTAACTTAGGGAAATTATGCAATGAAGCTCTCAAGTTTTGAGACTTGGAGCAATCTACACATCCGTTCGAACATGTTTGAAAACTTCTATGACCATGACCATATATAATTAGTGTGTTAATTTTCTTCAAAATTCAAGGGCAACTTGCATTTTGTTATATGACATTAGTTTTGCAGGTAAAATATTACGTAAATTTGTTTAAATGGGTATTTTTTTCCCTTATATTTTGTTATATGGGCTGATTTTTTTATAGGACTTGGATTATCATGGGCATACCCCATAGATTGGTGGATCAGTAATGCTATATAAAATTGTAGAATGCATAAGTGCCACTTAATCGTTTTGAGCAATAACGGGGTCTATTATTGAAAAATTAATTTTTTTCATATAAGTTACATATTATTCACTTTTTTCAAAAGGATTACATGGTGTTTACACACTCCACGATTACAAATATCATTTTTCTTGGTAGACTTCCAAGAGTGTTAGAGAGGTTTATGTGGAAATTCACAAGTTGTAGTAATTTAGAAAATGGTCCATGTATGTATGTGTTGGGGTATTTGGTGGGCATGAAATGATAGAAACTACAAACATCACGAGAGAACAGTGGAGGAGCTGAAAGTTTTTTCTTTAAATTAGTGCTTTTTCTTAGGTATGGGCCATTGTTTGTAACAGACTAAAATTCCATGATTTTCTACTTTCAATTGTAAACTCTAGTTAGGTACTTCTCACATATAATTTCTATAAACTTGGGCTATTATTATGAATACAATTTCTTGATTACAGACTGTGACGCCACCAAATTTTTCTTAAAATAATACAGGAATCGAGGCGTCGGGATGATGATAACACGGGTCACACATCCCCAATCGTCAAGTGCTAAGTGTATGAACACGTGATATGCATAAATAAAAGCAGCGGATAATTGAAGTCAATATCTAAGTACCAGAATTTTTAGAATTATTTTACAAACTAATATAACACACATTCTCCAACAGGAGCTTTAATACAGTCATCCGAAATACAAATTATACAAAGATATATTTATAAAAAGGGGAAAACAATTTCCCAAGATAACAATTTATAATAAGAATACTTCAACAGCGGAATTGCCTCCTCAGACTCAGCCTCCACAAAACTCTACATTCAAAAACTACGACGCCAGAAATGGCATCGCAGGTAAGTACAACCCAAATAAACCACAAAATATAAAATATACTCATGCAATAACAATACGCATGAACATGACACCATATGCATAAAGCTTAAAATCATCTTCTTCAAAATAAATAAAATAACCACACACCAAAACCCCATTTTTCCAATAAAATGATGTCCGTAAAATGATGTCCATAAAATCGTTAAAACAACAACAACCATTAAAACAACATCCATCATTTTTCCACAAAATGATGTCCGTAAAATCATTAAAACAACAACCATCTTTCATTTCCAACACATGAACATCCAATATAATGCTAAAATCCAGTTTCCAAATATAACTATGAACATGTGCATATATACACAATGCAGACGACCATGCACAAAATATTCAATAACCAATAAATCCCAACAATAACCAAACACAATATTTATTGATGCAAAAATATATTAAAATCTTAAAATTCATTTGGAAAATACTTACAACGGGTAAAAACATGGATCCTTGAGCAAGCACCAGTCCACAACGCTCGTAGTGGTCACTTTGTACGTTGGGCTAGAATGCTCGGTTTGACACCAAAATTTAGGGAAATACTCAATGAAGGGTGGAGAATCTCATGAAGGTGGTGGTGTGGTGGTGCAACCACCGAAAGGTGGCGGATCTGGCTCAAAATGGGTGGAAACCCATTTTCAAATTTGAGGTTGTACAAGGAAGGTGGGGCCGTGGTTTGAGGAGCTGAGCTAGGGGGTGATCAGCTGAGGTAAGGGAGTACTTTGGTGGCGGCGGTGAGGCTAACAGTAGCGGCAGGCGGCGGCTGGGTTGCTCAACCCATTGGTCTAAAACCCATTTCGTGGGTTGCTTGTGTGGAAGGAATGAGGGGCTGCCGATGGTGGGTTATGCTCGCCGGTGAAGGGGAGGGGTGTTGGTAGGTCGACGGCGCCATGGGTGGCCGTGATAATACCCCATCAAAAACCGCCCATGATCAAGGCCCTAAACACACATTGACACCTAAGTTGGCACCACTTGTGGCTCCAAGCCCAATATTGGAGGGCTCCCTTGAGAATTCTGAGTGTGTCCTAGGAAGTTCAGAGGAGACACACGAGTCAATTGGAACGTGGCTCACTTGTTCCCCCTTGACAGTGCCATGACTAGGCCTTGACAGCACCATGACACAGCCACTGACATGCCAGCGCGCCCCATTAGCATGCCAGCGTGCCAGCCAACCCGGGCCATGCCCAATGCCTCACAGACCAAGACATGCACAAGCCCATCCGAGTCACCATCAAGCTATGTGCACACTAGCTGCAAGCCATGGCCAACACCTGACCATGGCTAGTGTCTTTGCCATGGACCAACCAAGGCCACTTGAGGTGCGGACCAACTAGCATGCCATTCACACCCATGGCCCATGCCATGGGTGGCCAAGTCCACCATCCAACTTTGAAGGCCACGGCCATATGGGCCTCCAAAACTATTTTATTTGCTTATTTGTTGCTTTTAGTTAATTTATTTAACTAAATAATTACCAGGGACCTTTTGGAGGTTTCCACTTTGTAAGTTCTATCAATAGAACCCTAGGCCTCTTCGTTTTTCACTCTTTTGATTATTTGACATTTTGAAGACACATTGTGTGTGTAGTGGCTTCCTTAGGAGCTTAGGCCGGCCACCTAGTGTGGTTTGGATTTTCGGTGCTTGCACTTGGGCTTCCAAGGGTGCAATTCGTGAATCTCTTTGGAAGATGATCATCCATGCAATTCGTGAATCGGTGATCCACATCTATCCTGTTCTTAGAGTGATTAGGAATTCATTCTATTTATTTGATTATTGAAAAATTATAAAAAGAGTGATTGAGTGTTTGTGTCTTATTTTGAGTGTCAAATTCACACCACTTGTGAATTTGAGAATTGAGTGTTCTAGTGTTTTGTTTTAGTATCAAATTCACACCACTTGTAAATTTGAAAATTGTGTGTGAGTGTTCTTGGTGAGTTTTAGAATTCACATCACTTGTAAATTCCAAATTCATCAATTGTGGGGAAAGTGAGTGTTTGTGTTGAAGTGAGTGTGTGCATGTTACATTGAGTGTGCCGAATCCTAATTGGTGCATTGAGTGTGGTGTGTTCATCCATTTACTTGTATGTGCATCCAAGTTTCTTGAGTTTCTTGAAGTTTCCCATTCCCCAAACATCTCCACACGGCCAACCCTAGCCATCCTTTACCATAATTGCCCCACCAAGTTGCCATACACGCCTCACCATATATCCCATAACCGGCCACTCAATCACCCATCAATTTTACCATAACTTCCCACTTCAAGACCATATCCTACATCCCATACCAAACTTGGCTCGACCAAGCCCTATCTCTACTTGCCAAATACACCAATCCACTTACTAAAAATACCTCACTCGGCCACCCAACCCCTTGACTTAGTCGCCCACTCATTTCCATAACAAGTCATCCCATAAGCCATAAAACCCTAGTTGACACATCACCTTATCCTTATTTTCCCACCAATTCAAACCAACTCAAATTCAAACCAATTTAAATTCAAATCAATTCAAATTCAAATCAACCCCAATCCTACACAAACACCTACTCAGCTAACTCATTCATTAAAGATAGCCGAACCACGTTAACCACCTCATCAATCTTATCCATCCTTACCATATCTCTTTCTATTTTCTCTCACATTCAATCAATTATTTCCTTTCTAAACTTATTCAATTTCGCCCAACATAAGCCCTACATCACCGGTCACTCATTCCCTCCAATTCAAATCAAATCAAATCACAACAAAATCACATCCCATAACCAAATCATACTCGGCCAAGGCCATCTTGCCATAACCGACTATCCCTTATTACCTTATCCATCATAACTTCCCATATTTCTCTCAACCAAACCAAATTCAAATCAAATCTCCAATAACCACAACCGGCCATCACTTCCCATTTGAATTCAAAACTTTTCATTTGAATTCAAATCAATTTAAATTCAAATCCCATCACCTCCTATATTTTCTCAACTAAATTCACTTCATCCATCATCCATCTAATAGCCAATTTCGACCACCTTAGCCCTTGCATGACTGGCCACCACAATTCCCCTTAGAATTCAAAATTTTTCAAATTCAAACCAAACCAACTCTCTTGATTTATCTCATTCGGCCATCATCAATTTGCCATAGCCGAAACCCTTAATTGCCACCTCATCTAGACACCTCATCAATCTCTCAATTGATTGGCCAATAATCAAGCATTGAACCAATCAAATCCCTCATCCACATCACCCATATTCGACCAACATATCCAAGACCATTGCCGCCTACTCCATCTTGCTATAAGTCATATTCCTATTTTTTAGGACTTATCCAAAATCACTCAAAACCCTAGCAACCTAACCCTAACCACCTTGGCCGAAACTAGTGTTGCCCTAGAACCATTTAGCCACCCCAAGCCCTAGCAACACACCACACGGCCAAGCATACCAAAGCCATAGCCGTGCACCTCAATTCATCCTTAGCTGTGCACCCCATTGGACCTAGCCTAGCCTTATTTATCCACTACCTTATCCAAATGACCAAAGCCCTAACCCTAATCTTTAATCTCGAAATTTCCCTTAGCCTCCACTAAAACCCTAGTCCTACTACACCATATGACTCATATTCCTTACCAAAAGGACCCCAAAACATAGCCCTACCCAAAGGACATTCTTTTAAACCTTTCTTACCATAATCTACCACTTAGACTACCACATTTCCCTATTCAAACCAAACCTATCCCTTAAACACCTAACCCCATTGTCACAAAAACTCAAGAAAGCAAGAGAAAGTGCCTAAACCGACCAAACCTTTGAGATTGTTCGGTCACAAAAGGAGACGTGCGTGGAGGAGGATCCGCATTGGTTAGGGGCTAGACCGAGGCCCCTACCAGGCCGTGGGTGGCGGCAGTATGGCTTGGAAGGGCAAGAAACCCATTTCGGATATGTTGCTCATGCATGGCGTGGGAGTCGTCGTGAAGTGCACCACCAGTGCAGGGGAGCTCGCTGGAGGGTGGGGAGGCTGGCGACGTGGGCGGTAAGGGCTGGCGGCTAGTGGTGGAGACTGGGCTAGGCTAATGGCCGAACGGAAGAATAGGGAAGGGGGGAGGGCTCGTACAGGCTGGGGGAATGCAGGGGAGAAAAAGAAAAAGAAAGAAAATAAAAGAAGAAAAAGAGAAAGAAAAGAAAAGAAAATGAAAAAGAAATAAAAGAGAGAGGAAAAAGAAATAAAATCCCACTAGAAATAGAGCACAATGAAATAAATAAAAGCCAACTGAAAATGTTACAGTTCAATATCAATAAAATAAAATATTTAAAACCCAACAATAAAATAAATTAAACCCAAGCACAATTTAATTATAAAATAATAATTAATATAACGAAAGCACATCAAATAAATTTACATAATAAAATAAAGGAAATTAAATTCCAATCATTAAAATAATTACCTCACATTAAAATTAATAAGAAAAGCAACGTAACTTAATATTAACTAATTAATAGTTCAAATAATAATTTTAAACAAATAAAACACAACCAATAATATTATTAAAATAAATTAAAACAATCAATAACAAAAATAAAACATTACGTAAAAATACACGTAATCTGGAATCTCACACAGGCCAGATTTTTTTTTTTTAGTGTAAGAGTTATAAATGTGGAGTTTAAGGTTTGTCGAATTTGAATTAGCCAAAGTAAAAGTTATGTTTCATATGCACATTTAAGTTTATATTTCATTTCCTAATTGAGCTTGGGTGCTGCTTGACAACTATTTTAAGGCAGTCAAGTAACAAAGTAGGTTTCGATCAAGACTGGCTCATATAATATACATGGGCGATTTTGATGGTTTCAATTAGCCAAATGACTTTGGATGATTTGCAAGTTAGTACTGCATGAAAATAAACAACTTGGAGAGAAAAAGACCTATTTTATTTTTCTTCATTTAGGAAGAATACCTATGTCCTTAAGATTGACATAACAAATTAAGGTTTCGATACTGCTTAAAAGTAGAAAGTAGAAGAATGAACACAAACATAATAGGAGGCCATTCTAGGACATGAACATATTGCGGTGTGTGATCATTCTTGAGTCAGATTTTGGTATGATAAATGGTGTGATAACCATAGACTCCAAGACACCTTCCCTGTTATTTTTTAACTTGCAAGAGAAAATGATGCATTAATTGTTGAGCATTGAGTTTAGTAGGGTAGCCCATGATCGAGAGGTGGAGATTATTTTAGAATTATTTACGACATTGTATTCAGTAAGTATGCCGGGGGCACCGGGGATAAGATTCAGTGGAGGCATTCTAAGAAAGGTAACTTCACTGTTAGTTCATTCTACCAAACTTTAACGAGTCTTGGATTGATCATGATACCTTGGAAGAGTATATGGTAGAAGAAAGCTCCTTCAAATGTAGTTCTCGTTTGAACATCATCATTGGACAAGATCCTTACTGGAGATAATTTAAGAAAACATTGAGTAATTGTGATGCACTGACGTTGTATTTGTGAGAAACATGGAAAATCAGTAGATCATAATTTGCTACTTCACTGTGAGGTGGTCAGGATCATGTGTGATGATTTTTTTCATGAGGATCGTTTATCATGGGTCATGTCTCTTAGATTGGTGGACTTCCTTGCAACCTGGTGGGGCATTTAGGGTAACTCACAAGTGGCAACCATTTGTCATATAGTTTCTATTTATACGTGTTGGCATATTTGGTTGTCAATATAGCTACAACTGAACAACAAAAAACACTATCATCTATGCATGTATATGGAAATAAAATAGTGTGATGGCAATAGTTTGATTATACTACAAACTGTAAGAGCTTCGATTGCTTTATTAGAGATTGGCTTCTAGATTCTATAAATGGATTTTTTTTTTATTCTACAAATGGAATTACTTATTTGTATATAGGAACTTTTGTGTCTCAATTGCTTTGTTCAAAACCTTTTAGAGGTGGTATGTACCTAAGGTTCCTTTTCTTTTTTCTGTAAGTCGAGTTACAAATTTTATGTTGAAAACCTGCAGCTACGACTCAACTACTTAATCGAGAGCTTTTCCTCCATTGCTGTGTTGAGAATAACTTGAAATTAGCCTCCAGAAAGGTTGTTCTTGATTGTCAGCATCCTCCATAATAGACATAGTTGACCCTCGATTGTAAGAGATCATATTTGCAGATTTTATAATAATCGTTTCTGTAAGATCTCAAATTTACGTGTATTTTTACATATTATTTTATTCTCGGTATTAATTATTTTAATTTATTTTAATAATATTATTGGTTGTGTTTTATTTGTTTAAAATATTTATTTGAGCTATTAGTTAGTAAGTATTAGTTTTACGTTGTTTTATATTTATATTGAGTTACGTTGTTTTTCTTATTTATTTTAATGTGAAGTAATTATTTTAACGATTGGAATTAAATTCTTTTATTTTATTATACGAGTTTATATAACGTGCTTTCTTAATAATATTTAGTGTTTTACATTTAAATTGTCTTTTAAATTAAATTAGTTTATTGTCAGACTTTAAATATTTTATTGATATTAAATTATAGTATTTCAAGTCGACTTTTATTTAATTTATTGTGCTTTTTCTAGTTAGTCTTCTTTATTCTTTCTGTTTTCCTTTTCTCTTTTTTATTTTTATTTTTCTTCTATTCCTTCCTTTTCTTTCCGTTTCTTCCTTTCTGTTTCTGACCCTGACCCACGCGACATAAGCAAACCCCCCCCCCCCCCGATCCCGTCCGATCCAACTCTGCCCAGCCACCTACCGCTGGCCGTCTACCTGCACTGGTAGTGCATGTGACGCCCCCAACTTACGTCTGGGATTTAACGTAAATTAAGGTGTCTGGATGAGCAACACTCGGCTACTCACCCTCGTACTTAACAAGACTAAAAGGTATAAATCACTTAAATCGCAGCGGATCAGGTTATAGATATGAAATTTTCTAAAGATCACACGGAAAAACATATACAACATTCATTAATAACTTAACATTGTACTTTATACATATACATAACCCAACTGTAGCAAAATATATTACATTCATCCCAAAAGAACTTTCCTTCACCTCACTCTTTCTCCCTCTTAACCTCAGGGTATTCTCTCCCATAGCGAAACCTATCCATACTAATACTAAAGTCTCGCTGGAGCTGTTGTCCCTGTGGAGTCACACAAACTCCACACATGGACAAGGAGCCGTCTGCTCCTAAGGTTAAGCAGCATCCCGTACGTCGCCTCTCCTCAATAAAAGTGGATGCATCAAGACTCCCAGATCCGGTGGGTCGACTACTGGTAGGAGGTCCGAAGGAAACAAAAGAAATATCCAAAAAGGGACTATAATCGGAAAGTCCCTCAGGACTCCCCGAAGTCTCCTGCCTCATCGGGGCTGTCCCCCGGCTGGTCATCGAATCCTGTATGAAATAATATGCACAAAATATATGCAGCCACAAAAGAGTGAGATTTCGAATGAAATCTCAGTAAGTACATAAACAGCTTAAAGGAAACAGGGAAAACAACCATAAAGTTATACCACAACTGACAAGGGAAATTACCCTAACATACCCCTCACAAGACCACTATCTAACTGACACTTTTCTCAACTCACCCAAGATCTTATATTAAATTACCCCGTTTTCCCTTAAGATTTTTATATTCTTTCATATCACGACAGGCGTTACGTATCGCCGTCCCTGCCGGCACGTCAGTCATACGGGCGTTACGTATCGCCGTCCCCGTCATGACGTGACTAACTTATCAATCATATACTCATCAATCATCCGGGCGTTACGTATCGCCGTCCCCGTTATGATGAGTCTGGTGTCAATCATCCGGGCGTTACGTATCGCCGTCCCCGTTATGACACGAAATATATACACATAGTACTGCGGGCGTTACGTCTCGCCGTCCCCGTGAGGATCAATCACACGGGCGTTACGTCTCGCCGTCCCCGTGGAGATCACAATTTCATATATCACGACAGGCGTTACGTATCGCCGTCCCTGCCGGCACGTCAGTCATACGGGCGTTACGTATCGCCGTCCCCGTCATGACATGACTAACTTAATCTTTTATACATTGTTCTCTTTCTTTATATTCTTCTCTTATACACATGAGTTATCTCACTTATAACCCTTCCCATTTGGAACACCACTTCTATTCCAAGAAAACCCTAAACCTAAGCAAAACAGGGCATCTCGCTCGAGCGGCCTGTCGAGCGAGTATCGAGCGAAGTCTCGGGTTGGGACTCGCTCGAGTGGGGTATCGAGCGACAGTCAAGCGAGGGTTCAGATTTTGCCTTCGCTCGACCACCTGTCGAGCGAGAGTCGAGCGAACTCACGGCTCTAAGGGTTTTTCTACTCAAAACATGCCAATCTTTTCCATACACTCCATTTATCTTCTTACAAGCTTAAATCCAAGTTTCTACAATTTTATTAAACACATAAACAAGACAAATATACTCAACCCTACTCATGTGTCCATTTCCACTTAAACATGTTCTTAAATGTACACTACTATTAAACATAATTCAATCATGCTAATAAACCACTTCCATGCTTAAATTAAGCTAGAATATGGACTTACAATTCCTTCCAAGCCCAAGAGAAACGATCCAACCAACTTCCTCCAAGTTTTCTCCCACACACACACTCACTTCACTCACAAGTGATCACTTTGAGGGTTTGGGGAGGGTTTTCTGGTATGGCTTCACAAGGCAAGTGCTCTCTCCTTCTAAAGGAGCTTAGGAAGCTCTCAAGCCTCTATTTATAGGGTGGTGGTCGACCAACATGAGGGAGAGAAAAGGAATTGCACCTTAGGTGCCCTAGTTGCCAGATTTGCATGTGATGAGGTGTCCATCTAGGGGAAATCTAATGATGAGGATTAAGCCTTCCAAATCCTAGGCTTTGCAGCTGGATTAGTCATCCAAGGGCTCACAATTGAGGTGGTTTGGCTGCCCATTTTGATCCATGGCTGAGAAGCAAGCTAAAGGGATAAGAGGTGAGGTGGCATTTCACCTAACCATGCATGCATCTCCCATCTCCAGCTCTCCCCTTGTGTCACACGCCCATTTCCAGCTTTTCCTACCCATTTGGTTCCTTCCCAACTCCCTTAGGTCTCCCCTCAACAAGTTCTAGAAGGTCACTTCATAGTTTAGTTAAGGTAGAGCCAAATTTGATCCACTTAGTCACCAATCAACCAGATTTTGGCTCCCATTGAGTTCCCATCACACTAGCTATTCAATTGACTTCCAAATCAACTTTCCATCCATTCCTAACTATCCCTACACATGTCCTAATCCCAGAGAATCCTAAAACCAGTTGCCTATTTGGTTACATGCCCCAATTTAGTTCAATTATCCAATTCGGGTTCCATTTAAGCCCATTCCAAAGCTGCCTACTTGATTCCCAATTAAGTTATTGATTCCCTCCGAATCTCAGGAAACTTCAAACATAAAAGTTGTATATCTATCTCTTAAGGTTCTATACCAATTAGAATCACCTCATTTGGACATCATATGGCTGACTTATGATCATTTCTCTAAAACTCAACAGATAAATCCGAAAGTGCATAATTCCCAATACTAAGTGTTATCTCACATTTCTCTCTTAAATCTCCCACTCTAATTTCCTAATAAACAATTGCATCAAATAAATCTCCTTAAAATAATATCCATAAAATAATTTACCTTAGAAAATTTGGGCTATTACAGTGCACCTCCGGCAGCCCCCTAACCCATGCGTAGGCCTTAAACCCGAAATGGGTTATGTTGGCTTTTCATGCATTTTTCGGCAACCGCCGGCAAGCCATGGCACTGACGACCTACCAGCAACCTCCCCTCACTTCGACGAACCCACCACCTAGAACCACCCAGCTTCGCCGTTTGCTCCTCCACCCGAAATGGGTCTTCAAATGGCTTGTTCTTTGTCGGGCCGCCGTCCAACGGCAGTGCATCTCACCTCTGCCAGCAAACCACTCCCCTAGCTCAACCGGTCATCTCCCTAACTCAGTTTATCCATACATGGCCCCACCTTCCCTGTACAACCCCAAACCCAAAAATGGGTTTCCACCCATTTTGAGCCCGATCCGCCACCATCTAGTGGTTGTGCCGCCACACAACCACCTCCATGAAATTCCCCACCCTTTAATGAGTATCTTCCTAAATTTTGGTGTCAAACCGAGCACTCTAGCCTAACGTACAAGTGACCGTTACAAACACTGCGGATTGACATTTGCTAAAGGATTTACATTTTTACCTGCTGTAAATATTTTTCAAATAAACTTTAAGATTTAAATATATTTTTGGCATCAACAAGTATTATATTTGGTTATTGTTGGAATTTATTAGTTGTTGGCTATTTGGTGCATGGTCATCTGCATTGTGTATTTACGCGCATATTCATGTGTTGGAAATGGAAACTGAGTTTTCATTGTATTTATGTTCCTGGGTGTGTATATATCACGACCTCAAGCCGAGATGGGACATTATCTCGGTGGAGCTCCTCTGGTCACTCGAGAGCGAAATATATTGAGTGACGTCCCCTGGGTTGTCGCCGGACGACGACAGGATGGTAACGCTCTCGTGCCGACTCCGTGGCTCCTCTGCTGGCGGGGGCTAGGGGATGCCTGGTCATGGTACGTGCTGGGCGCGGTTAGCTAGGCATCACCCATTCCGAAGTCACATGCGTGGTCGTTACCTTCAGTGTGATGATAAAAGCCAGGGTGTGCAGATAGTCCCTATGGGAGATCATAGTACATACAGTTAAAAAAGTGGACATTTTCTAGGAAAATGGCGGGTTTAAGTTATTGTTTTACGTGGACCATTTTTTGGAAAATGGTTGTGGTTTTAATGGATTTACGAACATCATTTTCTAGGAAAACGATGGATGATTTTATTGGAGTTTTAATTTGGGCCAAAATGGGATTTTGGCGTGTGTGGATATTTTATTTATTTTGAGGAAGTTGATTTTAAGATTCAGGCATACAGTGTCCTGTTCATGTGTGAGGTTGTTGTCGTGCATGAATATATTTTATATCTTGTGGTTTGTTTGGGTTGTACTTACCTGCGATGCCATTTTTTGGAATCGTAGATTTTGGATGCAGATGTCGAGGAAGCTAAGCCTGAGGAGGCGTCTTCGTTGTTGGAACATTTATTTATAATTTTTTATATTGGGAAGTATTTTTTCATTTTTATAATTATATATTTTATGATTTATCTTTCGAATAACTGTATTAAATCTCCTATTGGAGAATTTATGTTAAACTGATTTGTAAAATAACTCTAAAAATTCTGGTACTTAGTTATCGATTTAATTTATCCGCTACTTTTATTTATATATGTCACGTGTTCACACACTTAGCACATGACGTTGGGGATGCGTGACCCGTGTTGTCATCATCCCGACGCCTCGATTCCGGTATTACAGGTGGTATCAGAGCAGTTCAACTCTGGGTAAATCCGCAAGTTACCTAGGAATTGTACCAGAAAATTTTTTGTTTAAAATTTGTTTGTTTATTTGTTTGGTTATTTTTATTTTATTTTATATTCTAATCATTTTCTAAGTTATCTATACTATGTTGTATTGTAAGATTTTAAATAATTGTTTCGATGTGTTGTGTTTTTTTTTTTTTAATGTGTCTTTTGTTTATTATTTCCATATTTATCTTAGTTCTGGATGGTTAAAGTGTTTTGCCTTATTTCATTATAATATTTGTTCATTAATATAAATTTGGGTTGTAGTTAAGATTTTAGTAAGTTGATCATATTTAGTTAAGTTGTGAGTATTTATTTATTTTTATATATATGCCTTTGTTTTTGTTTAAATTGGAATTTGGATCTTTCGGATTAGATTATTATTTTAAATTAAAATTTTTATTGAATCTTATATTTTAAATAATTGTGTTATGGAATTCCTTATTTTAAAGTTTATTCCTTTTGTTGTGGGTTATTTTATTTTCTTAAACTTTTATTCAATTCTTATCAGGATTTGATTTTAATTTTAGTTCATAGGTTTTTTATAAGATAGTTTTGGATTTTGTTTATTATCTTTTTATTTGAATTATGGCTTTTGTCTTTTATATATTTCTGGAAGTTCGAAATTTATTTAGACAAAGATTTAAAGGAAATCGCTACTATGTTTTCTTTTTAGGGACATGCCTTGAAGTAAGTTTTAGAATTTATTATCTTTCCACCTTTTCGCTTGTTTTATTTTAAAAATTTATCTATTTATTTTGTCGAGTGGGTTTGCTTTGGCGACTTGTTAGTATTTATTAATTAATTAATTTTATTATAATTCATTTCTTTTAAAGGTTTTAAGTCTTGGAAATTTCTACAATAAATCGTTTCAAGAGTTGGGTTTTGTGGAGAATTTCAAAGCTTTATTTGTTATTTTATTTACTGTTCTTATTTTAAGTCAATCTCCTTGTTTTATTTAATAAAAACTTTTGATGATTTGTGTTTACCAAAAGAGGTGGTCTTGTTTTCTTAAATGAATAATTTTTACTTATTTGTTTATTGGATCTTTTTCCCCTTGCTGTTTTTATATAATATTTATGTGAATTACTTAAGTTTTATTTAGTGTTTGGGTATATTGCTATATCTTTAAGAGACGGATTCGTCTTGATAATTATTGGTATTTATGTAATTGAGTTTCTTTATTGATATTTCTTATGCTATTTATGTGTAATATCTAAGTCTCACTGAGTGTTTGAGTTTCTAAGTTCCAATTTGATTTATAGGAGATTGTTGGAATTGTAATCTAGGCAAACTCTTCATGTGAGTGTGAAATTCTTAGCCATTGATATATTGTTATGGAATCTATTTTAAGAATACTTATGATGGTAGATGATCAATTGTTTCCTTGGTGAAGTTTTGATTTTGTTTGTGGATGTTTAGAGATTGTTATGTAATAGTTGTGTGTGTATAAATTTTGGAGAGTACTTATTTTGTTTTGTGTTTGACTTGGGAGAATTTGTTTTGTTAATTGATATATGTTGATTCAATGTGATAGTATTATATTCAAGAGATCTAAATTCTAGGCTTTCGGGCAAGTTGTTTGGGGTGGATAACTTATGTGACGCTCCCAATTTACGTCTGGGATTTAACATAAATTAAGGTGTCTGGATAAGTAACACTTGGCTATTCACCCTCGTACTTAGCAAGAATAAAATGCATATATCATGTAATTCGCAGCGAATCTGGTTTTAGATATAGAACTTTCTAAAGATCACATGAAAAATATATTCACAACATTCACGTCATTCATTAATAGCTTAACATTGTACTTTTTTATATATACAAGGCCCAAATGGTAGCAAGTTAGCTAATAATATATTACATTTTTCCAAAAGACTCTCCTTCACCTCACTCATTTTCTTTCTTGACCTCGGGGAATTCTCTCCCATAGCGAAACCTATCCATACTAACACTAAAGTCTCGCTGGAGCTGTTGTCCCTGTGGAGTTACATAAACCCTACACATAGACAACGAGCCATCTAGTTCAAACGTTAAAAAACATCATGTGCCTCGCCTCTCCTCAGCAAAAGTGGATGCGTCAAGGCTCCAAACTCCTATAGGTTGAATACTGATAAGAGGTCTGAAAGAAACAAAAGAAATGTTCATATAAGGACTATAGTCGGAGAGTCCTTCAGGACTCCCCGAAGTCTCCTGCTTCATCGGGGCTTTCCCCTGGCTGGTCATTGAATCCTGTATATAGTTGATATGCACAAAAAAATATAAAATCACAAAAGAGTGAGATTTCCTTTGAAATCTCAATAAGTACATAAGCTGCTTAAAAGAAACAGGGAAAAAGCAACCATGATATTATCACTACTGAATGACTAGGGAAATTTACCCTAAGATATACATCATAAGACCACTGTCTAACCGGTACCTTTCTTGGCTCAACCGAATACGTAATCTTATATAGAATTACACGTTTCCTTAAAAGTTCTTATTCTTTCTTATCACTGATGGGCGTTACATCTCACCGTCCCATCACATATACTCATCAATCATCCGGGCGTTACGTCTCGCCGTCCCCTTTGTGATGAGTCTCGTGTCAACCTTCCGGGCGTTACGTCTCGCCGTCCCTGTCTTGACACAAACATATACATATATCACTGCAGGCGTTACGTATCGCTGTCCCCGCTATTCAGATCAGTCTCACGGGCATTACGTATCGCCGTCCCCGTGAAGACCACACATTCTTATAACATGACAGGTGTTACGTATCGCCGTCCCTATTGGCACGTCAGTCATCCGGGCCTTACGTCTCGCCGTCCCCATCACGACGTGACTAACTTATTCTTATACATCGTTTTCTTTTTAGTAGTTCATTTCTTATTCATACGAGTTTTTCACTTCTAACCCTTTCCATTTGGAACACTGATTTTATTCCAGGAAAAACCCTGAGTCTAAGCAAAACAGGGCATCTCGCTCAAGCGGATGTCGAGCGATCATCAAGCGAAGTCACTGGTTCGAACTCGCTCGAGCGGGTGTCGAGCGAATATCGAGCGAAGTCACGGGTTCAAACTCGCTCGAGTGGAGTATCAAGCGATACTCTAGCGATGGGTCATATTTTGCCTACGCTCAACCCACAGGTCGAGCGATGGTCGAGCGAGATCACGGCTCTTGGAGTTTTTCTACTCAGAACATGCCAATCTTTTTACTATACTTTATTTGGCTTCTTAAAAACTTAAATCTAAGTTCTTAAAATATTATTCAACATTTTTACAAGACAATTTAAATCCAACCTTACTCATATGCCACTTTGTCACTTAATCATGTTCTTAAAGGTTCAATACTAGTAAACATAGTTCAATCACTTCAATAAACCATTTCCATGCTTAAGTTAAGCTAGAATATGGACTTACAAATTCTTCAAAGTTCAAGAGAATGGATCCAACCAACTTCTTGCAAGCTTTTCTCCAAACTCAATCACTTAGCTCACAAAGGGAATCTTTAAGGGTTTTGGAAGGATTTTTCTGGAGTTATCTTCCAAAGGGAATGTGTTCTCTCCTTCTAAAGGAGCTTAGAAAGCTCTCAAGGGTCTATTTATAGGATGGTGGTCGGCCAACATGAGGGGGAGAAGAGGGAAAAACCCTAAGGTGCACTAGTTGTCTGTTTGCATGGGTGATGAGGTGTCCACCTAAGCATATCTTATGATGAGGCTTAAGCCTTCCAAATACTAGGCTTTGCAGCTGGATCAGTTATCCAAGGGCTCACATTTGAGATATTTTTGTTGCCAATTTTGATCCATGGCTAAGGAGTGAGCTAAAGGGATAAGAGGTGAGGTGGCATTTCACCTAACCATACATGCACCTCCCATCTCCAGCCCTCTCCTTGTGTCACACGCCCCTCTCCAGATTTTCCAACTCATTTGGTAACTTTCTAACTCCCTTAAGTCTCCATTTAACAAGTTCTAGAAGGCCACTTCTTAGTTTAGTTAGGGTAGAGCCAAATCTGACCCACTTAGTCACCTATCAACTAGATTTTGGCTCCCTTTGTGTTTCCATCACACTAACTAACCAATTAGCTTCCAAATAAACTTTTCATCCATTTCCAACTATCCCTACACATGTCCTAATCCCAGAAAATCTCAAAACCAATTGCCTAATTAGTTACGTGCCTCAAATTAGTTCACTTCATCCAACTTGAGTTCCATTTAAGCCCATTCCAGAACTGCCCACTTGCTTCCCAAATAAGTTATTGATCCCTTCCAAATCTCGTAAAACTTAAAACATATAAGTTTTAGATCTATCTCTCAAGGTTATATATCAATTAGAATCACCTCATTTGGACCTCATATGAATAACTTATGCCCATTTCACTACAACTCGACAGATTAATCCGAGAATGCATAATTCCCAATACCAAGTGTTATCTCATATTTCTCAATTAAATCTCCCACTCTATTTTCCCAGAAAATAAATACATCAAATAAATTTCCTTGAAGTGATTTCTATAAAATAATTTACCTTAGAAAATTTGGGCTATTACAACTTAAGTATGATATTTGGAGTGTTTAATGGTTGCCTTTGTCGAGGTATCCTACGGAATTAGTGTGACTTGAAGTCACCTGAGAATTTAAATATTGGAGACTATTCTTTCTCGAGTGTTGAAGGTCCAAATGAGTTAGAGAATTATGTGTATCATGCTTACCATGCTAATTAATTTGAGTAGAGTTGACAGGATTTTTGGGTGATGTACCTTGGAGTTTAGGTATCAACCATGGTGGTATAATCAGAATTAGAAGATATTAAGACTTTAGGACTTGGAAGTGTGATATATGATTTCTTGTTATAGGTGTTGAGCCAATTTCCACTCAATGGTGATAATTTATGAGGACTTAATTTTATACATTTGGTGAGTTTTTAAAGTGCGCAGAAGCGTGGTGTCTTGCAATGTAGTTGGAGGTTCAAGTTTTGTATTGATTTTCAGAAATTAGAGGTGACTTGAAATTTGGGATGATTTTTGTAAGTAGAGATTTATCTTTTAGTTGGGTAAATTATGTTTATTGATGGTTAAGTTGTGAAGATAAACTTACGAGTTACTTTATGGTGACACAAATTGTTGTATGGAGTTAGTAAACATTAAAATTTTGAGAGGTACTAAGGTTCTTGTACGTATGGAGTTCAGATTAATTGGCTACCTCAGGAGTCTTAGAGATGGAATATTATTTGGAGACTATACGATTATGATGGAATGACATCCATTTGTGTTTGAGGAAAATAGATGATTGTGTTAATGCTTGGAGTGAGTATTGAGTGATATGGTAGGTGAGTTATTGGAGTTTCTATTAGTTGCAGCAGAGCGAATTCGATGACGAAATTCTTTTTAAGGGGGGGAGAATGTGAGATCTCAGATTTACGTATATTTTTACATATTATTTTATTCTCGGTATTAATTATTTTAATTTATTTTAATAGTATTATTGATTGTATTTTATTTGTTTAAAATATTTATTAGAGCTATTAGTTAATAAGTATTAGTTTTACATTGTTTTATGTTTATATTGAGTTACGTTGTTTTTCTTATTTAATTTAATGTGAAGTAATTATTTTAACGATTGAAATTAAATTCTTTTATTTTATTATGCGAGTTTATATGAAGTGCTTTCTTAATAACATTTAGTGTTTTATATTTAAATTGTCCTTTAAATTAAATTAGGTTATTGTTGGACTTTAAATATTTTATTGATATTAAATTGTAGTATTTCAAGTCGACTTTTATTTAATTTATTGTGCTTTTTGTAGTTAGTCTTCTTTCTTCTTTCACTTTTCCTTTTCTTTTCTTTTCTTTTACTTCTTTTTCCTTCTTTTTCTTTCCTTTTCTTCCTCCCTGTTTCAGACCCTAACTCGCGTGACACAAGCCAATGTGACGCCCCCAAATTCCCCTTAAAAAAATACGGGAATCGAGACGTCAGGATGATGACAACACGGGTCACACATCCCAACAACAAGTGTCAAACGTGTGTGCACATGTGACATACATAAAATATAGGTCGCAGCGGATAATAAATTATTATCTAAGTACCAGAATTTTTTAGAAATATTTTACAAACCAATTTAATAAAAACTCTCCAACAGGGGATTTAATACAGTCATCTGAAATACAAATTAAACAGATATATATTTATAAAAAGGGGAAAATAAATTTCCCGAGATAATAATTAATATTAATATCACCTCAACGGCAGAGCCGTCTCCTCAGGCTCAGCCTCTTCATAATCTGCATCCAAAAAAAACTACGACGCCAAGATGGCATCGTAGGTAAGTACAACCCAACCAAACCCAAGATAATAAATACATTAATGCCACAACAACAACCATAAACAAATTACCATATGCATGAGACTTAAAATCATCTTCCTCAAAATCAATAAAATAACCATACACGCCAAAATCCCACTTTAATCCACAATAAAATCCCAATAAAATCACCCATCAATTTCCATAAAATAACATCCTCAAAACCAATCATACCGGGCGTTACGTAGCGTTATCCCTGATATGATATACACACACCCGAAATCATAATGGGAGTTACGTATCGCCGTCCTCATTACGATCCACACACTCATTTCATACTGGGCGTTACGTATCACCCAATATAAAATGCACACCCAATGACCATAATGGGCGTTACGTATCGCCGTCCCCATTATGTCATCCACACATACACGCTGATCACAACGGGCGTTACGTATCGTCGTCCCCGTTATGACTCAGCCCAAAACCATTAAAATCCCTAAAACTCAATTTAAAACCCAGTTCCCATTTCCAACACATTAATATCCGAAATCATGCAAAAATCTAATTTCCATATATTTTCATGAGCATGCGCGTAAATACACAATGTAGACAACTATGCAGCAATTATCCAACATTTAATCAATCCAATCAACCAACAAATACCAACATCAACCAACACATAGCAACAATGATCAAACACAATAACTGTTGATGCCAAAAATATATTTAAATCTTAAAGCTTGTTTGGAAAGTATTTACAGTGGTAAAAACGTAAATCCTTGAACAACGCCAATCTGCAGCGTTTGTAGCGGTCACATGTACGTTAGGCTAAAATGCTTAGTTTGACACCAAAATTTAGGGAGGTACTCTTTGAAGGTTGGGGAATCTCATGAAGGTGGTGGTGTGGCGGCACAACCACCGGAAGGTGGCGGATCGGGGTCAAAAGGGGTGAAAACCCATTTTTGGGTTTAAGGTTGTACCGGGAAGGTGAGGCTGTGTATAGGGAAACTGAGCTAGGGGGATGACTAGCTGGGCGAGGGGAGTCTTTTGGTGGTGGTGGTGAGGCCTACGGTGGCCGGACGGCGGCGCGACGAAGAACAACCCGTTTAAGACTCATTTCGGGTGGAGGGGGTAATCGGCGGCGATGGGTGGCTACCGACGGTGGGTGGCTACCGACGGTGGGTTATGCTCGCCGGAGGGTGGGGAGTCTAGTGGTGGTGGTCGGAGGCCAAGGGGTAGCCGGCGGTGGCCGAAAAATGCAAGGGAATTCAAAATACCCATTTTGGGTTTGTGGCCGTGGAGGGGCGGTGGGATGGCCGGAGGGGACACCACCGGTGCCGTTGAACTCGCCGGCATGTGGGGGTGAGGTTGGGCTGGGTGGTGTCGCAGGTGGGTGGCTGGCGGCGGCCCTGGGGCTGAGGAGAGAACCGGCGAGAGATGAGAGGAGGCAGGGGTCGCGGGCTGGGTTCACGGCCTGGGAAGGAAAGAAGAAAACGAAAGAAAAGGAAGAAAAAGAAGAAAAAGAAAAGAAAAGAAAAAGAAAAAGAAAAAAACTAACTAGAAAAAGAAACACAATAAATTAAATAAAAGCCGACTTGAAATACTACAATCTAATATCAATAAAATAAAATATTTAAAGCCCAACAATATAAATAAATTAAACCCAAGCACAATATTAAAAATAAAACAATAATTAATATAACGAAAGCAGATCAAATAAATTCACATAATAAAATAAAGGAATTAAATTCCAATCATTAAAATAATTAACTCATTAAAATAAATAAGAAAAACAACGTAACTCAATATTAACTACTTAATAACTCAAATAAATATCTTAAAGAAATAAAATACGACTAATAATATTATTAAAATAAATTAAAATAATTAGTACCGAGAATAAAATAACGTGTAAAAATACACGTAAGTCCGGGATCTCACATTCTCCCCCCCTTAAAAAGAATTTCGTCCTCGAAATTCGCTCGGCTACAACTAATAAAACTCCAATAACTCACCTATTACATCACTTAATACTCACTCCAAGCATTAGCGCAATCATCTATTTTCCTCAAACACAAATGGATTTTATTTCATCATAAACGTATAGTCTCCAAATAATATTTCATCTCTAAAACTCCTGAGGTAGCCAATCAACTTGAACTCCACATATACCAGAACCTTAGCACAACCTCCCAAAATTTTAATATTCACTAACTTCATACCACAATTTGTGTTACCCTAAAGTAACTTCCAAGTTTATCTTCCCAACTTAACCATCAAAAACATAATTTATCCAACCAAAAAATAAATCTCTACTTACACGTATTATCCAAATTTTCAAGTCATCACTAATTCCTCATAATTTACACAAGAATTGAACCTCCTACTACATTGCACTTCATCACGCTTTCGCGCGCACTCTGATAACTCGCTAAATTCATAAAAATTTAAGTCCTTATAAATTATCACCATAGTAAAAATTGGCTTAACATCTATTAGCAAGAAATCCTATACCACTCTTTCAAATCCTAATGCTTTATCATCTCACAATTCAAGTTATGTCTCACAATATTAAAGCCTAAAAATTTCTAACTCCCAAACCACTAATATACTTCTCCATCATTATAACTCCTCACTCTCATCATAGATTAATTATTTAAATCCGTATTCTCTCAATCGGACCTTCATTACCTATGAGATGGAATAACCTCAAACATTTAAATTCTTATGTGACTTCAAGGCACAACTAAATTCCTTAAGATACCTTGACAAATGTTGCTAACCATTAAATTCTCCAAAATATTTTACTTAAATTATCCACTCCTAACAATTCGCCCAGAAGCCTAAAATTTATCTCTTGAATTTATTTCCATCACATCAAGTCACCCTATCATTTAACAAAACAAATCCTCTCAAGTCAAACACCAGCCCAAGACAAATACTCTCCAAAATTTACACGCACATTTATTATACATCAATCTCTAAGCATCCACAAACAAAATCTAAAATTTCACCAAGAAAACAAATAATCGCCTATTATCATAAGCAGTACTAAAACAAATTCCATAACAATATATCAATGACCAACAATTTCACACTCACATGAAAAGTCCATCTAAAATATAATTCCAATAATCTCCCAGAAATGAAATTAGAACTTAGACACTCAACACTCAGTGAGACCCAGGTAACAAATATACATAAATAGCATATACAATACCGACAAGGAAATGCAATTGCATAAATACCAACAAATTATCAAACAAATCCATCTCGCAATTATAAATAATAGTATACCCAAATACTAAACAAAATTCAAGTAATTCACATTATTATTATATAAAAATACAAAAGGGGGAAAAGATTTAATAAACAAATAAGTAAAAGTCACTCATTCAAGAAAACAAGCCCAACTCCTTTAATAAACACAAAGTCACAAAATACGATTATTAAATAAAAGAAGGAGATTAAATTAAAATAAGAACAACAAATAAAATCACAAATAAAACTTTGAAATTTTCTACAAAACCCAACTCTTAAAAAAAAGATTTATTGTAGAAATATCTAAAATTTAAAACCTTTAAAAGAAACGAACCATAATAAAATAATTAAATCAATAAATTAATTAATAAATAAATACAAACAAGTCGCGAAAACAAATCCACTCGTTAAAGTAAATAGATAAACTTTTAAAATAAAACATACGGAAATGTGAAAAGATAATAAATTTTAAAACTTACTTCAAAGCAAGTCCCTAAAATAAAACAACGGAAATGTGAAAAGATAATCAATTTAAATTTATCTCAAAGCATAAACTTAAAAAGAAGCAAGGCAGCGGTGCTTTTAAATCTTTGTCTAAATAAATTTCAAACTCTTAGAAATATTTAAAATACAAGAGCCATAATTAAAATAAACAAATAATAAACCAAATCCAAAACTATCTCGTAGGAAACCTATGAACTGAAATTAACATCAAATCCTGATGATAATTGAATAAAAATTTAAGAAAACAAAATAACCCACAACAAAAGAAATAAACTTTAAAATAAGGAATTCCATAACACAATTATTTAAAATATCAGATTCAATAAAAAGATTGATTTAAAATAATAATCTAATCCGAAATATCTCAATTCTAATTTAAACAAAAACAAAGGCATATATATAAAATAAATAAATAATTAAATAAATACTCGACAACTTAACCAAATAAAATCAACTAACTAAAATCTGAATTACTACTCATTTACAATATTTAACAAATATTAAAATAAAATAAAACAAAGCCAACAAACCAATCAATCAGAGCTAAGTTAATTATGAAAATAAATAAATAACATAAACATTAAAATAAAAAGCACAACATAACGAAATAAATATCGATAATCTTACCATATAAATTAGTAGGAAAACTTAGAGAACAAATAAAATAATAGAATAAAATAAAATAACCCAATCATATAACAAATAAATTTTTAAACCCACAAACTTTTCTGGTACTGTCCCTAGGTAACTTGCGGATTTACCCAGAGCCGAACTGCTCTGATACCACCTGTGACGCCCCCAAATTCCCCTTAAAAAAACATGGGAATTGAGACGTCAGGATGATGACAACACGGGTCACACATCCCAACGACAAGTGACAAACGTGTGTGCACACGTGACATACATAAAATATAGGTCGCAGCGGATAATAAATTATTATCTAAGTACCAGAATTTTTTAGAAATATTTTACAAACCAATTTAATAAAAACTCTCCAACAGGGGATTTAATACAGTCATCCGAAATACAAATTAAACAGATACATATTTATAAAAAGGGGAAAATAAATTTCCCGAGATAACAATTAATATTAATATCACCTCAACGGCAGAGCCATCTCCTCAGACTCAGCCTCTTCATAATCTGCATAAAAAAAAAACTACGACGCCAAGATGGCATCGCAGGTAAGTACAACCCAAGCAAATCCAAGATAATAAATACATTAATGCCATAACAACAACCATGAACAAATTACCATATGCATGAGACTTAAAATCATCTTCCTCAAAATCAATAAAATAACCACACACGCCAAAATCCCACTTTAATCCATAATAAAATCTCAATAAAATCACCCATCAATTTCCATAAAATAACATCCTCAAAACCAATCATACCGGGCATTACATATCGCCGTCCCCGATATGGTATACACACACACCCAAAATCATAATGGGCGTTACGTATCGCCGTTCCCATTACGATCCACACACACTCATTTCATACCAGGCGTTACGTATCGCCGTCCCCATTATGTCATCCATACACATACACGCGTTGATCACAACGGGTGTTACGTATCGCCGTCCCCGGCCTACGGTAGCCGGACGGCGGCGCGACGAAGAACAACCCGTTTAAGACTCATTTCGGGTGGAGGGGGTAACCGGCGGCGATGGGTGGCTACCGACGGTGGGTTATGCTCGCCGGAGGGTGGGGAGTCTAATGGTGGTGGTCGGAGGCCAAGGGGTGGCCGGCGGTGGCCGGAAAATGCAAGGGAATGCAAAATACCCATTTCGGGTTTGTGACCGTGGAGGGGCGGTGAGATGGCCGGAGGGGACACCACCGCTGCCGTTGAACTCGCCGGCATGTGGGGGTGAGGTTGGGCTGGGCGGTGTCACCGGTGGGTGGCCGGTGGCGGCCCTAGGGCTGAGGAGAGAACCGGCGAGAGATGAGAGAGGCAGGGGTCGCGGGCTGGGTTCACGGCCTAGGAAGGAAAGAAGAAAAGGAAAGAAAAGGAAGAAAAAGAAGAAAAAGAAAAGAAAAGGAAAAGAAAAAGAGAAAAAAGAAAAAGACTAACTAGAAAAAGAAACACAATAAATTAAATAAAAGCCGACTTGAAATACTACAATCTAGTATCAATAAAATAAAATATTTAAAGCCCAACAATATAAATAAATTAAACCAAAGCACAATATTAAAAATAAAACAATAATTAATATAACGAAAGCAGATCAAATAAATTCACATAATAAAATAAAGGAATTAAATTCCAATCATTAAAATAATTAACTCATTAAAATAAATAGGAAAAGCAACGTAACTCGATATTAACTACTTAATAACTCAAATAAATATCTTAAACAAATAAAATACGACTAATAATATTATTAAAATAAATTAAAATAATTAATACCGAGAATAAAATAACGTGTAAAAATACACGTAAGTCCGGGATCTCACAAGCCAACCCCCTCGGTCTCGTTCGGTCCAACTTTGCCCAGCCACCCAACGTCGGCCGTCTACCCTCACCGCCCATGCCGTCGGCACCCTTACCCTCCGGCGACCTCCCCTGCACCGGTGGTGCACCTCTGGCAGCCCCTAACCCGTGCGTGGGCCTTTAACCCTAAATGGATTATGTTGGCTTTTCATGCGTTTTCTGGCCACCGCCAGCCACCCATGGCACTGGGGACCTACCAGCAACCTCCCCTCACTCCGACAAACATAACCCACCACCTAGAATCACCCAGCTCCGCCGTTTGCTCCTCCACCTAAAATGGGTCTTCAAATAGCTTATTCTTCGCCGCGCCGCCATCCAGCCGCCGTGCATCTCACCTCCGCCACCAAACCACTCCCCTACCCCAGCCGGTCATCCTCCTAGCTCAATTTCCCCATACATAGCCCCACCTTCCCTGTAAAATCTCAAACCCAAAAATGGGTTTCCACCCATTTTGAGCTCGATCCGCCACCTTTCGGTGGTTGTGCCGCCACACCACCACCTCCATGAGATTCACCACCCTTTAATGAGTATCTCCCTAAATTTTGGTATCAAAGCGAGCACTCTAGCCTAACGTACAAGTGACCGCTACGAACGCTACGGATTGGCGTTTGCTAAAGGATTTACGTTTTTACCCGTTGTAAGTATTTTTCAAATAAAATTTAGGATTTAAATATATTTTTGGCATCAACAAGTATTGTATTTGCTTATTGTTGGAATTTATTAGTTGTTGGCTATTTGGTGCATAGTCGTCTACATTGTGTATATACGCACATATTCATGTGTTGGAAATGGAAACTGGGTTTTCATTGTGTTTATGTTTCTGGGTGCGTGTGTATCACGACCCCAAGTCGAGATGGGGCATTATCTCGGTGGAGCTCCTCTAGTCACTCGGGAGCGGAATATACTGAGTGACGTCCCCTAGATTATCGCTGGGCGGCAACGGGATCGGACGGGATGGTAACGCTCTCGTGCTGACTCTGTGGCTCCTCTGCTGGTGGGGGCTAGGGGATGCCTGGTCATGGTACGTACTGGGCGCGGTTAACTAGGCATCGCCCGTTCTGAAGTCACATGCATTGTCGTTACCTTCGGTGTGATGATGAAAGCCAGAGTGTGCGGATGGTCCCTAGGGGAGATCATGGTGCATATAGTTAATAAAATGGATGTTTAGGCCATTTTCTGAGAAAGTGGCGGGTTTTAGTTATTTGTTTTACGTGGATCATTTTCTGGGAAAATGGTTGTGGTTTTAATGGATTTACGGACATCATTTTCTGGGAAAATGATGGATGATTTTATTGGAGTTTTAATTTGGGTCAAATTGAGATTTTGGCGTGTGTGGTTATTTTATTTATTTTGAGGAAGATAATTTTAAGATTCATGCATCGATGTCCTGTTCATGTATGAGGTTGTTGTTGTGCATGAGTATATTTTATATTTTGTGGTTTGTTTGGGTTGTACTTACCTGCGATGCCATTGTTTGGCATCGTAGATTTTAGATGTAGATGTCGAGGAGGCTAAGCCTGAGGAGGTGGCTTCGTTGTTGGAACATTTATTTATAATTTGTTATATTGGGAAGTATTTCCCATTTTTATAAATATGTATTTTATGATTTATCTTTCGGATGACTGTATTAAATCTTCTATTGGAGAATTTATGTTAAACTGGTTTGTAAAATAACTATAAAAATTTTGGTACTTAGTTATCGGCTTAATTTATCCGCTGCTTTTATTTATGTATGTCACGTGTTCACGCACTTAACACATGACGTTGAGGATGCGTGATCCGTGTTGTCATCATCCTGACACCTCGATTCTCATGTTATTTTAAGGAAAATTTGGGGGCGTCACAGTTCCCTTTCTTGTGTATGTTACCTTGTACATCTTTGGTAACCGATTGTAGAAATGGAAAATGTTTAACACCTCTCCATGGCGGTGGTTTTATAGATCATTTTCGTGGCATCAAAGCTGCTTGTTGCTTAACCTCCCATCGATCCTTATGGCTTCCAACACCTCTTCCCTTTCCTTTAACACCATGATTCACATGGTCACTATTAAACACTCTTCTACCAACTCTCTTCTCTAGAAAAGCCAACTTCTCCTTTTTCTTGAGTGTCAGGACCTTCTTGGTTACATTGATGGTTCCATGCCCTTTGCACCCAACCCCAAATACTAGTAATGGAAACTTCAAGATAAGCGTTTGCTTAGCCTCTTGCTTCCATCCCTTACAGAAAAGGCTCTTGTCTAAGTTGCTAGCCTCGAAACTAAAACTTCTCGCACTTGAGCCCCATCTTAAGCTTATGAAGCTTATGAAGTGTGTCGTACTGTCAATGAGTATTCTCATGCTTTCAAAGCCCTCTATGATCAACTTAGCACCTTGGGACATCCTATCAAAGATCTTGACAAAGTTCCCTAGTTTACCTCCTCTTAAGCTCTTGAAAGTTCTTTTCGCACTGCTCACTCAAGTTTTTCAACTGCCTAGATGTCCCTCTCCCCCTTGTCCGAGTTCAAGGATCTCATCTCCAACGCCGAAAGTTTTGAGATTTTCCAAAAGTCTCTTAACTCCTCCTTTGTGTCTTCCACTGCATTAACTGCCACCAAAACCTCAAACTCTTGGGGTGATGTCAATTCTCGCTATCACAGCTACTATGGCAAAGGCCATGACAGTGGTAGAAATAGTTAACATGGGCGTACTGGTGGTCGAAGCAAATACACCCCTTGCTGTCAAATATGCAAAACCGAAAGCCACACTACCGAAGTATCGAACAATCGATGGTTGTGTAACAACTAACATATAATGAAGAAAAAACCTTCAATGCGAATGTTAGAAGAATCAAATTAAGATCCTTAAGAATTTGAAGCCATTTAGAAGAAGAGAGAAATGAGATGTATCTAAATGCTAAGATGCATCCGTTATTTTCTTTAAATTGGAATGCATGGAATCGTTGCCATTTCTTTATGTTGGGATCGGCGGAAGCTCACAAATTTTATGGAGACCAGAATTTAACGTGGTTCGGCCAATTTGGCCTACATCCACACCCACAGAGAGGAGAATTTTGTATTAAACAACAAACCAATTATTTACAATGGTTTCCCTCACTCTCACTGCCTCCAACGGACCTCACATCACGCTCATTTCATCTCATTACAATCTTACATGTATTTATAGGAGAAATAAATAATGTGAACGTGTAATGACGGTGAAAACCGAAATTCCGGTGGCCTACATTTTCAGGCGGCGCCGACCTTCCAGCTGCATCTATTCGGTGCCTACCTTCACCTTCCAGAAGCCTCCAGTCTTCATTTACGTGTGTGTGTTGATTTCTAACAATCTTCCCCTCAACACCAAACGGAGGATATCCTGTCACATTTTAGTTCAAGGTACTTAACTTGGCTATGTCTCTACATAGCTCAAGTTTTTTTCGTATGTGACTACCTTCGTTAGCATGTCCGCTGGATTCTCCTTTGTATGGATTTTTACAAGCTTCAACAGCTGTTGCTCCATTACTTCACGTATCCAATGATACCGAATATCGATGTGCTTTGTTCGGGAGTGGTACATCGAGTTTTTACTCAGATCAAGAGCACTTTGACTATCACAATAGATTCTGTATTCTTTTTGACTAACTCCCATTTCTTGGAGGAACCGCTTTAGCCACAACATTTCCTTTCCTGCTTCTGTCATAGCAATATACTCTGCTTCTGTTGTAGATAAAGCCACACATTTCTGCAGTTTGGACTGCCATGATACAGCTCCACCTGCAAATGTGTAAATATATCCTGATGTAGATTTTCTTCCATCAAGATCACCTGCCATATCAGCATCTGTATAGCCATCCAAGACTGGGTTAGCTCCCCCGTAGCACAAGCACAACTTTGATGTACCCTTAAGGTACCTGAGAATCCACTGTACTGCTTTCCAGTGTTCTTTCCCTGGATTTGAAAGAAAGCGGCTCACAACTCCAACAGCGTGAGCGATGTCAGGTCTTGTACAAACCATGGCGTACATTAAACTTCCTACTGCTGAGGAGTACGGTACTGTAGCCATTTCTTGAACCTTTTCCAGTGATGACGGACATGAGCTCTTGCTCAATTTGAAGTGATTAGCCAGTGGAGTATTGACTGGCTTTGCTTTCTCCATGTTGAACCTTCGTAGTATTTGTTCAACATACTTTTCCTGTGACAGCCATAGCTTCTTTTTCTTCCTGTCACGAGTGATCCTCATGCCCAAAATCTGCTGGGCAGGTCCTAAGTCTTTCATCTCAAAGACTTTGGAGAGATCCGTCTTTAGCTTCCTGATAATGGATGGATCTTTTCCAATAATCAGCATGTCGTCAACATAGAGCAGTAACATCACGAAGTCACCTTCTGAAAATCTTCGGATGTAAACGCACTGATCTGCAACAGTTTTCTTGTAGTCATGACTCATCATGAATGAGTCAAACTTCTTATACCACTGTCTGGGAGCCTGCTTCAAACCGTAAAGGCTCTTTTCCAACTTGCAGACCAAATGTTCCTTTCCAGGAACTTGGAAACCTTCTGGCTGCTCCATGTAAATCTCCTCATCAAGGTTGCCGTGAAGAAATGTTGTCTTCACATCCATCTGTTCAAGCTCCAAGTCAAGACTTGCCACCAATCCGAGTACCACTTGAATTGAAGTCATCTTTACAACAGGTGAAAATACCTCATCAAAGTCGATTCTTTTCTTCTGCTGGAATCCTTTGACGACCAAGCGAGCTTTGTGCTTCACCTGCTTGCCATCATTTTTCAGCTTTAACACCCATTTGTTTCTCAGTGCTCTCTTATCGTTTGGAAGTTCCATCAGCTCATAAGTCTGATTCTTCTGTAACGAGTTCATCTCATCCTGCATAGCCTGCATCCATTTGTTGCTATCTAGATGAGATATTGCCTCCTGGAAGTTTTCTGGCTCTCCCTCATCTGTAAGAAGAATATAATCTGATTCCGGATATCTTCGAGACGGAATCAACAATCGCCCTCTAGAGGATCTGTCCTGCTGAGGTTGATCACCTGACAACCGTGGAAACTCTGCAGTTTCTGATGGAGAAGGAAACTGCTCCCCCTGCTCAGTAGTGGTTTCTTTGTTGTCAGCATCCTCTTCTTCTTCTGGGGAAACTTCCTGTCTATCTTCAGTGTTTGAGGCAGACTGAAGTGGTAGTGAACTCGGAGCTGGTTCTGGAGTACTTGGAGTTGTTTGTTCTGATCCAAACATCTGGTCTTCATGGAACACAACGTCCCTGCTTCTGATGACCTTCTTCGCTTTTGGATCCCATAATCTGTATCCAAACTCTTCATCTCCATAGCCGATGAAATAACACAGAGTAGACTTTTCATCAAGTTTCTGTCTTTTCTCCTTGGATACATGTGCAAATGCTTTGCACCCAAATACTCTTAGATGAGAGTATGAAATCTTGCGGCCTGACCACACCATCTCTGGGACTTCGAACTGCAGTGGAACTGATGGTGTTCTGTTGATCAGGTAACAGGCTGCTCTTACTGCTTCACCCCAGAATGGCTTAGGCAACTTTGCCATACTCAGCATGCATCTGGTTCGCTCCACAATGGTCCGGTTCATCCGTTCTGCTACTCCATTGTGTTGTGGGGTGTAGGGGACAGACTTCTCGTGTCTGATGCCATGTCTGGAGCAGTATTCCCTGAACTCTCGAGAAGTGTATTCACCTCCATTGTCTGTCCGGAGGCATTTCAGCTTCTTGCCTGTTTCTCTTTCTACCATGGCATGGAAGTTTTTGAATTGCTCAAAAACTTGATCTTTCCTTTTTAGAAAATACACCCACACTTTTCGTGAAGCATCATCAATAAAAGTAACAAAATATTTGTTACCTCCAAGTGATTCAACTTCAAAAGGGCCGCAAACATCAGAGTGTACCAAGCTCAATAACTCTGATCTTTTTCCAGTAGATGTCTGGAATTAAACTCTATGCTGTTTCCCAAATAAACAGTATTCACAAGGGTTGAGAGCAATACCTTTGTTTACTGTAATCAATGCTTTCTTTGCAAGCATAAACACCCCTTTTTCTCCCATGTGGCCAAGTCTCCGATGCCACAAGTTTGGTGATGTATCATCTTCAGCTACGTTGAGACTGTTTGCACATATCTTAGCACTTGATTTGTACAAAGTGCCACAGACATGTCCCCGTGCAAAGACCATTGCTCCTTTCTTCAATTTCCAGGCATTGTTGCTGAAGATGCTCTCGTAACCCTGTTGATCAAGGGTTCTTATTGAAATCAGGTTGAGTCGGAGATCGGGTACGTGCCGAACGTCATTTAGCACCATAGTACAGCCAACACTAGTTTTTATTCTAACATCTCCAATGCCCACGATCTTTGAGAAATTCGAATTTCCCATCTTGACTGTACCGAAGTCTCCTGCCTTGTAAGTACTGAAGAAATTCTTACAAGGAGTGGCATGATAAGATGCTGCTGTATCTATTACCCACTCGGTCTCCTCGCTTGAAACGTGCAAGCAAGATTCTTCACCGGCGGAAAGGAGTACACAATCTCCAGAAAGCGTCACTGCAGCTTCGCCTTCTTCGTGCTTTGACTGATTGCTTGGCTGATTCTGCTCCTTCTGCAGCTTTCGGCATTCCCTTTTAAAGTGGCCTTCAATACCACAATAAAAGCATTTTCCCTTCTTTCGCTGTTTACCGCGACTTTGGAATCTCCCTTTGCTTTGACTTCTGTTCCTTTCTCGACTTCTACCTCTACTATTTCTCTGATGCTTTCCTTCTGTTACAAAGGCATCTGTCTCGTCTCCTCCAATCTCCTTTCGTCTAGCCTCTTCATTAAACAAGGCATCTATCACCATTGACATGGCAAGCTTTCCATCTGGAGCTGAATTGCTGAGTGAGACCACTAGCGTTTCCCAGCTATCTGGTAAGGAACTGAGAAGTAGTAGAGCCTGCTCTTCATCTCCGAGCTTAAAGTCTACGAATGCAAGCTGATTTACAAGATTCTGAAACTCGTTGGTGTGTGCGGCCACTGAGATGCCGCTTTTGAGTTTCAAGTTGACAAGGCGTCTCATTAGTAATGCCTTGTTCCGAGCAGTTTTTGCCTGGTACATGTTTTCCAGCTTTTTCCACAGTTGATAGGCATCCGTTCCTGTGTAACATGATGAAACACACTATGATCAATCCACTGCCGGATCTGACCAATAGTTTTCTTATTCATCTTATGCCAGTCTTTTTCCGCTACATCATCTGGCTTTACGCTTTTCTCTTCAATTGGATCGAAGAGATCTTTACAATTCAGGAGATCTTCCATTCGAGGTCTCCATAGTGCGTAATTTGTAGATGTTAGCTTGATCATTGCACCTGCTCCCGAATCCTCCATCAGTTCGGCTTTAATCTTTGATTTGACTGACCTTTTTTTCTCAACGTTTGGAGTCGAATCTCAACAAACGGAGCTCACCGTTGCGTCCGAAACGGTGGAAAACCTTGGAAACGACTCTTGTCTCGTTCCAAAACGATCAAAATTGCGCCGAAAACCTGAAAAATAAGAAAAATGGAATATTCCTTCTGAAACGGAATATTCCCTGACGTCACCGGAATATTCCTTCGTCTGCCGGAATATTCCCCATCGTCCACCGGAATATTCTCACCGGTACCGGAATATTCTATCACCGAAATATTCCAACGGGCAACGGAATATTCTCGCCGGCAACGGAATATGCCAACGGAATATTCCTTCCCTGATGGGTTGCTGGAGCGGGTCTCGAACCGGGTCGGTGATGGGTCCGGGTCGGATCACCCGAAATCCGGGTCGGAGCTTGTCTTCTTCCCTGGCGCGCGCGTGTGGCGCGTGGGTCCCGTGGCCGGCGCGTGGCCGTCGCCGAGTCAGCGCGTGTAGAGCGTGTAGCTTCGTCCGGTGTCCGTTTGAGACGAAATTTTCACTAGAATTTTCGTCTTGACCTGAGGAATCTGATGGTATCCTCCAAACTTGATTTCGATCAATTTTCAAAATGGGTCTTTTACGAAAATTCACAAATCCGGCCTCCTACCGTCTCTGATACCACTTGTTGGGATCGGCGGAAGCTCACAAATTTTATGGAGACCAGAATTTAACGTGGTTCGGCCAATTTGGCCTACGTCCACACCCACAGAGAGGAGAATTTTGTATTAAACAACAAACCAATTATTTACAATGGTTTCCCTCACTCTCACTGCCTCCAACGGACCTCACATCACGCTCATTTCATCTCATTACAATCTTACATGTATTTATAGGAGAAATAAATAATGTGAACGTGTAATGACGGTGAAAACCGAAATTCCGGCGGCCTACATTTTCAGGCGGTGCCGACCTTCCAGCTGCATCTATTCGGTGCCTACCTTCACCTTCCAGAAGCCTCCAGTCTTCATTTACGTGTGTGTGTTGATTTCTAACACTTTATGCAAGTAGTCTAGTATATACGCTGCTGCTTTTGATCTCCTACCTCGCTGGAATTCTTCGACATTTTTAGAACTTCTAGTATATATGCTGCTATATATGCTTTTGGAGGAAGAGAAAAGCAAATATTGTAAAATGAACTAATTAAATATCCAATGAACCTTTCATGCTGCCATCAAGAAATCGTAGGAGATTGAAAGAAAATCTAAATATTCTAGTTGATCTGACACCACATTATTATTATAACAGTCCAAATAACTTCTAGTGGTCTAGCTGCTTGTTTGGGACAACCTCCTAAAAAAGGTCGGTTGCGACCATGTCAATTAGACTTAGAACAAAGCATGCGTGGTTGAGGTGAAGCTATGTAGCGAACAACGTCCTGTGTTCCACTCCGGGGTGGCTCGCGAAGTGTCTCTATAACCATTCATGCATGACATGGTGAGGCATCCAAGGTGGGATGCGGCTACTAGTGGTACTTCTAGGCTGAGCCTGAGCCCCAGCATCTTCATCCATTGTCGTTGCCCGGAAAGTCCCTCTGCATAATTTATTTAAGAATATCTATATTAAACCGCTGATGATTAAGAGTTGTTGAATAATGAGAGATCGAACTAGCCTAATTAAAGTAGCCTGCGTGGAGGACGTTGCTTCAACCCATTATGGTTCATTACTATTTACAAACAATTCACAATTTTTTCACTACTATTCATTACATTTTTACTACTATCTCTAAATCATCTGAGATCACCTAAGCATCCAAACTTATTTTATCCACAGTCGTGCTAACTGTTTGAGAGAGCTATGAAAGAGAGAGTACCCAATTGTTAAAGGCAGAAATGCTATCGTCGATGGAGGTGGCATCTCTCGGTCATGGGCATACTCGCTTGGTATTGCCTTTCCACTTTCCTTGAGCTATGTTTCATAAAAATAAATGTTTATAAACGTGCGGCAGCAATAATCCTAGATCAGAGTAGATTAATTTACCTGTTTAACCAGCAGGCTGTTTTCCTCATGCAAGGCTTTTACCTGTCATAAACGGCAACAACGTACGTGCTAGCTCAGTTTACGTCTAGAACAGTCTAAATAGAAAAATGCTATATATATACTAAGCCATCATTTTATTCTTATATCGTTACAATAGATGACACTATCCATTCATCTTTGAAATATTAAAAAAAAAAAAGTCAAGAAATGATCCAATGGCGATATTGAAAAGTGCGACGGTCATAAAGTGGATTAGGAGTATAATCTATAACAATATTATATGCTCGTCCAAATATATATATGCCTAGCTTGCAAAATGTTAAAAAGAGTTATACTACAAGTATGGTCACAAACCAAAGTAGTAAATTAGACAAGGACCACTCAGCTTTAATACCGTTCATCCCATTGGTCCCCCTTTTACCTATGATTTTCCCATGAAATAAATATAGTTGCTGTTGAAGTTCTTTTATGTACACTTCATGGCCTACCCATATCATACACAATTGGATTAAGTCCGAACTAGCCTCAATATGCAATCCCTCAAAATCTCTAGTTTTTCCCGCAAAAACTTTAAAATATTCAAAAAACAAATCAAAATCTCATCAAAATTAAATTTTGAAAGACTATGATCTTTTTTAAAAAAGAAAAAAGATGAACCTATACAATACACATAAATATAAGAGCCGTGCTACACATCCCATTTTGAGATCCTGATTTGGACTTTATTTTTCTTTTTGTTTTTCTTTACATGATTTTTAGGTAAGTATTTTTAAGTAATGTTGTGATTTTTTTGTATTTAAAAAAAATTAGATGTTAAAAAAAATCATGTAAAAAGATAAGGTTTTTTTACATAAGCTTTCTATCGTCTTAAAATATTTTATAAAAATATAAAAACAAATCAAAACATTATTTAAAAAAACTTACATAAAAATCATGTAAAAAAAAATTAAAAAAAAAAAAGTAAAATTCAAATCGAAATCCCAACTAGGGACAAATACCATTTTCTAAATATAATAAATGTGTGTAACCATCTTTACCTTCTTCTGCAGCTCCATAATAGATTCACGGATAAGTTTGGTCTGCATAAACCAAATTGATGTCATATGTTGAATATGTATTATATAATAAATCTAAATCAATCGAACAAGTTTGAAGTTTCTTGAAATGATGCCATGCATGGATTATAAAGACTCAAAAGCAGCTATGTTCACCTTTCTTGTTCGTATGCGCTTCAGACTTGTATTAAGCTGTTGCTCAATATTGTAGAGCTCCCTTATACTTAAGGCATCCAGATCTCCTCCCAAAAAGTTCCTTCATCACACAATTCATAATATGTCTCATGAGTCTCATGATGATCAAGACCCTCTTGATTGTTGGTCAATGCCTTTCGCAAATCAAGATGCATATAATATGTAATCACGTGGATTTATCAATTTATGGGCCTACAGGCCCCGTAGTACTGTATCTATTTGTCTGATGCCCAACATTTTATTAAACCAACGTATATAACAGACTAGCTTTGCGAGAATCCATTGGACTTAAAAGCAATATTCTTCCGGTCGTCATTACATAGATATATATATTATGTACATATTTTGATTATATAGCTAGCTGAAATCGATTCTCCTAATTGAAATAATTTAATTCATTTTGAACGTAAGATATCATAATTTCTGGTGAACCTTACCTTTTTACTAGAAATTAATCTGATTCTCTAAATTATAATCATGTGAAGGCATTAGTTGCGGAGTCTTCATGATCATGACTGCTATATATTCTAGCTAGGGGAGATTGCTTTCGTACATCCATGAATAGATATGCTACGAAAACTGATCAGCTGATCATGATTACCTTACGTTCCTTTGTAAAGCTTCATTTCTAGCAAAAAGCCTGGGGAATTCAGAATCAATTGCGAGAGGTGGCCGTTCATCAGCATGTGAATACCTTTCATATCGTTCCAGGATCCTCTCTATGCTGTCAAAAAACAATGTATCTAATTTTAAATAGATTGAAGCCAGCCCTTTTTAAGAGTTAGAACATTAAAAATAAATAGAATGCATAATACTTAACTATAATCAACAATTCAAAATAGCCACTGAAAATGTTTAGAGGTAGGTTGATGATCGACTAGGAAAGTATTGGTAAAGAGTTAATTAACTACTTTACATGCGAATTATTAGCAGGCTGAAAACCTAGTGATGCAGCTAGGATTTTCATCACAGATCAGAGCAGCAAGATTATAAGATGAGGTTCAAAGTTTAAACTTTATTAAAGAAAAAGAAGTATATATATATATATACAACTAATAACCAAGTGAATAAACAATAAATATAATTAATTAATTATATCTTTGATTTTATTTTTCATACCTAGTTTTAAGAACTTATTGATCAACGGATCACCTCCAAGAGTTTTTATATTTATATTTTTTTAATTGCAAATTAATAGTCTCGAATATTTAACATTCTCAAAACTAATGCTACTAGTGACTTTTTTCTTTAATATTAATTACTGTTGTGACTTGATGCACACATGGCATCATCCATTTTGTAACTATATATATATTTATATAATATATATCTGCTAATTACTATCATATATAAATAATTATATGGAAAAAGTATCAATTATTAATTAGTAGTTAATTAGCTAGTTTTATCTATATATGCGGCCAGTTAATATTATCTACATGTGTGCGTGAGGTCACTTGGCCAGAATGCAAGTAACCTTTCAACATATTTTTAGAGAATACAATACGGTAGTAGATTTTGTTGCCCGCCTTACTGTGGGAGGGACTAATAACATTTGGAATTAGCATAGAGAACTCCCTCATAAATTGACAGGTATTTTAGAAGTTAATAAAGTGGGTTTGCCTGCAATAAGATGCTAGGATTTATTTGTATAGTTGGTTTTTCATGCTTCAGAATAATGTTTTTGTTTATATTCTTTGGTTTTTTAATTATTGGATAGGTGTTTTTTGATGCTTGGGTTTTGGTCTTATTTTTAATATTTTGTAAATGGCCCCTAGGTGAGTGATTTGTAACCACTGTATTCCTTCGCTAAAAGTGAGGGCTTATTAATAAAATTGGGATAGGAGCAGCTACTGGACATGTGACCCTAACTCTTCCAATATATATATATATATATATATATTATCTACATTAGTGGTAGTGAACATCATAGCCAAAACTTTGTAATCTTTTTATTTAAATTTTTCTCTCTCATTTTCCAAAAATCAATAAAATATCTTAACTCAAACTATTTCACTACTATTCAAAAACTATTTTATTATTATTTGTAATACCTTATATAATAAGGATAAGAGCAGATGGTATATGCAATGATCTCATATTAATTGAAAATGAGAAGTTCTTATTCTTTAAAGACTTTCAATGTGACTCGAATTATATCATTGACCAGTCCTTTTGGAGTATACGCCATATGATTTGACACTTCCATTTGGGCGTTACAAATGATATTAGAGTCTATCCCAGCTAGAAAGTTGGGATTTGAGTCATATCACCTACAACAGTCTAGCTTGATGAGGACGTTGGGATTTTAATGGGGGTAGATTGTGATACCACATATGATAAGAATAAGTTTACGTGGTGTATAAGATCTCACATTGCTTAGGAAGCAAAAGTTCTTACTCTTTATAAAGATTCAATAAGTCTCTAATTATATCATTGATTATTACTTTTGGAGTATAAGTCATGTGGTTTGAGCATTCTATTGCGGCGTTACATTATTAACATAATTCACATCTCATCTATTTATCCAAACATGTCCTAAATCTAGTAGATTGAATCATATTCATTCGTGGGGGACTCTTGCTTTGATGATGATGAATTGACATATTCGACATTGATAGCACTAGATTATCTCAAGAAGGCAGATCGGCGCAAAAAGTGCTAAAAAATGTGAAGATTGCTCGAATTTGGACAATATTGTGCACGTGTCGGTGTTAGTATTTTAGCTATAACTTTGGACATGGGTATCAGCATTGTGCTTATGATCTGAATTTTGAAAGCTCTTTTTGGCTCACACATTATGATGGCCAAACAACACATGACTTCCCTTCTTTAGGTGTACCTATACGGAATGTTTTTATAGCTGTACAGATTTTGTAATAGTCATAGCTTCCACTCTCTGATGGTGGTGCGCAGTCGTCGGATAATCATTGTAGTAAGGTTTTGGCAGAGAAAGAGACGAATACGACAGTGACAATAGATGATTTGGGTGAAGCTTGATCTGGATTGTAACTGAAGCGATTATTATACCGATCGTGCAAGGTCCTTTACAAACTGAAAGTAGTGGAGAGATGTCTGCTGATATCCCAGTAATAGAAACAAGGCAATTATCTAAGGGTAAGATTTCAGGAGACATGGAGAAGAATCCTGATTTTAAAAGTGTTATGCATGGCCCCAATATTTCCATAGCACATGAGCTAGATGGGCTGGATCTACCAGGGTCCAAGCCCATTCAACAAGATCCTATTAGCTTTGATTTAATCATGTCTAAAAAATTGGTACCTTCAAGCCCGCAAAAGTTGGGTATCTTTTCTAGTAGCGCAACGAAGCCTGACGGGTACACGAGTAAAAAATAGAAATGCATGTCGTTTATCTCTAAAATGGAAACCTCAAATTCCCATTCTAGTAATCTATTAGTTGAATTGGTTCTCAAGGGTTCTAAGAAACAAAATGGGTTTCATTGATGGAGCAACACAACTACCTTCTCAAGGAAGGCACAAAAGGAATAATCAAATTTTGCATAAGCTCGAAGATGATATTCCATCAGATGATTTGGAGATATTGGCGGTGGTTGTGGTTCAGCACTATTGAAAGCTATTAGACTACTTAAGCTAAAATTCCCATGGGTTTGGGAACCCACAGGCCATTTGAACCCTCTCTAATCTAGTCAATAAGGAAGTTTTCGACATTTTGTTCTTGAAGGAGACACGATTATCCTCGCAGGAGTTTGAATTCTATAAGTTCAAGTTAGGGTTTAATAATTGTCTGGCTATTAGTTCAGTTGGTAGAAGAGGGGCAATTGCTTTGTTATCGTCATCTGATGTTGATTTGAATGTGATTAATTATTCTTCTAATTATATACATGATGTTATTAAAGTTGTTAATTTGCCTGAGGATGATTCATTGTTGACTGTTGTTTATAGTTATCCTGAAACCTCTCTGAGATACTGGACTTGGAATTTACTAAGATCATTGTGTACCGATATTTAGAAACTACGGCTTCTCATAGGGGATTTTAATGAACTGTTATTCCATTTTAAGAAGAAAGGGGGTAATGCTAGAGCCTAAAGGCAATTAACTGCCTTTAGAGATTTTGTTGATGATTATAATTTGAGGGACTTGGGTTTTTCAAGGCAAAAATTTACTTGGTGCAATGGGAGAAATAGTTGCCACAGAGTTTGGGAACGACTCGACAGATTTTTAGCAAATTCTATTTGGTCTAATTGTTTCAATAATGCCAAAGTTTATCATAGTACTTTTGCATATTTTGATAACTCACCCATTTAGATTGATATGGAGGGGGATTTGCTGTCTCACATTTTCAAAAAACCCTTTAAATTCGAAGCCATGTGGGCGGGTGAAGGTGCCTATGAGGATATTATTAAAGTGGTGTGGGAAAAGTGCTCCAATCACTGGAATATGGCTGAGATAAACTCTCTGATTCAGGAATGTGCTGACCAACTGGAGTAGTGGAATAGACGCGTTTCGAAATGATCAGAAACAACTTAATAAAGCTCAGACCAGGTCGAAGGATTTTCCTGAGAGGGACCCATCCTAGGTCAATGCTATTGGTCTTACAATGGCTAGAGAACAGGTTCAGGTTTGGATGGAAATGAGTGAGATTATGTGGCGACAAAGATCAAAATCACTATGTCTCAAAGAGAGAGATCAACAATATGAAGTATTTTCACATGAAAGCTTCCCAAAGATGAAAGAAGAAAAAAATTGTAAAGATTATGGATGAAAATGACCAATGGCAGTAGGAAAATGAAAGGGATAGGGTTGTCATTCCGTATTTTTAGTCCTTATTTACCAACTCTAATCACTTGAGTTCTCTGGATTTTTTAACTCCACTAGCGGGGAAAGTTTCTTCTCAAATGAATTGGGAGCTTACTAAGGAATTTCATGCTGATGAAGTGAAGGAACCATTGCAAGGAATGAACCCAACAAAGTCCTCAAGAACTGATGGCATGTCTCTAATATTTTGCTAAATTATTGGCATGTGGTTGGCTCCTCCATCAATGTTGTAGTTTTCCAAGCTCTTAATTCAAATGTTTTTCCTTCTTCTTTAAACCATACTCATATTGCTCTCATTAAAAAAAAAGTATTATGCTAAAGTGAGTGATTATAGACCCATTAGTCTTTGTAGTGTGATTTATAAACTTATTGCAAAAGTATTAGCGAGTAGGCTGAAAATGATTCTGTCTGATATTATTAGTGAGCGTCAGAGTGCTTTTGTTCCTGGGCGTCTTATTTCTGATAATGTTCTAATCGCATATGAATTAGTTCATCTTATCAAATACAAAAGAAAAGGAAAAAAATATTTTATGTTTTTAAAGTTATATATGAGTAAGGCATATAATAAAGTAGAGTGGGGGTTTATCAAATTTGTAATGGAGGTGATGGGTTTTCACCAGAATTTTATTTCTTTGATTATGTCTTGTGTAAGTTTTGTGTCCTTTTTGGTATTGATTAATAGAGAACCTAAAGGGCCTATTTTACCTTCTAGGGGATTGAGACAAGGGAACCCACTGTCCCCTTATCTCTTTCTCCTTTGTACTAAGGGACTGATTTCTCTTCTTGAAGATGCTAGTTCTAGAAAAGAAATTTCAGGATTGAAGATTTGCGGAGAAGACTTGATCAGTTGTTTTCAGTGACAATGTTAATGAAGAAACAAAGTAGGCAATCAAGAATCTTTGGAGCAATAATGAGATCCAATAGTATGAGAAGTACCTTGGTCTCCCACTTATTATTGGACGCTCAAGGACTCGTTCTTTTCAGTCCATTAAGCAAAGAGTGTGGCAAAAGTTTTAGTCGTTCAAAGAAAAGCTCCTATCTCAAGGTGGCAAGGAGATTTTGTTAAAAGTAGTAGCTCTTTCGATCCTGATATATATGATAAGTTGTTTTTTGCTTCGAGGTAGCTTTTGTCATGAAATAGAAATAATGATGTCAAAGTTTTGATAGGGCCAAAAGGGTAGTGAGAGAATGATCCATTGGGTAAGTTGGAACAAGTTGTGTCAAAGAAAATCCATTGATAGGATAGGTTTTAAAGATCTGAGAAGTTTTGATTGAGCTCTCCTAGCTAAACAAGGCTGGAGGTTGTCCCCAGATACAAATTCTATCCTATACCGGTTGTTGAAGGCAAAATATTTTCCCAACAACAGTTTCATGACTGTTGGTCTAGGAAAATGCCCATCCTACTCATAGTGAGGCATTTGGGAGGCAAGAAAATGGCATTTAGCAGGGAGCAACTGGAGAATTGGTAACGGAAGATTATTAAACATTTGGCATGATCAGTGGATCCCTAGTCATCTTTGTTTGCTGTCGGAAGGGGCTGAAGTAAGAGGGGATTCGTAGCTTCATAATGTGGACTCACACTTTGAGCATGGTGAAAAGGTTTGGGATTTTAATAAACTTAGATCTCTCTTCAATCCAACTATAATTTCTGACATTAGTAAGAAAAAAAATTAAGTCCGAATGATGTGGAAGATAAAATGATTTGGTCACTTGAGAGAAATGGTTGTTTTAGTGTGAGTTGTTATCGACATATTTTGTCTCAGCTTGGCACTCAGATTTCTGAAGCCTCTAATGGTCATGAACAGAAGATTATTTAGAGACATTTGTGGACGATGAAGGTTTCAAATAAAGTCAAAATCTTTGCATGGTGTGCACGTAAGGATATTCTACCTATAAATTGCAACAAAAACATATCTCAACAGATGGTATACCCAGAGTGTGCTCCTTAGAAATGGAAGACCTCTATCATGCCTTAGTTAAATTCCATATTCTTTGGGCTAGTTGTCCCGATTTACTTCCCTGGTCTTATAAAAGATAGATGAAGGAATATAAAATGGATGGTGTTAGATTTATGTGAAAAGCATTTGACTGATAAACTGGAGGGTTTCTTTGACTTCCTTTGAAGTTTCTAGTTTAGAAGAAACAAGTTTATGCGTGAACAGATCCTTCTGAGCCCAAAAACAGTTGTTGATAATGCTTTATGTATGGTGAACAGTTTTAGTAATGTGAAGCTATTGCCTACATCTCAGCTGTGGAAACACTATAAATGGAGACCTCCCTAAGCTAATTGGCTCAAATTGACTGTTGATGGTATAGTGTTTTCAAATTTGGGGAAAAATGGAGTTGGGGCTGCTTTGAGAGATTCAACATGGAAGGTGATCATGGCTGCTACTAAATCCGAAACCAATGTTGAAGATATAGAGGATGTTGAAGTATTAGCAATTTTTAGGGGCATGCAATTATGCGTTACTATGGGTATCTCTAACCTCATGGAGGAAAGTGATAGTCAAATCAATGTGGAAGCTTTACAAAATGATAGTATGCTTAATTCTAGTTTAGCCATGCTGTATTACGAGATTAAGAAATTGTCTTCCTGTTTTGGTTGTTGCAAGTTCACTCATGTGTTTAGGGAGGGAAATATCATAGCACATAACTTAGCTAGAAATCCTAGCATGGTTGATGATATTAGTTTTTGGTGGGATAGTATTCCAGACTGTGTTTCTCAAGCTGTATGGCTTAATAATTATCTGCAATCGATTTGTCTTTTCGATTAATGAAAGTTTCATTTTATATTTTTAAAAAAATAGTCATAACTTCCTTATTTGGGCAGATTTTGTAATTAGTCATAGTTTGCTTATTTACTCAACTTTTGTAATTAGTCATATCTTCTTTCTTTAGATAGCTTTTTTTATTGTAAATGGCTTGATTACAAACTTGTAAGATTCACGACATTGCTTATATAATGATATGAAATCCTCACAAAAGAGGTATTCAATCCAATTGACATGATTTCGAAGCCATAACTTAGAAATATTTTTAGATTTTTTTCGTGGGATTTTTTTCGTTGGTGGGTGAGTTTTGCCACTGTCTATGTAGTTTGTAGTTGTTGCTAGGCTATGACATTGATTGGAGATCAATTTGGGATCTCAGTGAATTGTTTTGGGCAATATCTATTAAGGCTTCTGGTTCTTGACAATTTTTGTGAAGGTTTTGATTCTCGATAGTCTATGTGAATGTTTTCCATTGTCAGTATTTCCTAGGGAGATCTTTTGGATATGTAGGCAATATCTATTTCAGTTTCTGGTGGTTGGAACACATCCAGTAGCTCAATCGATAGGTATTCTTCATGGGTAAGAACTATTTTTCTTGGAAGTGTCAATTTTGCTTATTTGTTGTGAAAAAAGAGTTATGGGGTCGTATGGATGGTAATAATTCCGCACCTACTGAGCTTCCTAAGTTGGCTCAATGGAAGATCAAAGATGCTAAGGTGATGATATGGATTTTAGGATCTGTTGATTCTTTTATTGTTCTCAACTTAAGCCCATATAAAAATTTTAAATCTATGTGAGAGTACTTAAGAAAAATGTACAATGAGGACAATTTTGCCAGGCATTTTTAGTTGGAGTATGAAATCGCCAATTACACTTAGGGCAATCTCTCTAATCAATATTAGTTTTCTTGGTTTATAATATGTGGAAAGAATCTATTGATATGATCTATGCCAAGGTACTAGAGGAATCTCTCTCTATTATGCAAGAAGTTCATAAGCAAAGCAAGCGTGATTTGTTCTTAATGAAGTTATGACCTGAATTTGAGGCCACTAGCTCCAATTTGTTGGACCTTGATCCAACGCCTTCTTTGGATGTTTGTTTTGGAGAGTTACTTCATAAAGAATGTCTTGCCAAACAAACCACTCGTCGGCAAGACAAAATGATATCTAACGCAACGACTTATGTTGCTCATGAAAAATGCAAGGGACGAGACATGCAAAAAGTTCAATGTTTTAGTTGCAAGGAATAGGGATATATTACTATCCACTAGACGAGAAAATCTTGCAACTCTTGTAAAAAGCGGTGCATATTATCAAAGTATGTCCTAGTCAGAAATACTACTTCCACATATGGGATTCCGAAAGTGGGAGTTTAATCTTTTTTAAACTTAATGATAAAATATGTGTATTTTAATAATATAGTGATTTTTTTTTTTTAAATTATTTAAAACTATTAAAGAAATTAATTTAAAAGAAAAGTTTGTTTTACCTTAATGGGATCCCTGTCAGATCCCCATATATGGCCATAGAGCCACTCTATTTCCATTGAGACTCGTTACGTGACGAGCCAAGATCAATAATATTGCTCCCAGAATTGTTAATTGATGGGTACATATAACGTATGGATGTAGTCAATTATAATTAAGTTCTGTTTAGATAGTCAATTTAGATGATTAATTAAAATTTGATGAATATTTTAGATAGTAATAAATTTTTTTAGATGAAATGAGATGAGATGAGATAGTTTATAAAAAAAAATGTATATTTGGACAATGAGATGAGATGAGATAATTTTGACTTTTTAAAAATTTGATGAATAAATAGCCTCCACTTGACTTTTTGATGAAAAGAGATGTGTGCTTTTTTCTGTTTAAATACTTACCATGTGAAATTATTGGATAAGTTTGAAATTTATAAATAAAATATAATTCCAAAATACAGTTTAAGGAAATGAGATTAAACAAAATCCTAATAGAATTCCAGTTGGAACAGACAAATCCAGAATCCTAAAGGGCAGACCATGGACTTTTGACTGGTCCTTGGTTTGCTTGGAGGACATTGATGGTTCGAAAGCTCCAAAAGAGGTCACATTCGCCATAGAGGTCTTTTGGATCCAAATACATAACATGCCAGTTGGGTGCAAGAACGGTGACATAGGCCAAAAGGTTGGTTCTGGAGTGGGTCAAGTCCCGGACAACAAAACAGACGAGTTTGGTTTTGCATGGGGCCCTTTCCTACGCATGAAAATTCTCATTGATATCACAAGGCTTTTGACTAGAGGAAGATTGTTGAAATTTGACGATAAACAGAGCTAGTTGCTTATCAAGTATGAAAGACTCCCTCATTTTGTTTCTAGTACTATGATGGCCTCAAACATTAGGTGGGAGGTTGCAAATCATACGTAAGGGGCTCCAGTGGACAACAAGCCAAAGAATATGACCCTTGGCTAAGTGCAAATCTACCCAAGGCTGGTAGTTCTTCAACAAAATGTTATGGAGGTAGTGGTTGGCCACCTGACCACCAAGTCCACGGCAAGAAAGTTCAGAGGAGACCAAGGATCTTGCAGTACCCAACAACATAGTACCAAAAAACCACATATTTCATGCAATCAAGAAACAAGATTCGACAGCCAAGGAGAAACCTAAGCAGCCATGAGGACAACTAGATTTGCCCAAAACAAAAGGTCTTGAGGAGATACTATGCGATATACCTTGCGCCACACTCATTCAACAGGTCCACAAGCAACCAGAAGTGTTCAGAAGGTGAGCAGACAGCTATAAGGGGCTTGAGACACAAAGCACCGTCTAGAACTAGTGGGTCCTCTAATGATTCAATAACGGCTGATTTACCTACTGGTCAAAAGGTACCACTGCAACTAGTGTCTTTGGACCCCTCCCTAGCCACCCAGATAAACTCCATACACCAAATTATGTCTTAGAAAAGCCATCAACAAAAACAGTATTGTTTTTGTCGTAAATAATCTTATTAGTTGCAATTAATTAATCACAAATATTTATTTTTCTTGTAATGATTTTGATGTGGACAAAGCTCAAGGTAAGATTGGTATTGGCTTGATTTTGAGAGACTGGAATGGAAGAACTGTGAGATCCCAGATTTACGTATATTTTTACATATTATTTTATTCTCGGTATTAATTATTTTAATAATATTATTGGTTGTATTTTATTTATTTAAAATAATTGTTTGAACTATTAATTAGTTAATATTGAGTTACGTTATTTTTCATATTAATTTAAATGTGAGATAGTTATTTTAGTGATTGGAATTTAATTTCCTTCATTTTATTATGTGAGTTTATCTGATGTGCTGTATTAATATTAATTAGTGTTTTATATTTAAATTGTTATTTAAATTAAATTAATTTATTATTGGATTTTAAATATCTTATTTTATTGATATTGAATGGTAGTATTTTCAATTGACTTTTATTTAATTTATTGTATTTTTCTTCTAATTGGTTTTTATTTCTTTTTATTTCTCTCTTTTTCTTTTCTTTTTCTTTTCCTTTCTTTTTTCCTTCTTTTCTTTTTCTCCTTCTCCCCAGCTTCCCCCTACCCGTATAAGCCCCCTCCCCTGCTTCCTCTCTTTCGCCCGTTTCTCTCATCTCCACCTAGCGTCGCCGTCGGCCACCCTCCGGTGACACCACCAAGCCCAACGTCACCCCCACATGCCAGCGAGTCCAATAATACCGGTAGTGTCATCTCCGGCCACCCCACCGCCCCTGCAAAACTCCCTATTTGAAAATGAGTTCTTGGCTTTTCCTACCTTTTCCGGCCACCGCCGGCCACCTATGATGCCGGCAACCTACCAGCAACCTCCCCTCACTCCGGTGAACATAACCCACCACCCAAAGCCACCCAGTTCTGCCGTTTGCTCCTCCACCCGAAATGGGTCTTTAAATGGAACCATCTTCACCGCGCCGCCGTCTGGCCACCGTAGGCCTCACCACTGCCACCAAAACACTCCCTTGCCTTAGCCGATCAACCCCCTAGCTCAGTTTCTCCAACCATGGCCCCACCTTCCCTATACGACCCCAAACCTGAAAATGGGTTTCCACCCTTTTGGAGCCCGATCCACCACCTTTCGGTGGTTGTGCCGCCACACCACTACTTCCATGAGATTCCCCACCTTTCAATGAGTATTTTCCTAAATTTTGGTGTCAAACCGAGCACTTTAGCCTAACCTACAAGTGACCGCTACGAGCGCTGCGAATTGACATTTGCTCAATGATTTACGTTTTTACCCGCTGTAAGTATTTTCCAAATAAGTTTTAGCATTTAAATATATTTTTGGCATCAACAAGTCTTGTATTTGGTTATTGTTTGAATTTATTAGTTGTTGGCTATTTGGTGTATGGTCGTCTGCATTGTGTATTTACGCGCATATTCATGGGTTGGAAATCAAAACTGGATTTTCATTGTGTTTATGTTTCTGGGTGCGTGTGTATCACGACCCCAAGTCGGGATGGGGCATTATCCAGGTGGAGCTCCTCTGGTCACTCGGGAGCAAAATATACTGAGTGATGTCCCCTAGGTCGTCGCCAGGCAACAACGGGATCGGACGAGATGGTAACGCTCTCGTGCCGACTCCGTGACTCCTCTACTAGCGGGGGCTAGGAGATGCCTGGTCATGGTACGTGCTGGGCGTGGTTAGCTAGGCATAGCCCGTTCCGAAGTCACATGCGTGGTCGTTACCTTCGATGTGATAATGAAAGCCAGGGTGTGAGGATGGTCCTTAGGGGAGATCATGGTACAAACAGTTAATAAAATGAATGTTTAGGCCATTTTCTAGGAAAGTGGCGGGTTTTAGTTATTGATTTTACGTGGACCATTTTCTGAAAAAATGGTTGTGGTTTTAATGGATTTACGGACATCATTTTCTGGGAAAATGATGGATGATTTTATTGGAGTTTTAATTTGGACCAAATTGGGATTTTGGCATATGTGGTTATTTTTTTTTTTTTGAGGAAGATGATTTTAAGATTCATGCATACGATGTCCTGTTCATATATGAGGTTGTTGTTGTGCATGAGTATATTTTGTATCTTAGGGTTTGTTTGGGTTGTACTTACCTGCGATGCCATTTCTGGCGTCGTAGTTTTTGGATGCAGAGTTTTGTGAAGGGTGAGTCTAAGGAGGCGACTCCGCCATCGAAGTATTCTTATTATAATTGTTATCTTGAGAAATGGTTTTCCCCTTTTTATAAATATGTATTTGTACAATTTGTATTTCGGATGACTGTATTAAATCTCCTGTTGGAGAATTTATGTTAAACTGGTTTGTAAAATATTTCTAAAAATTCTGGTACTTAGATAATGACTTTATTATCCGCTGCGACTTTTATTTTATACATATCACATGTTCACATACTTAGCACTTGACGTTAGGGGTGCGTGACCCGTGTTGTCAGCATCCCGACACCTCGATTCCCGTATTTATTTTAAGGAAAATTTGAGGGTGTCACAAAGACAGTGGTATCGGCAAGGAAGTATAGATCACTCATTCCAAACCCTTTGCTGGCAAAAACAATAGAAGCCGTGGAGGCAACACGCTTTGGACTTCTACTTGGCATCACAAAAATCATCTTAGAAGGGGATTTAAAAGAAGTGGTGTCAGCTTAACTGGATAGCCACAAGAATGGCCTTAGAAGATGTTAGGAATAAATTGAGTTTACTTGAAGAATGATCAGTTACATATATTAGAAGATGAGGTAATAAGGCAGCACACAACCTAATAAAAGATGTTTTGTTAAATTATATATCTTTTGTCGGTGTGGGGCATGCCCTTTCAAGTATTTTTGACTTCTCTTGAGAATTATTAATGAAAATTCTCACTAAAAGAAAAACATATAATATCTCGTAACCAAACAGTTCTAGCCTAGTACTGAGTGATCTCTAAAATACATACCCTGGGCAATAATAAATGCTCTATGCACATACAGCGAGCCAGGGGCAGACCCACATTAGTGGGTGGGAGGGGCTACCGCCCCCCCCAAATATTTTTAAAAATTTATTTATAATATAAATATATATAATTTATATATATGTATATATATATAATTAAAATTCTCTCTCATATTATAAAAATAAAAATAAAAATTTCCCACCCAAGGTTTTTTTACTAAAATTATTCTCCTAAATCTCAATATACATCCACTTATATTCTAACTTTTAACTTCACTAAAACTCAAATTTCAACTCACATAATCTTACAGTTACTCTAACAGTCTAATTCTAATAAAAAAATTGATTATAAATTTATATAATTGTAAAATTAATTAATTATACTCATTTATTTAGTTTCACTTTAACTTATATGATTGTGAGATATACTTTGTTAAAAATTTAATAGCATTACATCAGTACTTATTAAAAAGTTCTCAAATTTATTTTTGATCTATATTTTTTTTTAAATCATAGAAAAATATAAGCAAGTACTTAAGAACAATTGATTTTTTTAAAAAAATAAAGAAATATGTAGACAATTCGAAGAGTAATATACGTTTAGAGGGTTTAGTAACAACAGAATATGATACTTCTATTACTGATTGAAAAAGCAGTAACTAATTACCTTACACACCTAGAGGGGGGTGAATAGGTATTTAACAGAAACGATGACAGTTTAAAAATTTAAGCAACAATAAACAAGCAATCAATGGAGAAATCAACACACAGATTTTGGTCACGAAGTGGAAACTCATTTGAATAACCTCTTCAAAATCTAAAACCACTCCGGGTGTAAGACACCACCTCAAATCCACTATAGAAATTTTAGTTTGTTACAACCAATTTAGAAACACTCACAAACTCATTGTAGCAGTTAAACTTGGCTTGCAACACCACGAGTGACCCACTCGATCTCTACACGCATGTAGTGCCGGAACTCCGACCTTTCTATAGCTTCTCACAAGAACATCTTGATTTCTTCATCCAAAGCACTTTGAAGAACTCTTCCAGCTTGATGAACAAGTCTACTCCAATGGACTCAACAAACGTTTTATCTTGAATGTGTTGTGATGGAGATTTGTAATCCAAGAGAGATGTATCTTTGAATATAGGGAGGAATTTCTCTCAAGGGTTCTTGAAGAGGCTCTCTAGGTTTTTCTCTGGTTTTCTCCACAATGCAGCAGAAGGCTTAATGATGCTTTTATAGGCCTCCTTTTGAAACGGCGCTCAAACCCTAGAGAAATTCGTTTAACACGATTTTCGCTCGAGCGGGATATCGAGCGATGGTCGAGCGACCGTTCTAAGTCAATCTCGAGCCATTTTGATCCTCTTCATATTTACTCTATCCACTATTAGTTACAACTCAATTATATTAGGTTTTTCTCTAGAAAATTGCCAACTACCAAATTTTACATCAACAATCTCCCCCTTTGGCATTTCTGTGACAAAACCTCTAACCTATATATTGGACCTAATCCTATCACACATAAACAACAGGACTTCCACATGTAGGTTTAGTCTTGTCAAGTTAAGTATCTGCACACTTAACAAACATGTAAACGTACCAAAAGAAAAACACTTGCAAGGAATTTAACAGATGAACTCAAAAGTAAAACCAATTTTGCCACAAAAATTTAACAATAAACCTTCAATAGCAATGAGTCCAACAAAGAATACATCAAAAGGTTAATCACACAGCAAAACTAAAAACATCAAGCTACTAGGTACTCCCCCTACAAAGTAGCTTAGCTCTCCTTAAATTCTAGCTACTCCCCCTACACAGTAGCTTAGCTTCCCCTAAAATCACTCCCCCTTTTTGTCACAAATGGTAAAGGGTCTCAATTATCATCAGTCTCTTCCTCCTCATCCAGCTGTTGTTGAATTCTCTGAACTTGAATTCCGAGCTCAATCACTTAAGAGTCAAGCGTATCAAATCTAGTGTTCAAATGCGCGTCAAGGCTGGTAACATGAGTCTCAAGACTGCCAACGCGAGTGTCTATGCTGGCCACAGACTGCTGAATGCTAATAAGAAACTTGATGACGGTCTGCATAGTCAGCTCAGTGGACAGCGGTGCCGAAGACGAGCTCTAAGGGGCTGAGCTGGACGGAGCTGAGCTGGAAGGACCAGTCTGGGCAGTAGGAGGTGGATCAGCACCAGGAAGATGTGCCTGACTCAACTGCATAGTCCGGCGCCCAATAGGTGACTTAAGGCTGACTCTCAGCTCCTGGGGAGGGATGAGGACAGACTGAGACAGAGCAATCCTTGTAACAAGGCATGCTAGAGGGAGGCCAGCCCGATAGTTGGATGACCTGTAGGTCTCAATCATGACCCAACACAGTAAACTGCCCAAATCAATAGAGACATCGGTAAGCAGGGCATGTAAGAGAAGAGCCCAATCAGGACCAATGTCGCTATTATGACCAGTGGGGTGTATGTTAGTCAGAACAATCCGACTCACAATAAGATAGGCATGGGGGAATGACTTAGTCGCTAGAGGGGGGACCCCACTCCAAGTTCTAGGAGATTGGGTGAGAAAACGGGCCAAATCAGGCCTACTAGGGGCAGGGGTGTGAAGATATGGATAAATGGGATTAGCCACACGAGGGGCCCTTAGCAAATCCGCTACAAGGTCTGGAGTTACCCGGAAAATGATATTTCGGAGACCGACTTGGAATGATCCATCAGGGGAAATATCATGCATGTTTGAGTAAAACTCCCTAACTAACTCCACTGACGGAGCGGGATGACCAGAAGTTAAGGCAAGCCATTGGTGCGACTCGAATATTTGAGAGACGATTGGATAAGTTTCCCGGAACTCATCGAGGAGGATCTCACACTCCGCAAGGAGAGAGCGGCAAGAAAAGTTTTGAATATACAGTTCCTTAGCTTGAGGACTGTGGAAATAGGTTAGAGGAGCTGGTGGAGCGGTGTGAGGTCGGACACGTCGAGACGCCATGATGAGGTGTTTCATATGGATGTCCAATATGCCTAAAATGCCTAAAATGTGACCCAACAATGTTCTAAACAAGGTGTGCAGACTATGAATGAGATCTAAATTATGTCTAAATGATCAATGCACCAAAGGGGAGTGAAAATGGAAGATAAATTTCCATTGAGGCATTTCATCAAACATGTGGTGTGCATGCTGTGCAACCATTGGTTTAACACCCAACTAATGACCCCATCCCTCTCTAAATACAACAACAATCTACCAACAACCCAACATCTTAAGAGAAGCAATTAGGATTCCCAAAACCTTAGGGAAACCGAATCTAACTTAATCCAAAAACCAACTCAACAAATGCCCTATGAGATGAATGAAATAAAATGAAATAAATAGAAAAAGGATTAAGAAAAAGATGGTTACCTTGGGTGGAGAGAGAAGTGAGAGAGACGAGAAAAATGAGAGAGAAAAGTGGAATGGTGTTTGGGTGGAGAGAAAAATGAGAGAGACGAGGGAGAAATACTTTAGGTTGAGCGATAAACTCTGATCGCGCGACCCAGGGCTATTTAAAAGCGTTTCTCGCTCGAGCGAGTTTTAAGTGTCGAGCGAGACATCGAGCGAGATTCTAGCTCGAGCGAGTTTTAAGTGTCGAGCGAGATATCGAGCGAGAAGCATCAGATTCCCATTTTAGCCCAAGTAAAACATTAACAACCCCAAGATTTCACTCCAAACACAAGTGAAGCCAATGAAAGACTCCCAACAATATATCAAATAAAAATTAGCATCATATTTGCTAATATCACGCAGATATTAAAGATTGAGTGTCACAATTAATATGAATATGCATATTTAGACAGTGCCCTTGCTCAATCAAGAAATTCTAACCAAGAGGCGTGAGTGGGGTTGGGCTGAGCAAGAAACCATAGGTGCTTGGGAGACCCTTCAAAGTGCAGAAAGTCAAACCCAATGCTGCTATGACCTAATTTCTTGTGTCTAATAGAACCAGATTTAGGATTGGTATTGTGGCTCTTTTTTTTATTTTTATTTTTATTTTTATTTTTTTTAATACAACGATAGAGCCTCTTCATTTTCTTTCCTTTTGAGATACAAAAGTTCTTACACAGGTCATCTAGCCCGAGGTCAATTCTGAACACTAGTAAGGCTCCCTTACACTTTTGATTCCCAAAGTCTCACATATGGTCAAATGTCAAGAGATTGAGCTAGGCGTGCAGTGTGTGCGGCAAAACGCATATTACAAGTGACACACATCTTACACCTTTGCAACATAAGCCTATGATACAATTTTCACAAGACACATGCTTGAAAGTGCACTATCTAGTAGTAAGGCCAGGTATCACATCTAAGGAAGAGCAAGTGAGTCAGAGGAAAAACATAGAAGAGAATAATGACAAGTAAAATAACAAGGCATAAGATAAGAGAAAGAAAAAAAAATGAAATGCATGCAATGTATGAAATGCATGTTACACCTCTTGTGTTAAGGCACAAATACCAATAGCCTTTCTAAGACACTCAAAACGAAGACCATCTAATGGTTTGGTAAAAAGATCGGCTAATTGATGTTCGGTGGAAATGTACTCAAGAGTAACTACGTGTGTTTCCACAAGTTCCCAAATGAGATGATGCCTAATGTCAATATGCTTGATCCTAGAGTGTTGGACAAGATTTTTAGAGATGTTGATGGCACTGGTATTATCACAATAAATGCTCATCACACCTTGAGTAATGCCATAGTCACAAATCATTTGTTTCATCCACAGCAATTAAGTACAACAACTCCCAACAGCAATGTATTCAGCCTCAGCTGTAGACAAGGAAATGGAGTTTTGTTTCTTACTCATCCAAGCAACAATATTTGTTCCCATATAAAAACATCCACCTGAAGTGCTCTTTCTATCATTGGCATTTCCAGCCCAATCAGCATCAGAGTAGCCTACAAGCTCAGTATTAGAATCTCTGGAGTACCAAATTCCATAATTCATTGTAGCATTCACATAGCAAAGTATACGTTTGACAGCCACAAGATGAGATTCTTTGGGGTTTGCTTGGAATCTAGCACAAACACCAACACTGAAAGCAATGTCAGGTCTACTAGCAGTGAGATATAGTAGACTCCCAATCATGCTTCTGTACAGAGATTGCTCAACCCCCTTTCCTGACACATCAGCACTAAGTTTTACACTTGTGCTCATGGGAGTTCTAGCATGGCTACTCTCATCTAATCCAAATTTTTTCATCAGGTCCTTTGCATATTTAGACTGGGATATGAACAACCCTTCATCTAGCTGTTTTACTTGGAGTCCCAAGAAAAAAGTTAGCTCACCCACCATACTCATCTCAAATTCATTCTTCATTTCTTCTGAAAACTCGAGAGTTAGGTCATCAATGGATGATCCAAACACAATATCATCCACATAGATTTGAGCTATAGTTATCTCCTCACCCACTTTCCGGATAAAAAGTGTCCTATCAACACTTCTTCGCAGAAACTTGTGCTCTAAAAGATACGAAGTTAGCCTCCCATACCAGGCTCTGGGAGCTTATTTCAAACCATACAGGGCTTTCTTCAACCTGTAGACATGATTAGGATATTTTGGATCCTCGAAACCTTTTGGTTGCTCGACATACATTTCTTCTTGAAGGATTCCATTTAGGAAGGCACTCTTTACATCCATTTGATAGAGTTTGAAACACATATGGCAAGCAACACTCAATAGTATTCGGATTGACTCAAGCCTTGCCACCGGTGCAAATGTCTCATCAAAGTCTATTCCTTCCATTTGGGCATAACCTTGTGCCACCAATCTTGCCTTATTCTGTACAATCATTCCATTTTTATCAGATTTGTTCTTGAAAATCCATTTGGTACCTACAACATTGTGCTTTTCAGGCCTTGGGACCAAGTACCACACATCATTTCTCACAAATTGATTAATTTCTTCATACATGGCATTTGTCCAATTCTCATCCTTTAAGGCTTCTTCCACTCTTTTTGGTTCGATCTGAGAGATGAAACATGAGTGAGCTAGTTAACTTATCACTTTCTTCCTCAACCTCATCCCCTCATTTACATTCCCGATTATGTTATCCTGAGGATGATTTAGCTTCACTCTCAAAGAGGGCTCCTTGTGAATATGAACTTTTTCAGTTGATGAGGTATCTTGATCTTCATTAAGTTCACTAGAGTTCTCTTCAGTTTCACTCGGTGTGTCAATTAGATCTTGATTCAACTCCTCTTTAGGAATACCATCTATAACCACATTGATAGATTCCATGACAGTTTGAGTGCGTAAATTGTAACATCTGTAAGCACGACTATTTCTGGAATAACCAAGGAATATTCCCTCATCACTCTTTGGGTCAAACTTACCCAGATTTTCCCTATCTCTCAAAATGGTAACACTTGCTCCCGAACACCCTGAAGTACTTCACATTTGGTTTCTTTCCTTTCCACAGCTCATATGGTGTCTGAGAAGTGTTAGGTCGATGGTAGACTCTATTCACAATGTGACATGCTGTGTTCACAACTTCACCCCAAAAATGAGCAAAAACATTTTTGGTATGCATCATAACCCGAGCCATTTCCTGGATAACTCGATTTTTCCTTTCAACAACTCCATTTTGCTGTGGAGTAATAGGAGCAGAGAATTCTTGACGAATGCCTTCTTCATCACAGAATCTCTCTAAACATGAGTTATTAAATTCTCGTCCATGGTCGCTCATGATTCTGACAACAGGGTTTCCTTGTTCATTTTGAAGCTTCTTACACAAATTCCTTATCACATTTGGAGCCTCACCCTTTTCCCTAAAAAAACTCTATCCAAGAGTATCTGGTGAAATCATCTACCACCACCAGTATGTATTTCTTTCCCTTCAGACTTTCCATCCTAGAGGGTCCCATAAGATCAATGTGTTACAACTCTAAGGGTCGTTTGGTCAGGATATTTGTTGTGTTCTTGTGGGTTGCTCGAACTTGTTTTCCCACTTGACATGATCCACAAACAAATGTCTCTACTTTACCAAGTTCGGGCAGTCCTATCACCATTTATTTTTTAGCAATCTTAGACAGATTTCTGTGATTCACATGCCCAAGTCTTTGATACCAGAGAGTAGTGGCCTCACTTTTAATACTATTGCAGCTATACTGTGAAGTGGGAGCGACGCCATAGCAATTATCAGAGGTCCTGATTCCTTGCATCAAGCATTGTCCATTGTTATAAGAAACAATGCACATATCCTTTGAGAACTGAACTTCAGCACCATTATCACACATTTGGGTTATGCTAAGAAGATTTGCTTTTAATCCGTCAACATATAGAACTTCTCTCAATGCCGGTAGTCCAGTAATGTTAATTTCACATTTCCCAATTATGTTCGCTTTTCCACCATCTCCAAATGTCACTGTCCCACATTTATACTCTTCAACTGTCTTAAAAAGAGTTCTATCACCGGACATATGTCGAGAACACCCACTATCAAGATACCACAGTGAATTGTTCTGGGTTTTCAAAGCAATGTGAGCAATGTGACATGTGTCTCTTTCCTCCTTCTTGATCCACACTCTTTTGATTTTTGGAGAGTTGACTTGCACAGTCTTCTGGGTATTTGTCAGGTTGTCTATCTTAGCATTTAGACGATAATTTTGTCTAGTGAGAACCATGACTTAATCCCACAGATTTATATGACCTCTTCTTGGTTGTCTCCTTTTATTTCTCACAAAGAGCTTCTTGAGCTTATAACAATTTGGCCAGATGTGACTATACTTGCCACAATTATGACAAATGCGGTATTCTTTGTGAGTTTGTTGTTTCCTGAAAGGCAAGTCATACTTAGGAGCTTTTCTGGTGAGTCTTTTAAATTTCAAACAATCTGTTTTCACATGACCCATCTTCCCACAGTGATGACACACGAGTCTCGTGTTGTGAGCTTTTTGTTTCTCTTGAGATGAAACAAACTTTTGGGCATGTATGGCTTTCTTTCCCTTTGCTAGTGAGTGATTCTTATTGTGAGAGGACTCACGAATAAATGTTGTTTTCACCATGCTGGTTTGAGGAGTTTTCGAGCTTGTACCCACTTCAAACTTTCCTCCAACATATCCTATTCCACTTTTGTCTCCTGAGGGCTTCCCAAGAGTTAGGATTTTGTCCAGATTCTGTTTCCCAGTGGAAAAGGCTCGCAATCTTCCGTTCAGCTGGGTTAACTCATTTTCCTTAGTTTTCACAACATCTTCCAAAGAGTCATTTTTCTTTCGTAATTGATCAGTCAAACTATAGGCTTCATTCAGTTTGCCTTGAAGCTTTTCATTTTCTTGTTTGCACAGACTTATCTTTTCAATCTGTGCTTTATTGACTTTTCTCAATTTTACGCACTCCTTGTAAAGTTTCTCATAGATTTCTTGCAGCTAATCTTCACACTCGGACTCATCTTCAGGTATGTTACAATCATTAGAAGCTTGTTCACTGCACTGATCTATGTCTCCAACAGAAGATGTAAAAGCCATGTAGTTGAGATTCCTTTTGGGAGTGGAGTTGTCAGATGAGTCACTTGATTCGGACTCACTTTCACTTAGAGAAGCAATCTTTGCCTTTTCTTTGCTCCTCTAATCCAACGGTAGAGTATGTTCATAAGTTTGCAGGGAACCCACTAGCTCTTCTATTCTCATGACGTCTAAGTCTTTGCTTTCCTCAATTGCAGTGACCTTGGGACAAAATCTCTCATGAAGAGATCTAAGAACTTTTCTCACAACTCTATTTTCTGGGATTTTGTCTCCCAAGTTGAACCAAGAGTTTACAATGTCATTCAATCTTGCATAAAAGATATCAAATGTTTCATCCTCCTTCATTCTAATTTCCTCAAAGCTGGTGGTAAGCATTTGGAGTTTAGAATTCTTTACAGCCCTAGTTCCCTCGTGAGTGACCTCAAGAATGTCCCAAGCCTCTTTACTTGTATTACACATGGAGATTCGTTTGAACTCCTCCTGGGACACGGCCATGAAAATTGCATTTAGGCCTTTACTATTCCAGTTAATTTCACTCAACTCATCCTTTGAGTAGTTGTCCACGTCTGTGGGAACTTCTACTCCATCAATAACAGTGACAAGCTCTTTCCATTCTCTTATCAAGGACACCCACACACGTTCATCTATAGACTTAAGAAAAGCTCGCATTCGAACTTTCCAATAAGCATAGTTGCTACCATCAAAATATGGTGGTGATGAGAGGGATTGAGACCTATCCATTTTGACCACCAAAGCAAGATCACACTCAGGAAATTAATCATAACGGAGTGTACCCGCTCTGATACCAATTGAAAAAGCAGTAACTAATTACCTTACAAACCTTGAATAGGTGTTTAACATAAACGATGGCAGTTTAAAAATTTAATCAACAATAAACAAGCAATCAATGGAGAAATCAACACACAGATTTTGGTCACGAAGTGAAAACTCATTTGAAGAACCTCTTCAAAATCTAAAACCACTCCGGGTGTAAGACACCACCTCAAATCCACTATAGAAATTTTAGTTTGTTACAACCAATTTAGAAACACTCACAAACCCATTTTAGCAGCTAAACTTCGCTTACAACACCACGAGTAACCCACTCGATCTCTACACGCATGTAGTGCCGGAACTCCGACCTTTCTATAGCTTCTCACAAGAACATCTTGATTTCTTTATCCACAGCACTTTGAAGAACTCTTCCAGCTTGATGAACAAGTCCACTCCAATGGACTCAACAAACGTTTTATCTTGAATATGTTGTGATGGAGATTTGTAATCCAAGAGAGATGTATCTTTGAATATAGGGAGGAATTTCTCTCAAGGGTTCTTGAAGGGGCTCTCTAGGTTTTTCTCTGGTTTTCTCCATAATGAGGCAGAAGGCTTAATGATGCTTTTATAGGCCTCCTTCTTAAATGGCGTTCAAACCCTAGAGAAATTCGTTTAACACGATTTTCGCTCGAGCGGGATATCGAGCGATGGTCGAGCAACCATTCTAGGTCAATCTCAAGCCATTTTGATCCTCTTCATGTGTACTCTATCCACCATTAGTTACAACTCAATTATATTAGGTTTTTCACTAGAAAATTGCCAACTACCAAATTTTACATCAACACTGATGATCATTCTTCTAAAATTTATATGCATCGCACACTTTATTGATCGCCCCCCCACACACAAAATCCTGATTCTGCCCCTGCAGCGAGCGTTCTGAAATATTGAAGCAGTTTTTAGTTGTCACGAATGACTCTTGAAAATATATTAAACCTAGCCAGGAGCAAATTAGTAAGCCCATTGGATAGGCCGATACTAATATTTACTCATGTTCGAAATTTAAAAAACAAAATGAAAGTTTGAATTAACCTCGTAAGATCAAAAAAACCTAACTAAGATTATACATATATATCTTATATATATATGTGTGTGTGTGTATGTGCATATATATATATATATATATATTCTAGCAGGTCAAGACCACTAGCTTCATGCATGGTTTGATCTAAATGAAAGAGGATTATATATGCATGCATGGGTTGAAGATCTTTAATGGGGATTTTAAATAAACATTACGAACTTTTCATAAGCATGCAGCTAGCCGTTTCCACGAATAAAAATCATTGAGAAGGCCTCCTCCTCCTTTGTGCACCATCCACATTGGGTACTAGGCAATACATATATATATATATATATATATATATATACTAGCTAGGTTTTAAAACCGAGAACAAAAAAGATAGAAAAAACACCACGGCTCGTGACACACAGCTCAAGGTGTGTATCTATAATTCTCTCTGTTGGACTGAACTAATTAACACGATTAATTTTCCAGACCGACATATTAATTTTACACTTGCATTTTCCAATTAACTTCTTTCTGGTTACAGGCTTTGTCTTGATAAGTAAGATTTTTTTTTTTTCTTTTCGGCTCCTTCTTGGTAGCTGCTCGCCAGAAGAAATATATATAGAAAAAAAAAAAAAAAAAATCGACTTTCAACTTTGTGCTCGAGAACACTAGGAAAAAGAAAGAGAGAAAGATCAACTAACTTAATGATGTCCAAATTATACAACTAGATCAATACATATTGTAATTTCGGATGATTTAAACTGATGATATTAAGTATGAATATGCAGGCCGCCATGAGAAACCAACACACATGATCCCTCGGGGATACCTAGATTTGACAATTACATTGTTATACCAAGTGACAAAATAAACTCAAAAAATAAAAGAAAATTCAGAAGAAAAACTGTAAAATTAATAATGTAACAAAGAAATAAAGCACCCGAAAAAGAAGATGAAGATTAAACTATAAAGTGTAGAAAGTATGAACCTCGAATTGGAGGAAAACTCAAAGAGCTTTCCATTGGTGGAGAACACGATCAGAGCTAACTCAACACCGCATAGCACCGAGATCTCATGAGCTTTCTTGAGCAACCCGGTCCGCCGCTTCGAGAACGTCACTTGCCGCCTGATCTTGTTCTCGATTCGCTTGAGATGAACTCTACCTCTCCCCATTCTTTTGTGAAACCTTTGTATTCTCTCTCTCTCTCTCTCTGTCTCTCTCTCAAAGAAAATCGGAAGTAAAAGGAAAGAACTTATAAAGAAACAAAACCAGCACAATATCCACGGAAAAACCCTAAAGTGGGTTCACGATTTCATGAAAATGACAGTGGGTGGACCTCTCAGAATGGTATGGGCATCTTTCTGCATTTATGTTTATGAAGGGCTCTCGGATTTATTATGGAGCAAAAGCTCGTGATATACGTGTTATATATATATATATTTATTAGGTAGGGCAACGCAGTACGTTTACCAGCTAGTTGGGTCAAACAGTTATTAACTTATTTTACAAAAATATTTCTTTTTGACAGCATGCAGCCATCATCTACCCTTAAGACTTTGTTTTATGCGTAATTGAATTCCATTTTTTTTATTGATTGATTTTCATTTATTTCATTTTTGTTCACAATAAATACATTGCTCAACAAAGAGAAAGGCAGGTTCTGGCGTCTCATGCAGAAGATTAGAAAAAGTTATCAGTAAAAAGGGAAAAAAGCAGACCATTCTTATGTGGGCAAAATTAGAACGAAAATGAACCCAAACCCAGCAAGCTGGAGCCTTATAAATTGACCCCCTACCCACAAGTTCCTTTTATCATATAAAAGTACTGCTCATTTGAGATCCTTTCTCAATAAATTTAAAATGATCAGTTAAAGATGAAAAAATATATTAAGAATTCTTCAATAACTACAAAAAATATACATGAAAAAAATATGTGATAAATATACGAATTTAAAAGGCCAGCCATATTTATTCCATCATGTATGAGCACAAAGAAACTATCATACAACATCATCAATTATTATCTAACCCATTCTATGGCCTCTTAGTGATGGGTATACTTACATATTTGTCGCAAAGTTTGTTAGATACAAAAAATCAATGATCAGTGGCTGGATAAACCACCTCTCCTCGGCAAGTGTCCATTTGTTTCCTTTTTCACATGATTGGCTCCATTAGAGCATTCTTATTGGATCCCAAAAATTTTCTTTCAAAAAACAGAAGTTTACACATATATAAAAAAAAAAAAAATTATCATATTTTATCAAAAATGATCAAAAATGAAGAGAAGAAAGTGGGAGAAGGGATAAAAAGTACTTTTTGTTTTTAAAAATAAATAGTAACCTTTCAATAACTAATGGAATTAAACAAAATAAAATTTTCAAAGGTATAAAGCTAAAAATATTACCGTACGGCCTCCTACCACTTGATGTTTGTACGTACCAATTATTTTAGTGGTTCTCTCATCATAGAATGTGGAGGTCTTTGTTAGCTTTGTCTCTTCAAAATACATATTCTCGTCCAAATTTTACATTCTGAAAATTAGCATTTCAAAAACACAGAAACACTTCTACATTTGCAACTCCTCAACAAAACAAAAATAAAATAAAATAAAAATGCAGCAAATTAAATAATAAACCAAATCAGTATAAAGGAAAAATAACATACACAATAACCTGAAACCTAAAAAATGGAAAATATCTCGGGTATAAGGCCAAGCAAACATTAGTAAATAAAGAATCTTATTAACGCAATCGAGTACCCTGATGCCACATCACTAAAATCTTCTACATCGGGAGATTTTATGTACTTGAAGATTTGTATCAAGTATAGAACAAAAGAAAATTGTTAAATTGCAGAAGCAATCATTCCAAGAGTGCTAAACCTTACATTTTTTTAGTAATTTGCAATAAGTAAAAGAAAAATGACATAGCAACTTCTCAAAATATACAAATTAATCCAACCAAATATAATATATATATATATATATATATAACATAGAAAAAGTTATAAACCTTAAGCATACAGATATATATTTCCTCTCTCTTGCAGAGTTGAAAAATGATCTTCTCTATATTGGAGGAGACCATCTATGTGACGAGCCCTCATCTTATCATTTAAGAAAGAAAATTAAGAAAAAATCAATATCCCAATTTTCATTCATTCTTTTGCTCCTTCCTATAACAAGTCCCATAAGAAGAATAATATTAACAGATTAAGCAGGTTAAACAATTCATTAAAATAAATAAACTTCCTTCAATTATAATGAAAATCCACCAACATTTACCAAAGAAATTCACAAAGCAATGCAACAGATAAATATTTTTTTTTTGTTTAAATCATACCATGTAATCAAGCCTTTTCATTTTCACATTTGCTTAAGGTATCAATGCCCATCTCACTATGAAGTAGGAGAAATCAATTAGACACAAAAATAGCAATCAAAATCAATCAAACCTCAAAAATTTCTGGTACATCATCTCAAACAGAGCCATGAATTCATAAAAATTAAATAAGACTATCCTTAAATCTCTCCATTTCTGTGTCTGGGACATACAACCTTGATAGCTATATATAAAATAATAAGCAATGAATTTAACTTGTGGTTCTAATACCAGAACACATAAAGAAAATGAAACATACCCAGGAACCATTGTACTTCAAATTAAACCATAATTTGAGAAGAAAAGTGATAGTCTTACCACTCTATTACTACTCATTTACTACTCTTTTATTTTTAAATTTTTTTTTTACTTAATAATTAAGAAAGTAACTATTAGTGAAACTGTATATTTTTAAAATTTTTCATATTGATTAAGGATGTTAAAAATATACTTAAAGAAAATAATAAAAAAAATAAAAGAAACCAAATAAGCTACAAAGTGTGATGGTAAAAGAAACACAGAGAATATTTAGGAACACAATGAACAATGGTAAAGCAAGTGGGTACATACCCTCGTAGGAGCACTTGTTGAGCACCTTCCCAATTCCTTTATAGCCATAAATGTAGCATGTAAATCAAAATCAAAATAAAAAATCCATACAATAGAATAAGTTAGAAACCAAGCACAAAGTTTATTTCTCTCATTTTCCTATTAACCAAACAGATAAACAAAACATAAGGGTAATGAGAAAAACAAAAGATGAATTGAATGGAGAGATACCAGCAACTCAACTCAAACCACCACCTATTGTGCTGCTGACCCCTGCACCAACTTCCCCATGCCAGGGAGCAACCCTAGTTGCCGTTAGCAGCCTCTTTCTCAACCATAAACAGGCAACTCAAAATGGGTTGCTCACATAGTCTTCTACATGGATTCAGCTCATCGTCGGCCACCACCTCATACTGGCCACCTCCTAGCATCACCTCCTTTCACCGTCGACCCTTAGCCACAGGACCTAGCCACAAGACCTAGCCACAGTTGAGTCCTCACCGAACCCCATCTCACAAATCTAAAAATGGGTCTCCACATGAGTTTCACCACCTAGCCCGCCGTATGCTGCCACCCATGGCCTCCAGTCACCACCATCATGTCTCCCACTCACCGACAACATTTTCCATGCTCGACTATGGCCCAGCCGAAGCCCCTTCCTCTCCCACATTCTCTCGCTCTCTCAAGCACGGGTTAACGGTTCCACACAAAACTTAATACACAATACAAACGAACTTAATGGAAAAACAAGAAAATACATTATAGCAGTTTGATAGCTATTGACTATAATAGAATAGATGTATATATATACATATATATAAACATATAGAGAGTGAGAGAGAGGAAAAAGAATAGGAACCAACATCCAGTTCTTTCCCTCTACCACAGCATGTAATCGATGGCATGTATTTCCGCAATCAATGTAAATTGTTCAAAAGTTGGCAATGAAGATGATAGAAATCAATGATATTAGCAGCCATATATGCGCAAGCATCATATATTCTTTTTTTAAAAAGTGAATAAATATGATATATATATTAAAAAATTAATTTTTATAATTGTCATTATTGTTTAACTAAAAAAGTGTGTGATCAGCATTACTTGAAACAAATTCTTGAAAGAGATAGAGAATATTAAAACGTGAGTGACGGACTGGAGGGTTAATGTGGCATTAGGGTTATGTGAGATCTCAGATTATGTGTATTTTTATGTATTATCTTTATTCTTATTGTTGATTGTTTTAATTTATTTTAATAATATTATTGATTGTTTTTATTTGTTTAAAATTATTATTTGAACTATTAATTAGTTAATATTAAGTTACGTTGCTTTTGTTATTAATTTTAATATGAGGTAATTATTTTAATGATTGGAATTTAATTTCCTTTATTTCATTATGTAAGTTTATTTGATGTGCGTTCGTTATATTAATTATCGTTTTGTAATTAAATTGCACTTGGGTTTAATTTATTTTATTACTGGGTTTTAAATATTTTATTTTATTGATATTAAATTGTAGTATTATCAGTCGGCGTTTATTTAATTTATTGTGTTTTTCCAAGTTGGACTTCTTTTTCTTTCTTTTTCCTTTATCTCTTTTTCTTTCATTTTCTTTTCCTTTTCTTTTCTTCCTCCCTGTTTCAGCCCCAGATCCGCATGACCCCCTCCCCCTCTCTTTTCTCGCCCGTTCTTCCCATCACCACCCAGCGCCATCGTCGGCCACCCTCCAGCGACACCGCCTAGTCCAAACCCACGCCCTCACGCTAGCGAGTCCGGTGGTACCGGAGGTGTCATCTCCGGCCACCCCACCACCCCTACACAGCCTCCTACCCGAAAATGAGTTTTTGGCTTCTCTTGCATTTTTCGGCCATCGCCGACCACCCATGACGCCGGCGACCTACCAGTAACCTCTTCTCACTCCGGCAAGTATAACTCACCGCCTAGAATCATCCAGTTCCACCACTTGCTCCTTCACCCGAAATGGATCATTAAATGGGTTGTTCTTCGCCGAGCCGCCATCCAACCACCATAGGCCTCACCACCGCCACCAAAACACTCCCCTGCCTCAGCCAACCATCCTTCTAACTCAGTTTCTCCATACACGGCCCCACCTTCCCTGTACAATCCCAAATTTGAAAATGGGTTTCCACCCATTTTGAGCCGATCCGCCATCTTCCGGTGGTTGCACCACCTCACCACCACCTTCTTGAGGTTCCCAACTCTCTAATGACTATTTTCCTAAATTTTGGTGTCAAACCGAGCATCTTAGCCAATGTACGAAGTGACCGTTATGAGCACTGTAGATCGGCGCTTGTTCGATGATCTTTGATTTTACCCGCTATAAGTATTTTCCAAAATAAACTTTGAGATTTAAATATATTTTACAATAAAAAATATTGGATATTTGTTGGTTGTTGGATATTTCTTGTGTATTGTTGTAAATATTGCATTGTGTAATTGCATGCATGTTCATGTGTCGGATTTGAAAACTGGGCTTTCATGTGTTAATGGTTTTCGGATGCGTGTGTATCACAACCCCAAACCAGGATGGGGCATTATCCCGGTGGAGCTCCTCTGGTCACTCGAGAGCGGAATATACTGAGTGATGTCCCCTGGGAATGTCGCTGGGCGACAACGAGATCAGACGAGATGATAACACTCTCGTGCTGACTCCGTGGTCCCTCTGCTGATGGGGGCTAGGGGATGCCTGGTCATGGTACGTGCTGGATGCAGTTACTTAAGTATCGCCCGTTCCGAAGTCACATGCGTGGTCATTACTTTCGGTGTGATTATAAGAACCAGGGTGTGTGGATGGTCCCTAGGAGAGACCATGGTGCATAAGGTTAATAAAATAGATATTTAGACTATTTTTTGTAAAAATGACAGGTTTTGATTATTGGTTTTACGTGGACCATTTTTTAAGAAAATGGTTGTGGTTTTAAAGGATTTACGTGTATCATTTTCTGGGAAAAGATGATATTTGGGCCAAAATGGGATTTTGGCTTGTGTTTATATTTTTTTCTTTTGAGAAAAGATGATATTTGAGTTTCATGCATATGGTGTCGTGTTCATGCGTATTGTTGTTGCATGAATATATTTTATATCTTGTGGTTTGTTTGGATTGTACTTACCTGCGATGTCATTTTTGGCATTGTAGATTTTGGATGCAGAGATCGAGGAGGTTGAGCCTGAGGAGACGACTCCACTATTAAAGTAATTGTGTTATAATTTATTATCTTGAGAAATGTTCTCTTTTGTTGTAAATATTTTGTATTTTGATTTTCGGATGACTGTATTAGTTCTCTTACTGGAGAATTTATATTAAATTGGTTTGTAGAATATTTCTAAAAAAATTCTGGTACTTAGATATTGATTTTAATTATCCGCTACTTTTATTTATGCATATCGCGCATTCACACACTTAACACTTGACGATTGAGGATGCGTGACCCATGTTGTCATCATCCCGACGCCTCAATTCCCGTATTATTTTAAGGAAAATTTAGGAGCGTCATAGGTTAGGCAATGGAGGCGGTGCTAACCCCCACCATGTTCAAGGCAGTTCAGAGCTGGGGTGAGGCTTGAGTTATGCCAGTTCCTGCACTGCAATGCTGGGCGGAAGCCCGGTTGACCTAGCTCACATATATATATATATATATATATGTGAATATATATATATATACACATTATATTTAAAAAATCTTTAATGAAACAATGTCGAGTTATCTTAGATTTTATTTAATTTCTTTAATAACATGATGTCTATTTATCTTAAATTTTATTTTATTATAGAAATAAAATGATGTAAACGATGTCGTTTCAAGGTTATCTTTCTTTTCCCTCTCTATCTCTCTCTCTCAGACTCTCTTCCCTTGCTCGTTGGCTATCTCTCTCCCACTCGCCAACTCAGCCTCTCCTGATTCTCCTCTTATCTTCTCCTCTTCTTCTACTTTTTTTCTCCTCCTTGAAGTCAGTAATTAATGGGCGTGGTTTGCAAAGAGCCGCATGGTGATTCATTCCCTTGGTTCTTTAAATCTTTGTTTAGATCTATAATGTGAAATAAAAGGAACTACTTTTGTCAAATCTATTGTTGTTAACTTGTTTGATTATTTTGAATTTTCTATCATTTTTTGATATGTTGTGGATGGATATGTTATTATGTAGATTTCTAGTTGTTTTTTCCTTAATTTGTATTTTTTATATTTTTTTTGACTATTTTTCTTCATAAGCGGGCAGTGGATGAGATGGAACAAATGATCATAGAGGTCAATACACCCTCGGGATCCGAACAAATAGGTAGTGGATAAGAGCATTCTCATTAGATTAGTTAAAATGTAATATCCAATGACAATTTAGCCAATAGGGCTTAGACGAAGTCCACATTGAATTGTGTCTAAAAGCCATAAATTTAGTCAATAGGCTTAAAAAAATTAATTTTTTAACCTATAATTTAATTAAAATAAGATTATTAATTAACATATAATAAGCAGAATGGTATATGATAAAATAAAATAAATTAATAATTATAAATAGTATATAGTTTTTAATTATTAATTACTCATTATTATATATAATATCTTTATAAATGGCTAATTCAATATAAAAATTTAATGTGAATAGTCAAATTAATTAAATTGTTTTTATATTTTTTATTATTATATAATAAAAAAATAACTATTTCAATATATAGAAACTTATGTAAATAAAATCATCAAAAATCAAATTACTCTTTATAATAAATAAAATTATTCTTTAATTTTAGATAATTCAATGTGAGAGAATTCTAATTCTGGGATTTGAAGGCCCCATCTGTCTCCGTCCATTGGGGCAGGGTTGGGAGAATGGCACCCAAGTGGGATGCGAGAGAAAAAGAAACGAGTGTAGTTGGGGGAACGCTTTTTCTAGCAGTGATTAGTGGGGGAGTGGGCCACAGCCGTTTTATTGTCTCTCTTTTGAGCCACGGATTTGAAGGCAGTCGATACACAGACATAAAAAAAGTCTCAGCATAGCTCTGCAGGATCTGTAGGGTATTTGCATGCATGGCCCATCTCTTTTACCGTCCCTTTAATTTTGTGTCTCTTGGGGACTGACTGAAGCAATATTTCCTGTGCATCACCTGCTCCTATTGTCAATTAAAGACAGATCTAGAACATCAGTGATAGATCTACGTGTTTATAACCCTGCCATTGAAGTACTGAGAAAGCCCTGTTTGATCAAATGGTTTCCCCTTACCCCAGGAAAACTCAAATTCAATATAGATGATGCATATGATATATATGCATCCTCTCCATGGACAAAACAGATCATAGATCTACTTGCTTGCTGTTTTATTACAAAACTCGAGTTTTGTAAAACAAATTGTCGAGCAAGAAAATAATTTTCTTTGCATGGGTGTGGCGAGAAAGTTCTAATGTTTATCATGTACGTCCCAGTTATTTTTTATAATTTGAAGAGTCGATCTAGATGCATAGTATTGATTGCATTCAATGTTTCTATGCTATCAACAAGCTGCAGGTCAGGATTTAATTAAAAGATCGATACATCATGTATGTCATTATGAAATTTCATATAAGTCGATTAATTAATTGATCAGTTATGCGAATTAAAAGGCCATGCATGCAGAACATAATTAATGATAAAATATGTAATAAATTGTTTCCAAAAAAGTTTTTGTTTTATTTTAATCTTTCAGAATTAAAATAATTAGAAAAATAATATTTATAATCGTGAAATGTACATACATCACTTAATAATTTTGAAGGAAAAGTGTGTAAAACATAGAATTCATGAAAAATATTAATTTTTTTAGTAATAAATTTAGTTATTTTTTAAAATAATTATGCAGATTTTATACATCTTACAATTGTATATAGTATTATGAGCAGTGCTACTCTACCGCTACTCAGTGTGTGGAGTAGCACCGCTCAGTGTTACACTTAAATTTTAGTTTTTATTTTTATTTCATTTTTTTATTCTAAAATATTTTTAAAAATATGAAAATAATATTAATATACTAATAATTACTTTATTAATTATTAAGTAAAATAAATCAAAAAATAAATTAATATACATAAAATGAAGGTGTCAAGTTTAATGAGCAACCTAGCATTTTTCATAGTATTATTTTGTGTATGGTATTATTCAATTAAATTTTTTTTTTCTAGGCAAGTTTAAGTAGATTAAATAAATAAACAAATTACAAGATACAAATTTAAGTGGGGTAGAACCGTAGAAGTCCCCAACAGTCTTTCCAAAAAGCTAACATATAATGCAGTATGAAAAAAAGGAAACTAAGAAAATGACTCTCGAGAGAGAGGAGCAGTGAAGCCAAAGAATGGCTCCAGGCCCATAATTACAATAAAGAGAGGGACCATCTTGAGACGATTTTAGGTTGTAGTGGGGTGTGTGCTACATCGTATTAGCTTAGGCAGACTATGAGAAATTTCTACTTCTACTTTTGTTTGATCTTCGATTATGAAAAGTAGAAATATAAAGAAGTTAGAAACAATTCTGAGTCGTCAGTGGACCACTCATGACAATGGTGACGCATGCCACTAAAGAGAGAGGTCAGGCGGCCAGAACAGGAAAACAGGCACAGCAAAAGCCGTCGAGGGCATGTATACCACAAAATCGCTGATGTGCACCGTTAGGCGCATGTGACGTGAAAGAATGCTTGAAACGAAAAAGTATAGTAGTTACCAAAAAAGGTATAGAAGTATAAGGGAAAAGGAAAGAGATCTCTCTTTTTAAAAAGTGTATTATTCAATTAAGAGTTAAAAAGTGTATTATTCAATTAAGAGTTAAACTGCAGTCCGGATTGGTGTAAAAATCAGTTTTGCAACATCCAATAATTGACTGCCACGTGGCAAATCTATTTTGTGAAACCATAGACCTAATCTACCGAATTGGCGTGTTGTATGTGAAGAACAGCCCCTCTGCAATTCTCTCCCAAAACCAGCCCCGCCCCCGCCCCCGCCCCCTCCCTCCCCCACCCAAGCCCAAATTCCCCATTTGCCTTCTGTAAGTTCTTTCGGTTCATCTTCTACTACTTGTTCCATTTCACCACCCACCATCCAGACATTCTCTTACAATTAATAACAGTAAAAAATTAGACATAGAGAAGAGAAAAGGAAGCGCACGACGTGATCTTCTTCCATATTATCTAATATTTATTTATATGACCTTTTCAAATTCTTCTAAACTTAAATAAAATTTACATGACCTGATTCTTGATCATTTTAATGCAGGAACGAAACACTCGTTTGAAAAATTATACAGGTCATTGACAATTTTCATTGCCCTTTGATTCGTCTGAATTCGAGTCACTTGCATTGTAACCTAATGGAAACGAAATACTGATCATCAGCTAAAGAAAGCAACGCCGCAACAATAACCAGCCAGAGAGAGAATACAGAATACCTGGATGTTTGTTGCTTAAATTCCAAACCAAAACCCGGTTTTTCGAAGCTCTGGTAATCCAAGTGCGTCCCTTCATAACAGGTGATTTAAACATGATTCAGTAATTACAAAGTTAACAACGATTACTGCAATGAACAGCAGCTACGTTAAATGATATTAAAAGCAAGGATTATTAAAAGAACAAAAAAAAAAAAGACTAAGAAGAACTAACCGAGGATTGCAGAGGGGGAATTCGGGGTGGGGATTGTTTTTTTGGTTTTTTGGGGGGGGGGGGGGGGGGGGGGGGTGGGTTGGGTTGGTTCCTCACACTGCACACGCAACACGCTAATTCGGTGAATTAGGGTTTATAAAATAAAACTGTGACGTGGCAATCAATTATTGGATAGTGTGAAATTAGCTTTTGCACTAATCCGAACTGTAGCACGACTCGTCAATTAATTGAAAGTTTTAATTTTAGTATTGGTGGTTTCAGTTTTAGTACGTTTCTGAACATGATCTGACGTGCGTATTAATTTGTCATAATGACTAGCTCGATCCTTCATCTGCCTTGCAGGAAGCCAGCCATTACTATGAGAGCCATACACAGTATCCGAAAGACCAACGCCAAATCATTTGACTGCCGTACAACAACATTAATTTCCGTACGTACTGTAACATATACGTCGAAATATATCGTATTTAGATTTAATTTAAATTTAAAATAAGATGAATTAAAATAAATTTAATTTATTTTTTAATATTATCATTATTTTAAAATTTAAAAAATATATATTAAAATTTAAAAAATATGTATAAAAATTTATATTTTATATAAAAAATTATAAAAATATAATAATAAAATAAAAATGAATTGAAAATATTTCTAAATTCAAACTAAATCTTTTTAAAAACAACGCATATCCGTATATAACCTTGCTTGCATTGTTAACTACTTAAATATTTAGGAAAATATTCTAATATAAATAGATTATAAAAATATAAATTCATAGATATTAATTAATATGAAAATTATTTTAAAATTATTCTTATAATAAATAAATCTAACAAATTGTTATTCTTACTCAGATTATAATTATAATTATAATTATATATATATTGTACCAAATTAATTTATCTACGGATCAGCAACCATACAGAAACTAGAAATAAAGAATGGATATGCATGGGAAATTAGAGAAGACCGATACATATATATCTATCTATCTATATAATGTGTCTATCTAACAGAATTTCTTGTTTTAACGTCTGTTAAAATTTTCCGTTAAATCTGCCGTTAAGTCCCACTTCGTATTCCACTTATCAGTTTTGAATCACGCACAGTTAATTTATTTTATTTCTGTTCGTATATTCGTCCATCGAAAAGAAATACTCTGCTCTATCAATGAACGAGTTGGTGAAACCCGTTCTTCTGGGTTGATCAGCGACGCCAACTGTGCTTCTCTGGGCAAGGAGCAACGCAAAAATGCAAGAGAGAAAGGAGTTCGGGAGGAAGGAGAGGACTTCGGCGACAGAGACTTACCGGAAAGGCTTGGGTTCGTCGGGGTTATGCTGACTGGCAGTTTCTGTGGCTGATTCCAGTGGTGTAAGGTTTGGGTTGGCTGGTATGTAGTTAGGCAGTGCTTGCTGTGATGTGGGTTTCCTGTGCGATGGACTGCTATTTTGGTAATTTGGTGGGTTTAATTGTGACTAAAGAATAGAGGGAAAGCTTTTATTTTAATATGTGATTTTAGTTAAATTTTTTGTTATGGATGCGAATTGACGCATGGCTTTTTTGGTTTCTTGATCTTATTTTTCAGTTTGTCCTTGGCTTACTTCATACATCAGGGAACTTCTTAAGGGACCTGTTTACTACGCTGCAACAATCACTTTGACTTAATTTGGTAATTTATTGGAGAACTTCCCCTATTACAATTGCGGCAATTTGTAACCTATGTGCTGGGGATGGTAATTCCTAAAGAGTCAATTGCTTTCTCTCTGATTTTCTTAGCTTGATTTGGTGGACTTTTGATGTTTTAGTAGTTAACTGCATCTCTTACAATTGCGAACCAACTCTGATCTTCCTTTTGGGTTTTCTTTGGGGTTAAATTTTGTTCAGGTTCAACAGATATTATTGGACGGTGGTTTGATAGTCATAAAACTCCATACAACAAAAACAAGTCTGTAGTTGGAAGTGTTGCAATGGCATCCGCTAGGTTTTTAGCATCTCCTGGATACTTAATTTTTCCTCTCTTTACTCTTTGGCCTCTACATAATCTATTTATTTTTCTTATGATAATAAAGGAGGTTGCCCTTGATGGTTCCCTGGGAAGCAAAGTAATGAAGCAAGTTGCACAACAGAGTTTAAACTTTGCAATCAAAGCTGCTGGAGAAGGTAGTCCCCCCCTATTTTTCTTATGATAATAAAGGAGGTTGCCCTTGATGGTTCCCTGGGAAGCAAAGTAATGAAGCAAGTTGCACAACAGAGTTTAAACTTTGCAATCAAAGCTGTTGGAGAAGGTAATTCCCCCCCCCCCCCCCCCCCCAAAAAAAAAAAGAACCATTTTGAAGTGCTGGAGTTTAGGTTTATGACAGTCAAAACTTGACTTAAAAATGCATCTGCAGGCATCTCTGGCCTGGCAAAGGAAGCAAGTGATATTTTTATTTGGTGTTTGAGTCAAAACCGTGAATGTTACAAGTAATGGGTGAGCATTTTAAACTCAATATATTTATAATTTTTCCTTGTTACTTGTCTCAATAAAACTTTTATTCATAAAAAAAATCAATATTTAATGTTTCTAATTTAATGGTTCTCTTATCTATCTGTCATTGAATTTTGTCTTCAATTTGGAAACAGGACGTGCTTTATCTGGATAATCTTGAAGCAAGTGTTGTTATTTTAAGAAATTTGTCTGATGAATAGAAAGAGCACACTATGAAACATCGTACTCTAGACACTTTGAGGGAAACTCTTCATAGTTTCAAGCTGAAGGTAACTGTTTTCAGATATTGTAGGCAAGATAATATGTCGGTTTGAGGACATCAAACTCTGTCAACTTGTCCCCATTTTTTTCTACTCATAGAAAAAGTTACAGACTGTTCAGAAGTATGGCCCTATCACCACTCTCCCACCCCTCTGGGATATTCTCTCTCCCCCTCTTTATCTAAAGGGAGTGGGACAATTTCTGACCTTAATTAAATCCACTAACTTTATGGTATATATGATTTGAATTTTGAAAGCATTAACTACCGATCATTCATTAGTGAAACGTATACCATATTGTTGCTCACTTGTTTCATTTTCTGGTCATTTAGAATGACACATCATTGGTAAAGGGAGATCATGATGGTGCTCACCATTCATCATTGAAGGTTCAGGTTTATTGCACCCATTTGTTTTTGTCCAAGTTGATTTTATGATTTCACAGATTATATTATAAAGCAATTCGGCATCTTCTACTCATGGAAATTGTTAACTTCAGATTTTAGTGTGTGATGAACTACTGTATTACAGTGTTAATCATCAAAATTTTCTGTTATTTTCTGGACTTCCATGTTTCCTCATTCACTTTAAAAATCCATTTGGTTACTCAAGATTGATACTGACAGGTGGGAGTTTGCCAATGAAGCTTTCCAGAGAGGGAAAAAGCATCTTATGAAGAACATTTAGGATTCTCTCTCACAAAATATGGTTGCTATGATAGAACAAGCAGGATTAGGTGTTGAAAGCATACCATTTGGATCAAATGAATTAGTCATGCCAGACGATCTACCAATACTGCAGGGATTTAACAAAACCCTTGAGCAGGTGGGAGAAGGTTCATCAAGGTTGGTTTTGTGCAGTTTAGTTAAAACAGTAAGATAGTAATAGTAATAGTCATGATATTCACAGTTTTAAATAATAATTTATAAATATTATTTTAATTTACAAATATTTTTAATTTTTGCAATATAAACTAGGCAATTTCACAAGAAAAATTTGATGCATGAACTTTGTCTTGTACAGTTTAATATATTATTTTAAATATCATTTTTTTAAATAGGTATATTATTCTCCCATACGACACCGTTTAAGGGCCAAACATGAAAAAACCCTACCTATTAAGCATTTTATATTGTTTCATATTTGTTGTTGCATTTTATTCATTTATCTCAAACAAGTATCATAAAATTATGGGAGATATTTATTTATGGGATTATGTTATTATTTTTATTAATGCTCTTCTTTTATAGTATATGAAAACATGTTATTATTTTTCAATTAGAATATTATGAATAACCATCAAATTTAAGTTCAAAGTTAAATTTAAACCCAAAAGCATTACGTTGTTATCGATAAAAAATTAATTCTTAATAAAAATAATTTAAAAAAAAAATTAAGCAAACGTGTTTTGCACGTTATTTCCACCTAGTATATATATATATATATATAGCTACGTACGAGGGTTGATAATTGACACACAATTGGCGGAACACTTTCAGTACTGCATAAGCATGCATGCACCGACGCGTGGATCATCTATACGTATTGCATAGATCGATATATGCTGTTTGACCCCGCACGAAATTAATTAATTAAGATCATCTGGAGCAGGGAATAATATAGCAATTAATGTCATACGTAAATAGGGGGTTTTTTATGTTGATAAATTTACTAGTTAATTAGTTTTTGGCTAAATGTAGAAGTGCTTTCCTTTAAAGCTGGGCCATATATAACTTCTGATGAATCATTTACTTATTCGTCTAATTTGATGGATCCCATACCTAGGTTTATTTCCTTTTCTTGTACGTTTTAATCTTTTTAATTATAATAAAGCATTTCATGCTTCTCAATTAGTAGGGAACTGCATGTTGGGTCCATGGTTTACAAGCGGCCTCGATCGTAGAGTAGTACTATATATGTATATAAAGTTATAGGGACTATTTTACAAATACCCTCGAAAATATATACAAAAATAAAAAGGAGCATTAAAAAAGTATATCCTAAAATTTCAAATTTTCGTGACATAATATTCATAAAAATCATATAAAATAATCTGCAAAAAATAAGAAGGCAAGAAAGGGTTCCATGTCCCAATAAAAAATAATATTTGAAGATAATATATATATCTGTCCCTGTACAATACTATAGATAAAGTATAAACTGATGGTCCAAATTAGGACTTAAAATTGATAAACTATATAGTATTTGTGTTCATTTGTGAAAAGTACTCATAAGCTCACGCTTATTACTAAATATCTAGGGAGAACCAGGTCAATGTATTAAGTCCTATGCTCAAATTTAACCATATATATTTTCATCTAAAAGTATTAGTATTAACTGTTTAAAGATTTATTTAATTTTTTTTCTAATGTAGTTCAGTTTAAGCTGTAATTTAAACTGGCCGGATTTGAATGAATGCTTATCACAGTTCCCTACATGAGACTAGACTCTGACCTCTTCTCTTATATAGAATATTGCTACAACGGATATATATTTTTTTAAATTTAAAATGATAACAAAATATGAAAAAAAAAAGTAGAAAAAAAATTAAAAGCTAACTTTACTCTAGTGGGGTCCAACTAAATATTAAAAGAGATTAGGAAAGATTCAATTAAAAAAAATAATTTAAAAAAGATGTGAAGTGCAATGATTGTCATTTAAATCTAGTTAATCTAATATTAAAAGAAATTAAGAATAAAATTCAAAAATAATATATACATTACATAATAATATTATCCAGTACATAAAAATAATATATACATAAAGACATAAGTAAAAAAATAAATCCATTGCAACGAGGGGAACTATGAGAGAAACTACTGCTGGAATTGCTGCAGGAAAAACTTTGGGGCATACTATAGGGTGGCCTACTGGATGTCTTTAAATATCTAGAATTTCTTATTCAATGTCTTGATCTTTTCATTCAAGACATCTACGTGATTGATAAGCTAATGCATAGTTCGGTCCATATGGGTCATCTATGTGACGCCTCCAAATTCACCTTAAAATAAACACGGGAATCGAGGCGTCAGGATGCAGACAACACGGGTCATGCACTCCCAACGTGAATTGCTAAGTATGTGAACACATGACATGCATGAAATTCATACAAACGAACCCTTCCTGACAAAATCGGGATTTACCAACTTGAAACTAAAATTAAACCAAACAATGCAACAAACCTAAAGATGAGATCAAGTCATACCTGTGACGACTCCTGCATCTTGTGCCTCGGGTCGTCATAATCACCAGGCTTCAAGGCGAAAACTCGAGCTTGCACTGGTTGCTTCTATTTAGTTTTGCGATGGCCTCCACGACTTCCTTGACCTGTGCTAGAGCATTCACGAGCAAAGTGTCCCTATTGGCCACATCTGAAACACCGATCTCTCCCTAGACGACACTCGCCTTCATGAGCTCTATTGCACCTTCCACAAACTGGGACTCGCCCTTCTATACGGACTCCAGTAGTTTGTTGGGGATGGATTCCGGTCCTTGACACAAATTTCTGGGGCGATCCAGAACTACCGTCGCCAAAACTTCTTCTCTTATGGCCTGGAGGAGAACCAATAGGAATAGCAAATTCTTGCTCAACAATAGATGCAATGTCGACAAGCTGTTGAAATGTTGACACCTGATGGAAAGCCACAAGTCGACGAATCTCCGTGCACAAACCTTCATGAAAATGTTCCACTCGCAACTCTTCAGTAGCTATAAAGTGACTAGCAAATCTCCCAAGCGCCATAAACTTGCGAGCATACTCCTCCACTGTCATACTTCCTTGAATCAGATTGGAAAGAAATGATCATCAAATTCTTTCTTAAATCGCTCCCTAGTCACATTAGCAAATGATTCAAGTTCTTCTACCAGAAGCTCCCGTTTCGTTTCCCACCAAGATGCTGCCTCGCCTTGAAATAAGTAACTTGCATAAAGAACTTTATGAGTTTTCGTGCAGCCACAAATCTCAAATGTCCTCTCGATATCTTTAATTCATCTATCAGCCCTCAGCAGATCCTCCTCACCTGAGAAAGGAGGGGTACGGTGTGCCAAAAATTGCTTGTTGAACTCAAGGTTTCAAGTTTCGTGTAAATCTACACATGAATTTTGATGATAACAAATGAATTCAAAGAATAAACGAGTCTCAAGCTCAAGTTGTCCACATAATAAAATCAAGCACATCAAGGAAGCAAGCATGAGCAAGAAGGGAACAAGTTCACATTAAAATCATAGAGTAATGTTGTAAATCTCTTAAAAATTCGAAATTAGGATTAAGATTCAAAATTAATAATTTATCATAAAGAATTTAAATACATTTTCTACATGTGCATGAATATTTTGAAAATTAAATTTGAAAATTTTGAAAGATGATTGATTGTCATCTTTCACATGTGCATGACATGATTAAAGGTTTGAACTTTGAAAATATTAAGATGATTGATTGTCATCTTTCACATGTGCATGTTTTATTTGAATATTTTCAAAAGTGGTGGATGATTTTCTTGACTTATGCAAAGGGTATATGTCTTTATTTGAAAATTTTGAAAAGTAAAGTATGCTCCTTTTGTCATATGCAAAAAGTAAAAGATTAGGTTTGAAATTTTTGAAAAGTAAAGTGTGATTTTTTTGTCACATGCAAAAAGTAAAAAGATTAGATTTGAAATTTTTGAAAAGTGAATGATGATGTCTTTGACATGTGAATCTTTTTAAATTTGAATATGAAGTCTCATATGCCTATAAATAGATCATTTGAGAGTTTCACATTTACAACACCAAGAGCATACAACATTCATTCAAAGCTTTCATTCTCTCTTCTCTAAGCATTGAGCCTTAACCCTTGTTCATTTTGAGAGATATAGTTTGTGCTGTATTGTTCTTATTTCACTCATTGAGGAGTGTTTTCTGATAGCCTACCCACTATCAATTCTTGTATCAGTAAAAGGGTGTGTATAACCCTTGTGTGTGTAAAAGGTGTTCTACACGGGGAATAGTTAAATCACCAAGTGTGAGGTGATTGGAAGTGTAGAGGGTGTTCTACACGGATTCTTTGGAGCGGTGCTGCTCAAAAGTGTAATAGGTTTCTATCTCCACCTAAAGGAGATTGACTAGTGAATTCGGGATCCTCAAGGGGTAGCTTGAGGCGAGGACGTAGGCAGTGGGGCTGAACCTCGTAAAAATACTGAGTTTGCTTTCTCTTACCCTACTCTTTACATTTCTTACTGCTTTACATTCTGTTTATATTTTATATTGTGTATTTGATTAATAAGTGTTAATTTTTATAATATAACCCAATTCACCCCCCCTCTTGTGTTAGTCATCTGGGCAACATTGCTCATAAGAACATCCCTCCTGCTTGACCCTAGGTTGTGATTGGGAACCCTGCCAAAACGAACTTTCAACCCCGCTTTTCCAAATTTAAAAGAATAAAACAAAACCACAAATAAATTCATCTGGTACTGTTCCTAGGTAACACATGGATTTGCCTAGAGCTAAACTGCTTTGATACCATCTGTGACGCCTCCAAATTTCTCTTAAAATAAATACGGGAATCGAGACGTCAGGATGCTGACAACATGGGTCACGCACCCCCAACGTCAAGTGTAAAGTATGTGAACACGTTACATACATAAATAAAAGCAGCGAATAAATTAAGTTGATAACTAGGTACCATAATTTTTTAGAATATTTTACAAACTAATTTAACATAAATTCTCCAATAGGAGATTTAATACAGTCATCCGAAAGATAAATCAAACAAATACATATTTATAAAAAGGAGAAACACAATTTTCGAAGATAATAATTTATAACAGGAATACTTCAACAGCGGAGTCGCCTTCTCAGGCTCAGCCTCTACAAAGCTTAGCATCCAAAAATCTATGATGCCAGAAATGGCATCGCAGGTAAGTACAACCCAAACAAACCCCAAATTACAAAATATACTCATGCACAACAACAACCTCACACATAAACAGGACACCGTATGCATGAATCTTAAAACATATTTCTCAGAACAAATAAAATAACCACACACACCAAAATCCTAATTTGGCCCAAATTAAAAGTCCAATAAAATCATCCATCATTTTTCCAGAAATGATGTCTGTAAATCTATAAAAACCACAACCATTTTCCCAGAAAATGGTTCACATAAAACCAATAACTAAAACCTGCCACTTTTCCAGAAAATGGCCTAAACATCTATTTTATTAACCGTATGCACCATGATTTCCCCTAGGGACCATCCACACACCCTGACTCTCATCATTAAACCGAAGGTAACGACCACGCATGTGACTTCGGAACGGGCGATACTTAGCTAACCGCGCCCAGCACGTACCATGACCAGGCATCCCCTAGCTCCCGCCAGCGGAGGAACCACGAAGTCGGCACGAGAGCGTTATCATCCCTTCCGATCCAATCGTCGTCCGGCGACAACCCAGGTGACGTCACTCAGTATATTCCGCTTTCGAGTGACCAGAGGAGCTCCACCGAGATAATGCCCCATCCCGTCTTGGGGTCGTAATACACACGCACCCGAAAACCATAAACACAATGAAAAACCCAGTTTCCATTTTCAACAAATGAATATGCGCGTAAATACACAATGCAGATGACCATACACCAAATAACCAACAACTAATAAATTCCAACAATAACGAAATACAATATTTTTTGATGCCAAAAATATACTTAAATCTTAAAATTCATTTGGAAAATACTTGCAGCGGGTAAAAACTTAAATCCGTGAGTAAACGCCAATCCGCAACGTTCGTAGCGGTCACTTGTACGTTAGGCTAGAGTGCTCGGCTTGACACGAAAATTTAGGGAGATACTCTTTGGAAGGTGGGGAATCTCATGGGTGTGACAGTGTGGCGGCTCAACCACCGGAGGGATGACCGGGAAGGTGGGGCCGTGTATGGGAAAACTGAGTTAGGGGAATGACCGGCTAGGGTAGGGGAGTGCTTTGGTGGTGGAGGTGAGATGCACGGTGGTCGGACGGCGGGCGGCGAAGAGAAACTCATTTAAGGACACATTTCGGGTGGAGGAGGAAGAGAGGAGCTGGGGTGGCTACTGGTGATGGGTTATGCTCGCCAGAGGGTGGAGAGTCTAGTGGTGGTAGAGGTGAGCCAAGGCGGCTGGTGGTGGCACAGGAAAAATGGAAGAAAGCAAACCCACCCATTTCGGATTTGTTACTCACGTACCGGCTAGGGAGTTGCCGGAGGTGCACCACCGGTGCAAGGGAGATCGCCGGAGGGTAGGTGAGCCAAGGCGGCCGGGCGATGAGAGACAGTGGGCGGCAGTGGAGGCTGGCCAAGACTAAGGCCGAACGGCCAAAACAAAGGGGGGGAAGCATGTCGCGCGCGGGTCTGGGGGAAAAAGGCAGGGGAAGAAAAAGAAAAGAAAAGAAAGGAAAAGAAGAAAAAGAAAAGAAAAGAAAAGGAAAAGAAAAAAGAAGAAGAAGAAGACTACTAGAAAAAGCACAATAAATTAAATAAAAGCCGATTAAAAATACTACCAATCAATATCAATAAAATAAGATATTTAAAATCCAACAATAAACTAATTTGATTTAAAGAACAATTTAAATATAAAACACTAATTAATATTAAGAAACCACATCAAATAATATCACATAATAAAATAAAGGAATTTAATTCCAATTATTAAAATAATTACCTCACATTAAAATTAATAAGAAAAGCAACGTAACTCAATATTTAATTATAAAAACAACATAAAACTAATATTAACTAATCAATAGATCAAATAAATATCTTAAGCAAATAAAACATGACTAATAATATTATTAAAATAATCAACAACGAGAATAAAATAATATGTAAAAATACACGTAAATCTGGGATCTCACATTCTCCCTCCCTTAAAAAGAATTCCGTCCCCGAAATTCGCTCAACTGCAATTAATAAAACTCGAACGCTCACTTACCACAGAGCTCAACACTCACTCCAAGTATTACACAATCATCTATTTTCTTCAAACATAAATGAATGTTATTCCATCATAAACGTATAGTCTCCAAATATCATTCCATCTCTAGGACTCCTAAGGTAACAATGTAATCTGAAATCTTCATAGGTACACAGACTTTAGTACAATCTTGCAAAATTTTAATATTCAATAATTCCATACAACAAATCATGCCACCCTGAAAAACACTCCCAAGTTTAACTTCCTATCTTAACCATCAATAAACTTAGTTTACACAACAAATGATAAATCTCCCTTTACAAGTACCATTATAAACTTCAAGTCACCACTAATTCCTCATAACCAACGTAAAACTTGAACCTCCAACTACATCGCAAATCATCACGCTTTCGTGCGCACTCTAATAACTCACTAAATGCATAAAAATTTAAGTCCTCAAAATTATCACCATAAGTAAAAATTGGCTCAACACCTATAACAAGAAATCCTATACCACTCTTTCAAATCCTAAAATTTTAATATCTCATAATTTTGATTATACCACTATGGTTGATACCTAAACTCCAACGTATATTACAAAAAAAAAAAAAAATCTTATCACTCTACTCAACCTAATTAGCATGATAACCACAATACGTATAGCTTTCCTAACCGAACCTTCAATACTCATGAAATGGAATAATCTCAAATATTTTAATTCCTATGTGACCTTAAGTCACAACTAATTCCTTAAGATATCTCGACAAATATTGCTAACTATTAAATTCTTCAAATATCATACTTAAATTATCCACTCTAAAAAATTTGTCCAGAAGCCTAAAATTTAAATCTCTTAAATTTATTTCCATCACATCAATTCAACCATATCACTTAACAAAACAACTTCCATCAAGTCAAACACAAATCAAAGACAAGTACTCTCCAAAAATTTACACACATAATTATTATACATCAATCTCTAAACATCCACAAACAACATCAAAACTTCACTAAGGAAATAATTGATTGCCTACTATCATAAGCATTACTAAAACAAATTCCATAACAATGTATCAATAACCAACAATTTCACACTCACAAGAAGAGTTGATCTAAAATACAATTTCAACAATCTTCTAAAAATAAAATTAGAACTTAGAAACTCTAGCACTCAGTGAGACCTAGCTAATACATATAAACAACATGGGAAATATCAACAACGAAACACAATTACATAAATACCAATAATTTATCAAAACAAATCCATCTCACAAAGATATAGCAATATACCCAAATAGTAAATAAAACTCAAGTAATTCACATAAATAATATATAAAAACACAAAGAGGGAAAATATCTAATAAACAAATAAGTAAAAGCCACTCATTCAATAAAACAAGCCCAAATAAACACAAAGTCACTAAAAACTTTTATTAAATAAAAGAAGGAGATTGAATTAAAAGAAGAACGGAGAAATAAAATGACAATTAAAACTTTGAAATTCTCCACAAAACCCAACTATAAAAGGATTTATTCTAGAAATCTCTAGGATTTAAAACTTTTTAAAGAAACGAACCATAGTAAACTAATTAAATAGATAAATTAATTAATAAGTAAATACTAACAAGTCGTCAAAACAAACCCACTCGTCAAAATAAATAGATAAACCTTCAAAATAAAAATAAAAAATGGAAAGGTCAAAGGATAACAAATTTAAAAACTTACTTCAAAGCATATGCCTAAAAAGAAAGCATAGCAGCGATTCATTTTAAATCTTTATCTAAATAAATTTCAAACTTTTGGAAATATTTAAAATACAAGAGCCATAATTAAAATAAATAAATAATAAACAAAATCCAAAACTATCTTGTAGGAAACCTATGAACTAAAATTAAAATCAAATATGATGATAATTGAATAAAAGTTTAAGAAAACAAAATAACCCACAACAAAAGAAATAAACTTTAAAATAAGGAATTCCATAACACAATTATTTAAAATATAAGAGTCAATAAAAAGCTTGATTTAAAATATTAATCTAATCCGAAATGACAAACCCTAAATGGGTGGGTTTGCTTTCTTCCATTTTTCCAGCACCACCACCGGCTGCCTTGGCTCACCACTACCATCACTAGACTCTCCACCCTCTGGCGAGCATAACCCATCACCGGTAGCCACCCCAGCTCCTCCCTTCCTCCTCCACCCGAAATGTGTCCTTAAATGAGTTTCCCTTCGCCGCCGGCCGTCCGAACACCGTGCATTTCACCTCCGCCACCAAAGCACTCCCCTACCCCAGCCGGTCATCCCCCTAACTCAGTTTCCCCATACACGGCCCCACCTTCCCAGTCATCCCTCCGGTGGTTGAGCCGCCACACTGCCACACCCATGAGATTCTCCACCTTCCAAAGAGTATCTCCCTAAATTTTGGTGTCAAATCGAGTACTCTAGCCTAACGTACAAGTGACCGCTACGAACGCTGCGGATTGGTGTTTGCTCAAGGATTTACGTTTTTACCCACTGTAAGTATTTTCCAAATGAACTTTAAGATTTAAATATATTTTTGGCATCAACAAATATTATATTTGGTTATTGTTAGAATTTATTAATTGTTGGTTATTTAGTGTATGGTCATCTGCATTGTATATTTACGCGCATATTCATTTGTTGGAAATAGAAACTGGGTTTTCATTGTGTTTATGGTTTTTAGGTGCGTGTGTATCACGACCCCAAGTCGAGATGGGGCATTATCTAGGTGAAGCTCCTCTGGTCACTCGGGAGCGGAATATACTGAGTGACGTTCCCTGGGTTGTCGCCGGGTGACGACAGGATCGGATGGGATGGTAACGCTCTCGTGCCGACTCCGTGGCTCCTCTACTAGCGGGAGCTAGGGGATGCCTGGTTATGGTACGTGTTGGGCACGGTTAGCTAGGCATCGCCCATTCTGAAATCACATGCGTGGTTGTTACCTTCGGTGTGATGATGAGAGCCAGGGTGTGCGGATAGTCCCTAAGGGAGATCATGGTGCATACGGTTAATAAAATAAATGTTTAGGCCATTTTCTGGGAAAGTGGCAGGTTTTAGTTATTGGTTTTACGTAGACCATTTATTGGGAAAATGGTTGTGGTTTTAATGGATTTACGGACATCATTTTCTAGAAAAATGATGGATGATTTTATTGGATTTTTAATTTCGGCCAAATTGAAATTTTGGCATGTGAGGTTATTTTATTTGTTTTGAGAAAGATGATTTGAAGATTCATGCATACAGTATCCTGTTCATGTGTGAGGTTGTTGTTGTGTATGAGTATATTTTATATCTTAGAGTTTTTTTGGGTTGTATTTACCTGTGATGCCATTTCTGACGTCGTAGATTTTTAGATGCAGAATTTGTAGAGGTTGAGCCTGAGAAGGCGACCCCGCTGTTGAAGTATTCCTGTTATAAATTATTATCTTGGGAAATTGTTTTCCCCTTTTTATAAATATGTATTTGTTTGATTTATCTTTTGAATGACTGTATTAATTCTCCTGTTGGAGAATTTATGTTAAATTAGTTTGTAAAATACTCTAAAAAATTCTGATACTTAGTTATTGACTTAATTTATCCACTGCTTTTATTTATGTATATCACGTATTCACATACTTAGCACTTGACATTGGGGGTGCGTGACCCGTGTTGTCAGCATCCTGAAGCCTCGATTTTCGTATTTATTTTAAGGAGAATTTGGGAGCATCACAATCTATCTATCGAATTGTCAATCGATATTTGCCTGCAGCTCAATCATCATCGAGGCTACCTAAACAAACCTCACATCTCGTCTAGCTGTGCCACCTGCCTGCTGCTCACTACTACCCCCAATAGGGGAGCAAGATCGTCCTTAGACTAGGTCGGGAGAAAAAGATCTAGTATAGGAGCAGACTAACGCCCCCCTCTCTTATCCATAGCTTCAACGATGATTGGTCATGTCGATAGGGTTCATTTGTCGTTGCATTATGTCCCCCGCCTGCTCTACCACTCCCTGATTCAATAGTAGTTGGGTGATGATGACTCTGCATGGGAGGTTGTCAATGAGACGGTGCATGCCTCATAACTGATCCGCTCAAATATCACTAGCGGCAAGTCAATCTGCTCTCCCCATGCAATCGCGATGTAAAGCTACATGCAGGACCTACTGAACATCATCTTATGTGCCACTGGATCTATATTTGTTTCAATAATAATCTGCAATATCTAGAAGAAATCCAGTAATTAATTCTATTGGAAGGAGGCCGTCGTCTCGTGTAACGTGCTATCTCGGTCAATGAAGATATAGAAATTCTCATCACCAGCATCCTCAGCACCGGCTGTAGAATCAATTGGGCCAGTCGATGGAGCAATTGTCCTACATCCCCCTTAGATGTAGTCGGAGTTAGTGCAACAGCTGCGTTTGCCCGAGGCTATGCATGTACCACCTCAGGCATGTGATGTGGAATCTACAGTAATTGTCCCACATCCCCCTTAGATGTAGACGCAATAGCTGCGTTTGCCTAAGGCTGTGCAAGTACCACGTAAGGCATGTGACGTGGAATCTACAATAGCTTGGCAATAACATTTGTAGAGACCTCGATTTGCACACTGCGGACTGTGACAGTGTGGGATTGTGTATCAATCAACATCGTGATGTAAAACTCGCGAACCATTGAGAGATAAACACTACCTTTTAATGCACAGAAAGCTACCCAGTCTCGCCTGTTGAAGACTGATCTAAGAGACCTCTGCTCCTAGAAGAGTTCATCGAACTCGTTGATCAGAATCTCGCACTCGGGCGTAACCGTGCGGGCCCCCAATCATGTAGCATCCAGGGTGGCTCCTTCCCTCCCCCTCATATGTGTCCTGCATAGAAAAATGATATAAAAAATAAAATTTTGTAAGATAGAATATTTGTGCTTAAAGATATCAAAAAAAAGTTATCAGATAACGTTCAAATGTAAAACTAACTACATTCGAACGTAACTTACAACGTTCAAATGTAGACAATTTATGTTCGTTAGCAGACTAACGTCTGAAGGTCAACAATGTACGTTTGATCGTAAATTAAATAAATTGTAAAATTTTAGAAATTAACAACACGCTCAATTGTGCCATACCAGTACATCTACATGTGAACGGTTAATAATTGACATTCAAACATTGATGTGAATCCCAACATAACACTCGGATGTAAACCAACATAACATTTGGATGTGATTCCCACATTGTTCGAAACTTAAGCGCGAATGTTTGAATCTCAACATTCGGACGTTAATAATTGACATCCAAACAATGATGTTATATATCCAAGCGTAACGAAATAACGTTGGAACGTAGCTGTGCAGTTACATAATATGAAATTGTAATGTTCGAACGTAAGCTCGTTACGTTCGAACATTGCGACACAGGAATGCCATTCTCGAAACTCCCAAAACACATTGTTTTGGGTCAAATACCACTGTAGAAATTATCCCAAATGCTCAAAAAATGTTTCTACAGCGGCCATTTGGCCAATGGGAACCTTGGTGGCTGGAAAATCAAAAAGAAATTCTGGCCACCAAGAGTTTCGAATTTACATCAAAATAACCCTAAAATTGTGAGAAAAATACACATAAATGTATGGTAGAGGGTTGCCTATCTTTAGTGACGGTTGTGGTGGCGTTCAGTGGTGGCGTTTGGTGAAGAGATGCTCAAGAGAAAATAGTGAGAAATGAGGAAGGAGGATTCGGGACCACTATATATATACATTTAACAGTAAAAAATTCTTAAATACGTTAGAATGTCGAAATAAATGTCCGGATGTGTAAGACTAACTTTTGAACATTAGTCTTTTTTTCTATTATTATAAATTATAATAATAACTATAAATTATAGTATAGTGTTAATATATTATATTAATATTACACTATTACATATTACTATACTGATGAAATATATACTATAATATTAACATTATAGTTGTAATATAAATAAAATATGTTATATTCTTTTTTTCTTATTGGAATGAATGCATTTCATTCCTAGGCCGGTTTATAAAACACAGTCTGGTTTTGAAATTGTATTTATTTTTCAATAAATTTGATATTTTTATTTAAAATTTTAAAGAAATTTTGGATCCAGAACCTAGATGAACACTCCTATTTATTTAAACAAATTGAAGTTATAATTGTGATCTGATAAACAGAATAAACCCAAATTACAAGCCAAACTGACCAAACTGATTGACGCACCCCCACACATAAATTTCTTACGATAACATTGTCTAAACTTCTATTTACTCTCAAATGGCAATACTATCAGAGACTTCCATCTCGAATTGTTGAAGAGTGTAACTCTCTGTAAAAAATAGAGAATAAAAAATCAAACCTCGCCCACCACCATCCACCAAAAGAGGGAAGTGGATCAACACCACTATCCTCTCAAAGAGGGGTGGGATAAAAAAATGAATAATCATTTCCTGTTTATTAATACTAATACAAGCTAAAACACAAAATAATATACTACATAAGACAAACAACAAGGAACACAAATAGAAACAAAACAACCATGGTTAAGGAGGCGCGTGTAGAACACGCGCCACCCTGGAGATAACCGGACCACACGCCTTTAACCCCTGGCTGCCACAGAACCCAAATAGGCTATATGTGGCGGCAGAGTAGGCTTTTCTTTGGGGCGGGTTGGATCCACTCATGTAAATCTCCTCCGCGCCTCTACTTCAGACGCTACCACTTACGAATGGTTCTTTGGCAGGATGAAGTCGCTGATGAGGTGCATGGTGGTCCTTCACCATCACAGGTATAGTGTCCAGGCTGGCCACCATCACGGGTGTAGTGTCCAGGCTGGTCCTTTGGCAGGATGAAATCTAATATTGAACATATTAAAAGAGATTCTAAATGTGGCGGCAGAGTAGGCTTTTCTTTGGGGCGGGTTGGATCCACTCATGTAAATCTCCTCTGTGCCTCTGCTTCAGACGCTACTGCTTATGGCTGGTTCTTTGGGCGGATGAAGTTGCTGATGAGGCGCGTGGTGGTCCTTCACCATCACGGGTGTAGTGTCCAGGCTGGCCACATCGTTGATGAGGCGCGTGGTGGTCCTTCGTCAACCCTGAGAGTATTCAACTTCAGCCAGATTTGACTTTTGAAGTTACGCCAACTTAGATCCTGGATTGGAAAGAGCAGCAGCTAAGGTCCAACACGATACCTTTAGTTAAGGTGTCGTGGGGAGATCCTCTGGCTAAAGATTTCTCTTGGGAGAAAGAAGCAGATATGAGGGAGCGTTACAGATATTTATTTGAAGACGAGTAGATGTTTTTCTTTTCGGATCGCTTATTCGAATTTTGGAGACGAAATTCTTTTTTCAAGGTGAGGAGGATGTGAGGACTCGTAATTTTACTCCCTATGTAATATAATATTTTAATATTAAATATGTTTTAAATTTCTATTATATTATTGGGTGTTATGAGTTGGTTGATATTAGTATTATTTTTATGATTTAATTGTAAACTAATTAATTCTCTTATTATATTATTGTGATGCATTTAATTAAAGGCTTGAATTTAATTTCATTATTTTAGTATGACGGTATTTAAATTAAAGTGTTGCAACTTAATTTAATTTGATTTAATGTGTTTAATTAATTTATGTTGTGTTTTCAGTTTGGGCTTAGGCTTATAATATTATATATATATATATATATATAAGTGGGTTTTGAGTGTTTAAAATTTGCCCCAGGTCCGGCCCGTGCACTTTTGATTCTAGCCTTCCTTGCCGATGACGCCGTTCGGCGTCCTTCATTCTGAATTCTAGGCCTCATTTCGTTTATGTCTTGGGCTCTTATAATTGCAATAAATGGTGCCGCATAGTTGTAGTGAAATGAACGTGGCCCTCTAAAATTGCACGGCACCGTTTTGAACCCCTTGTTGTTAAATGAAATTTGGCTTCTTCCTAGTGCAGACGCTGTTGCTTCATTCTTCTTCATTTCTTCTTCTTCTTCCTCTGTTCTGCTGCTGTTCACTTGTTATATCAAGCTTTGATTTTTACAACATTTCTCTTCTCCATTTTGTCCACGTGATGTTCCATCAATTTCCCTACACTTAGATGAACTTATCCCCTATAATTTCGCTGCCAACCGATGCTTCACGTGCCCAGATTCCTGTTCCAATCAATGCGTGACCAGCCACGTGTTGCCACCAGTTTTTCATCTGAAAAGCTGATATATTCTTCTTCTTTTCAGCTTGGTTTTTTTGGCTTGATATTGGTAATCTTTCACATGATTTTTCCCACCCAAAATCGAGCGTCTTCCAGCCTATATATGGTCATCTAAGTATGCCGAAAAACCACTCCGAAAGTCGACTCACATTACCTTGCTCTGTTTGGGATCTAAAATCGTGAGTTTATTTGTTCTGCTTTGCTTGTTTCTTCTCCTCAACTCGAACTAGGACATCTCCTCTTCAAAACTCATCTAAATCTGAAAATTGTAGTGGAGTTTTTAGTGGGTAATTTCTCACCGTAAGATCATCGTATTTTAACGTTTACGACAGTCTTGGTAAATTTTTTCTCTAATTTAATTGATTAAATTATTTTTGTGTTAATTTTAATTTATTTTTGTGATATGATTTTATTTATGATTAAGTGTTTAATTTAGTTGGATGAAAATTGTTTTGTTTATTTATTTGCATTGAGATGATTAATTTAATTGGGTGTAATATTCGGAATAATTATTTGAGTTGGTTAGATATATATAAATATTGTTTTATTTAGGTTATTTGTTTAATTAAATTGTTAGGTTTAATTATTGTTTTATTTATGTTATTATATTTTATTGGTGTTTTATTTGAGTCTAGATTTCAACTATTTTAATTGTTTTTGAGGTAATACTTACTTATTTATAATGATTTTATATGTTGGCACTTTGGGTTTGATTATAGTGGTGAGTACGCGGTTAGAAGTTTGGAATCACTGTGCAGCTTTTTTGGTAACTTCAGAAATTATTAGTGAGCGTACTGTAAGTACTTTCCAAACAAACTTTGAGATTTAAATATATTTTGCATTAACAACTCTGTGTTTGGTTGATGATTGGATTCATTAAATGTTGGATATTTGTTCATGGTGGTATGCATTGTATAATTGAACGCTTGTTTATGTGCATATTGATATTTGAGATTTTAATGTGAGATTTGGTGTTTGGATTTTTAATATGAGATGTGGTTATTAGGTTTATGGATTTTAATGGTTTTTGGCTGAGTCATAACGGGGATGGCGATATGTAACGCCCGTTGTGATCAGCGTGTGTGTGGATGACATAATGATGGAGACGGCGATACGTAATACCCATTATGGTCATTATGTGTGTAAATCATAATGGAGATGGTGATACGTAACGCCCATTATGATTAATAGTGTGTGGATGACATAACGGGGATGGCAATACGTAACGTATGTTATGGTCATTGGGTTTGCATTTCATATCGAGGACGACGATACGTAACGCCCGCTATGAAATGAGTGTGTATGAGTCATAATGGGACGGTGATACGTAACACCCAACATGATTGGTGATGTGTGTATATCATATCGGGGATGACGATACGTAACGTCCAGTATGATTGGTTTTGCGGAGATTATTTTTCCAAGTAATTTTCAAACACTTTTCATAGTATAAAAGCTTATAAATTTATAATTACATCATTGAAGGCTCTAATGTGTCTTGTTTTGTTTCTAGAGTATTTATTTTCTCTCTTTTCCATTCCAGCTGTTTGCTATTAAAAACTATCACCATTCACCAAACAAGATGCGTATATTCAATTCCACAAGTTTTTTTTTTTTCAGAGAAAATTAGATTACTGGGTCAGGACTTCAAACTTTGATTGCAATGGTTGAATGATTTCTTGATAATTAAATAAATGTGTGTGTAAACACTTAGATAGAAATATTTTACTTATAAAAAAATACTCTAGAAACAAGTCATGATTTCTGTATTCAGTACAAGTCATGAACTTTCACCTAATAACAGTTTCTTAATATTGTATTTTGCTACACTATAACATTATAATTTTTAGGAATTTACTAACATTTTTTATATTGTTACACTTGAATTCTAGGTCTACAATTACAAATAGATGGATCCCTCACGCAGTGCTAGTGGGACTCCGACTCCACATGAGGCTCCGAATCCGGATGGTAGGACTCCTTCGGCGCTCCACGCTGCAGCTTCGAGCCGTAGTCGGCTACCCTCCACTTAACCATAAACTTCGTGTGCTAGCAGTGGATTTCCACTTCCAGTTGACATAGAATTGGAAGTGGAAGATCCCGACCAGTTTATGGAGGAGGAGGGGATAGGCCTTGGGGACGATCCGATTCAGGATCCGGATGTACCAGTACACCCTGCAGCTGTGAGGCCACCCCGTCCACGGTCAAATAAAAAAAGATCGTGGACATGGGAACATTTTGAGAAGGTTGAGGGTGGGGATCCCCAGAACCCACGGGCTAAGTGCAATCATTGTGGCGCTCGAGTTGGGTGTCATTCAAAAATGCAAGGCACTTCTTGCCTTTTAGCACATCTAAACGGTTGCAAGCGCTACCAAATAGCGAAGGGGATGGCATCAAGAGGTTAGTGTCTTGCTTTATATGCTACTTAGTTTTATGATTATGATCCTATTTAATTTTCATTTAAGACTAATATTGGTAATAAATTATCAAATGCAGACACAGGTGGATCTCATACTAATCTTAGCTACGAGACTTCTACAGCCACTGATGGGACAGGGACACAGATAAGGAATCTAGTTGTCCCTCAATACAGTGAGAAGATGTTTCGTGAGGCACTTGCGATGATGATTATAAAAGATGAGATGCCCTTTACCACGGTTGACAAGGATGGGTTCCAGTATTTTGTGAAGCTGCTTGAATCAAGATTTCCAATCCCATCCCGTTATACAGTGATGCCAGATTGTATGAAGATGCATCTGAGGGAAAAGGCAGAAATGAAGAAGATGTTCTCCACCACTGGCCAGAGAGTGTCATTACGACCGACACATGGACATCAGTACAGAATACCTCGTACATGTGTATCACAGCACATTACATTGATAGTGAGTGGAATCTTAAAAAAAGGATTATTGGATTTAAAGAAATAGTTGACCATAAGGGTGTATCGATAGAAGCGGAGATGGATGATTGTTTGGTTGATTGGGGCATCCAAAAAATATTATGCATTACAGTTGACAATGCCGGTGCAAATGAGACCGCCATCGAATGGTTTATCCGAAATACAAGGGCGAAAGAAGATGTGATTAAACTTCACCAGTATATCCACATTCGATGCACTACTCATATAATCATCCTTATTGTTGTGAGTCTTTCTGGTTTTAATTTTGTATTTTGTATTTTAATATTTTTATGATTAAAGTCTTTGAAAATAGTACTATTTTGTATATTATTATGATAATTAGATATTTTTCAATGATGAAACAGTTAAGGGGTTGGAAAATGTAGACGACTCTATCAAGAAAGTCCGTAACATTGTGCGGTACGCGAGGGCTTCTCCCCAAAGGCTGCAAAAGTTTAAGGCAATAGCAGAACAGGTTGGGGTTGAGTCTTCAAAGATGTTGTGCCTGGATGTTCCCACTCGATGGAACTCCACATATCTGATGTTGGATGTGGTACTAAAGTACCAGAAGGCATTTGAGCGGCTGGAGATTGAGGATGGAGGTTTGAGGTATGCCCTACTGGAGCCTGATGGAAGGGGGCTCGGTCCGCCAAACAATATCAATTGGCAACATGTATCCGAGTTTGTCACATTTTTATAAATCTTTTATGACATCACGATGCGGGTTTTTGGATCTGCATATGCTACAGCAAACATGTGGTTTAGTGAGATCTCCATACTACACCACCACTTGAAAGAAGGTTGTGCTGACCCGAGTGGATTGTTATCTGGTATAGCATCACAGATGCAGTCCAAATATCATAAATATTGGGGGCAAGTTGAGAAGATAAATAGATTATTGTTCATCGCATCGATCCTCGACCCCCGATTGAAGTTGGCAGTGGTAGAATGGTGGGTAACAGAAGTTCTCGGGGCAGTGAAGGCTAAGTCATTTATCACAGCACTCAAGGCAGATTTGAACGAGTTGTACACCCATTATAGTGTCAGTAGTCCTGCTTCATCCTCACGAGCCATGGGTACCTCACGTTCGAGTTTGAGCTCAAGACCAACCACAGATGCTCGTTCGAGTCAGGCCAGTGCAGCTAGTCGATCCCGAGGCTTCAACGTCATGATGTCATTTCATGCACGGTCAACGAGAAATCCATTGCAGTGTACGAATGAGGTTGAGCGATATTTACTAGCAGAGGTTAAGGAGCCTAGTGAGGAGTTTCAGATCTTGATTTGGTGGAGAGCGAATTCACCCAAGTACCTGATTCTCTCTCGTATTGCTCGAGATGTACTAGCCGTTCCTATCACTACGGTTGCATCTGAGTCGGCATTTAGCACTGGAGGTCAGGTGTTGGATGCCTACCGGAGTTCATTGTCACCGTCAACCGTGGAGGCCCTCGTTTGCACACAAAACTGGCTCAGTGATGTACCTACTGGACTAGAGAGTATTGGCATCGATGCCGTGAGCTACAGACTTGAGTCAGGTAAACTTAAATTAATTTATTTAATTCTTTTTAAATGATTAAAGTAACAAAGTTTATATAATTATTAAATTATTTCAATAATCTTTTTTATAATTTCATTTTCATAAATCTATTTAAATTTTAATTTATACTGTTTATGATTTTACAGATTTAGTTATCAACCCTACCATACTTGCCGATGACTGATGGAGCAACTATCGGTTACGTATATTTTTTCTCTAATTCGAGTTACTTGTTTCATGTTTGGTTAATTTTAATTTTTTTTTATATAATAATACATTTTAATTTTATCTTAATCTCAGATACGATTCCGTATAAGTTCCAACAACAAACTACTTTGCTGCAGCAATTATTATTATTATTTTTTTGTAACATCGATACGGGTCCCAACCGTCTCAACCGTCTCATTGAACCAGAGTCTTCAGACTATCAGTGATAATTTAATTTATTTTTTGTATTATTTTTTGTATTAATAGTCTAGAGTCCTTGACTATTTTTTGTATTACTATTTTTTGTATTATGCTATAACGCTATTAGCTGGCATTAGCATTGTAATTACTACTTAGTATTTTGTATTTTTTGTTTAATTGTTTAAGACTAATTAGTACTTAGTAGTGAAAACTGAAACTTGAATAGATCAATAGTTGTGGCAATCAATTGAATCTAGTATCTAAATACTCAATTCTCATATCATTAAATTCATCTCAAGTCAAAACTTATTTACATATGAGATTTTAATTCAACATTTCTTTATATACGAAATTCATAAATTTTTTAAATTTTATAATTATATCTAAATTTATTATAATATTAAAATATATTAAAATTCATTTGAGATAAATATCATAAAACTTATTTTATTATCTTAATTTATTTTTATTTATTAAAAAAAATTTATTCTATCTCAAATCAGTTTCAACCATTAAACGTAGTTATGCAAGTTAAAATATAAAAGTTACTTCCTATCCATGCGCGCCGCGCGGTAAACCAAAAGAGATTATGCAGGAAACTCAAATATTTGGCTCCATTATCAAAGATCGTGCACGTAAGACAACTGTATGACTGATGGATTGATTACTAGCCAGTTGCCAAGTCTACAATACATGTTAATTAAGCATGGTTAACTTATTTTTTCACAAAAAATACATCTCAATTGAACAAATGAGCTCATATGGAATTAGTATGGCCCAATTGGGATCATTTAGTTTCGGAATGAGTGTAATTTGGCCCATACCGAACTCGCCGAAGTAATCAAAATTCGGAGTTCCGATCGGAGTTCGGAATTCCGAACTCCGATCGGTGTCGGCCTCCAACAGTGTTTCGGAGTTGGAGTCGGAATATTTTTTTAACTCCGATGATTATCGGAGTCAGAGTCAGAAACTCCAAACTCTGACAATTTCAGAGTCGGAGCACACC